>OZ012740.1:148641884-149856884 GCA_963859935.3 Lathyrus sativus | reverse complement strand
TGAATTAGACCAGATTTTTGCTCCGATAAGAAACCAGAAATCCATAATACCAAAGAATACCACAACATCCAAGATCATAAGTCTGTACTGACGAGAAAACTAGAAAATCGGGTTGGTTGAAGGTCAAAGTTTCCTGCAAAACCCCTTCCCTCTCTTAGGTAGGTTCTAGTCTTGAAAGGTATAACATCTTATACAAGTCATCAGTATCATGGACTCTCAGGTCAAGAAACAATGATACGTTCACCATTTTTGGTTTGGCATCATGGTCAATCAAGGAGGTCTCAACTGACTTCCCGATGAACGGTCTCCAGAGTCGTTAGTTTTCTAATTCAACATCCCCACAACTTCCCTAAATACGCAGGATAGGATGTCTCCAAATAAAACCTCGCCTGGACGTGAATTTCACGCCAACTATTACGTAAATAAATGCCACACAAGTACACATTACTCTCCACACTAATCCTATGTATATACTCAAGCATGGGTATTGGTCTTATCTCTCATGGAACAACCCACCCAACAGCACAACAACAGCAGCATAATATGATAATAATAAAAATGTAGATGTAATAATATACAACAGCAAACATGTAAATACAAATAATCGCACAACAATAAACACCCTAAAGACACAACACAGACAAGCGCTAGGATTGACTCGCATAGGGAACCAGAGTCGCCAGCTGTCGCAACTGCGAAAAGGGCCGACGGAAATAAACAGAAGAGTCGCCACCAAACGTTATTTATCCCAAAGAGAGGGAAAGGAAACGATCGAAGAAAACCTAAAAGAATTGGAAAAGACAAGGTCATCGCAACCAAATCTTGGGTTCAGGAGTTGGTTACGCAAGGGGAAGGTATGAGCACCCCTCACGTCCGTTGTACTCAAGAGGATCCACGCTTATTGTCTATCAAAAGAGGTGAGTTATCTAAACACTACTGCTAAACGGGGAATGAAGAAAAAAAATACTCGATAGGACATCATCGTCCTATGCCTATGTATTCCCTCATACATTGGGAAAGTCATAGTCAACGTAGTTTGGAAAACTAAGGATGATAGGGGGAAGGTTGCTCGCCAAGACATCTCCATCTTGTGCCTACGTATCCTCATTTGGTATGAAAAATCAGAGTAAATATAGTTCGGGTAACTAAACCACAGGTTGGCTAAGTATTTTTTATGAGTGACGCTAAGTCCTCATTCTAGCAATTAGGGTCGATGCCTATTTGCAATAGAACGGAAAAGTAGCGTACTCTTTTCTGAAAATAATTTTGAGAGCAATCCCGAAGGATAAAAAGGTTTAAATTTGGTTCAAGAGTTTTAGAGAAGTGAATTGAATTTGTTTGAGATTCCCGTTGCACTAAAGACTATGACATAGGAGCAAATGCGTCGCATATCGCCCAAAGGGCATACACTAAACACTCTAGACAAGTGAGGAGAAACCCCCCACTCGTCATTTCCCATATACTTAAGGCTCGTGACGCATAATGTTCATCATTCTTTATTAAGTATCTTAAGATGGTTTGAGATGAGAAGACACAAAAGAAAACACTAACGGGAAGCTGAAAACCCTAATGTTGTCATATAAAATGGTCCTAAGGTTAGGATGAAAAGGAAGTCTACCTAATGTTATCATACAAATGATGGACCTAGAATTGAGATGAAAATGGACTATCCTAAATGTTATCATGTAAAGGATTGAAAGCTTAATGTCTTTCCTACTCCCATCTTAAACAGAGGGACTAGAAATCCTAAGGGATCACATGAGTAAACACAAGTAAACACCAATCAAATAATTCACAAAGGAAAATAATTATGAAACTTAAACACGTTCCAAAGAGAAAATAAAGATGAATAATAAAGAAGAAGAATGAAGAATGGGCAAACAAGAAGTAAATATCAAACCAAGATGAAGACAACAAGCACATTCATTTCAAACTCAAGCAAAGCAAGCATCATCAAGTCAACAATCAAACAAACATTCACCAACACAAGGCAATGTGAGGTGAAGTCACATGGCACAAGAAGCAAGGTAGGGCAGCAAGAACAAAACATCATACTCAAGCAAATCAATGATCATAATAAGAGCACACAAGAAAATAATCATACAACCCATCCATATACAAGGCAGCACCAAATCATACAAGCATGCATACAAACAAGTGCGAAGAAACATCCCAAGGAAAAGCATATAAACATGTCATGAGCCAGAAGAGATCACACCATTCACATGATCAAACAAGTTTACATTCAAACATGCACACACAAAATCATACAAATAGAATCACACAAGTGGGACTCAAAATCATGCCTCAAGAAGAATTCAAACATCAAATCAACCATACAAGAGGAATAACCATCCAATAAACATTGTAATACCCCAAATTTTGCCCTAAGATTTGTCGGTTTATCTTGCATTCTATTGCATGTTACATTGCATTTAACCAGTCGGTAATATGTTTATGTACCTGGTTTAATCTTGCAGGAAAAAGCTCCTTGTGCGCAATTCAAGCGGTGAAGGGTAAAATGGTCATTTGTTCGCAGCCGACCGTCAAATTACGAATTTTGAGTTGTGATCAGGAAATTTAGGCCGTTTGATCTGGTTGATGAGAATTGATCAGAAATTATGTCGGAGACGGGATTAGTCGGACAAATTGGATGAATCGGGAATTAAAAGAAATATATAGGATTTTAGTAGTCTTGTCATCTCATTTTAAAAATAAAAAATAATAATAAAAATAATTTCATTGTTATTTTCATTTCATTTCATTTCTTTCAATTTCATTGCATTTTTTTTATTAATCTAATTTCATTTTCAAGTTAATTACATTCTTAATCAAAACATATTTCATTTTTTTATTAGTAATTTCGTTCCATTTCATTTTAAGGGAAAAATCAAGCTCTTTTTTTTTTTGCAAGTTTGTGTTCATTTCATTTAAATCAAATCTTATTGCATTTTTAAATGTTTATTGTTAAAATAATTTTTGTTTCTTTTTGACAGGGGGGTTTATTCCATTTGTTATCAAAAGAAATGATAATGGTAGTTTTACTTTACTTTTATTGTTATTCCCTTATAATATATGAAACGAGATTAACTTTATTATAATAAATAAAATTTATATTTTACAATATCCAAAAACACATAAATTACAAAAACATTTAATTACATTTTACATAAAATAATAAATTCCTAAATTTCTTCTGATTATCCATTTCGAACCTGCAAAGAATAAGAAAACAAGCGGTTTATCGGTTAATGTTCCTGACACCCTTAGAGTGGTATCATCATCGGGTGTCGGGAGGGTAACGGATTGCTCTGAAACCAACTCCCAACTTTATTTCCGACCAAAGGCTAATATCGGCAATTTCCATTCTTATTCCGAGGCAACCTGAGAGAGAGATAAAAAGATTTTCCGGAAAATGTGGTTTGCTGTTGAAAAGTGATTTTTAAATAAGCACTTTTAAAAAGCACTTATTTGGAAAAAGCACTTTTGGAAAAAGCACTTATTCAAAGTAGATTTTCGCCAAACAACTGTTAACTAAAAAACAGTTCAAACCAGTTTAGAAAAGCCAGAAAAACCAGTTCAGAAAGACAGGTCAAACCAGTTCAGATCCAGCGAACCGTTTTAACTAACAAGTCCACAAGCGAAAATCCGTTCAGACACCTCAATCGTAAGCAACACGGTAACAAGCCAACGGATTCAGCGAAAACAATTTCGCAACCTTCACACAACTTCTCAGTCAAAACAACCAAGAGATCTTTTCGAAAATCCAGCTCAACAGAGAAGTTAAAGGAAAATTAAAAGCCCACAAATCAAACATAATGGGGCACATATAAATTATCATAAAGGGCGGATCAAGAACCCTAGAGAAAAACCCTCATCATTACCGAAAAGCGGCCGCAACTCAGATTCAAAAGATCCAGGAAGGACCTTCATCGTCATCATCTCCCAGAAGAAGATGTTCAAAGAATCCCTTAGGATTCTTCATCATCGCCATTAAAGAAAGCAGAAGAGCATCCTTGGTTCATCATCTTCAAAGTCGCGGTACTCTGTTTTAGGGTTTCCTACCGTGGAATATTTAGTCAACCCTGTTTTCAATTAACAATTCAACGTAGAAATAGGAGTTTCAGGACTCCACGTAAGCGCTTCCTTAAGAAATCCTTATACCCCATTAAAACCTTGACCACAGTCAAGAAGTTTCTAACCTCCCTTTCGAGGGGAACTACGATTACTCTGATTCCATTCCCTACCTCGGATACGTAGGCACAAGATGCGAATCTTGCCGAGTAAACTTAAAACTAACCCTTAGGTCTTTTAAGTCACTATCCCTTAGCTCATTATATATACTTAAATCAAATAATAAAGCAAAAATAGTAAAAAATAAACAAAAGGTTCTTGTAGAGTACTACAAAAGTTTAGGATGCTAGTACCTTCTTTAAGCTTAACCAACCCTTTACCTAGGTCTCTCCCCGCATTGTGTTTACGATGCAAAAATAGGTTTTCCCTCTTTTGACCTATTCCTTCGGATAAATCAAAAAGCGGTTGTGAATTAAGAATTGTGATTCAAACTAATTAATAGTTTGATATCCTATTTCCACCACAACAGAAAATGGTGACTTCACTAGGGAGTACGTTAATGTTTAAGGGTTCCCCTACTTTGTTTATTGTATGTTATTTACTTTATTATTTATTTTCTTGTATATATAATATATGTTATACCTTGCTTGGGGGTATATACTGTGTTGTGAGATAAGTCCTACACCCGGACTTGAGTGACCTTATTATAGGATGGTGATATATTCAACGAGACTTATAGGGAGTGAGTCCCGACCAAGCTGACTTGAGAATCACCGCTCAGTTGAGGCCCTTTCGAAAATGGTTCGGTTGAACGAGTAATCGTGAAAACATTTACTATTGACGATGGGAGCCTGTGATACTGGGGACCGTAGTTACCTTAATACCACCTTGGCCTTATCTAGGACGTAGTGCGGGGACTATGAGGGAGTAATCCCAAAATAGTTGCTACGCGATGCTGCACTCAAAAGAGGTTCTCTTGAGAATATTATTAACCACCGAGTCAGTCGGAAAATTGATAATATCCGAAAGATGGACTGATGACTTTGGGCACCACTTTAGAACCTTGTTCTGCAAGTACAACTAACCTTAGTACATACCTTATGGGGATGGGTAGACCCTAACTTCGCTCATGTACCGTTAACCTAGGACTTGTGTATATTTGTACATTGCATCCATAAAGCATCACATTGCATTTAGTTTCATGGAATTCAAACCTTATTTATGAATCTTGCAGGATACCATGAATTACAAAAAAAAACAAAAAAAACACTTTGAGATATTCTTTTAAAAGTCTTAAGCTAGATGACCTAAGGAAGCTAGGATCTTTAGTCCAAGATCAAGAAGGATTCCGAAACCAGTATGGAAGGTTGTTATCACTGTTGAAATACAAGTGAACGAAGGACTTCTTTCGGTTTTGCTACAGTTCTACGATCCAGACTACCATTGCTTCACATTCCCCGATTATCAGCTATTACCTCCTGTGGAAGAATATTCTCAGTTAGTAGGGCTACCTATGTTGGATGGATCTCATTTCCATTTCTTGGAGGTGAACCCTAAAGAATAAGACATTGCTAAAGCCGTATGCTTGAAGGTATCCGATATCAAGGGCAATATGATCACCAATAATTGTGAAGACTTTTCCAACGTACCCTTGCTTGGTTTTGATGAAGGATTTATTTTCCTCTAACTCTCGATCTACCTTTTGAAGACAGGCTCATCCTCAAAAAGGCCCAGCTAGAAGAGCAGGGCAAGAGGCAGAACAAGAAGCTTCCTTAGGGTCATTAGTAGCTTTTATTTAGCTATTATGCCAAGACTTTTCTAAGAATATTATTTGTAATTCATTTTCAAATTAATAAATAAAGCTTTGATATTCCGCGATATTCGTAAATCTTTGAATTCCATGAAATCATTTCATTCATTTTAGAATCATATTTTGCATTACCTGTGTCTCCCGGTTTCTCATTATCAGTTCTCTCACCTTCCAGTTTCGTCACCCTGGGTCCTCCGCATCAGTACAACACTAGAGCCCAAGCTCGAAAAAGGATGGAAGAACAAAATCAAGAGATCGACCGTGTCAGCCATGAGCTCGAAGATCTTCGAGGAAGTGTGGGGCAGATTATGGAGATGCTACAAGCTCTTAATGCAAAAATGGATTCTCAGCCCACTGTTGTTTCTGAGATTACCCATACTATTATGGATCCTCAACCAGCCGTTACTGTTGCGAGTGTACCTCCTCATGGTCTTCAACCCAGTTTGGTGCATCCAACCATCGCTCAACCAGTTTGATGAGTTAGTCCTCTAAAGTGCAAGTCTCCGAGCGTTGACCACCATGAAAGAGCTACACGTCCGAGGAATCGCTTGATGGATGCTCATCAACATCAGTAGAATTATATTCAAGGTTATCTGGTTCACTATGCTCCACAACCCTATGTGGCTACTGTCGCAACTTCTGCCAATCCTCAATTTCCTACCTATTAGCCTGTGCAACCGGCTCCAGTATATCAGCATCTGATTTATCAACAGCCTCCTATTTATCAGCCTGCACAAACTCCTATCAAGTGTCAACGAGCGCCCAACGCTCCTGCCAAGCAACCGCCTAAGAAGCAAGCACCTCGTCAGAATGCTCCAATTAGGAGGCAATACAAGCCTTGTCCGCCGATTCCGATGACATTCACCGAGTTGTATCCTTACTTAGTGCAATGAGGTTTGATCACTACCCGAGCAATGGGTCCGCCTCGTAATCCTTTGCCTGCCAATTACAACACCGCCGCTCATTATTTATTTCATGAGGGGGCGCCCGGACATGATGTGGAAGATTGTTACGCTCTGAAGGATATCGTCAGAGATTTGTTGGAAAAGAAGATTCTCTCTTTTGATGATCAATAGCCAAAGATCAAGACTCCTCTTCAGATTTTCAACATATCTTAGCCAGTTACTTCTCCTGTGAATCTGCCAAAATCGGTAGTTATTCAGAAGCCTAGTCCATTGCATTTCAACAGTCCTCAAGACAACGTGACCGTGATCAACCAAGAATCCATGAAAGTTATTTTGAAGGAAGATTTGAAGGCTGATAATGAAACAACGACAGATGTAGCTGGGGCAAGCAAGACGACTCATTCCAGTGAGGCTCCGCCAGGGGAAACCACTACTACTGTGACGGTCTTGAATACGAAGACTTCATAAACTCCTTTAGACAGTTCATTTTGTTTATTTATTATATGTATTCTGTTTCTTTGATTAAGCATAATTAGCATGTACGAACTTGGTTATTTTGAATAATTAATGCAATACCTGTTTGTCTTGAATAAATCCATTTGTTTCACTCACAAAAAATATTTTTTCATAATCTATAATGCCAACTTTACCCGATCTCTTGTTTGATAGAGAATTGGGAGGAGGGTGATGAACCAAAAATGTCAAATTTATTGTCGTATGCTTTCGATTGAAACCTGCTGATTATGTAAGGCATTGTTTCAAATCCCAAACACTAGAGACATAAGGACGATAATCCCTCTTTACCCCTTTTGAGCCGTGAAGTAGGAGTCTTCTTCTTTGTCAAACATGAAAAAAAAAACCTTTACTTTAACTTGGGATAGTGTAGTTTTTCAGTTAAATTGATTGAGCGCTCAGACTCTAAAAAAAAAATAGGAGCGAACCTGCGAGGATCTATTCTATCCCTAACATCTTAGGCAGTTAGAAGCCAATGACTATCCCTCTACTACCTAAAAGAGTGGGGCAGTCGCAAGCCTTTCAAAAGAGTCACACGACTTAGTCAACAAAAATAAAAAAAATATATAAAAAAAAATATAGTCCGCTAAGTCAAAACCTATGAAGGAGACTTAAGCAAAACTGGGGCATCCCGCTGGACTCCAAAGTCAAATCAAAAAAACGCCGTCCAGGCAAAAGTTAGGGAATACAAGTAAAAACAACAAAAGGGGTTACAATAAATGATCCCCAATAAAGAACAGAGTCATGAGATTCAAAAAACCAAAGGACGATAGGTGAGTGACTGCCTTGTCCGAAGCCTTGACGATTTATCGGCCCTACCGAATCCGATTGAGATATGGGTGCTCGTGTCCAGATAACTGAAATAGGATTGGAGAACATCACGAAGAGGGGTGGGTACAAATAACTTTGAGCCTTTATCCTTTGCTTCTTAAACCGTGAACCAAGCCACGATACAACCTTTAAAAGACCTAATTGAAGTAGGGTTTTCTTTTGAAAGCATACTCGACGAGATAACGTTTCCTAACTCCTACGAGCTATGCTCAATTTACCGTTAGCATTAAAAATCAAATTTCGGTCACGAGTTATAGTGATGTCTTTTTCAAAATTCAAAACAAAAATTTTCAAGGCAAATATTGTTGCATTGATAGTTTCAGGATAGCATTTCACGCGTGTCGATTTCGCTTGATATCTTGGAAATTTACATATAAACATCGACATTGGAACTTGAAGATCCTGCTAAACAGGGGCAGGTGGTTTCCAATTCACTTACTGATGCAAGCCTGACGTACTTAAGAGCTATTCTTGAAGACTCAGTCGTAACACGGTTGATCCGTGCCAGTTACGTCGAGATCTGACATATCTTTCCAAGAGTTTGAAAATAGTGGGGCAATCGAACCCTATGTTCTCTGTAAAATCCTCTCAAGATGACTTTCTCACAAAGCAGGTACTCTAGGGCATGATATTTTTCAAAATGGCGACTACTACACAACCCATTAAAGATCAAAACTAGCTTGTTTCACAACTTTCTTTATGTACCTGATCGATTTTACTCCCGGCAGTCTTCATTCCCCAGTAAATCTCATTGTTGTAGAATCTACGTCTTAACCATTGCCTCAACGCAGTCCCCAGAGAGACTTTAAACTGACAGTCCCCAGAGAGACTTTAAGTCGACATAGTCCCCAGCGATACTATAAGCTGACAACATTATGGACCGAGTCGGTAATCTTCAAGACTACAGAGATCATACCAGCATCTCCCCAGTGATAGTCCCCAGCGAGACTTCAAGTTGTCCACACTTTTGGGATCCATCCGATAAATCCCCAGTGACTCTTAAAACTACAGAGATATCCCCGGTATCCTCCAAGTGATATATGTTCTGGAAGACCCATCCTCAGTAGAATTATCTGTTCCTCTGCGAAATTGCCTTACCTTCCTTAGGAATATTCCCCAGGAGATTGCCATATTCTCCCCAAGAAGTCAAGATACTGTCCCCAGGAATGTCTGTGATTTCTCCCCAGTAAGTCCGGCGAACTCTCCTTAGGGAAGTTTTTTATATCTTTTATCCCCAGTTGGATGTACCTTGTCCCCAGGAAGTTGAGGTATTATTCCTAGGAAGTTGCTACACTATCTCCATGAAACTGCCTAGCTCCACATCTTCCCCACGAAGCGGATATTTATTTTATCCTTGGAAGTCTCTGATCTTAGAGTTTTTCTTTGGCTGATTATAGTTCATGATAGCAATCCCTCCCGTGAAGTCATGACATCGTATCCTCATGCAGAGACCATGGATCCCCAGTTGAAGTCATGATATCGTACTCTCCAGTGAAGTCGTACCACATCCCAATGTGGAAGTCATGATATTTTCTCCCCAGGGAAGTTAGAACTTTGAAGCAAGATTTGGTTCTACCATCAACCCTTCTTATCCCTCGATAGATGTACTGTTGTAGAGGTCCCCGGGTATCCCCATCGAGATGTTTATTTCATCTCATGTTTCCTCCTCTCGTCTGTTTTGTCAGCATGTGCATGAGCCTAAGCATTGCATACTCATTGCATGACATTTTCATACACATTAACATACAAATTAGTATACACTTTGGCATACGCATTAGAATCTGCATGTCTGCTATCCGTGTCATCCTTTGTCGTTACCGATGAGTAATTGGGTTGGTCCGCTCTCTCCAAGTAGATCGTCAGCCCTAGGCATAAAATACCTACTTTTTCCAGTTTCCCCACAGAGTTCAACCCTCGTGGACGATGGTTATTACAACAAACGGTATGCGACAGTTCTCACCAGAGAAGCCTATCATCATCACCTTCATTACAACATTCATTACAATTTTTCATTACACTTTACAATTGATCTTCTCGTACAAGAAGTTTGTCATTACATTACCTGTTACCATCTCTACATGCAGTTCTCACCCGAGAAGCTTATCATTACCAATAAGCGGTATTTCTAGCCTGAGAAGCTTATCCTATCTTCGTTATGACTTGCAGCAAATGGCCATATCCATCGAGCAGTTTGGTTTCCATTTTCCTTTTCATCTTGAAGTACGAAGAGGTTTGAACTGAATCATGTTCAGGGTGCCGACCTTGAAGTATGAAGAAGTTCGTTTTATCCTTTAGTAAAAGAAGGAGCTGAATCATGTTCAGGGCTCCGACCTTGAAGTATGAAGAAGTTTGTTTTATTCTTTAATAAAAGAAGGAGCTGAATCATGTTCAGGGCGCCGTCCTTGAAGTATGAAGAAGTTCGTTTTATCCTTTAGTAAAAGAAGGAGTTGAATCATGTTCAGGGCGCCGACCTTGAGGTATGAAGAAGTTCGTTTTATCCTTTAGTAAACAAAGGATTTGAATCATGTTTATGGCGCCGACCTTGAGGTATGAAGAAGTTCATTTTATCCTTTAGTAAAAGAAGAATCTGAATCGTATTCTAGGCACCGACCTTAGATATGAAGAGGTTTAATTATCAAATGAGTGACAGTCCCTCCAGCGGAGCTCATCAATCAATTTTCATCTATTATCCATAGATAAGCAGCAGTCTCTTTATTTGAGATTTTATCCAGTTTGGCATATAAGTCCCTTCCGACGATAAGTGGCAGTTCTCTCTCGAGAAAGCTTATCAGGGCGTTTCGCATTTAAGACCATTTATTTTGGCATACAGCCGGTTTTTACCCTGTATATTTTGTATGGATTCCTAAAAATTCCGTTCGATCCTGTCACGAGGGAGAGTTTCCAGAAGCTCGGATGTTATTCTTTGCTTAATGCTCCAGCATCTTGTTAATCGATCCTACAGTCGTGCAGATCCAGTTTTACTTTTTACCCTAGAGTATCAGTCGGTCACGCCTGAATCTGTTGAATAATTACTCTCAGATGTTCCCCAGTGGAGGCCGTCTCATTGGTGTCATCTCCATTGAGGATCCCGTTCTTACTTTTTCCCTCTAAAGGTGAAGATTAGGCATGCTAGCGCTAGTTGGCCATCACTTTAGAAGTCTTCAGTGTCTTGTTGTTTCCCCATATTCCCCAGTGTGGTTCGTTCGTCGCGTCTGTCCCTTGTGTCGTCTGCATATTCGCATTTACCATTCCATCATACGCATCATACTATATTCATAACATTGTCAACATTATCGTTTGTTTTGTCCATAGCATTGCATATCACTGCATCTAAGGGCAAAATTTTTGGTTATCTATATTTAAATCCCTCCACCATGATTTCTCGAGCCTTCACGCTCAAATCATCCGGTGAAGCTATTTAAATAGGCGCAACTGTAATACCCCAAATTTTGCCCTAAGATTTGTCGGTTCATCTTGCATTCCATTGCATGTTACATTGCATTTAACCAGTCGCTAACATATTTGTGTAGCTGGTTTAATCTTGCAGGAAAAAGCTCCTTGTGCGCAATTCAAGCGGTGAAGGGTAAAACGGTCATTTATTCGCAGCCGGCTGTCAAATTACGAATTTTGAGTTGTGATCAGGAAATTTGGGCCGTTTGATCTGGTTGATGAGAATTGATCGGAAATTATGTCAGAGACGGGATTAGTCGAACAAATTGGATGAATCGGGAATTAAAAGAAATATATAGGATTTTAGTAGTCTTGTCATCTCATTTTAAAACTAAAAAAAATAATAAAAATAATTTCATTGTTATTTTCATTTCATTTCTTTCAATTTCATTGCATTTTTTTTATTAATCTAATTTTATTTTCAAGTTAATTACATTCTTAATCAAAACATATTCCATTTTTTTATTAGTAATTTCATTCCATTTCGTTTTAAGGGAAAAATCAAGTTCATTTTTTTTTTGCAAGTGTGTGTTCATTTCATTTAAATCAAATCTTATTGCATTTTTAAATGTTTATTGTTAAAATAATTTTTGTTTCTTTTTGACAGGGGGTTTATTCCATTTGTTATCAAAAGAAATGATAATGGTAGCTTTACTTTATTTTTATTGTTATTCCCTTATAATATATGAAAAGAGATTAACTTTATTATAATAAATAAAATTTACATTTTACAATATCCAAAAACACATAAATTACAAAAACATTTAATTACATTTTACATAAAATAATAAATTCCTAAATTTCTTCCGATTATCCATTTCGAACCTACAAAGAATAAGAAAACAAGCGGTTTATCGGTTAATGTTCCTGACACCCTCAGAATGGTATCATCATCGGGTGTCGGGAGGGTAACGGATTGCTCTGAAACCAACTCCCGACTTTATTTCTGACCAAAGGCTAATATCTGCAATTTCCATTCTTATTCTGAGGCAACCAGAGAGAGAGATAAAAATATTTTCTGGATATGTGGTTTGCTGTTGAAAAGTGATTTTTAAATAAGCACTTTTGAAAAGCACTTATTTGGAAAAAGCACTTTTGGAAAAAGAACTTATTCAAAGTGGATTTTTGCCAAACAACGGTTAACTAAAAAACAGTTCAAACCAGTTCAGAAAAGCCAGAAAAACCAGTTTAGAAAAATAGGTCAAACCAGTTCAGATCCAGCAAACCGTTTCAACTAACAAGTCCACAAGCGCAAATCCGTCCAGAAACCTCAACCGTAAGCAACACGGTAACAAGCCAACGGTTTCAGCGGAAACAATTTCGCAACCTTCACACAACTTCTCAGTCAAAACAACCAAGAGATCTTTTCGAAAATCCAGCTCAACAGAGAAGTAAGAGGAAAATTAAAAGCCTACAAATCAAACATAACGGGGCACATATAAATCATCATAAAGGGCGGATCAAGAACCCTAGAGAAAAACCATCATCATCACTGAAAAGCGGCCGCGGTTCAGATTTAAAAGATCCAGGAGGGACCTTCATCGTCATCATCGCCCAGAAGAAGAGGTTCAAAGAATCCCTCAGGATTCTTCATCATCACCAATAAAGAAAGCAGAAGAGGATCCTTGGTTCATCATCATCAAAGCAATCTCGGAACCCAAGCGTCACCAACGAACAGGATCGGCGGCGGCAGAACCTTCAAGGGTTCAAACACCGGCCAAGCTTCACTAGTGGGCAATCAACCCCTTAAGCCTCAGTCTCGCGAGTGACATCACCGGTCGATAACGGATTCAACATCGTCAACCCAAATCGCAAGTGTAAGCTAACGTTGCATATTCTCTTTTCTTGCGTGGTGTTCGTTTTTTAGGTGATAAAGCAGGAAGAAGAAAGGGCGGCCGGTGACATGCAAACGAAGAAAAAAAATTGGAAGAAGCTCCAATATGGGTCATCGATGGCCGCCGCGGCCCATAAAAGAAGAAGAAGGGTAAAGGGTTAATGAAAAACCCTAAGTCTCCGTTGCATTTATCTGCCCCTTTTCACCTTCCATTTTCCATCCTTTTCTTATTATTCTATTATTATTTTATCTCAAATCTCTTTTCTGTAATTGTTGGAATTAAGGTCTTTAGTGTTTATTAGTTTCTAAACAATAAAAATTATGTTAATTGTTGGTTTAGTAACTATTAGCAAAAAGGGTTTAATAATTTCTAACAACGTTAATAAAAAACAAACAATCATTTTAATGGCACTTAACTTGCAAAATGTTGCCTTTAGTTTTGTTTTATTCCATTTTTTAGATAGCTGTTTTAAATTTAAGATAATTGTTTTAAAGAAAGTTTTTTCTCTTAACCTAAAAATCCAAAAAAATAGGGAGTTCATAGTTTAACCGTTTCACTTTTCATCTGACAGTGCTTTAATGCTCGTCTGTCTCCGCTTATTATTTTATGGTTGTTATTCATGGTTCAATATTGCGGGTGTAATGATGCGAGGCTATCGTCGTTTAAATTCTGTCATTTGTTTTCATCCCTTTCGGTTGTAATTTACGCGAGTGATCGTCACGATACTTTTTTTTACGCTTTCATTATTTTCTGTACTTTAATTTTGCCGTATGATAATATTGGTCGTTTGCATGCTTTTACCGTTAATCGCCTTCCGAAGGATTAGGTCTAGCAGTTTGACCGCCGAGTCAATAACCCTAACCCTAGACCGTTTCAAACCCTAATTAGCCTAGGTGTCCCGCCGTGGACGAAAATGCCCTTTACCCTAGCATTAGGTCAGAGAGCCGCCGTACTCTATTTTATGGTTTCCCGTCGTGGAATATTTACTCAACCCTGTTTTCAATTAACAATTCAACATAGAAATAGGAGTTTCAGGACTCCACGTAAGCGCTTCCTTAAGAAATGCTTATTCCCCATTGAAACCTTGACCACAGTCAAGAAGTTTCTAACCTCCCTTTCGAGGGGAACTACGATTACTCTGATTCTATTTCCTACCTCGGATACGTAGGCACAAGATATGAATCTTGCCGAGTAAACTTAGGACTAACCCTTAGGTCTTTTAAGTCATTATCCCTTAGCTCATTATATATACTTAAATCAATTAATAAAGCAAAAATAGTAAAAAAAAAAATAAACAAAAGGTTCCTGTAGAGTACTACAGAAGTTTAGGGTGCTAGTACCTTCCCTAAGCTTAACCAACCCCTTACCTAGGTATCTCCCCGCATTGTATTTACGATGCAAAAATAGGTTTTCCCTCTTTTGACCTTTTCCTTCAGATAAATCAAAGAGCGGTTGTGAATTAAGAATTGTGATTCAAACTAATTAATAGTTTGATATCCTATTTCCACCGCAACAAACATCAAGAACTGAAACGACACGAATAGGGATAGAATAACACTCAAGAATGGATCAAAACAACATTACCATCATCTTGCAATTTAAAATTAATTAAAAAAACAAATAAAAAAAGGCAAATAAAACCTAAAAAAGGAAAGAAAAAGGTTAGAGCATAAACAAAAGTCCAACAACATCACCATAGGTCTGAAATCATCATGGGATCATATACTATTTCATAAATCTAAATGGCTCAAAAATAATTTTAAACCAATTAAAATTGACCAAATAAATAAAAAATACATGGAAAATAATTAAACCAGAAATAAAAAACCAAGAAAATCACCATAGGTTCAAAACCACCATAGGATCATATAATATTTTTCTCATAATTTTAAAATGTCTAAAAGCAATTTTAAACTAATTAAAATTGGCTCAAACAAATTAAAATTCAAGAAATATAGCAAATGGAAAAATAAAAATGCACAAAAATAAAAATCAGAAAGAGAAAAGTAAAAGGAAATTTTAGAAATTATTTTAGTACTTTTTTGATTAAAAATGAATTTTTTATGAATTTCTGAAAATAAAATGAATTTAAAAACAAAATAGAAAAAAACAAAATAGAAAAAATAAGATGCATTGGATCTGGTTCCATTAAATGACGTGGAAAATCCAAAGGCCAGAAAACACGCATCCACGGTGGATCTAAGTCAATCTCATCATTTCCAACCAGCGATGGTCAAAAGCACAAGATTAAAACTAGTGACATGATGGACTATGAGATCATCATCTTCAACCTTTAGCCACTGAAAAATCTCAGAGAAATGTAGAAATTCATGGATCCATCAAACCATAACCATTGGAGCTCATAGTAGTTTCATTTGATGCGTCTTTTCAAGACGATCTCAACCATATCATCGCACCATATTTCTTTAAACCATAGCTCACTCGATTTGGAAAAAAAAAACAAAAGAAAAACAAAACACGAATTTGAAAATTAAGCAACAAAACTCAACCAAAACCAAAATCTAACAATCCTAACAACATCAGCACATTATGGACTACATCTTATCAACAAATTTGAGTTGAAATGGTTAAGAATTGTACCTGTTGACGTTCAACTTCAGAGGTCTGAAAATGGATTCCCTTAGCTTGATTCAGGCCATAATCCTTCAAGTTCTTGAGCTGGTTAGCCTCACTGAATGTTGGTGAAGCTAACTGAATGGAGAATTTGAGTGTTTAGGGTGTAGAAATGAAAATTCGAAGTTCAAGTTTAAGAATTCAAATGGGATCTCAGCAGGGTGATTCTGGCTATCAAAGCTTGTGAAACTGAGTGGAATGAGTCCCTTATTTATAGGGGAAGCTTTCTGAATGGAGAGGGAGTGTGAATGATGTGAATTTCAACAAATTCATGCACACCTGCAACATGAGCAAAATGTGACTTGAAAGTTGTCAAAACTCACTCAAACCTTGCGTTTCAAGGCTCTAATCAACCTAGGAAAGTTGGTTAATCATGTCTAGATTGAATTCATGGCTTAATTTTATGACTAGAGGCCAATTCAAACAATTTCAATTCTGACTTGAAGTGGATTTTCAGCTTTGAAATTCAATCTTTGCAACCATGGTGCTCACAATGTATGAGGCTTTTTGAAATGATTCTTTTTGCATTGGATAAAGAATGATGCAATCTTTGCAATGTGAAAAGAAAGTATTGATTTGGAAATCTGAGTTGGGAGATACGGTCCTTCAAAGTAGCCTTCATGAAAAGGTTCAAAATTGCAAAACACTTAGAAAAAATTCAAGTCTTTTTGGGGACCAAAAGTAACCTATAATGTTTTGATAAAAACCAAAGCCTTCCAGGATTTTTGACACTCTCACCTTGAATCAAAGTTGTAGAGGACATACTCAAGTTCACTTTAGAAAAAGAATAGGCTCCAAATGATAAAAATTTACCAAGTTATGACCTTTTGAGGTTGACTAGAAAATCCTTCCAAAACTCAAAATGACCTATAATGTCTTCAAACGTTTGATGACTTTCCAAGCATAATTTGAGTATTCCTTGCAAAGAGAATTGGTTAAGGATGATGAGAAGAGTTAATTAGAAAAGGAACTACATCAAGATGTTGAAAAATGAAGGAGTTATACCCATTTGATCATAGTATCCACAAATTGCTAAATTAGGTCAAACACCTTGAACCAAACTTGAATCTCTTGATGGTTTCTTGTCCACCAAAGCATGATAAGCCACATATGGCCTTGAAATGATGTTGCCTTTAATCATACTTGATGACGAGGGACCTTTAGGAGCTTTAGAATACCATAAAGTTAATAATAAACCTCGCTTGAGGTTGAAGAAACATGCTCCTCCTATCTTGAGAAACAAACCATGATACATTGATCATTTGTCAAGAACAATGCTATGCAACCATGAATATGAGAATGCAATGAAACATAAGCCAATATCCAAAATAAAATATGGGCAAATTTTGGGTGCTACATAGAGCAAAGGAAGAAAAAAGGGTTTTGTAAGTATCATAACTTTTTGG
The DNA here is from genome assembly GCA_963859935.3 of Lathyrus sativus. Taxonomy (NCBI): domain Eukaryota; kingdom Viridiplantae; phylum Streptophyta; class Magnoliopsida; order Fabales; family Fabaceae; genus Lathyrus; species Lathyrus sativus. Next base: position 149,839,426 of record OZ012740.1, on the reverse strand, counting down.
GTCATAAAACATCTCAATGTTTTCTTTTTAGGGATCTTGTTCAAAATGCCACCAAGGACGGGAGATTAAGGTTCAGTGAGAAACCCAAAACTCAAATGAAGATCAATGCTGACCCTTTACAGGTGGCTGATGTCCATTTCACTGAACTTGTTATTGTCAATATGATCAAAGTTACTGATGATTTCGCTCACAATGTTAACATGTTCGAAGTCACCAATGGGTTCGTCAATGATGTTGTCATGCTGAAGATCACTGAAGATCTTGACGAGAAAATTATGAAATATTACTATGTGGGGTTACCGATGGCCTCACCAAAGGAGTCATCGAAGGCACTAATAATAAAACTACTAATCATTTCAATACAACTGGAATCACTGAGGACTCCAATCTGGTAATGGTGATGGAAGAGACCGCTGACGATTTCATACGAATGGATAAGGCTTCTGATGGCCTTACAATGGAATTTCAAATTTTGGAAATTGCCAAGGATGTCGCTATGGAAATTAACATGGTCGAAGTTTCATAAAAAACTTCGGCGGAAATTGAAGAAGGTCGAAGCCAAAAGGAATATAACAAAATAGCCTTCCCAAAGGAAGAAGAGGGTCTGATTAATTTCTTGCATAAATTTCAGAAGAAAAATTTGAAGGTCATGCTCTGTCCAAGGTGTAGTGCTGTATTTGACAAAAAAGCGAACCAAAACATTGAGGGAGTTTGATTGGAAAAGGCCAGAAGAAAATGGAAGAACGCTGGTAACTACCAACCTTTCGACAAGAAAGGGCCATACAGGGGGCAGGATCATGCGAAGCCGAGGTTTCTAGGTGCCAGACCCACCATGTTCAAACCAACTGCAGAGGTTTCTAGAGGAAAGTGGGCGAAGCCAGTTAAAAATAGAGAGCAAGGCCAATGAAAGTGGCAGAACGTCGAGGTCGATAGGGGTTCATCAATAGGGTACCAAATGGAGTTCCAGACCTCCAAGAAATCAGCCTATATCTCTGAGAGCTACAAAGGTAAAAATTCAATGACCAAATCTCAATGGAGAAGAGAACAAAGGAGAAGAAAGGCAGAAAGGGAGGCTAGAGAAAATCAGCAAGTTGAATCAAGTACCAATGTGCCTGATCGAAAGGTTGAGAAAAAAGAAATGAAAACCGTCGAAAAGAAACATGTAGAGGGGAAGGTATTTCCTGCTCAAGAAGAAAGGCTAAAAAAGAACAGGAGCATTTGGACGTTGAAGATGGGATGCTCACTGATGACTTTGAAACAAACGCAGAGGCATCTTTAGACATTATGGTGAACATGGTATTTGTACTACCACGGGAGTTCAACCAAGTTACTGAGGTCGGAGAGTTGGAGGACAATACTGAAATAGAGATGACCACTCACAGGCCAGTTTTTATTATGTTATGAACAACCGTTGTGTGGAGGAGCGAAATGTGTTCTTCGAAAGACCAGATGAGGCTATGAAAAGTAATTTAAAGCCTCTCTTTATCAAGGTAAAGATCGAAGATGTACCAATCAACAAAATCTTGGTGTATTGCGGCACAATAGTGAACCTATGCCACATTTCATGCTAAGAAAAATAGGGAAGTTCGACACCGGCACGAAGCCTCACAATATGGTGCTACCCAACTATGAGGGGAAAATTGGCACTACATTAAGGGTGATTCAAGTCAATTTGACAGTGGGGACCATTACCGGAACAATCATGTTTATGGTTGTGGAGACGAAAGCTAACTATAATTTGTTGTTAGGACGTGAATGGATTCACGACATAGGAGTCGTACCATCATCCATGCATCAGAGAATTACCATCTGGAGGACAGATGGTATTATTGAAAATATTGAAGCCGATCAGAGCTATTTCATGGCTTCAGTTAATCATGTCGATAGGCACAGTTTCGACAAACATTTGGATAATATTGCTCCGTGCAATCCAGCCAGTTTCGTGTTTACTCCATATGACAATGCGTATTGCTCTTTGTATTTACACCCACTAGTGGTTTTCAGTGGGACCGAAAGACGACCTTGCATACATAGGGAGATATGGAATTGACCCAACAGGTTGAGGGAGTGAGTTTGGTGATGATGACTGAGTTGTCAGCGCTAGAAAGAATTGCGGCTTATATAGCCGAAAATAAATTAAAAGCAGCCTTGGAGGTCGAAGTAAAATTCATGGATGTTGAAGCTAAGAAGGAATTATATCAAGAAATTCCTGGTAAGGACTTTGACCTAGAACCACCTGATAAGGTTCGGGATGAAGTGCAAGGCCAGAGGCTCGACACCATTTATGATGATGAGCCTTTCGGATTCAAGAAAGATCCGTTGGCAACCAACATCAAAACGCTAGCGCAAGATTTTCTCGAAGAGATCGACTTGGGGAACGGGGACACGAGAAAGCCAACTTATATTAGTGCCAATATCAACCCTCAACTCAAAGTCAAAGTGATCCAATTGTTAAAGGAGTTCAAAGACTGCTTTGTATGGGATTATGACGAGATGCCTGATTTGGACAGAGAGCTGGTCAAATTAAAATTGCCAATCAAGCCTGGGAAAAAGCCCATCAAGTAAAATCCAAGGCGGTTTGCACCTGAGATTCTCTCAAAAATTAAAGAAGAGGTCGAAAGACTTTTGCGTTGCAAATTCATCCGTATGGCCAAGTATGTTGAATGGCTTTCAAATATTGTGTCAGGTATTAAGAAAAATGGTACTTTTAGGGTTTACATAGATTTTAGAGATCTAAACAATGCAACCCCAAAGGATGAGTATTCGATGCATGTGGTGGAAATGCTAATCGACTCTGCCGTAGGACACGAATACCTTAGTATGCTTGATGGATACTCAAGATATAATCAGATATTTATTGCTGAAGATGATGTTTCAAAAACAGTGTTTCGATGTCCTAGGGCGTTAGGCACTTATGAATGCGTGGTAATGACTTTCAACTTGAAAAATGTCGGGGAAACATATCAAAGAGCAATGGACTCGATTTTTCATGACTTCGTTGAAACTTTTATGCAAATTTACATTGATGATATAATTGTAAAATCAATTTCTAGGAAAGGTCACATAGACCATCTTCGACAATCCTTGAAAGGATGAGGATACATGGTTTGAAAATGAATCCTCTAAAGTGTGCTTTTTGTGTGCAGGCGGGGCATTTCTTAGGCTTTGTGGTCCACAAAAAGGTAATCAAAGTAAACCGGAATAAGACGAAGGCCATAATAGAGGCGAAAGCGCCATCAACAAAGAAGGAGTTGCGGTCATTGCTGGGCAAGATTAACTTCTTGAGAAGGTTCATCTCGAACCTTAGCGATAAAACTCAAGCTTTCTCACCTCTACTTCGACTCAAGAAAGAAGGATTCGAATGGGGGCAAGCTCAACAAGAGGCTTTCGACAAAATTAAGGAGTACTTAAACCACCCTCCAATTCTAATTCCACCTTATAGAAATAGGAGTATGAGTGTAATACCCCAAATTTTGCCCTAAGATTTGTCGTCGCATTTTATTGCATTTAATCAATTACTAACAAATTTGTGTAGTCGTTTGACTTTTTGCAGGTAAATATCATATGGCATACATTTTTTTTCTAATAAATAAAATGGCACAATTGGCAAGAGGACATGTGTAAGGAGTTGTGAGTGTGAGAGGGGGTCAGAAGGTTTTCTTCAGAAAAGAGGAGAGAGAAAGGGAGAAACAAAGGAGATCCCCAGGGAAGAAAGGCGGTCGTTCCCACAACTCGTCAGAAGGATTGGAGCTCTCCAGTGTTCCCTTATTCAAACCTTTTTCACATTTACCGAAGCAAACCTCCGCTAAGTAGGTTAAATTACTAAACCTTTTGCCTTTTCATGTTTATGTGCATATTTTGCCATGTTAATGTGTTTAGGTCCGTTAAATTATTAAACCTTTTGCTTTTTCATGTTTATGTGCATATTTTGCCATGTTAATCTCCATGTGTGTTTAGGTCCGTAGATTTTAATATCAAAACCCTTTTTTATCAAAACCTTTTTTTAAAATCAAAACCTTTTTTTATTTATTATTAAAACCTTTTTTTTAGTAAGACCTTTTTTAAAAAACTGAAAAGTCTTTTTGTTCCCAAGAAGAAAAAAAAACCTTTTCCCAAAAAAACTGAAAAGCATTTTCCCCAAAAAACTGAAAAGCCTTTTTTTGTTCTAAAAAAAACTGAAAAGCCCTTTTTTAAATGAAAAGCCTTTTTTGTTCTAAAAAAAACTGAAAAGACTTTTCCTCTAAAAAACTTTTTTTTATAATTTAAACTTAATTTTTTTTATAATTTTAACTTAAATATTTTTTATTAAAAAATTAAAACTTTTTTTTTTAATAATTAAAATATTAAAAAAATTAAAACCTTTTCGTAAGGAACTCCTGATGTTTGATGTTTGTCGTGTCATTTTATGTACCTTTTATTACTTTTCTTTCTTTGGGCATTTCATGTGCATGCTCGAGGTTGAGATGTGCTTGTGGTGGCCACAGCCCCACACTATTTTCCTCCCTCACTTCATTCTAAGTGTCATTACATATTTTCATATTCTTCATGTTTTCAGAAATGTTTCTTTGTTTCTTTATGCCCTCTGCCTTTATTACTTTTCTTATTTATGTACCTTAATTATTCCTCCATATAATGATTTGTCATATTTTCACATTTTTTTTACAGTTTTATCCTTCCGAAGGATTAGGTCCAGCCTTTTGGCCGCCGAGTCAATAGCCTTACCCCTTTAATGGATCAAACCCTGTTTAGCCTAGGTGTCCCGCCGTGGGCAAAATTATTTTTATCCTAGTGTTAGGCCAAAAGAGTCGTCGTACTCTGTTTTAAGGTTTTCCGCCGTGGAATCCCTAATTTAACCCTATTTTAATTTTAATTAACATTTTTTAACATAGAGATCGGAGTTTAAGACTCCATGTAAGCGTGTCCTTAAGATGTGCTTACTTCCCCATTGAAACCTTGGCCACAATCAAGACGTTTCTAACCTCCCTTTTGAGGGGAACTACAGTTACTCTGATTCCATTCCCGTAAGGATATGTAGGCACAAGATGCGATGTCTTGCCGAGTAAACTTAGAATTAACCCCTAGGTCTTTTTTTAATTTTCAATCCTTTGTATATACCCTAAAGCAAAATAATTAATGAAATAAATAAAAAAAAATAAATAAAAGGTTCCCGTAGAGTACTACGGAAGTTTAGGGTGCTAATACCTTCCCTAAATTTAACCAACCCCCGAACCTTAGATATCTCCCTTTTAGGTTTTTCCTTTCTTTAACCTTTCCTTCGGATAAATCAAAGACCAGTTGTAAATGAATTAAGATTCAAGTTAATCAATAGCTTGACATCCAAATTTCACCGCAACAGAAAATGGCGACTTCACTGGGGAGTCCTAACTATTGAGGGTTATTCCTATTTTGTTTATTTTTCTTTATATATTTGTTTTATTATATATTTTGCTCACTTGTATGTATATATTGGGGTACCTTACTTGGAGTTACTGTGTTGTGAGATAAGTCCTACACCCGGACTTGAGCGACCTTATGATAGGATGGCTGATATATTCGACGAGGCTTATAGGGAGTGAGTCCCGACTAAGCTAAATCGAGAATCACCGCTCAGTTGAGACACTTTCGAAAATGGTTCGGTTGATCGAGTGTAGTCGTGAAAACTTTTACCGTTATCGATTGGAGTCTGTGATACTGGGAACCGTAGTACCTTTACACCATCTTGACCTTATATAGGACGTAGTGCGGGAACTATGTGGGAGTAGTCCTACAATGGTTGCTACGCGATACTACGCTCGAACGAGGTTCTCTTGAGAATGTTATTGACCCTCGAGTCAGTCGGGAAGTCGATAATATCCGAAAGATGGACTGATGACTTTGGGCACTGATTTAGAACCCTTGTTCTGCAGGTACAATTAACCTATAGTACTTACCTTTGGGAAGGGTAGAACTTGACTCCATTCATTGTTCCTCTAAAATTAGGACCTTTGTTTGCTTATGTGTGTTTGTGCTTTGCATCCATAAAGCATCATATCATTTCTAGTTTCAAGGAATTCAAAAGTCCTTTGCAAATTCAAGAAGTCCTACATTTTAAAGTCTAACAGCTTTTCTCACTTTCCTAAAAGGGAATGTTTGCAATCGACCGTTGAAACTCTTGATACCATTGCATGGCATTAGCATCACATTTTTGCATTGCATTTATCCCCCAATTTCTCCTTCTTGGTCCTATCGTCTTCTAGTGTACCTTTGAGTCGTCAAGCTGATTCCTCGACACAGATATCAGACCAGAAACGGAACAAGAGTCACTTTGATCCTATTCTCATGACTTACACAGAGCTATATCCTGACTTAGTCCGGCAAGGACTGATTACTACAAAGGCTTTACCACCTCCTCTTAATCCTCCGGCTGGATTTAGGGCTGGTCTCCATTGTGCTTCCCATGAGGGTGCCCCAGGCCATGACTTGGAGCATTGTTTTGCATTGAAGGCTAGAGTATGTGAATTGGTTAGAACTGGAATACTTGATTTTACAGACAGTCATCCGGATGTTCAGAAAAATCCCTTGCCAGTACATCAGAAATGAAGTTTTGTCACTAGGCCTTTTGTTTCTCGTTGTTTGCACTTTCCTTATTTTGTTTAATTTGTTTGCTTTTAATTATGTTTGTACTTTCATTAATGAAATAAGCATTGCGACTTTTGATTCAATTCATTTCCGTCCATTTATTTGCATCTTTATGCTTTATTTTTCAAATGTTTACTTCTTGTCCAAAATTTTGATATGCTAAGATCGGAGGGAGGATAACGAAAATGTTATACCCATAACTGCTGTTAGTATGCTTTCAATTAAACCTTGTTGACGATGTAAGGCATTGTTTCAATTCCCAAACACTGGAGAAATAAGGAAGTTAATCCCTCGTTACCCCCTTCGAGCCTAGAAGTTGGAGTTTCTTTCGTTACAAAAAACCCACAATTTTAACCTTGGGATGGGTAGTTCTCAGTTAACTTGGTTGTGTGTTCATACGATACACCTTTCATTAACAAATTTTCCTTCGCACACGTCAAACAAGTGTCGAAAATGTTTTCTAATCAAAAGGTCGATGATGGTTCACCGTAATCATTAAAATCAAACAGTCACTTTCCTTCACACAAAAAAATAATATAAAAAAAATCAAAAGAAGCCCGCTAAGTCAAAACCTATGAAGGAGACTTAGGCAAAACTGGGGCATCCCGCTGACTGTAAACTCTAAAATAAACAGTTCAGGCAAAATTTAGGGATAATACAAAGAGATTTTTAAATCCTTATCTTGAAAATCCTCAATGTCAAAACAATCAAATGTTATAGGGGAGTAGTGGCTGCCTTTTCATAGGTCCCTTTGACTTCTGAGTCATCATTGCTACGATCAATGAAATCCCTAACTTATGGGAACCTGAATGCATAGTATGAGTTAACTGAGCATAGGACTGAGGATCATCACGTAGATTGGGTGGGTACAAATAAATTTTGAGCCTTTATCTTTTGTTTCATAAACCGTGAACCAGGCCACGTTACAACCCTCAAAAGACCTAACTGAAACAAGGTTATTTTGAAAGTATACTACAACAAGATTGCGTAACCTGACTCCAAAAGATCCTTGCGAATCATTTATTTTGGCAATACACTTTTATTTTAAACTTTGAGTGTCTTGAACCTCCTTGTTCTGACTAACGAATCATGTATTTTCCATCATTCAAAAATAATTTTTCAAAAATCGCATGAACTTTGCATTACCATGTTTGTATGAATATTTTTGTTTGCAAACTGGCTTTCCTCTAAGGAATTTTCAAACAATGAGAAACTTGGTCAAGTGATCTTATCAGGGGCAAGTTCCTTTTACATTCTGTCAAAGAATTAGTTCAAGATTTTTTCAAGGCAATATCTTCTCAGATTTGGTTTATCCAGAGAATTGTTCAAGACCCAGACTGGGGCAAGCCCTCCGAGGATACAACAAAACAGTCGATTCCATGAATTAGACAGCTGAAGCAATTATCAGTTCATTTGACCTGGGGCAGTTTACTTGCATAATCCCTAAGCAGTTATTCATCATTCCTACAGTGACTATCAACTTGATACAGTTTAACAGAATGACAGTGATCTCCGTGTTGAGGAATCAGTCCTCCAGTTTTGTCATCTCACAGAAAGAGTTGAGTCTTGTCGTCGACGTCTGCATTTACATTTCTAGCTTGGGTGCTTTACTCCCCATTTACATTTTTATCTTGGGTGCTTTATTCCCCATTTACATTTTTATCTTGGGTGCTTTACTCCTCATTTACATTTCTATCCTGGGTGCTTTACTCCCCATTTACATTTTTATCTTGGGTGCTTTACTCCCCATTTACATTTTTATCTTGGGTGCTTTACTCCCCATTTACATTTCTATCTTGGGTGCTTTATTCCCCATTTACATTTCTATCTTGGGTGCTTTACTCCCCATTTACATTTCTATCTTGGGTGCTTTATTCCCCATTTACATTTCTATCTTGGGTGCTTTACTCCCCATTTACATTTCTAGCTTGGGTACTTTACTCCCCATTTACCTTTCTAGCTTGGGTGCTTTACTCCCCATTTACCTCTCTATCTTGGGTGCTTTACTCCCCATTTACATTTTTATCTTGGGTGCTTTACTCCCCATTTACATTTTTATCTTGGGTGCTTTACTCCCCATTTACATTTCTATCCTGGGTGCTTTACTCCCCATTTACATGTCTATCTTGGGTGCTTTACTCCCCACTTACCTTCTATCCTTGGGTGTTTTATCTCCCATGTACCTTTATCCCGGGTGTTTTATTCCCCGTTTACCAGATATTCCTGGGTTTACCTAACATCATGGTGTTTTACCCCCATTTGCTTTTTTTTTCTCCCTGAGGTCGTGTTTTACTCGCGTCTTACCTTGTGGGCAAAATTTATTTACTTGGCATCATGGGTGTTTTATCCCCATTTGCGTTTTTTTCCTGAGCTCGTGTTTTACCCGCGTCTTACCTTGCGGACAATTTCTAATTTACTTGGCACCTATCAACAATTCTGTGTCGTGTCTACCCGACGTTCTTCCAGATATGACATGTCTTCTTCCCTAGTGCAATTCCTCGATGGGTCGTCCCCTGTGACGTTGTTTCGTCTGTATCCGTGCATTTGTCATTTTCATCATACGCATCATATCAGATTCATATCATATTTAGCATTATAGTTCGTTTTGTTTTGTCCATATCATTGCATATCACTGCGTCTAAAGGCAAAATTTTCGGTCATCTGTATTTAAATCCCTCCACCATGATTTCTCGAGTCTCCGTTGCTCAAATCACCCGGTGAAGTTATTTAAATAGGGGCAACTGTAATACCCCAAATTTTGCCCTAAGATTTGTCGTCGCATTTTATTGCATTTAATCAATTACTAACAAATTTGTGTAGTCGTTTGACTTTTTGCAGGTAAATATCATATGGCATACATTTTTTTTCTAATAAATAAAATGGCACAATTGGCAAGAGGACATGTGTAAGGAGTTGTGAGTGTGAGAGGGGGTCAGAAGGTTTTCTTTAGAAAAGAGGAGAGAGAAAGGGAGAAACAAAGGAGATCCCCAGAGAAGAAAGGCGGTCGTTCCCACAACTCGTCAGAAGGATTGGAGCTCTCCAGTGTTCCCTTATTCAAACCTTTTTCACATTTACCGAAGCAAACCTCCGCTTCGTAGGTTAAATTACTAAACCTTTTGCCTTTTCATATTTATGTGCATATTTTGCCATGTTAATGTGTTTAGGTCCGTTAAATTATTAAACCTTTTGCTTTTTCATGTTTATGTGCATATTTTGCCATGTTAATCTCCATGTGTGTTTAGGTCCGTAGATTTTAATATCAAAACCCTTTTTTATCAAAACCTTTTTTTAAAATCAAAACCTTTTTTTTATTTATTATTAAAACCTTTTTTTTAGTAAGACCTTTTTTAAAAAACTGAAAAGTCTTTTTGTTCCAAGGAAGAAAAAAAAACCTTTTCCCAAAAAAACTGAAAAGCATTTTCCCCAAAAAACTGAAAAGCCTTTTTTTGTTCTAAAAAAAACTGAAAAGCCCTTTTTTAAATGAAAAGCCTTTTTTGTTCTAAAAAAAACTGAAAAGACTTTTCCTCCAAAAAAACTTTTTTTTATAATTTAAACTTAATTTTTTTTATAATTTTAACTTAAATATTTTTTATTAAAAAATTAAAACTTTTTTTTTTAATAATTAAAATATTAAAAAAATTAAAACCTTTTCGTAAGGAACTCCTGATGTTTGATGTTTGTCGTGTCATTTTATGTACCTTTTATTACTTTTCTTTCTTTGGGCATTTCATGTGCATGCTCGAGGTTGAGATGTGCTTGTGGTGGCCACAGCCCCACACTATTTTCCTCCCTCACTTCATTCTAAGTGTCATTACATATTTTCATATTCTTCATGTTTTCAGAAATGTTTCTTTGTTTCTTTATGCCCTCTGCCTTTATTACTTTTCTTATTTATGTACCTTAATTATTCCTCCATATAATGATTTGTCATATTTTCACATTTTTTTTACAGTTTTATCCTTCCGAAGGATTAGGTCCAGCCTTTTGGCCGCCGAGTCAATAGCCTTACCCCTTTAATAGATCAAACCCTGTTTAGCCTAGGTGTCCCGCCGTGGGCAAAATTGTTTTTATCCTAGTGTTAGGCCAAAAGAGTCGTCGTACTCTGTTTTAAGGTTTTCCGCCGTGGAATCCCTAATTTAACCCTATTTTAATTTTAATTAACATTTTTTAACATAGAGATCGGAGTTTAAGACTCCATGTAAGCGTGTCCTTAAGATGTGCTTACTTCCCCATTGAAACCTTGGCCACAGTCAAGACGTTTCTAACCTCCCTTTTGAGGGGAACTACAGTTACTCTGATTCCATTCCCGTAAGGATATGTAGGCACAAGATGCGATGTCTTGCCGAGTAAACTTAGAATTAACCCCTAGGTCTTTTTTTAATTTTCAATCCTTTGTATATACCCTAAAGCAAAATAATTAATGAAATAAATAAAAAAAAAATAAACAAAAGGTTCCCGTAGAGTACTATGGAAGTTTAGGGTGCTAATACCTTCCCTAAATTTAACCAACCCCCGAACCTTAGATCTCTCCCTTTTAGGTTTTTCCTTTCTTTAACCTTTCCTTCGGATAAATCAAAGACCGGTTGTAAATGAATTAAGATTCAAGTTAATCAATAGCTTGACATCCAAATTTCACCGCAACAATGAGCTTGTATATATTTGCGTCAGATAAGACTTTAGGGAGCATGTTATCTCAAGAAGGTGATAATGGCATCGAAAGAGCCATTTATTATCTCAGTAGGGTATTGAACGATGCATAAACTAGGTATAACACAGTCGAAAAACAATGCCTGTATTTGTGCTTCTCATGTGTAAAACTTAAGCATTATATAAAACTTGTTGATGTTTTTGTTTCCTCACATTTTGATGTTATAAAGAATATGTTGTCGAAACCAATTTCACATAGTCGAATTGGAAAATGGCTATTAGCTTTAGCTGAATATTCTTTAACTTATATGCCTTTAAAAGCTGTTAAAGGACAAGTAGAGGAAGACTTTATAGTCAACCACTCTATAAATGAGGAATCTTTAAATTACATCGAACTAGAACCGTGGAAGTTATACTTCGACGACTCGAGTCATAGAGACGGTACATGTGTGGTGTAACACCCTTTTTCTACCCAAAAAATATCAAGGCAAAATAACACATAAATCAGAGTGAATAAATAAATCTTATTAAAATGCCACTAAAAGGGCATACATTCTCAAATTCATCAAAATAGGATCCATATTCCGTAACTACGGGTTTTTCCCAAAAATACATCAAAGCATCATAAACAGCGGAATTCAAAACATACTTCAAAGTCTTCCTCAAATAGGGAAATTAATCAAAATAACATCAATAGAATAAACTCAACTCAAGGAACCCAACCCGATGTTACATATCAGAGCAAGACCCTCTAACCTGACCAAAAGACTAAAACGCTCAAAAACTTCAAAACTAACTCCTCACCGGCGTCCAAGGCTAAACTAGATCATCTGCATGTTACCCACGTGGAGGTAACATTCAAACAGGAAGGGTGAGTAAAACAATTCATAATAATCAATGTATGACAATTAATGCATAAACGGCATCATAATCATATTCAACACATTCATATTACTCACGTATGCCTCAAAGGTCACAACATCATAATTTATACACAAGGATTCATAAATGCAATGCAACACAACTCAATGCATGTGGTACCAATTATCACAGCTCGATAGACAATGGGCCATCAACCCTCCATAGATCCCCATCAATAGGATCGGAGCACGTCAAAATACTTCACATCCACACAGTGGGATTGAAGCCAAAGAAATTGAATGTGCATGAATGCATGATGCACACGTCACAATAATAATCCTCATAATACAACATATGGTGCATCATCATTCATCATCATCACATAAATCACATAAAGCATCATATCTCATGTTATCACATAGTTCATCAAATCATGGTAATTTCGTCATATTAACTCAATCGATACATCATGGAAACTATCATAACATCATGTACACATCACCTAAAACCCACTGTCACACTCATGGCAACTCATCCCAGAAATCCCAGAATCACACATCACGACATCGCTGCAGAATACTCAATTTCACGAACTTCTGCTACGTTCGCTGGCTCGCTCGCTAGGCGAGTCTCATAGCGAGCCCCTTGCTGGCTTGATCGCTAGGCGAGCCTCTAGCGAATCCTTGCTGGCTTGCTTGCTAGGTGAGTATTATAGCGAACCTTCGCTGGCTTGCTCGCTAGGTGAAAAGTGCGATGACAGCAACTTCTGCTACGCACCAGAACTGATTTCCACCCAAAAACTCATACGAATAATTCACCCAATTCCCCCAAAGTATCCCTAAACCATCCCTAAGGTTATACGACAATATCAGTACGAACTCTAAGGTTCATTAGGCTAATCCGGCAACATCTGCATTGCCTAAAACACTATTTCCTGCAATTGCTCTGAGTACATCAGAGTTACTCACATATGAATCTTCCTATTCCTACAGGGTCAAACACACAACTATCCAAGGTTTTTAGCCACAAAGGCCTAAGGTTTCCTTCCTCACAATAATATTCAGTGATTCATACCATAACCCACAATCTCAGAGTTCTATAATCGAACCTCTTAGTTTCCCCAATTCAACTCAGAAACCCTCAAAACCTAAATCCACCATGAATACATCTAAAGGCATACATGGAAAATGATGAACAGGAATACTCCCCATACCTTAGTCGATTCGCAGCTTTCACGATTTCTCTTTGGGGCCTTCTGCCTTCAACCTTTCCTTCAGAGCCCTGACCACACAAACTTTCACGTTAAACACAAATGAATTTCAATTTCCTTTCAGAACTCTATTTTGTCTAACTTAGTCATGGGCCTCACACATTGGGCTTTTCCCTCATTACCCTTACTAACTTCCTCAAATGCCCAAATTGCCCTTATTTCACTTATATTCCATTTAATTAATAATAATACTAATAAATTAATATTATATGCTATTAATCAAATAAATATCTGAAAATGCACATTTTTCCAATATTCACAAAACCACCAGAAATTCACCGAAACATGAATATTTTCAATTAAACAATTAATTAACATATTCCGATTAAATTTGGGGTGTTACAACCCTCCCCCACTTAAAAGAATTTTCATCCTCGAAAATTACCTATAGAAAACAGAGTCGGGTACGACTCCTTCATCTGATCTTCACGTTCCCAAGTCCAACTTTCTCCAGCTGGTCCTCCCCACAATACTTTCACCAAGGCGATCTCTTTACCTCGTAGTTGTTTCACTTCTCGTTCGTCAATTCGAACAGGCAACACCTCAACAGTCAAATCATCTCGCACTTGTACATCATCCATCTGAATCACATGCGACGGATCTAGAATGCAAATTCGCGAGCGACAGCGGTAAAGCAATCCAATAGGCTACTTCCCCCACCCTCTGCGGAATCTGATACGGTCCAACAAAACGCAATGTGAGCTTTCGAGACTTCAAAGCTCGACCAACACCAGTTACTGGCGTAACTCTCAGAAACACATGATCTCCCTCTTGGAATTCAAGTGTTTTCCTCCTCTTATCATGGTAACTCTTCTGACGACTCTGCGATGCTTTCATCTTCTCACAGATCATCTTGATCTTTTCAGTCGTCTCTTGCACAATTTCAGGTCCGAGCACAGCATTCTCGCCTGATTTATACCAACACAACGGAGTCCTACACCTTCTACCATACAAAGCCTCATACAGTGTCATCCCGATACTAGAATGGTAACTGTTATTGTAGGTAAACTCAACCAACGGCAAATAACTATCCCACGATCCACCTTGATCCAAAACACAAGCTCTTAACAAATCCTTTAAAGACTAGATAGTTCTTTCTGTCAGTCCATCCGTCTGCGGATGATAGGCAGAACTCAACCTCAACTTAGTACCTAAAGTTGTCTGCAAACTTTCCCAAAACCTCGATGTAAATCTCGGATCTCTATCAGACACAATACTCGAGGGAACACCATGCAACTTCACAGTCTACTCAATATATAATTCAGCAAGTTTCTGCAACGAATAATTGATCCTCGTCGGTACAAAATGAGTCGATTTAGTCAATCTATCAACAATTACCCAAATTTAATCATATCCCTTCACCGTCTTCGGAAAACTTGTCACAAAATCCATAGAAATGCTATCCCATTTCCATTCTAGAATGCTCAATGGTTGCATTAGACCCGACGGTCTCTGATGTTCAATCTTTGACTTCTGACAAGTCAAACAAGCATAAACAAATTCAACAATTTCCTTCTTCATACCAGGCCACCAAAACAACTTCTTCAAGAATGCTCTTCCTGATTTCTGGCACATCGGGAACAGATACTCTATCTCAGAACCTCATCACACCATTCTCATCAATCCGAAAATCACCTCCGTTACCTTGATTAATCAACGCGAGACGATCCACCAAACTCAAATCAGATTTCTGACTTTCTCTGATCTCTTGGAGAATACTACTAGTCAGCTTCAACATACCCAATTTCACATTGTTAGAAGTCTCTTCACAAACCAAACTCATATCTCTGAATTGCTCAATCAGTTCCAACTCTCGAACCATAAGCATTGACATATGCAAGGACTTCCTACTCAACGCATCAGCCACAACATTAGCCTTACCCGGGTGGTAACTCCATTCAAAATCATAATCCTTCAGAAGTTCAAGCCATCTTCGATGCCTCATGTTCAACTCTCTCTGATCAAATAAATACTTCAGACTCTTGTGATCATTGAACACTTCGAATCTGGACCCAAATAGATAATGTCTCCACATCTTCAACACAAACACCATAGCGGCCAACTCTAAATCATGCGTAGGATAATTCCTTTCATGGACCTTCAGCTGTCTGGAAGCGTAAGCAACAACCTGACCATTCTGCATTAATACGCCTCCAAGGCCCATCTTCGATGCATCACAATACACCACAAAGGACTCACTCGGATTTGGCAAAATCAACATTGGAGCAGTCGTCAACTTCTTCTTGAGTTCTACAAAACGTTTCTCATAAGCAACATCCCACACATAAGCCTGACCCTTTCGAGTCAACTGAGTCAATGGCAATGCTAACTGAGAAAAACCTTCAATAAACCTGCGATAATAACCAGCCAACCCAAGGAAACTTCGAATCTCAGTAACAAACTTTGGAGCATCCCACTGCAGCATAATATCAATCTTCGACGGATCAACAGCAATCCCTCCACTAGAAATCACATGGCCAAGGAAACTCACTTCCTTCAACCAAAAATCACACTTACACAACTTGGAATAAAGCTTCTTGTCTTTCAAAACCTGCAATACAACTCTTAGATGTTGCGCATGCTCTTTTTCAGACTTAGAATATATCAAAATATCATCAATAAACACCACTACAAACTGATCCAAATAAGGATGGAAAATCCTATTCATATACTCCATGAATACACCAGGTGTGTTCGAAACTCCAAACGGCATCACAGTATACTCATAGTGTCTATATCTCGTCCTGAAAGCTGTCTTCGGAATATCATCAGGCTTAACACGAATCTGATGATAACCAGACCTCAAATCAATCTTGCTAAACACACAAGCACCCACCAATTGATCCATTAAATCATCAATCCTCGGGAGTGGATATTTATTCTTGATCGTCACTTAATTCAACTACCGATAATTCACACACAATCCTATACTACCATCTTTCTTCTTCACCAACAACACAGGAGCACCCCATGGAGAAACACTCGGTCGAACAAACTTCTTCTCAAGCAGATCTTCCAACTGTTTCTTCAATTCCCCTAACTCATATGCAGACATCCGATAAGGAGCCATCGATACATGACTAGTGTCCGATATCACCTCAATAGCAAACTCTACCTCACGCTCAGGAGGTAAGTCATTCATGTCATTTGGAAATACCTCAGGAAATTCCCGAACAACCGGTAGCTCCACACCCACTGCTTCACCATCCACTTGGAGCGAAGCAAACACAGCAAACATCTTAGCCTCATCTTCTAAGAGTTCTCCCACTTGTTTGGCAGATACAAACATTAGCTTTCCCACATCACCCGACTCAGAAAATCTCACAGTCTTACTATAACAATCAATGTGAACATAGTTGTACTCCAACCAGTTCATCCCAAGGATAACATTAATTTGATTCAAAGGTAGACAAACCAAGTCCATCACAAAGTTCCTATCATAGATAGTCACAGAGCAGCTTAAACAGACTAACGCAGTAGTCACATAACCATTAGTCGGGATATCAATAACCATACTCCCACTCATAGCAGACAAACTCAAATTCAACCTCTTAGCACATTCAAGCGAAATAAACGAATGTGTAGCACCAGTATCAATGATAGAAATCAATTCAACATCATTAACAAAACACGTACCTCTGATCAAGTTATCCATCTTAGCTTCTTCTGCACCGCTCAAAGCAAACACTCTGCCACTTGTCTGAGCAACAATAGCAGTCTTCTTCGGCTATTGACACTGGGTACTGATATGTCCCTTCTCTCCATAGTTGAAGCAAGTCGGAGCTTCGTCTTTGCAGTCATTAGCCTTATGACCTCTCTTGCCACAACGATGGCACCTCAGCGCCTTACAATTTTCAGCACGGTGGCCTTGCTCGCCACACTTATAACATTTACCCGGAGCAGTAGCCGCTCCCCCACTTGGATTTTTCCCATCAGAAGCCTTCTGCTTCCCTTTATCACCAGAAGTCACATACGGTTTTCCTCTGAACTAACCTTTCTCTTTCTTCTCACTCAGCTGCTTGTAGTGAGTAGATCGAGCTCGGTTATCTTTATCATAAATTCTGCTCTTGTTCACCAGTTCTGAAAACCGACGAATCTGTTGATACCCAATTCCCTACTTAATCTCTGGTCTCAAACCATTCTCAAACTTGAGACACTTCGACATCTATGGATTAGCACAGTTGTAATGCGGATAAAACTTGACCAACGACTCAAACTTTGCCGCATACTCAGCCACAGTCATATCACCTTGTTTCAGCTCAAGGAACTCCACCTCTTTCTTCCCCCGAACATCTTCAGGAAAATACTTTCTCAGAAACTCTTCTCTAAACACAGTCCAAGTAATCGCAGTGCCAACACCTCCCAATCTCTGACGAGTGTTATCCCACCAGTCCTCAGCCTCTTCTGCCAGCATATGCTTACCAAACTGTACCTGTTGCGCGTCAGTGCATGCCATAACTTGGAAAATCTTCTCAATCACCTTCAGCCACTTCTTCGCACCGTCAGGATCATAAGTACCCACAAAAGTCGGCGAATTATTCCTATGAAACTTTCCCAAAGCACGGAAATCATCTGGAGGTCCACCATTCTGAGCCATCACTTGGGCAAGTGATTCCAGCGCATCAACAATAGCACGATCATTCCTTCCTGCCATCTACAACCACCAACAAGTTTAGAAGGAAACAACTCATCGACAATGTTCTCACACTATCGACTGACAGGGGATTAACAACATAAACACTTGGTCGGACGGACTGACCTGCTCTGATACCACTAATGTAACACCCTTTTTCTACCCCAAAAATATCAAGGCAAAATAACACATAAATCAGAGTGAATAAATAAATCTCATTAAAATGCCACTAAAAGGGTGTACATTCTCAAATTCATCAAAATAGGATCCATTCTCCGTAACTAGGGGTTTTTCCCAAAAATACATCAAAGCATCATAAACAGCGGAATTCAAAACATACTTCAAAGTCTTCCTCAAAGAGGGAAATTAATCAAAATAACATCAATAGAATAAACTCAACTCAAGGAACCCAACCTGATGTTACATATCAGAGCAAGACCCTCTAAGCTGACCAAAAGAATAAAACGCTCAAAAACTTCAAAACCAACTCCTCGCCGGCGTCCAAGGCTAAACTGGATCATCTGCACGTTACCCGCGTGGAGGTAACATTCAAACAGGCAGGGTTGTCGCTACTGCGAAAATAAGGTGCCGGCAAAACAGAAGAGTCGCCACCTTTCGTTATTTATCCCTCAGAACAGGAAAGGAAACGATCGGAAAAACCTGATGAAATGGATATAAGACAAGGTCATCGCAACCATTGTCTGGGTTCGGGAGTCGGTTACGCAAGGGGAAGGTATTAGCACCCCTCACGTCCATCGTACTCGATGGGATCCATGCTTGTTGTGTTTATCTGATGGGTTGGTTTTACAATCTACCTATCAAGGCTGGCTTAAAAAGAAAAGAAAAATGACTCGGCAAAGCGTCGCACTTTATGCCTACATATTCTCATCAGAGAATAAGAAATCAGAGTCTACGTAGTTCGGCTAACTACGGGTTACGGGGAAGGTGGCTCGCCAATACGTCAGTATTGTGCCTACGTACTCTCAACAGGCTTGAGAGATCAGAGCTTACGTAGTTCGGGATAATACGGATTACGGGAATTCAGATTCATCTGTTTTTTCGAGTAGGGTTAACAAACAGTTCCAGCAGTTTGGTGTATGCAGCTCGACCCTTGGAGACTTAAGCGTTACCGTTTGCGGTAGAACTGGGAGTTAACGACACTCTTTTCTTCAGAAAAGCTTCCTTTGGATTACGGGCCCACGGGGCAAAAAGGTTTGAAGTTTGTTTTCTGTCTTTTACGGAAGAACTGTTTTCTATGGATGTTTGCAACCAATATCGCACTAGAGACTATGACCTGAGAGTGAATGCGTCGCATGTCACCCAAAGGGTGCCATACTAAACATCCAGACTGTGGAAAAGAAACTCTCCAACAATCCTTTCTCAGATAGCTTAAGGCTCGTAACGTACGATGTCAGTTAACCTTTATTACTGTATTTTAATTTGTTTTGAGATGAGAAGAGAGAACAGGATCAACTAAGGGGAGACTATCAAGTCCTAATGTTGTCATGCCAAGGATTCATCCTATGGTTGAGGTTTGTAACAGGGAACTCCTAGAAATCATCATGCATAGATTTCAACCTAAAGTTCTAATCATCACTTCCTTATCAAAGGAAGTGAGATTCCTAGGGGATCATGTTAATGATAAACAGATAAAGCATCAGCTTAAACAGTAAACAGATATACAGTAAAATGCATGCAATGCAAGTGAGGGAGGAAATGTGTATGGGGCAGCAGCCTCCACAAGCTCGTCTCGACCTCAAGCCAGATATGAATAACTGTAATCATACAGAGGAAATAACATGCTATCAAGCAAAATATAATAACTGCAATCATACAGAAGAAGTGAAATAAAATGCAATCAAGCAAATCACAAACCACATAGGCAAGGGAGATGGGCTCTACCAAATACCAGCAAGCAAAGCCATACAGTAAAAATACAAGCAGAGGGAGCAACTCAACCTCTAGTGCAATCATGCTCCTAGTTTAATACAATCTAAACATGAGCTTATTCTAATGCATCAAGCAAATCAAATAAGTCACAGCAATACAATTGCACAGCGTCGCTACTGCGAAAATCGGCGCCGGCTTGACAGGAGAGTCGCCACCGTGCGTTATTTATCCCAACGGAGGGAAAGGAAACGCTCGAAGTAAACCTCGCAAAGACGGGAAAAGGTATGGTCATCGCAACCAAAACCTGGATTCGGGAGTCGGTTACGCAAGGGGAAGGTATTAGCACCCCTCACGTCCGTCGTACTCGACGGGATCCATGCTTGGTGTTTATAAGGAAAAGGGTGTACTTATCTATCTACGCTAATGGTCAGTCTGAAAAGAAAAGAAAAGGACAGGACTCGACAGAACATACGGTGTTCTGGGCCTACGTACTCCCTCGTGCAATGGGAAAGTCAGAGTCAACGTAGTTCGACTACCTACGTCTAAACGGGGGAAAGGTTGCTCGCCAGGACATCGCGTCCTGTGCCTACGTACTTCCACACAGCATGGAAGATCAGAGCAAACGTAGTTCGACTAACTAAGGCTAAACTGGGGGGTCTCACACAGCAGTGAGAGATTGGTCTTGAAGGTTCGGGAACCTACACCTACGGCCTGGTCTCAAATGCACACGGGCAAGAGAAAAGGGATAACAATCAGTCGTCAGCGGGAAAGTCTCGATCGCACAGCTGCGAGAGAACAAAAGGTTAGTTGTTAGTGTGCTTGCTAGGATATCGCATCCTATGCCTACATATCCTCGTATGGTACGAGGAATCAGAGCAGCTGTAGTTCGGCTAACTACGACACAAGCTACTCAAGAGATCCTATTGCTAAAAAAGGAAAAAATAGACACCCTAAAACTATGGCTGGAAAAGGGGAATCTACCTACTGTTATCATGCCTGGTTGACCATCGTAATGTCTATCATAACGACTCCGCAACGAAGAAGTCAGAGCTCCTAAGGGATCATGGCAACAAGACTAAACAGCAAACAAGAATCAACTGCAAAGTAAAGAAATACTGGAAATATGCATGAATGCAACAATCAAACAATCAAGACACAAAGGCCGCAAACCACAGAGGTAAGGGAGCTCAGCTCTACCAAATACCAGCAAGCAAAGCCACTCCATAACAAACAAGCAGAAGGAGGACCACCTCAACTTCTCATGCACATAAGCCTACTTCTAAGATGCACCTACCTCAGAAATATCTAAATGAACCCCTAAGTCTAATGCAGCACAACACCACACAAGTCAAACAACATAAAGAGAAGGCAAACCAGCCTGACAAGCTCCTATCTACAAAAAAACTCTGAGCAGGACCCCTAAACCACCCTAAAACAAACCCCAAAGCCCCTAAACAAAGCTCTATGCAAAAACCTAAGCAGAACTCTAATCAAAAGGAATCAATCCCAGTCTCCAAGCTTCAGAACAAGCTTACCAAAGAGAGGGAGCTAAGTAAGCAGACTCATAGTGCCTTCCTCAGGAAAGTACCAGGAGGTTACTACTCAGGAACCATATCCTATGCGGCTCAACAACTGTGAACGGTTTACATTCCTCCTCAGGAGAAACTAAACTCACATGAAGGCTCCAGCATCATTAGATATTTGAGAAATCCTATCTGAACTAAGGGAACTAAGTGAACAGACCCATAGTGCCTTCCTCAGGAAAGTACTAGGAGGCTTCCACTTAGGAATCGTATCCTATGTGGCTCAACAACTGTGATCAGTTTACGTTCCTCCTCAGGAGAAACTAAACTCACATGAAGGCTCCAACATCATTGGATACTTAAGAAAGCCTATAAGAACTAGGGGAACTAAGTGAATAGACCCATAGGACCTTCCTCAGGAAAGTACTAGGAGGTTACCACTCAGGAATCGTATCCTATGCGGCTCAACAACTGTGATCACTTTACATTCCTCCTCAGGAGAAACTAAACTCACATGAAGGCTCCAACATCATTGGATACTTCAGAAAGAGGTGAGAAGAAAGAATGAAAGTTATTCATAGTGCCTTCCTCAGGAAAGTACCATAAACTCCCTTCAAACTTCAGGATCTCAAACCTCACAAACAGAGAACAAGCTCTTAGACTAGGTCTTCAATCTTCTCCTCATCATTCTCCTTGCAAGCTCTAACAAGACTTCAACCAGCCTCCATCTTCAAGAAGAAACCACAGATCCTCAAACCACAGGAAACTATCTCTGAAGTTCAACCACAATTGAACTTCAAAGTCAGAAGCCATCAAGACTTCTCCTATCCTCAAGCTCAGACAAAAAATAACAGAACACCCTACAAAAATCTATCAAAAATCTAGGGGAAACCTACATGGCTCTATGATCCCAAGATCAAATCTCAAAGCCTAAGTCAACTTCTAAGGCTACTAAACAATTCCTGACATATGAATGGTCAAGGGTTACCAACAAGTTATTAGGTCTCTATTCTCTAACCCTAAAACAATATCAATCCACCTCTAAAAAATCTACGAAAAATCTAAGGGGAACATGCATTAGTCTAGTGCAACATACTAAAAAACCAAAGCAAAATTCATTACCATATGAAAGAACTAAAAATCAACAAGGCAGACGCATCCACAAAATACACTTCAAAATCAACAAACATGTAAAAAATGCAATTAAAATGAAAATGCATGATTAAACTAATGTTTTTGTTTAATAAAATCCTAAGTTGAATTACGAACATATAGAAAAAAGAATGGAATTATTCGATCACATCTATTATTTTTTAGGAATTTTCTTCTAATATGCATGAACTAAAAGATATTAAAAAGTCATTTAAATGGGAAATATGCTAAAAATAGAAAACAAAAATAAAATGGCATTTTTATTTTCATATAATTTTCTAGACATTTATATGAGGTGGTAGAAAAAAACAAGAAATTAAAAATCAATTATTTTCATTTTTTATGAATTTTACAAGATACCAAAACAATTAAAGAATATGAAAACAAAAGATTAAAAGAAAATAGAGGGGGAGGTGTGGATAGTAACACGCTCAGTTGCTATTCTAAGGTGGGCCAGAGAGGGGTGGTGCGTATAGCAAATGGCGCAGGCCCATATGAATCAGAAATCAATTGAAAATAAAAAGAAAAAGAAAAAAACGCGCGGGGTGCATTGAGCAACTATCCTAAGTGCAAATTCAATGGGGCTGCTAATGGAGGGTGCGCTTAGCACTCTGGGCCTAAGCCCAGTCCACACTTTCATTCTGCTTCTCACACGCAGGGGGGAACTAGCAATGAGGGAGTGGCCCTTCAGCAAACACATTTGGGCCTTGAACCCAATCCGAGCCCTAACTAGAAACCCTAACAAAACCTAATTCTCCTTCCCCCAATCCTGATCACTGTTCACCAACAACAAACCCTAACGTCTGCAACTCCACCACTCTCTCCCTTCTCTGAGAAACCTCCCAAAACAAAACTCAAATTCTCACGAATCTCAAACAAAAACCATTACCCCACCCAAATCCATTCAAACCTAATCTAATCTCTAAACGCATCTAAAACGAAACCAGAACATCTCAGTTATCAGCAAGAAAAACCACAACCAAGATAGCAAGAAAGTGTACCTGGTTATGGAGTACGAGTGGATCTGGAAACTTCTGGAAAGTTTTAGCGAGAAGTTCTTGAGGCCTTCAACGAAGATCTGGACAATAAGCCGTCGCGGGAGCTTCTTGACTGTTCTGGAAGTGGATGAACACTGAGGAGACAAAGATGAACGGAGGAGTATCTGGACAACTGAATAGGGACACCACGAGGATGATGATTCTGGGGATCAAATGGATCTTGACGGGGAGAAAGATTCTTGAACGCGAACTGTGATGAGATTTTGCTGACAGATCTTCGAAGCTCTTCTGGAAAAAATATGGAGTATGAAGTATCTCTAATAATTTCGTGAAGATTTTCTGTGAAAGGTTGGAGATCGTTGAGCAGTGGAGGAACCAGCGTGAAGGTTCTTGAAATCTTGTTGAAAGATTTCTGGAAATTCGTTCTTGGATCTGGGGAATTTTCGGTGGTGATGAGTTTTCCGGCGAAGGTCAAGGAACAAGGCGGACGAGGAAGATGAAGGTTGGGAGGAAAAGAGATGAAGAAGCGAAGAATTCTGGAGTTTCTGCAGTTCGTATGAATTTTCCGGCGTCTTCAACGGTCTCCGGTGGCCGTTGCGGTGGAGGGGAGTGGTCTGGCCGGCGGCTGCATGGCCGGTGACGATATGCTCTGGTGAGGATGAGGGCGTGACAAGTGTCACGGGAGATGGCTGAGTGGGTGCATGCACAACGCCACGTGTGGGTGGCTGCTAAGACGTGGGACGTGTGTGCCTCTGGGAGTGAGAGAGAGAGATAGTGGAATCTGAGTGGAAATGAGGTGGTGGCTTCTTGCGTGGACGTGTGGCACGCTTTATAGGTGACAAGTGTCACTGCTGGACAAAAATGACCAAAAACTGGACCTGCAAGGACTTTGGGCCTTCAAAAAAATGCCTCCTGGGCCCATACGAAATAATGGCAAAAAACCCTAAAAAAAACACTGAAAAAAAAACTGATTAATAATCTGAATTAAAATGCTTAGACCTAATTAAAAATTAATCAAAGATTAAACCTAACTAACTCTAAAACAATTAACTAAATGAACTCAATTAACCCTAACTAAAAGATTAAATCCTAATTAAATCTAAAAGGTGATTAATACCTACTTAAACCTATATTAAACTACAACTAATAAAATTCTAATAATCTCTATTTAATCTCCAATATTATTTAAAAAAACTATTAAAATCCTATTTAAAACTAATAAAAGAAAAATCTATTAAAAGATTAAAACAAACTCTATTATTAATAAAAGAAAAAAAAACTATACTCTTTCTATATTATCTAAAACAATTAAAAACAATTTTAAAATCTATTATATCCTAAAAATGATAAAACTATTAAATCTATTTAAAAAATTCTATAAAATTCTAAAAAAAAGATTTAAACTATTTAAAAATGTAAAAAAATCTATTTAAATCCTAAAAAATCCCTAAAGCCTATTTAAAAGCTACAGAAGGCTATTAAATCCTAAAAAATGCAGACAAATGCAAATGACTAATATAAAAGATAGCTCGAGACCAGATCAAATCGAACAGTAAACCCCCGGGCATCAGAGTATCCCAAAATCACCATGCAAGCTGAAAATCACCGAGGAGCGCACAATTTCCCGAAAATAAAACCCTGACGATCTGGACTGGATCAGATAGGAGAATCGGTTGGTCAAATTTTAGGGTGCAACAGCTGCCCCTATTCAAGCGACTTGGACCTGAAGGGTTGAAGAGCGCTCAGCCTTCAAACATTCGGAGGTACGAGACGGTTGAATACCAATAAACCCAAAAATTTGCCAACCGTGAGAGTATACTGTAAACTGCTTGGGGAATAAAATCCAGAATTGAGTCCAGTCATTACGGCAACAAACTGATCAATCATCTGGTAAAGAACTCCTGATTTTAACGCCAATTACCTGTGCTATCCCACATAACAAACCCGAGGGTTGCAATAAAACACTTGATCCTCTTACATCGTCTACTGATAGACAGGAATAGAAATATACTCACATCGTCTAAAGATAGACGGAAAGACACCCTGAATCCAAAGAAACACATCGTCTAAGGATAGACGGAAAGACACCCTGATCAAATACTCACATCGTCTAATGATAGACGGAAAGACAACCATAATCCCGAAGGAAAAATTCAATACTAACATCGTCTAAGGATAGACGGAAAGACACCCAAAATCTCCATACTCACATCGTCTAATGATAGACGGGAAGACATCCTGATTGATACTCACATCGTCTAAGGATAGACGGAAAGACACCCAAAATCTGAAGAAAACTTCAATACTCACATCGTCTAAGGATAGACGGAAAGACACCCAAAATCTCCATACTCACATCGTCTAATGATAGACGGGAAGACATCCTGATTGATACTCACATCGTCTAAGGATAGACGGAAAGACACCCAAAATCTGAAGAAAACTTTAATACTCACATCGTCTAAGGATAGACGGAAAGACACCCAAAATCTCCATACTCACATCGTCTAATGATAGACGGGAAGACATCCTGATTGATACTCACATCGTCTAAGGATAGACGGAAAGACACCCAAAATCTGAAGAAAACTTCAATACTCACATCGTCTAAGGATAGACGGAAAGACACCCAAAATCTCCATACTCACATCGTCTAATGATAGACGGGAAGACATCCTGATTGATACTCACATCGTCTAAGGATAGACGGAAAGACACCCAAAATCTGAAGAAAACTTCAATACTCACATCGTCTAAGGATAGACGGAAAGACACCCAAAATCTCCATACTCATATCGTCTAATGATAGACGGGAAGACATCCTGATTGATACTCACATCGTCTAAGGATAGACGGAAAGAACCCATACGCACTTCAACACCATCCATCAAATTGCAGAATCCTTTCGTCTACGGGAATTGATGGAAAGAACAATATCCTTAAAGGGGCCACATCATCAGTATGGACCGACGGGAAGAAAACCACCTTCAAAGAACCATGTCGTCAATAAGAATCGACAATCACGAAAACTGAACATTCTTCAAAGAGCCTCGACATCAATAAGGATTGACGGTCAGAAAAGTCCCTCTTGAAACGTCGTCTCATCCAATAAACAGAAAGAAAACCACCATCCGAAATATCGCTTTGAAACGCCTCAACAATCAAAGATAGCCGGAGAAGACTCGCTGGGGAAACGTACCATCCATATGATCTGTCAATAAGAAACCCGCCGAAAACTCCCCTGCAACTTCACATCGTCTACTGATGGACGGAAAGAACACCACTTAGAGAAACCCCGTCTTGAAAAATGATCAAAACTTCACATCGTCCACTGATAGACGGAAAGAAAGCCATATTCAAACTCGAGACGTCTAATGATAGACGGAGAGAACTCCACTTATTGGAGGAACACATCGTCAATATGAATTGACGGGAAGAAACGTCTGTCGATACCAGACGACTGACTGATCAAAGCATAACTGTTGTATGATCTAAAATACAAATAATCCACTGAATCGTCTGAACACTGCTGCTGGATAAATGCTCCTGAACTGATCACAGAGTAATTCACGCGCCATATGAGGCTGGTAGAAAACCTGACTTATGCTTCGTATGCATATGCCTATGCTTTAATCTTTCTATGGTGTAATGCTCCATTCAGGATGGAAATGCTACGCATTTTGAAAATGAAATGCAAGTATGATGCAAATATGATGATGCATGCAATATGCCAATGCAGACTCGAGCTGCTGGAGAAAGCTGGGTACAGAAAACCACTTCAGCAAAATAAATGCTGAAGACGAAGCCAACCCCGCTGGGGATAAACCGGATATCACAGAATCATTCCAGCAAAATAAATGCTGGAAGAGTGAAGTCAACTCCGCTGGGGAAATTGGGAACTTAACCAAACACCTCGTTGAAGTAACACCCTGCTGGGGAGTATAACTCTGCTGGGGAATAGCAGATGTGCCGAGTATGATTGGACTCTCCTGGGGATAGCTCCCCCGTGCCACTGAAAAATTGGACTTTGCTGGAGAGAATCAGACGGAGTCTTCCTGCGTACTGATGAAGATCGGGTCTGGAAGCTGATGCGCCAACACGGATGGGCTATCTGTGATCGCCAGCAAGGATCTGAGCTTCTAGGTACAACTGACACTGGAGAACATTCTGTCTGGATACACAGCTTTCTGGTTGAAAAGTCAAAGGATAGTGACTCGACTTCCCGACATTCGCCTCGCACTCGAAAATTGGCTGAATCTGCTCGAATAACTCTGAATAATCCTGCTGATACGGAGAAGAACCATCCCTTCACTTCTGATATGCCCCAGCTTGCGGGACCTCTGTGGGGATAGCCTTCAAAAGGAAGTCTGAAAATTTGCACCCTGAGGTTTAGAATGCCCCAGCATTCTAAACCTCGGAGAAATACTTCACATCGAATGCTCCTCGAATAACTTCTGCGCTCTTAAGATGGCCTGCCCCTGACGGCAATGACTTTGCTCCTGATTATCTGATTCAGAATAGTGCCCCTGACTACTAGATATTCGCCGAATCTCAACATGATTGCCCCAGGATAACTAACTTCGAAAGGCTGACTTGACTGGGGATCACAATAATAGCTTTCCCCTGCTCTCGGAACATTCGGGCATTCGGTATTCTATCCTGACCATACTTTCCATTGTAGACAATTCTTCCTGCCGTCAATCGCTTACTCGCAAGTAAAACAAGTTGTTTTGCGTAAAAGACATATTAATGCAACACATATGACAGCTTTGACATCCAATCTGTTCACTGGGAATAGGAAAAAACAGTTTATGGCATATAATGCACAAAACATTTATCAAGAATATCGACATCAGTACCAACATGGTAAAAGGAACCCTTTTAGGAGTCAGAACCGACGCGACCTTTACCGAAGTATGCTTTCGAAACGACCTGCTTCAATTAGTACTTTTGAAGGTTATAACGTGGTCAGGTTCACGGTTTTGAAAGAAAGGATAAAGGCTCAAAGTTTATTTTAACCTACCCATTCTCCTTGATGTTCTCCCATCCTACGTTCAGCTAATTCGACCTTAGTGCTCACCTCTCAGAGGCTGAAAGATAGGAGTGATAGTTCGAGAAATTATGATTATTGGGAGTGACAGCCACTCACTCTTTGTCTTCGACACTTAGGGTCGCACGACTTGTATTTGTCCGAGGATTTTTCTTTTTGTCCTCCTTTCATCTGTTTTCTTTTCATATCCCTAACTTTTGCCTGGACTGACTCTTTTTGAGTTTCTTTTGATTTCAAGTCCAGCGGGATGCCCTCATTTTTGCCTAAGTCATTTGTTTTGAAGTTTTGACCTAGTGGGCTTTTGATTTCTTTTTGCTCTTTCTTCTCGAACAAGTCGTGTGACACTGGTTGTCTGACTCATTGGAGGATGATGTGACGGTCTCACTCTTGATTTAACCATTGTGGTTTTTTTTTAGGCATGACCTCTAGAGGTGTGATTGATCCTCGAACGGACACTCCTTTTGCAATTTGGACGCTTGGTCAAATTAGCTAACACCTACCCTGCCCCAGGTTAAGATTGAGGGTTTTTCATTTGCAGAAAAAAACTCCTACTACAAGGCTCAAAGGGGTTGACAATGGATTATCTTCCTTATATCTCCGGTGTTTAGGGATTTGAAACAATGCCTGTACATCATCAGCAGGTTTTGTTTCCAAAAGCATACACTAGGAATTTGCAAGTCGTTCATTTTCGTCATCCTCCCCAGATTCCTCTTAACTAGGCGTCAGACATTTGTAAAAACAATTAGTGAACACGACTGGATTCAATCAAAACATGCATATTTATTTCATTATCATCAATTGAACGAAAACAACAAGTTTTACAAACAAGATTGCAAATTCAAACAGGAAAGAAACTACACATGTAAAGAAATGACAAGATAAAACAAAGAAAAATGCTAGCTTCCTAGAACCGGGCTTTCACATCTGTCCTGCTGCTGAACCAGCTATCTTCACAATCAATTATTAGAGGCAACCCGAAGCTGTCCTGGTCTGCTTTCGAAACGACCCCACCAAATTATAGAGCCCCTTCTCCTTCATTCAGATGATTTTGGGACCTTCCTGCCCGAAGCTGATTGCTGCACTATCAAGTAGATCCTGCACTTTGTGCTTGAAGGCCAGACAATCTTCGATGTTGTGCCCCTGTGCTTCTGAATGGAAATCACAGCGCTCCTTGACATCATACCCTGCTGGAGGCGTACCTGTCAGTGGGGCTAACTTCCTCTTCTCAACCAACTGCAATCGTAGCAACACCTGAAGAAGTTCGGCATACGGCATCGGAGGCACCTTAAATACCCTCAACGGCCTCTGATTTTGAGCTTTTTCGCTAATTGGGATGTTGCTGCCTCTTCCACTGTTGAGATCGTTGCTGTTGTTGCTAGTATCGCGTTGACTCTTGAACAACCTTTGTAGCAAATACAACATCGGTTTCTTGACTTTCACTGTACTGATCAAGGCACTCCTTATGCTTAGCCATTTTCTTTCTCAGATATGCCCCAGGAATAGGCAACAGTTGTGGGCATGGGGATTCTGACACCATGGAGTCCAAGATACGTTTCTGACCTACTGCAGATTTAGAAACATCCATCATTTTAGCATCAACTGAGATAGGAGCAATACGTACAGCTACGCCGCTCGGCGTGAATTCAATATCGTGCGAGTCAATCAGGTCTTGAACATTGTGCTTAAAAGCGTGACAACCCTCGATGTCGTGTCCGAGTGCCCCGGAATGGAACTCACATTGCTTACTGGCATCGTACCCATGAGGAAGCGCTCCTGTGGGTGGGTTCAACGTTCTCTTCTCAACCAGATTAAACCTCAATAAAATCTGCAAGAGCTCAGCATATGTTGTAGGCGGCGCCTCAAATATCCTCTTTGGCTTTCCCTCCTGAATCCTCCGTTGAGCCGGGTGCATCTTTTGTTGCTGTTGCTCAGGTTCCACAGGTGGCACGAGCTTTTTCACTGCGGCTTCAAATAGTTGATCATCCTCTTTCCTAAGCACATTCTTGACTACTTCCATGATCAAGCTCATTTGGGTTTTCAGCTGACTGTTTTCCTCCTTGAGGATCTTCTGCTCCAGACGCATCTCTTGCATGTCTTTCATCATCTGCCCCAGCTGGCTTCGGACTTCGACCAATTCAACCTGATTTTGTTCCATATCTTTGAAGGAATTCCTGCAACAAACTGGACGATGAGGAAATAAGACCCACGGTTCTGATGTACCTGTTAAGTGATAATGCAAAGCAGAAAGCAAACACATATTCAAGACAAGGCAAATAGAAACTCAAGCTATGAGCACACAGACGAACATCTCCCACACATGTACAACCAACAAAAGCAACACGTAAGCACAAATGAGTACAAATACAATGACCCCAGCGGACAATCCTGGTGGTGGTCAGCAAATACTAATGCACAAAAGCTAAACGGGTTAGGCAGATAAAACAGATGCGACACCCGGCGCAGAAACCTCTAGGAATTTTTCTCATACTCAAATGAACTCTCCGTTTGACAATCTTCAGAGCACACACTTCCTGTGGAGTCTTCCATGACATTAACTGACGAACCCACACAACTAGATGACGGAGAATCGTTAACCTGAACAAAACCCTGAGGCGCGATGAAAATCCGGTTAGAATCTAACAGATCCTGAATCTGGCTTCTAAGCACTTTACAATCATTTGTTGAATGCCCCTGTGCCCCAACATGGTACCCACAGCGAGCGCTGGCATCAAAACCTGGAGGATACGGTGGAATCGCCGGCTTAGTCTCTTTTGGCACTATCAATCCACTTCTGACCAGATCTGGCAACAACTGACTGTGCGACATCGGTAGCTGAGTAAACTGCCTTTCAGGTTTCCTGGGTCTCCGTGGGGCGTGCTGACGCGATCGATGATAGGATGACCGTTGACTTGAAGTGTCTGAAAACCGATCCTGAGATGCTAGAGATTCTGAGATGACGTCATTTCCTTCTTCCCATTCTTCTTGAGAACTGACAACTGACTCATTCTTGTCAACTGGGACGTAAGGAACATCTCGAAGCTTTCCGCTCTTGAGTCCTCTCTCAACAAGCTCCCCCATTCTCATCAGGCCCGCAAAGCTTGTACAACCGAACAATTTGTCAAAATAATGGCCTTTCAGAGTACCCAAGAAGATGTCAACCATTTCTCTTTCCGGAAGCGGTGGTTGAACACTAGCAGCCAATTCTTTCCATCTTTGCACATACCCTCTGAATGATTCATTCTCCGCCCGAGATAATTCTTGCAGATGTACGAGACTAGGAGCCAAATCCAGGTTGTAATCGTACTGCTTCATGAAAGCTCTGGCTAAATCCACCCATGATCGAATCTGATTATTTTCTAACTGCACATACCATCTCAAAGATGCCCCAGTCAGACTATACTGAAAGCAATGGATCATCAATTTCTCATTTCGCACAAACGCAGTCATTCTTCGACAGAACATCATCAAATGCAGCTTCGGACAGCTAACTCCCATGTACTTCTCAAATTCTGGCACTTTGAACTTGTAAGGCAACACCAGATTAGGAACCAAACACATGTCTACAGCATCCAGGTTAACAGCATCTTTCACTTTCAAGGCTTTTATTCCTTCTTCCAACGCTCGGAGTCTTCTATCCTTTTCAAGAGCTCTTGGATCTACCATCCCGGCCATTGGAATATCTCTTCGGTAATTCATCACAGGGAAAGCAACACCTTGATTGTTAGCAGGAGGAGGACGCTCATTTCGGGCAACAAACTGCTCATGTCGATCTCGATTCTCATCCGTAGGCTGTACAACTTGGTCTGCTGTAAGGTTGTTCGCTTGCGGGAAGCCTTCCATAGAATCATACTGAGGGTGGGACGTCATAGTAAACCCTGTCAAGGTGTTAGGAGCCTGGAAATTGCCTTCAGACATAGCTACCAATTACCTGTAACTGACTACACTACTTGATTCTGCTCAAATCTGCTTCAGCCCCTTGGTCGTCTTCAACACTCCACTCTTGCCTCAAACAATCCCCCGAGAATCACCCTCTGGTGAAAACAAAGGCTGGATAAGTGCTCTGGCCTGTTAGAGTAATGCTATGCAATATGATTTATGCAGACAGAAATACAAAAAATGCTAACGTGCATGTGTGCATTGGAGATATTTCCCCTCCGATTCCAGTGTCAGTGGTAGCAAGACGAGATAAACCATAAAGACAATATTTAGAAAAACCCTCATATATTTATTGGAATAACAGTCTTGTCAAGATGTTACACAATTATGTTCCATACAACTGATATGATAAAGGAGGATCCCGACCAACATGTCTGGTGTTGATCTCAACATAGAGAATACAAGAGAGAAATCAAGTGCGGGTACGGTCACGGAAATCCTCAACCAGCTTCTTCGTCTCTGCGTGATCCGGCCGATAAATCAAGCCTTCTATCAACTGATCCCTTTTTCTGACTGTTCCCTGGATATCTCTGACAAAGTCTTCCCAAGCCTTATCTTGGGCACCATCCCCAGGTTTGGGTCTCTTGGCGTCTGCTCTATGCTGAAAATCTTCCAAATTCTTCATGGCATCAATCAGTTTGCGTTCGGCCTCGTATCGGCGGCATGCTTCTTCTTCAAGCTCTTCAGTCTTCACTTTGACCTGTTCTTCTAACTGAGCAACCCGTGTCTTTAGCTCTTTGTCCCGTTCTTTGCGTTTGGCCATAGTGAGATCCCAGTGCTCTCTGAACTTAGCTAGCTTCGTGTAGGCCCTTTCCAGCTCTTGCTTCTTAGTAGCCAATACACTGCTAACTGAGTCTACATCTAACTCCAGACGCTTCTTGGTTTCAGTCAACTCCAATAACGTAGTCTTCAGATGTTTCAGAGTTTCAGCTTGTTGCTTGGAAAAATATCCTGTTTCAATCTTTTCATGACGAAGCTGGGCATTCTCCTTCTCTAAAGCTTCTTTAGCCTTTGCTAGCTCTTCTTTCTCCGCCATCAGATGCTTGTATACCTGTATGTCTATAGTTGTGGGCTCCCCCACCGGAGAAGGATACAATGGCTGAAATGCAGGATAAGGCATAAGGAATTTCGTAGCTCGCTCACGAATCCATTCCACATACGGGCCAGGAACTCGAGTATCCCCTCTGCTACCTGAAGGCTTCCCTCTCTTGTGCAGGTTCTTCCATGCCTTCTCAAGCTTGGTCAACATCTCTTTTCCTATTGCCCCAGTGAGATACAGAGATTCCTGTATCTCCTCGGGCTTCGGCGCTCCCTGAGGTGCATACCCAAACTGCCTGATCAATAAGGAAGGGTTGTAATTGACACACCCTTTCCTTCCTATTAAAGGAACATTAGGGAATCCTTCACATCTGAGTATGACCTCAACTCCGAATACCTCTTCGTTAACCCATACCACATTCTCAGAAGTCAACCCCATCAAGCGCTCTGGCCATCCTAAAGAATCAATAGAGGTGACAAAAGGGCCTGACTTAGGCATATGACTGGTGAACCACCTGCACAGGAGAGGTACACAACAAGAGACATTCCTTCCTCTCCGCTTTTCATTTTGGTAGTGGGTGGAATGGTGGATATCTCCCAGCAAGGTAGGAACTGGGTTCTTTGCAGCCAAAATATAGAAAGCATCTGAGTCAACAAAATCAGGAATGTTCGGGAACAATACGATGCCATACACACACACCGCAAGGATGGCGTCAAAAACAACCCAGCCACCTTCCTTGGCATACTCCCGAGCCTTCTCCACCAAGACATCCAACGGAAATCCCCACACATCTCCTCTTCTGATCATCTTCCCTGTCAGCTCAGACTCTCTTAAGTACAGGATGGCAGAAAGCTCAGCCAGATTAGGCTTAGCGTCCGTACGATAGAAAGGCATCTGCTCGCGAATTGGTATATCCAAGAGTGCAGAATACTCCTCCAAGGTCGGAGCCAAGACAAAGTCAGGAAATACGAAACACCTGAGCTCCGCATCATAAAACTGTAACAAGGTATAAATGCCGCTGATCTCATAAGCCGAGGGCTGATAAACATAATTCAAGATCCTCCCATAGGTCTTCCTGAAATCTCCCATCACCCTCTTCTTAGCAACAGTAATCAACTCTGACAACAGACTGATATCTGGAGACGGGAACTTGTAGGGTAACACTCTCTTCATGGCTTCCATGTCTTGCTAGGAAACAAACACCAGAACTGGGAGGGAAAATATGTACCTGCAATACACACACGTTAGTTGGATGCAAAATGGTAATGCAATGATGCAATATGATAAATAATGCAATCTGTGAACACAGGGGCTATGCTGTAGCCTGAAGAGGAACATCTCTGTGATCAAGAACAGAAAACCACCACGGTCACCAGAACCTCATGACACTAACTATCATCTGATACTCAAAATACCAATCCCCTGGTAAGAAATCCATCTGAACCTCTGTATCTGACGAGAAGACCATCTGATAATAGTATCAACCTCAGATAAGAAACCCATCTGATCCAAACAACACACCTGGAGATGAATTAAGAACACCGTCTGATAAATACTGAATCATGGTTTATGAAGGTCAGTTTCCTGCAATAACCCAGTCCCCCTCACAGGTATGATGAACCTAATCCACGGACAAAGGGACGGCATCCTATGCGGTCGTCAGCGTCACAGACTTTCATGAGTGATGATACGATTCCCAGAAGGAGTGGCATCATCAAGTCATGAAGAGGCCTCACTTGGCTGACTTCTAAATGATCGGTCCCCAGAGTCGACAATCCTCACGTCTGGACTCCCCTCAGATCCTCAGGACCGGAAAGGAGCACCTCTGCGAGAACCTCGTCTGAGCGCAAATTTCGTAGGGAACTGTGCCTGCTCAGCAGACAGGTTCGTCTACTACTCTCCACAACTATATCTAGGTGCATACTCAAGCCCAGGTCCGGCTTCTCACTCACAGTAACATCCCTCTCCCACAGCAATAATCATAATAATATAATGCTGAAAGTAAATGCGGAAAGGTAAAGATGCGGGAAAGTAAAGTGCAGAAAGATAAAACACATATGCACAACACCCAACAGATAAACACCCAAGCGCTAGGATTGACTCGCGTAGGGGATGGGAAACGGTCCCAGCATAAGGGATGGAAAAAGTCCCTAGATGGTATAATCCCCAGCAGAGTCGCCAGCTGTCGCTACTGCGAAAATCGGCGCCAGCTTGACAGGAGAGTCGCCACCGTGCGTTATTTATCCCAACGGAGGGAAAGGAAACGCTCGAAGTAAACCTTGCAAAGACGGGAAAAGGTATGGTCATCGCAACCAAAACCTGGATTCGGGAGTCGGTTACGCAAGGGGAAGGTATTAGCACCCCTCACGTCCGTCGTACTCGACGGGATCCACGCTTGGTGTTTATAAGGAAAAGGGTGTATTTATCTATCTACGCTAATGGTCAGTCTGAAAAGAAAAGAAAAGGACAGGACTCGACAGAACATACGGTGTTCTGGGCCTACGTACTCCCTCGTGCAATGGGAAAGTCAGAGTCAACGTAGTTCGACTACCTACGTCTAAACGGGGGAAAGGTTGCTCGCCAGGACATCGCGTCCTGTGCCTACGTACTTCCACACAGCATGGAAGATCAGAGCAAACGTAGTTCGA
Organism: Lathyrus sativus; assembly: GCA_963859935.3. Taxonomy (NCBI): domain Eukaryota; kingdom Viridiplantae; phylum Streptophyta; class Magnoliopsida; order Fabales; family Fabaceae; genus Lathyrus; species Lathyrus sativus. Next base: position 149,803,161 of record OZ012740.1, on the reverse strand, counting down.
CTAACTACGGCTAAACTGGGGGGTCTCACACAGCAGTGAGAGATTAACTGGTCTTGAAGGTTCGGGAACCTACACCTACGGCCTGGTCTCAAATGCACACGGGCAAGAGAAAAGGGATAACAATCAGTCGTCAGCGGGAAAGTCTCGATCGCACAGCCGCGAGAGAACAAAAGGTTAGTTGTTAGTGTGCTCGCTAGGATATCGCATCCTATGCCTACATATCCTCGTCTGGTACGCGGAATCAGAGCAGCTGTAGTTCGGCTAACTACGACACAAGCTACTCAAGAGCTCCTATTGCTAAAAAAGGAAAAAATAGACACCCTAAAACTATGGCTGGAAAAGGGGAATCTACCTACTGTTATCATGCCTGGTTGACCATCCTAATGTCTATCATAACGACTCCGCAACGGAGAAGTCAGAGCTCCTAAGGGATCATGGCAACAGAACTAAACAGCAAACAGGAATCAACTGCAAAGTAAAGAAATACTGGAAATATGCATGAATGCAACAATCAAACAATCAAGACACAAAGGCCGCAAACCATAGAGGTAAGGGAGCTCAGCTCTACCAAATACCAGCAAGCAAAGCCACTCCATAACAAACAAGCAGAAGGAGGACCACCTCAACTTCTCATGCACATAAGCCTACTTCTAAGATGCACCTACCTCAGAAATATCTAAATGAACCCCTAAGTCTAATGCAGCACAACACCACACAAGTCAAACAACATAAAGAGAAGGCAAACCAGCCTGACAAGCTCCTATCTACAAAAAAACTCTGAGCAGGACCCCTAAACCACCCTAAAACAAACCCCAAAGCCCCTAAACAAAGCTCTATGCAAAAACCTAAGCAGAAGTCTAATCAAAAGGAATCAATCCCAGTCTCCAAGCTTCAGAACAAGCTTACCAAAGAGAGGGAGCTAAGTAAGCAGACTCATAGTGCCTTCCTCAGGAAAGTACCAGGAGGTTACTACTCAGGAACCATATCCTATACGGCTCAACAACTGTGAACGGTTTACATTCCTCCTCAGGAGAAACTAAACTCACATGAAGGCTCCAGCATCATTGGATATTTGAGAAATCCTATCTGAACTAAGGGAACTAAGTGAACAGACCCATAGTGCCTTCCTCAGGAAAGTACTAGGAGGCTTCCACTTAGGAATCGTATCCTATGTGGCTCAACAACTGTGATCAGTTTACGTTCCTCCTCAGGAGAAACTAAACTCACATGAAGGCTCCAACATCATTGGATACTTAAGAAAGCCTATAAGAACTAGGGGAACTAAGTGAATAGACCCATAGGACCTTCCTCAGGAAAGTACTAGGAGGTTACCACTCAGGAATCGTATCCTATGCGGCTCAACAACTGTGATCAGTTTACATTCCTCCTCAGGAGAAACTAAACTCACATGAAGGCTCCAACATCATTGGATACTTAAGAAAGAGGTGAGAAGAAAGAATGAAAGTCATTCATAGTGCCTTCCTCAAGAAAGTACCATAAACTCCCTTCAAACTTCAGGATCTCAAACCTCACAAACAGAGAACAAGCTCTTAGACTAGGTCTTCAATCTTCTCCTCATCATGCTCCTTGCAAGCTCTAACAATACTTCAACCAGCCTCCATCTTCAAGAAGAAACCACAGATCCTTAAACCACAGGAAACTATCTCTGAAGTTCAACCACAATTGAACTTCAAAGTCAGAAGCCATCAAGACTTCTCCTATCCTCAAGCTCAGACAAAAAATAACAGAACACCCTACAAAAATCTATCAAAAATCTAGGGGAAACCTACATGGCTCTATGATCCCAAGATCAAATCTCAAAGCCTAAGTCAACTTCTAAGGCTACTAAACAATTCCTGACATATGAATGGTCAAGGGTTACCAACAAGTTATGAGGTCTCTATTCTCTAACCCTAAAACAATATCAATCAACCTCTAAAAAATCTACGAAAAATCTAAGGGGAACATGCATTAGTCTAGTGCAACATACTAAAAAACCAAAGCAAAATTCATTACCATATGAAAGAACTAAAAATCAACAAGGCAGACGCATCCACAAAATACACTTCAAAATCAACAAACATGTAAAAAATGCAATTAAAATGAAAATGAATGATTAAACTAATGTTTTTGTTTAATAAAATCCTAAGTTGAATTACGAACATATAGAAAAAAGAATGGAATTATTCGATCACATCTACTATTTTTTAGGAATTTTCTTCTAATATGCAAGAACTAAAAGATATTAAAAAGTCATTTAAATGGGAAATATGCTAAAAATAGCAAACAAAAATAAAATGGCATTTTTATTTTCATATAATTTTTTAGACATTTATATGAGGTGGTAGAAAAAAACAAGAAATTAAAAATCAATTATTTTCATTTTTTTATGAATTTTACAAGATACCAAAACAATTAAAGAATATGAAAACAAAAGAATAAAAGAAAATAGAGGGGGAGGTGTGGATAGTAACACGCTCAGTTGCTATTCTAAGGTGGGCCAGAGAGGGGTGGTGCGTATAGCAAATGGCGCAGGCCCATATGAATCAGAAATCAATTGAAAATAAAAAGAAAAAGAAAAAACGCGCGGGGTGCATTGAGCAACTATCCTAAGTGCAAATTCAATGGGGCTGCTAATGGAGGGTGCGCTTAGCACTCTGGGCCTAAGCCCAGTCCACACTTTCATTCTGCTTCTCACACGCAAGAGGGAACTAGCAATGAGGGAGTGGCCCTTCAGCAAACACATTTGGGCCTTGAACCCAATCCGAGCCCTAACTAGAAACCCTAACAAAACCTAATTCTCCTTCCCCCAATCCTGATCACTGTTCACCAACAACAAACCCTAACGTCTGCAACTCCACCACTCTCTCCCTTCTCTGAGAAACCTCCCAAAACAAAACTCAAATTCTCACGAATCTCAAACAAAAACCATTACCCCACCCAAATCCATTCAAACCTAATCTAATCTCTAAACGCATCTAAAACGAAACCAGAACATCTCAGTTATCAGCAAGAAAAACCACAACCAAGATAGCAATAAAGTGTACCTGGTTATGGAGTACGAGTGGATCTGGAAACTTCTGGAAAGTTTTAGCGAGAAGTTCTTGAGGCCTTCAACGAAGATCTGGACAATAAGCCGTCGCGGGAGCTTCTTGACTGTTCTGGAAGTGGATGAACACTGAGGAGACAAAGATGAACGGAGGAGTATCTGGACAACTGAATAGGGACACCACGAGGATGATGATTTTGGGGATCAAATGGATCTTGACGGGGAGAACGATTCTTGAACGCGAACTGTGATGAGATTTTGCTGACGGATCTTCGAAGCTCTTCTGGAAAAAATATGGAGTATGAAGTATCTCTAATAATTTCGTGAAGATTTTCTGTGAAAGGTTGGAGATCGTTGAGCAGTGGAGGAACCAGCGTGAAGGTTCTTGAAATCTTGTTGAAAGATTTCTGGAAATTCGTTCTTGGATCTGGGGAATTTCCGGTGGTGATGAGTTTTCCGGCGAAGGTCAATGAACAAGGCGGACGAGGAAGATGAAGGTTGGGGGGGAAAGAGATGAAGAAGCGAAGAATTCTGGAGTTTCTGCAGTTCGTATGAATTTTCCGGCGTCTTCAACGGTCTCCGGTGGCCGTTGCGGTGGAGGGGAGTGGTCCGGCCGGCGGCTGCATGGCCGGCGACGATATGCTCCGGTGAGGATGAGGGCGTGACAAGTGTCACGGGAGATGGCTGAGTGGGTGCATGCACAACGCCACGTGTGGGTGGCTGCTAAGACGTGGGACGCGTGTGCCTCTGGGAGTGAGAGAGAGAGAGATAGTGGAATCTGAGTGGAAATGAGGTGGTGGCTTCTTGCGTGGACGTGTGGCACGCTTTATAGGTGACAAGTGTTACTGCTGGACAAAAATGACCAAAAACTGGACCTGCAAGGACTTTGGGCCTTCAAAAAAATGCCTCCTGGGCCCATACGAAATAATGGCAAAAAACCCTAAAAAAACACTGAAAAAAAACTGATTAATAATCTGAATTAAAATGCTTAGACCTAATTAAAAATTAATCAAAGATTAAACCTAACTAACTCTAAAACAATTAACTAAATGAACTCAATTAACCCTAACAAAAAGATTAAATCCTAATTAAATCTAAAAGGTGATTAATACCTACTTAAACCTATATTAAACTACAACTAATAAAATTCTAATAATCTCTATTTAATCTCCAATATTATTTAAAAAAAACTATTAAAATCCTATTTAAAACTAATAAAAGAAAAATCTATTAAAAGATTAAAACAAACTCTATTATTAATAAAAGAAAAAAAAAACTATACTCTTTCTATATTATCTAAAACAATTAAAAACAATTTTAAAATCTATTATATCCTAAAAATGATAAAACTATTAAATCTATTTAAAAAATTCTATAAAATTCTAAAAAAAAGATTTAAACTATTTAAAAATGTAAAAAAATCTATTTAAATCCTAAAAAATCCCTAAAGCCTATTTAAAAGCTACAGAAGGCTATTAAATCCTAAAAAATGCAGACAAATGCAAATGACTAATATAAAAGATAGCTCGAGACCAGATCAAATCGAACAGTAAACCCCCGGGCATCAGAGTATCCCAAAATCACCATGCAAGTTGAAAATCACCGAGGAGCGCACAATTTCCCGAAAATAAAACCCTGACGATCTGGACTGGATCAGATAGGAGAATCGGTTGGTCAAATTTTAGGGTGCAACACACAGAAAGCAAACAGACAGGAAAGGAAACAGATCAACAGCTTCCACGGCTTCACAGCACAGCAATCCTCTGACAGCAGTTCAGTCCTCAGTCTCTAACTGCTCTTCAGGGCTATCATTTTCAACAACAAGTATCAACTTGCCTCTTCAATCTTTCAATGCATCAACATAAGTATCACCTTATCCTTCTTCTTCAAGTCTCAGCTCCAAAGTAGACTCCACCTTCAGGCTTCAATCCTAATTGCAAGTATCAACTTGTTCCTTCAGGCACTCAATGCATCAACCACACAAGTATCAACTTGTTCTCTAACTTCAAGCTTCAGCTCTTTCTTCAATCTCAGCTGGATTCCCTTCACAAGCGTCAACTTGTTCTTACTGGTCTTCAAGCTTCAACTTCAATGGCAGTCTTCAAATACTGGGAAGTGCAACTTCTAACATCTTCAATATTCTAACAAGGAACTCCATCCTCTAGCAAGGGAGAAAGATCCATCTAACAAGAGCAAGGTTTGGATAATAGGCAGCAGAATGAAGACCAAAGGTCACCACTGAGCCCTCCATCATCAGAGAAAGGAACCCTCAAAGGTTTTACCAACTTGTGAAGAGCCACACATCCTACCAAAGGAGGGATGAGGCCTTCACAAGGGGACCTTATATCATAGGGAGGAATGGAAGTGATCAACACCTTCCATGTTTATGAAAGAAGAGAATCTATCTAGAAGCTCTGCCTGCAAACCCTAATCTTAACACCTAAACAAAACTACTCCAAAGGGAAGATAAAGCTTCACATCCAAGCTTCTTCAAGCATTCCTCAGCAACCCAAGCTTGTCTTCAACATCATCCAAGAGCAAGCAAAGCAAAACCCTAATCTAAGGGAACTAAAGAAACCAATCTAGTTGAATTAGCAAGTTAGGATCACCAAAAACCTAGTACTAAAGTTAATCCTAACTAAAATACTAAAACCAATTGTAAAATCCTACAAAAATAACTATGGGACCCTAATTCAATCATGAATCTACCATACAAAATCCAGAGGTTGAATCATCCATTAGTTCCTAGAAATAAATCCTAAATCACAAAGTACTATGCATAAACCCTAAAAATAGAGCACCTAAAGTTTCAACTTAAAAATAGCCCTAAACTTCTTCACAAAAATGTGAGAAAATTACTAGGGGAGCATGCATATCTATGCTAGCTACACACAAAAAATCAAGTCAAGAATCATCACCAAATGCTCAAACAAAATTCAACAAAACAAGGTATCAACCATGGCTATTTTAATATCAATTAATATTCAAAAATTCAAAATAAAATCACAAACGCATGAATTCTTAATATTTTTTAATCTACAAAATTCTAGATTCCATCATGAATCAGGGAAAAAAAGTTTGTAATTAATTGAGTTAATTTCCTATTTTTTATGAATTAATTTCTAAGTCATATGAAATGCACAAAAGTAAAAGAAAATAAAAGAAATTAATAAACAAGCGTGTCAAATAGCAATCCAAGGCAGTTTATTTCAAAGAATTGGGCTAAAGGGGGGTGTGGATATCATTCTGAGTGTTAAGCCCAAAACCATTCAATTAATGAAACGGTGCGTTTCATTTGGAAATTCTCTTCACAGCTGAGATGCAATCGTGGCCCTCCAATGCTCGCCTGAGTCCAAGGTCAAACCATCATCCAATGGCTCATGTTCATCGTCCCCATTTGAACTCAGCTTGGGGGGAAAATACAGACAGTGGCCTGAACAGTGGCGCCACCGTCTTCTCCGGTGAGACAACCTCCACAGATCATCAAAACTCACAAAACAAATCATCATTTCACTCCAAATTTGATGCTGATCAAGAATCCAACCTTAGAATTATCTAATTCCATCTCTAACTCAAAACACGATAACATTTTCAGAATTCATCCAAATCTTGAATCTCACTATTCTTCAAATTAAAGGTCTCAATTCAATCCTCACTCTTCACTGATCAATTTCCACTATCTCATCGTGATTATTCCTTCAAGAATCTTGAGATATCAACCTCAACAGAAAATGATCATACACCTATTTTGTCTCTAATTCACCAATTTCTGATCCTAAATCCAACTACATGTTGCAAGGATCCTACCCACATATAGAATGCTAACTATCTCCTCCTAAATCATGCATAAGAGTGAAATGTACAAACCTGAGTTCAGAGAGGTAACAGAGATGGTTTTTGATCACTTCAACTGCCAAGATGATGCAGACACACTCCAAATTAACCCCCAAAGCCTTTGCACACCCTGATTTGGCTTGATTCTCCCTTAAATTGAAAACCCGATTCTCACTTGCACCTCCAAAATTTCAATGGCTCTTTCTGCAACCAGCTTCAGTTCCTTCCAAAAAAAATGGCTGAGTTCACTCAATGACTTATATAGAAGTGATTGGGATTGTCTAGAAACTTCTGGATTCATCCAAATGAGATTTTGGATTTTCAAAATCTCATCCATGGCAATCACTATTCTGACTCTCTTTGGGCATGGCCATGCTTGTAATCAAATTCTCATGAGATTTTGAATGAGTTTGATGAGTTATTTTCCTTGTTTGCAAGCCAAAGGTGGGAGTTTGATTATGTTGCTTCATCATGAAGAAATGAAATGGAAGTGCATGAATTTGACCTCAAATCAAAATTCTAACATTGCCATTGTTTCTAAAATCATTTTTCCAATCAATTTGACCTATAATTTTGTTTCATTTGGTCACAAAATGAATTATTTGAATTTTTGGCCATTAAATCCTTTTAATTCTTTCTTTTTCAAAATTTCTTGAACCAAGTCTCTCCTTGAGCCATTTAAATGCCTCCTTGATGCATGGTCAAGGTTAAAAACCCATTTTGAGCAACTTTCTAGTTGAACAAAAGTTCATTTGAGACCTCTAAGTTGGTGAAAATGGCCTATGATCACAAATGACCTATAATCACCAACTGTCCAAAATACCCTTGACTTGCCAAAGCCATAAGTTGAGTTATACAAATCCTATCAAGGACTTATAGTACTCTCTATAAATCTAAGAGGATAAGGAACAACATGCATGTTGACCAAAAGTTCATAGGAATCATCCTTCTAGGGCAAACGTTTCATGCAAGTTGGGTAACTTTCAAGCTCCAAATTCACATTCCTCAAATGACTTGTAACTTGTCAAAGCCATAACTTGAGTTCTACAAATCCTATCAAGGACTTCTAGTACTCAAATTAAAGCTAAGATCATACTCTACAACAATCATGTTGGGGGCAAGATGAGATGACAATCACATATTGAGCTAAATTTCCTTGAAGATAGGGGTCAAACTAGGGGATTTTACACTGTCAAGCCTTAGAAACCCTAGCTTGAAACTTCTCAAACTCTTCAATCATGATGAGTCAACCTTGGAATCATCCTTAGAACATCTCAATGTATCAATCCATGATCACATGGCTCTTGAATTAGGTCTCAACCTTCTCCAAATCATCAGTTGACTTAGGGTTGACCCAATCAAACCTTAATTGCACCACTCATGGCTGAGTCTTCTTAATCTGGCACAATGACCTGTCTAGTCCTCAAAGTGATCTTCACCACTTCTCATGAGATCTCTCAAGACCTCAAGTCCAACTTCATGGCTTCAGAATCATCTGATGGCTTTCCACAACTTTCAAATTAGGAGACACACATACTTGGTTTCAATCACTCTCTCTGAGGATCTTTTAACTTCTCTGACAAGGCTATCAACCCTTGAACACTTGAATAACCTTCTTAGCTAGCTTCAAACTCTTGTGTAGCCCTTGATTGGTAATCATACCTCTTGATCTCCTGCACATATGTCAATGAAATGCAAATGATAATGCTAATGTGAATGAAATGAAACATAAGCTAGGTAAAGAAGTGTTGGGCAAATTTTGGGGTGCAACAGCTGCCCCTATTCAAGCGGCTTGGACCTGACTGGGTGAGAAGCGAACGGCTCTCAACCAATTAAGGTAAAAGACGGTTGAATACCAACAAACTCGGAAATTTTCCAACTACACAAGTACACGGTACTCTGAGGGGGACAAATCTTCGAAAACTGAAATAATAGTTGCACGGCAACTAGCTGGAGAATTGGTCACACGATAACCGGTGAAATGTCTAATCTCAAATCTCCGTCAGGATGATCATCTGATTTTGCTATAGATCTTCATCCTCAAGTCATTGAGGGGTCGCGGGTCATTCGGCATTCGGCGATACATAGCTGATATTGCCATCAGGCATTCTGCAACCTGGCAGTAGAAGAATTCTACGAGACTCATCAGGTCATTAGGAACTTTTTAACAATCAAGTTAATCATGCCGTTAGGCATTCAAGGGAATTTTCGGGCGTCAGTCGGACTTCATCAGTAAGCCTGGAATAGAATCTTCGGTCAATCATGAACCAAATAAGGATATACAATCTTTTACCGTCTTGCACTCCGCATCAGCTGAGAGAACTGCTTTGACCTCGTGGTTAGACTTCATCAGTAGGTCAGGGGTTTTGGCACCGCTGCCGGACTTCAATCATCAAGTCTTCAAGGGAAATCTCAACTTCTCTGTTCAAACCTGCTGGGGATGACACATCTCCGCTGGGGATTCTGGAGAACTATCAAGTAACTCTACTTCGGGGCTTCAGAAATCATTCTTGATGAATCAACTCTGCTGAGGACTTCAAGAATCATCTTGGACAAATAAATCCATCGGGAACTTCAAGAATCATCTTGAACCAATAACTCTGCTGGAGATTTCAGGAATCGTCCTGAGCAAACACTCTGTCGGGGACTTTAAGCATCAATTTGAGCAGCCCTCTCTGGTGACCTCACCGGGGATTTTAAGAATCATCTTAAGCAAACCACTTCGCTGGAGAATTCAAGAATCATCTTGGGCAAACGACTTTGCTGGGGAATTCAAGAATCATCTTGGGCCAAAAAACTCTTCTGAGATTTCAGGAATCATCCTGAGCAAACACCCTGTCGGGGAACACCTGCAAAACAAGAACGATAACAACCTAGCTCATGCTTCATATGCATATGTTTGACAATGGCGCAATGCTCCACACGATGGAAATGCTACGCGTATTTAGGGAGAATGTTATGCAATCATGCAAAATGCTACGAACCCATCAGCAAAATAAATGCTGAAGGGAAGATCCTCCTGTCAAGGAGGAAGAACCACTCTGGGGGGAAGGAATCATCCTGCCGAGGAGAAGAAGTAACACCAATCTCAATTGGATTCCGCCTGGGGAACAAACTTCAGCCGACTGCTGCAGGGGAATAAAGCTTTCCGAGAACTTAAACCTGCTCAGCTGGGTATTCAAACCACAAACTGCTGAGGGAACGACATCAACCGCAGAAATAAACCGTCCGGCCTTCGCGGCTAAAACTTTCCTGGAGATAACGACTCCGGTGGGGAATTACAGCATCAGCTATTCAACACTCTACTGGGGAAAACCAATCATGGCCTGAACGGCTACCAAGGACTCGGCTCTCCTGGGGGATTTTCAGCTCGGCTGTGGTAGAAGGAATCGTCCTACTTGCCGGGGAAAGTACAACTCTGTGGGGAATTTCAATTCTGCTGAAGACTTCAGTCTGTAATATCGAGCGCTGCACATTTCAGTATATGACTCAGTTGGGGAGACGACGATCCTTCAGGATGCATCTGGTTGGAGAGAGAATCTTCTCTGCTTGGGGATACGCATCAATGCTCGCGGTACCATGCTCAGACTCCATGGGGAGAGGATGCTGAACTTTGCTGGAGGAGAAGGAACCATCCTGCTTGGGAAACATACAACGTACTGCCTGGAATATGCCATACCTGTAACAAAACAAACAAACAGACAAGATACCCTTATCAAAGGGACCTATCAAGGTTATCATCTTGCGACAATGTTCAAGTAATTCATTGTTTCAACAATCAGTGGCCTAGGCCAGTAAGTTTATGTATGCGCATTTTATCAAAAACATTGGCGTTCTTTTTCGCAAACAAAACAAGTAAATGCTAAACAGGAAAACAGAATTGCTGAATAGTATACATTTTATTGATAACGAACCCTTGAATGGGTGAAAATGTTTTACAACAGATGCAAGCTCCTGGAATGAGGAAGCTGCGCGAATATAAAAACATAAATATACATCAGTATATACGCAAATGTCGGCAATGAGGCGTAGACGAGCACCATGAGTTGATCCCTCTATGACCCACTCGACTTCGATACTTCTCTGACGCTTCAGCTTCAGAAGAGATTGATTCAGATAAACGGCCCTCAGGTCTTCCAAACCACTAAACAATGAAAGTCCACACGCGGAACACAGTCATTTGCTTTTTCAAATCCCTAACTTTTGCCTGAATCGCCCTTTCGGGTTTTCGATTCACCGGGATACCCTTTTTTGCCAAAGTCGCCCTTCCAGGTTTTTGACTTTGCGGGTGTACATTCTTTTCTTTTATATCCCTAATTCTTGCCCGAACCCTTTTTTCCTTTTTTATGGTTCGCCGGGATGCCCCACTTTTGCCTGGATATCCTTTTTCTTTCCAGCGGGTCATTCTTTAAGCAAAGTATTTTTTAACTGCGTCCACGTTCACCGAGGATGCAAAATCTTCGCCATCCATCGTGGATAACAACAAGGCTCCTCCTGAGAATACCTTGCTGACAACGTACGGACCTTCGTAATTAGGAGTCCACTTGCCCCGGTGATCGGAGTGTGGAGGAAGAATCTTCTTCAGGACGAGATCACCCGTCTAAAAGCTTCTAGGACGCACCTTCTTATCATAAGCTTTCTTCATTCGGCTTTGGTACAGATGACCATATGCAATCGATGTTAACCTCTTCTCGTCCATCAGGCTGAGTTGGTTTAGTCGGTTCTTAATCCATTCTGCCTCATCGAGTTTCACATCAACCAAAACTCGTAAGGAAGGAATCTCAACTTCTAACGGTAGGATAGCTTCCATACCATACACCAGTGAGAAAGGAGTTACCCTAGTTGATGTACGTACCGTGGTACGATAACCGTGCAGCGCAAATGGCAACATCTCGTGCCAATCTCTATAGGTCACAACCATCTTCTGTACAATCTTCTTAATGTTTTTATTGGCCGCTTCAACGGCGCCATTCATCTTCGGCCGGTAAGGAGATAAGTTGTGGTGTTCAATCTTGAAACTCTGGCACAGCTCCTTCATCATCTTGTTATTCAGATTCGAACCATTATCAGTAATGATCCGCTCAGGAATTCCGTATCGACAGATGATGTCCCTCTTTATGAATTTAGCCACCACCTGCTTGGTCAAATTAGCATACGAGGCTGCCTCCACCCACTTGGTGAAGTAGTCGATAGCTACTAGAATGAAGCGGTGACCGTTAGATGCAGTGGGCTCGATCTTGCCTATCATGTCGATGCCCCACATGGAGAACGGCCATGGGAAGGAAATGACATTCAACGGGCACGGCGGCACGTGAATCTTATCAGCATAGATCTGACATTTATGACATCTCTTCGCGAATTTGAAGAAATCTGACTCCATCGTCAGCCAGTAGTATCCTGCTCTCAGGATCTTTCTTGTCATAGCATGCCCGTCGGCGTGCGTACCAAATGTGCCTTCATGGACTTCCTCCATGAGCATACTCGCTTCTTTCTCATCTACGCATCTGAGTAGCACGAGATCGTGGTTTCTTTTATACAAAACTCCATCAGGATTGAGATAAAAATTTCCAGACAGCCTCCTCAGAGTCTTCTTATCCTGGGTTGACGCTCCCGCAGGATACTCCTTAGTCATAAGGAAGGTCTGGATGTCATGGAACCATGGCTTGCCGTCGGAGGCTTCCTCGATCGCAAAGACGAATGCAAGTCTATCAAGACGAGAAAGGACAATTCTTGGAGCTTCATTCCAAAAATTGACTTTATACATCGAAGCCAACGTGGCTAAGGCATCAGCCATTTGATTCTCGGCCCTGGGCACATGATGGAGCTCCACTCGATCAAAGAACGGAAGCAGCCTTCTGGCATAGTTCATGTACGACACCAAATTCGATTGACGAGTCTCCCACTCCCCTTTAATCTAGTTGATCATAAGTGCTGAGTCACCATATACATCTAGGTTCTTGATTCTCAAATCAATTGCCTCTTCTAGACCCATGATGCATGCTTCGTACTCCGCTTCGTTATTGGTGACCGGAAACGTCAGTCTAGCAGTGAACGGGATGTGGGATCCATGGGGAGTCGTGATGATCGCCCCAATGCCACTTCCATAAGAATTAACCACCCCGTCAAATATCAATTTCCATTGGGATTTCTTGTCTGGACCCTCGTCGGGCAACGGTTCATCGCAATCCTTTGCTTTGAGAAACATGATATCCTCATCAGGGAATTCAAATTTCATCGGCTGATAATCCTCGATCGGCTGTTCGGCCAGGTATTCAGACAATACGCTGCCCTTGATGGCCTTTTGGGAAACGTACTGAATGTCATATTCCGTCAACACCATTTGCCATCTGGCAATCCTGCCCGAAAGCGCTTGCTTCTCGAAGACGTACTTAATCGGATCCATCTTCGAAATTAGCATGGTGGTGTGATTGAGCATGTACTGTCGTAAACGTTTGGCAGCCCAGGCTAGTGCACAACACGTCTTCTCCAGCATCGAGTAACGAGATTCACATTCTGTGAACTTTTTACTCAAATAGTAAATGGCATGCTCCTTTCTGCCCGTCTCGTCGTGCTGACCGAGAACACACCCCATATTATTCTCAAGAACTGTCAAGTACATGATTAAGGGTCTTCCGGCCACTGGGGGTATCAAGATCGGAGGTTCCTGCAGATACTGTTTTATCTTATCAAATACCTTCTGGCAATCCTCGTTCCAGATAATCGCCTGATTTTTCTTTAGTAGTTTGAACATCGTTTCACACGTGGCCGTGAGCTAAGAAATAAACCTTGCAATGTAGTTTATTATGCCCAGGAAACCGCGAACTTCTTTTTCAGTCTTTGGCGCTGACATTTCTTGTATTGCTTTTATCTTCGCAGGATCAACCTCGACGCCTCTTTCACTCACGATAAACCCCAGTAGTTTTCCAGACCGTACTCCGAAAGTACACTTGTTAGGATTCAGCCTCAACCTGAACTTCCTAAGCCTCTCAAAAAGCTTCAGCAAATTAACCAGATGTCCTTCCTCCGTTTGGGACTTCGCAATCATGTCATCAACATAGACTTCAATTTCATGATGAATCATGTCATGAAACAAAGTGACCATTGCCCATTGGTAAGTGGCCCCTGCGTTCTTCAGACCGAAAGGCATTACCTTGTAGCAAAATGTTCCCCAAGGCGTAATAAACGTAGTTTTCTCCATGTCTTCCGGCGCCATCCTGATCTGATTATAACCGGAGAAGCCATCCATGAACGAAAATACGGAGAATTGAGTTGTATTGTCGACCAACACATCAATATGGGGGAGCGGGAAATCATCTTTAGGGCTCGCCCTATTCAAATCCCGGTAATCGACGCACATCCGCACCTTACCGTCCTTCTTCGGTACAGGCACTATGTTGGCGACCCACAGAGGGTAAGTAGTGACCGCTAAGAAGCCAGCATCAAGCTGCTTTTGCACTTCTTCTTTGATCTTAACGGCCATATCTGGTCGTGTCCTTCTAAGCTTCTGCTTAACGGGAGGACAATCTTCTCGCAGCGGCAAGTGATGGACCACGATGTCAGTATCAAGTCCAGGCATATCTTCGTATGACCAAGCAAAGATGTCACTATACTCTCTTAGCATCTTGACCAATCTCTGCTTGACATCTCTCTGCAATGCGGCCCCTATCCTGATGTTCCTGACAAGTTCTTCAGAACCTAGATTCACAATCTCAATCTCTTCCTCGTGAGGCAGAATAACTTTCTCTTCTTGTTTCAACAAGCGGGCCAACTCTTCGGGAAGGTCTTCATCTTCATCAATCTCTTCTTCGGCTTGATAGATCGGGCAATCGAAGTCGAAGTGAGTCGTAGAAGGTCCAGAGTCGATGTCATCTGCTATGTGGATCCTGCAATAACAAGGGTTAAGCTTAAGACAAGGATATGCAGGTTAGCACAAACCCTATTGCCATTTTATTGTTTTTCAAAACAAATATAAAACAGGAATAACAGAGATCATAACATTTGAATGCAAAGAAAAACGCCTTTTGATTTATTGGTAAAATGCACGTACATAATCAAACAAGGCCCTGACAATAAAACCACTATGCCCCGGGTAGGACATAGGGTTGTACAACAATTGGAGAAAGTAAATCATTACTCTTTGCCTGTCACTTGGATGGTATCCCTAATGGACCAGTTGGTGAGGCTCTGGCCTGGTTTGCTTGGCTGGATCCAGGAATCCAGGTCGCAATCGCTGTCTTCGCTGTCTTCAGACGTTGCGTTGACACTTTCAAATATCACCCCGCCACTGGTAAACTGGATCGGCCCTTTACCTCGCGACGCACTGTGAGAAGAGGAGGCTTCAGCCGCAGGAGAGTATCCTAACCCAAACTTGTCCTGTTTGTTAGGTATTTCTAGAATTCGCCCCCAGCCTGGGGTAGATCTGGCTTGAACAATGGCTCGGGCTTCCTTGAAGGAAGAGAGAGTCATCTCTGGTTTCTCAGTGATTACAGGAGCCACGTTCTTGACTTTAACAGCTTCGAACGCCTAACATTGGGTTTCGTGGATTTCCCCATCCATCTCAACATATTTGAAGGACGACAAATGGCTCACCATTATGTCTTCCTCGCCACAAACAGTCACGATGCTGCCTCCGACAGCATACTTGAGCTTCTGGTGCAACGTGGAGGTCACGACGCCAGCAGAATGGATCCATGGCCGGCCTAAGAGACAGTTGTAGGCAGGCATGATGTCCATAATGTAGAAGACTGCATCGAAAGTTTCCGGCCTAACTTGGATGGGCAAAGTCACCTCTCCAAAGACATGACACTTGGTTCCATCGAAAGCCTTCACCACCAGGTCACTGGGTGTGCAAATCACTCCTCGAGTATCTAACTTCATCAATGCTTTCTTTGGAAGAACATTGAGCGATGACCCTGTGTCCACCAACACATGAGACATAATCGTTCCCCTACACTCTATCGAGATGTGCAGGGCACTGTTGTGGTTTCTTCCCTTCGGCGTCAGCTCCAAATCAGTGAACCCTAACCCGTTTCCAGCATTCACGTGGGCTACGAACCCTTCCAACTGGTTGACCGATATTTCCTGCGGTACATATGTGGCATTCAAAACCTTTAACAGCTCGTTGCGATGTGACTCCGAACACAACAACAAATTCAGGATGGAAATTTTCGAGGGTGTTTAATGGAGGTGATCCACGATCTTGTAATCACTCTTCTTGATCAACCTCATGAACTCTTCAGCATCCTTTACAAGTAAGTCCTTCTCTACCCCACGAGGGGTTTCCTCAACGACTTTACTCTTTCCCTTATCAGTTTCATCAGCTTTGCCCGCTTTGTCCGCCACAATCTCAGGTGGAGCAAATACTCTTCCGCTGCGCGTGATTCCGCCAATTCCCACCAGGTTATCCACAGACCGCCCAGATGGTTCTAGTTCCAACTTCTGTCCATTACAATAGACGTCGGCCCCATAATGCCATAGGATAGCATTGGTGCTTTCAAAAGGTATCGACCCAGCCTTGGTGATGGTAATCGTGGGCGGTCTGGGTGCAGAAATAGTGATCGTCCGGCGAGGGATGGTGATGGTGGCAACCTCATCATCTTGCTTCAGCATTACCTCTCCAGATCCACATTCGGCCCTTCGGCTAAACTGCAAGATTCCTTCGGTCATCCGACTCTGAATCCCTTCTATCAGCTGTTCACATCCATCAGGACGAGTCGCACAACCCATATACAGTTCTCCACGGCCTAGAAAGAAGCCTCTCTTCATCAGCTTGGCTTTGACGAAGCTGAGCGGTGTCTTCAAATCTCTGACGTCAGTCAACACATCCAAATTCTCGTCTTCAATAACGGCATTCACCCCACCTCCCCTATGATTCGGCATAGGGTTCTTCGTGACATTTGGCACATTATCTGAGAAATCGATGATCTTAGCATCCACCATATCTTGCACCTTGTGCTTGAAGGCTTTGCAGTTTTCTATCGTGTGGCCTGGTGCCCCCGAGTGAAACTCACATGTTGCATTCGCATCGTAACCTGGCAGAGGTGCCCCTGTCAAGGGAGCCAGGGTTCTCTTCTGGATTAGCTGCAACTGGAGCAGAGTCTGTAACAGCTGAGCATAAGACATGGGCGGCGTCTCGAGGTGACGGCTTGATAGAGGTGCCCTGTTCTGATACTTTTTGTATCCTTGCTGATTTGGTTGCTGCTGCTGCGGCTGCTGATGTGGCTGGGGTTGTTGGACAGCAGGGATGGTTATGCTAGCCACCTGCTGGCAAGGGCCTTTACCTTTCCTTCGAGCGTTGGACACGGCGCTCGTCTCTCCTTCCCGCCGTTTTCCACCATACGGCTTCTTTCCTCCTCCAGCTGAGGATAGATCACCTTGAATTTTCCCCAATTTGATACCATTTTCAACGTGCTCGCCGGTGATGATGAGATCTGAGAAACTTCCAGACATACCGCTGACCAACTTCTCGTAATAAACCCCTGGGAGGGTGGCTACAAACATTTCAACAAGCTCCCGTTCAACCATCGGCGGCTGAACTCTAGCTGCCAATTCACGCCACCGCTGGGTGTACTCTTTGAACCCTTCGTTGTTCCTCTGTGACAAATTCTGCAGTTGGACTAGGTTCGGAGCCAAGTCACTATTATATTGGTAATATTGCACGAATGCCTCAGCAAGTTCTTTCCACGTGTGCACACTGGTAGGCTCCAAACTCATGTACCATTCCAAGGATGGCCCGAACAAGCTATCTTGAAAGAAGTGCATCAGCAACTTCTCGTCTTCAGAGTGAGCGGACATTTTCCGGTAGTATGACCTTAGGTGGACGCGAGGGCAGGTGGTGCCCTTGTATTTTTCAAAGTCGGGTACCTTGAATTTAGGAGGCACCTTAAAATCAGCAATCAATCCCAATTTGGACATGTCGACACCCATAATGTTCAGGTTCTCGAAATTCCTCATCTTGTCCTCGAGTGCCTTAAACCTCAGACGTGCTTCAGCAGTCAGCTCTCCTTCCGCACCCTTCTGAGAGAACAAATCTTCTTGACGGTCTTCTAACCATGGCTGAGGCCTGTACAGATTCCCGACACCTGTGTTGTCGTTGCCCAGTCCAACATTGACATTAGCTTCAAAATTTCCATTGCCGACGCCAGTCGTATTACCATTGAGCCCCAAGTTAGCGATCACATTGCCGTTACCACTACCGTTCCCCCCGGTCACGGGATTTCCATTCTGAGGAGTTTCAACAGGTGGAGGGGTTGGAATATTCCCACCATGGAGTACACCATTGCTGTCAACCCTTGAGATCAGAGGCTGGACCAATGTTCTGAGCTGGTCTTGGCCGTTGGCAACCACTTGCATGAGTGCCATGAAGCGGTCCATCCTCTCTCGGAGCTCCTGAACGTCAGTCTGCACTTGTTCCATTGCTCTGGCTTGATTTTCTCTGGTCGGGTAGCGGTGGATTGGTCTTTGATCAATCCTGGAACAACCTGAAACAACCTGTATACACAGAAGGGTTAGAAAAAACGACAAAGTGCTCGTTATGCAGATGCTTCATGCAAATGCAAACGTGTGTGTGTGCGTTAGGGAGATATCCCCCCCGATCCTAGTGCCTGAGTGCCAGTGCTGATAATAAGAAGTCTGAGTCCAGTCATGGAAATGATATCTCATATATATAAAGAGAGCCCATCAAGGCAGTACACAACGTCACTGAGTACAAGCAGAATCAATAGCATGACCTCAACCAACAAGCCTGGTGATGGTCAGCATACAACAATGATCAACACAAAAGGATTACAAATATAGTCAAGCACGACCACGGGCGCGGAACTCTTCTAACAGATTCCTCGTTTCTGGATGATCAGGCCGAGTGAGAAACCCTTCGACGAGTAACTCCCTCTGTGTAATAGTGTATTGAAGACCCTCAACTGAGTCTTCCCATGCTCCTTCGCCGAAACAATCTTCTAACTTCCGCTTCTTGGATTCAAACGTCAGTTTGTGCTCCTTCAGGTTAACAAGAGCCTTGTTGAGCAGGCCTTCAGCGGTGTATCAGCGAGCGGTTTCTTCATCAAACCTCTTCTCACTAGCCTTCACCTGGGCTTTCAACTTGGAGATCTGCTGTTTCAGTTTATCCTCCCGTTCCTTGTCGTTGGCTAGGGTGGCCTTCCAATGCTGATTAAACTTGGGTATTCTCCGGTATGCTTCATCCAAGTGCTGCTTCTTAGTGGCCAGTACGTCATTGACAGCTTTGAAGTCCCGACCCAAGCGCTCACGCTCAGCCATCTGCTTAGTCAAATCTGTCCCTAACTGGTTCACCAGCTATGTTTGCCTCTTGAAGGAATGGACGGCTTCGCTTCTCTCGCTTCTAAGCTGAGCCAATTCTTTCTCCAGTTCTTCATTTGCCTTTTTCAGCTCATCTCTCTCAGCTAACACCTGATTATGCTGCTGAATAGGCACGGTGGTAGGCTCTTCAATCACTGGAGGGCTTTCTAGCTGGGCAGGTGGAAACGGAATCCCTATAATATCTGCTCTGGCTCTGATCCAGGTCACATACGGAGCGTAGGCTTGGCTATTAGTTTTCCCCAACAACGGCTTTCCCCGCTTACAGAGACCATTCCAAGCGTGCTGAAGCTTAGATAACATATCCCCCTCTAGAAGACCAGTGAGGTATAGAGATTCCTGCACCTCTTCATCCTTCGGAGGAGCTCTCAAAGCATAAGCAAACTGTCGGACCAGCAGAGATGGATTATAGTTGATACAGCCCTTCTTGCCTATCAAAGGCACATTCAGAAACCCACTGCAGCTGAAGATGATCTCAGTACCCAACCTATCTCTATCAAACCAGACAATATCCTCCACTGATAGACTCATCAAACGCTCAGACCACTCAGCTGTGGCTGCAGACGAAGCAAAGGGACCCTTCTTGGGTAGGTGACTATCAAGCCATCTATAGAGAAGGGGTACACAGCACGAGACATTCTTGCCCCTTCTGTTCTTGTTTTTGTAGTGGATGGAATGGTAAACATCTCCAATCAAGGTAGGGACTGGATTCCCTGATGCAAAGATGTGAAATGCGTCGAAGTCTACAAAGTCTGGCATATTGGGGAACAGAATGATGCCATATATGCACAGAGCAAGGATGGCGTTGAACACGATCCAACATCCGTCTTTGGCGCACTGCTGGGCCTTTCCCACTAAGAACTGCAAGGAGAAACCGGAAACCTTGTTCCAACTAGACAAGACCAACTCGGAGGCGTCCAGATGAAGTGAAGGGGCTAGACTAGCCAAATTAGGCGCAACATCCATGTGAACAAAGGGCATCTGACTCTTGACAGGCACACCTAACAAATTAGCATACTCCTCTAGTGTAGGTGCGAGAATAAAGTCTGGGAAGGTAAAGCATCTCAAAGGAGGATCATAGAACTGCAGCAGGGCGTGCAACCCATTCAACTCAAACACAGAGGGTTTACGAACCAGGCTGAGCAGTTTCCCATAAGACTTTCTGAATTCACCTCTCACGGAATCATTTGCCAAAGCAATCAAACCAGTCAGTTGAACAACATCAGGAGTGGGGAGCTTGTAGGCCACAGTCTTCCTCAGAGAACCCATAGTAGCACAATAGAAGGCAAGAAAACCTGAACCGGGGGAAACGGTACCTGCAACACAGACACACGTTAATGAAATGCAAATGAGTATGCAAAGCAATGTAAAATGCAATCATGCAGCAGGAGATCAAGACAACTGTGTTGTTGAAGAGATGAAGGTTCTGTATCAACAAAACCACAATACTGCTCTGTCAAGAACAACCCTATCTCTGATGAGAAGTAGACCCTGGTATCGGACCATAAACCTGCTCTGTCAAGAACACACATATATCTGATGATGAGGAGAAACCCCTGATGTCCGACTATAACTCTGCTCTGTCAAGAACATACATACATCTGATAATAAGGACCTCTTATACAAGACCATAACTCTGCTCTGTCAAGAACACATACACATCTGATGATGAGAAGCCTTGATGTCGGGATATAACTCTGCTCTGTCAAGAACACACATACATCTGATAATGAGAACCTATGATACCAACAAAACTGATTCACTATCAAGAAAACCAGGTAGTCTGAAGGTTAAGGTTTCCTGCAACAAACCCGACCCTGCTCACAGGTATGGACCTAAACTGACACAAGTTCGGCATCCTATGCGCTCATCAGTGTCACAGACATTCAAGAGGGGTGATACGATACCCAGAAGGTGTGGCATCACCATCTCCTGAAGCGGCCTCACTCAGCTGAATTTCAAATGATCGGTCCCCAGAGTCGACAATCCTTCAAACCAACAACCCCTCAGGCCCAAAGGGCCGAAAAAGAAGTCAACCGGGAGAACCTCGTCTGAGCGTGGATTTCATGAGACACTAGTGCCTGCAAAGCAAGCACGTGCCCACTAATTTCCACAACTAATGCTAGGTACACTCAAGTCTGGGTCTGGCTTCTCACCCATCAGAATGGCCTTCCCACAACAGCACAGATAATCATATCATACTGAAAATAAAGTGCGGGAAATAAAATGCGATAAACAAATACAACCCAACAAGTAATCATACAAGCGCTAGGATTGACTCTCGCAGGGGACGTTGGATCCCCAAACTGACTCGCATACGGGACGTTGGATCCCAGGAAACTATCTGTCCCCAGCAGAGTCACCAGTTGTCGCTACTGCGAAAATAAGGTGCCGGCAAAACAGAAGAGTCGCCACCTTTCGTTATTTATCCCTCAGAACGGGAAAGGAAACGATCGGAAAAACCTGACGAAATGGATATAAGACAAGGTCATCGCAACCATTGTCTGGGTTCGGGAGTCGGTTACGCAAGGGGAAGGTATTAGCATCCCTCACGTCCATCGTACTCGAAGGGGTCCATGCTTGTTGTGTTTATCTGACGGGTTGGTTTTACTATCTACCTATCAAGGCTGGCTTAAAAAGAAAAGAAAAATGACTCGGCAAAGCATCGCACTTTATGCCTACGTATTCTCATCAGAGAATGAGAAATCAGAGTCTACGTAGTTCGGCTAACTACGGGTTACGGGGAAGGTGGCTCGCCAATACGTCAGTATTATGCCTACGTACTCTCAACAGGCTTGAGAGATCAGAGCTTACGTAGTTCGGGATAATACGGATTACGGGAATTCAGATTCATCTGTTTTTTCGAGTAGGGTTAACAAACAGTTCCTGCAGTTTGGTGTACGCAGCTCGACCCTTGGAGACTTAAGCGTTATCGTTTGTGGTAGAACTGGGAGTTAACGACACTCTTTTCTTCAGAAAAGCTTCCTTTGGATTACGGGCCCACGGGGCAAAAAGGTTTGAAGTTTTTTTTCTGTCTTTTACGAAAGAACTGTTTTCTATGGATGTTTGCAACCAATATCGCACTAGAGACTATGACCTGAGAGTGAATGCGTCGCATGTCACCCAAAGGGTGCCATACTAAACATCCAGACTGTGGAAAAGAAACTCTCTAACAATCCTTTCTCAGATAGCTTAAGGCTCGTAACGTACGACGTCAGTTAACCTTTATTACTTTATTTTAATTTGGTTTGAGATGAGAAGAGAGAACAAGCTCAACTAAGGGGAGACTATCAAGTCCTAATGTTGTCATGCCAAGGATTCATCCTATTGTTGAGGTTTGTAACAGGGAACTCCTAGAAGTCATCATGCATAGATTTCAACCTAAAGTTCTAATCATCACTTCCTTATCAAAGGAAGTGAGATTCCTAGGGGATCATGTCAATGATAAACAGATAAAGCATCAGCTTAAACAGTAAACAGATATACAGTAAAATGCATGCAATGCAAGTGAGGGAGGAAATGTGTTTGGGGCAACAGCCTCCACAAGCTCGTCTCGACCTCAAGCCAGATATGAATAACTGTAATCATACAGAGGAAATAACATGCTATCAAGCAAAATATAATAACTGCAATCATACAGAAGAAGTGAAATAAAATGCCATCAAGCAAATCACAAACCACATAGGCAAGGGAGCTGGGCTCTACCAAATACCAGCAAGCAAAGCCATACAGTAAAAATACAAGCAGAGGGAGCAACTCAACCTCTAGTGCAATCATGCTCCTAGTTTAATACAATCTAAACATGAGCTTATTCTAATGCATCAAGCAAATCAAACAAGTCACAGCAATACAATTGCACAGAAAGCAAACAGACAGGAAAGGAAACAGATCAACAGCTTCCACAGCTTCACAGCACAGCAATCCTCTGACAGCAGTTCAGTCCTCAGTCTCCAACTGCTCTTCAGGGCTATCATCTTCAACAGCAAGTATCAACTTGCCTCTTCAATCTTTCAATGCATCAACATAAGTATCACCTTATCCTTCTTCTTCAAGTCTCAGCTCCAAAGTAGACTCCACCTTCAGGCTTCAATCCTAATTGCAAGTATCAACTTGTTCCTTCAAGCACTCAATGCATCAACCACACAAGTATCAACTTGTTCTCCAACTTCAAGCTTCAGCTCTTTCTTCAATCTCAGCTGGATTCCCTTCACAAGTGTCAACTTGTTCTTACTGGTCTTCAAGCTTCAGCTTCAATGGCAGTCTTCAAATACTAGGAAGTGCAACTTCTAACATCTTCAATCTTCTAACAAGGAACTCCATCCTCTAGCAAGGGAGAAAGATCCATCTAACAAGAGCAAGGTTTGGATAATAGGCAGCAGAATGAAGACCAAAGGTCACCACTGAGCACTCCATCATCAGAGAAAGGAACCCTCAAAGGTTCTACCAACTTATGAAGAGCCACACATCCTACCAAAGGAGGGATGAGGCCTTCACAAGGGGACCTTATATCATAGGGAGGAATGGAAGTGATCAACACCTTCCATGTTTATGAAAGAAGAGAATCTATCTAGAAGCTCTGCCTGCAAACCCTAATCTTAACACCTAAACAAAACTACTCCAAAGGGAAGAGAAAGCTTCACATCCAAGCTTCTTCAAGCATTCCTCAGCAACCCAAGCTTGTCTTCAACTTCATCCAAGAGCAAGCAAAGATAAACCCTAATCTAAGGGAACTAAAGAAACCAATCTAGTTGAATTAGCAAGTTAGGATCACCAAAAACCTAGTACTAAAGTTAATCCTAACTAAAATACTAAAATCAATTGTAAAATCCTACAAAAATAACTATGGGACCCTAACTCAATCATGAATCTACCATACAAAATCCAGAGGTTGAATCATCCATTAGGTCCTAGAAATAAATCCTAAATCACAAGGTACTAAGCATAAACCCTAATAACAGAGCACCTAAAGTTTCAACTTAAAACTAGCCCTAAACTTCTTCACAAAAATGTGAGAAAATTACTAGGGGAGCATGCATATCTATGCTAGCTACACACAAAAAATCAAGTCAAGAATCATCACCAAATGCTTAAACAAAATTCAGCAAAACAAGGTATCAACCATGGCCATTTTAATATCAATTAATATTCAAAAAATGCAAATAAAATCACAAATGCATGAATTCTTAATATTTTTTAATCTAAAAAATTCTAGATTCCATAATGAATCAGGGAAAAAAAGTTTGCAATTAATTGAGTTAATTTCCTATTTTTTATGAATTAATTTCTAAGTCATATGAAATGCACAAAAATAAAAGAAAATAAAAGAAATTAATAAACAAGCGTGTCAAATAGCAATCCAAGGCAGTTTATTTCAAAGAATTGGGCCAAAGGGGGGTGTGGATATCACTCTGAGTGTTAAGCCCAAAACCATTCAATTAATGAAACAGTGCGTTTCATTTGGAAATTCTCTTCACAGCTGAGATGCAATCATGGCCCTCCAATGCTCGCCTGAGTCCAAGGTCAAACCATCATCCAATGGCTCATGTTCATCGTCCCCATTTGAACTCAGCTTGGGGGGAAAATACAGACGGTGGCCTGAACAGTGGCGCCACCATCTTTTCCGGTGAGACAACCTCCACAGTTCATCAAAACTCACAAAACAAATCATCATTTCACTCCAAATTTGATGCTGATCAAGAATCCAACCTTAGAATTGTCTAATTCCATCTCTAACTCAAAACACAATAACATTTTCAGAATTCATCCAAAACTTGAATCTCACCATTCTTCAAATTAATGGTCTCAATTCAATCCTCACTCTTCACTGATCAATTTCCACTATCTCATCGTGATTATTCCTTCAAGAATCTTGAGATATCAACCTCAACAGAAAATGATCATACACCTATTTTATCTCTAATTCACCAATTTCTGATCCTAAATCCAACTACATGTTTCAAGTATCCTAACCACATATAGAATGCTAACTATCTCCTCCTAAATCATGCATAAGAGTGAAATGTACAAACCTGAGTTCAGAGAGGTAACAGAGATGGTTTTTGATCACTTCAACTGCCACGATGATGCAGACATACTCCAAATTCACCCCCAAAGCCTTTGCACACCCTGATTTGGCTTGATTCTCTCTTGAATTGAAAACCCGATTCTCACTTGCACCTCCAAAATTTCAATGGCTCTTTCTGCAACCAGCTTCAATTCCTTCCAAAAAATGGCTGAGTTCACTCAATGACTTATATAGAAGTGATTGGGATTGTCTAGAAACTTCTGGATTCATCCAAATGAGATTTTGGATTTTCAAAATCTCTTCAAAATCTCATCCATGGCAATCACTATTCTGACTCCCTTTGGGCATGGCCATGCTTGTAATCAAATTCTCATGAGATTTTGAATGAGTTTGATGAGTTATTTTCCTTATTTGCAAGCCAAAGGTGGGAGTTTGATTATGTTGCTTCATCATGAAGAAATGAAATGGAAGTGCATGAATTTGACCTCAAATCAAAATTCTAACATTGCCATTGTTTCTAAAATCATTTTTCCAATCAATTTGACCTATAATTTTGTTTCATTTTGTCACAAAATGAATTATTTGAATTTTTGGCCATTAAATCCTTTTAATTCTTTCTTTTTCAAAATTTCTTGAACCAAGTCTCTCCTTGAGCCATTTCAATGCCTCCTTGATGCATGCTCAAGGTTAAAACCCCATTTTGAGCAACTTTCTAGTTGAACAAAATTTCATTTGAGACCTCTAAGTTGGTGAAAATGGCCTATGATCACAAATGACCTATAATCACCAACTGTCCAAAATACCCTTGACTTGCCAAAGCCATAAGTTGAGTTCTACAAATCCTATCAAGGACTTCTAGTACTCTCTAGAAATATAAGAGGATAAGGAACAACATTCATGTTGACTAAAAGTTCATAGGAATCATCCTTCTAGGGAAAAAGTTTCATGCAAGTTGGGTAACTTTCAAGCTCCAAATTCACATTCCTCAGATGACTTGTAACTTGTCAAAGCCATAACTTGAGTTCTACAAATCCTATCAAGGACTTCTAGTACTCAAATTAAAGCTAAGATCATACTCTACAACAATCATGTTGGGGGCAAGATGAGATGACAATCACATCTTGAGCTAAATTGCCTTGAAGATAGGGGTCAAACTAGGGGATTTTACACTGTCAAGCCTTAGAAACCCTAGCTTGAAACTTCTCAAACTCTTCAATCATGATGAGTAAACCTTGGAATCATCCTTATAACATCTCAATGTATCAATCCATGATCACATGGCTCTTGAATTAGGTCTCAACCTTCTCCAAATCATCAGTTGACTTAGGGTTGACCCAGTCAAACCCTAATTGCACCACTCATGGCTGAGTCTTCTTAATCTTGCACAATGACCTGTCTAGGCCTCAAAGTGAACTTCACCACTTCTCATGAGCTCTCTCAAGTCCTCAAGTCCAACTTCATGGCTTCAGAATCATCTGATGGCTTTCCACAACTTTCAAATTAGGAGACACACATACTTGGTTTCAATCACTCTCTCTGAGGATCTTTTAACTTCTCTGACAAGGCTATCACCCCTTGAACACTTGAATAACCTTCTTAGCTAGCTTCAAACTCTTGTGTAGCCCTTGATTGGTAATCATACCTCTTGATCTCCTGTACACATGTCAATGAAATGCAAATGATAATGCTAATGTGAATGAAATGAAACATAAGCTAGGTAAAGAAGTGTTGGGCAAATTTTGGGGTGCAACAAGGGTGAGTAAAACAATTCATAATAATCAATGTATGACAATTAATGTATAAACGACATCATAATCATATTCAACACATTCATATTACTCACGTATGCCTCAAAGATCACAACATCATAATTTATACACAAGGACTCATAAATGCAATGCAACACAACTCAATGCATGTGGTACCAATCATCACAGCTCGATGGACACTGGGCCATCAACCCTCCATAGATCCCCATCAATAGGATCAGAGCACGTCAAAATACTTCACATCCACACAGTGGGATTGAAGCCAAAGCAATCGAATACGCATGAATGCATGATGCACACGTCACAATAATAATCCTTATAATACAGCATATGGTGCATCATCATTCATCATATTCATCATCATCACATAAATCACATAAAGCATCATATCTCATGTTATCATATAGTTCATCAAATCATGGTAATTTCATCATATTAACTCAATCGATACATCATGGAAACTATCATAACATCATGCACACATCACCTAAAACCCACTGTCACACTCATGGCAACTCATCCCAGAAATCCCAGAATCACACATCACGGCATCGCTGCACAATACTCAATTTCGCGAAATTCTGCTACGTTCGCTGGCTCGCTCGCTAGGCGAGTCTCATAACGAGCCCCTCGCTGGCTTGCTAGCTAGGCGAGCCTCTAACGAATCCTAGCTGGCTTGCTCGCTAGGCGAGTCTTATAGCGAACCTTCGCTGGCTTGCTCGCTAGGCGAACAGTGCGATGACAACAACTTCTGCTACGCACCAGAACTGATTTCCACCCAAAAACTCATACGAATAATTTGAAGGTGAGAAAATACTTAGAAGGGGGGTTGAATAAGTATATAGAAAATATTATTGCAATAAAAACTCAAAGATTTTTATCCTGGTTCGTTGAACTTAACTACTCCAGTCCACCCTATCAAGAGTGATTTGCCTTTCTCCACAAGGACTTAATCCACTATTAATCAAACTGATTACAATAGCAAGCACTAAGAGCAACTGTTCTTAGTCTTCTCAAGAACTACTGACCATAACTGGGTCTTCTCAAGGAACTTTTACAATCAATATGTAAAACTAAACAAGTGTTTGAATGCTTCTAAGAAAGCTATATCACAACTGTGATTTACACTTAAGTTTAAGAACTATGAAATAAATTCAGCAATGAGAATAAATAGTATGAGAGCTTTTCTTTGAATTTCTTTCAATATTTCGTCAACTGAAGAAGAGAGATGGAGACTTGCTTTTATAGGCTTGAAGATCCAAGACGTTGCATGCTTTAAAGACCGTGTCTGCAAAGTAGCTGGAACCTTTTCGTCTTCACATCACTTGACCTTTCCTAGAAGTAGAACGTTCAGAGAAATCCTTTTTGCCTGTGTTCTAGTGTCTAGCATAAATGAGGAAATATTCGTTTGGCCTATCCAACGGACATAACTTTGAATTCTTCTTCAACAAGTTTCTAATACTCATCAATTAATCATCAGAGCCTTGAGTCATCAAAATCTTTGATGTTCATCAGAGTTTGCTGAATCAGAGTGTTGCAGTAAGTGTGCTTTAGCGTGTGATAATTCAGAGCAGAGTTTGGAATCAGATTCTCAGTACTGGCAGCGTAGTACTATCAGAGTCTTCTGAAAAACTAAGCTTTAAACTCTTCATACAATATCTTTAATGCTTCATATGCTTCTGTAGCTTCTGCTTCAGATCCTTCTGTAGGCAGCGCTCAGAATCTTCTGTAGGCAGCGTTCAGATTCTTCTAAGAGATGCTTCTGACGCTTCAGAGCTTTTCATAATTCCATGTTCAGATCTAATTTGCTTTCAGAATAATGTACACTTTAATATCTGCAGCAAACATTCTTAAACAAATTTTAGAGTATATAATTTCTTAATACAAAATTTTGTAAGAGTTATCATCAAAACATAGAGATATAATTAAGAACCAATCTGTGTTCTAACAATCTCCCCCTTTTTTATGATGACAAAAACATAAGAAATTTTGTTCAATAAAAAATATAATTATAACTCCCCCTGAGATTATGAATCTCCCCCTAAATTGAATACTTAGAAGGAATAGAAACTTCCCTTTTTGCATGAGTATTCTTTACAGAATCAAAGCCTGATTGTTCCAAAAGATTAGATCTTGACTTGGATGCACGTTTTAGAATCAGAGCCTGATTAGTTAAAACTTGATCTGGGGATCTCAGAGTTACTTTAAAGAATATGTCAGATTTTTCATAAGTTCTGAAATACTAAGAGTTCACGTTAGTTATAATTAGATATGTCTGAATTTCATTTAGGTAAAGTTTATTTGAACAGTCAGATCCATTTTCTCCCCTTTTTTTTCATAATCAAAAAGTAAAAACTTTTAAAGACAATTAAAAGGAAATACAGAAAAGATACATTCATGTAGAGAAAACATTAGAGTCATTCAGTCATTCAAATAAGAAACAGACAAATCAACAAATAAGAAATTCAAGTACAGGTGCACAAACATCAGATACAGAAAACAGAAAACTAGGTTTGCTTGGAAAGAATCATCTTCAGAAGTTGAGTGATCTCAGATGAGGATTCTTCTTGCTTTGTCATCCATTTTGCCATGTTCTCATTCTTCTGATCTTGCTTAGCCATCCATGACTTGATCTCAGATTGCTCAGCTTCCAATACTGCAATCTTATCTTCCAAGTTTGGGTTCTCTTTCTTGATCTCAGATGAAGAAGATGGAGCAGATTCTGTTGCAGGAGCAGAGGCAATAATCATTGGAGTTGCAGAGTCTGGAGCAACAGATGCAGAGGGGTTTTCCACAATTGTCAGAGCCAATGGATTTTCTTCAAAAGAATATTCTGCAAGAGCTTCTGTAGCAGATACTCCAGAAGATGAAGGTACATCCTCAAGAAGCCAAGGTGCAGATCTTTTCATGTTCCATACCATGGTTCTGGAAGTCTCAGCAAGTATGATCTTTGCATCATCAGAACAGACATTCTTCAGATTTGAAGCAACTGTATTAAATCTGGAAATGAAGTTATTCCAAATAGCATCAGATTCTTCTGCATTCATGGTTGACAAGCATCTCTTATGTACAGAGCCTAAATTCATCTTTATTTCTTTCAGAAAATCAGCAAATAGACTATCAACGTTTAGCCTAGGTTTTGGTTTGAGAAGGGCTTCAAGAGTTGATGGTTTGGGAGGTTTTGGTATGGTAAATTTTGGAATGATGATTAGAGGACGAGGGTAGGAAGGAAAATATGGATGTTCAGATGATGAAGTAATAGTGTTGGATCTGGATAGGGCATGAACCAGAGATGGTTTTACACGTGATGCAGAGGGAACGACATCAAATTTAGTGGAAGTGTAGAGAATAAAAACAGATTTATCAGACAACAGAGGTTCTGATGGAATGATATCTGGCAGTTCTTTTAAGTAGGTTTGAAGTACAGATGGTAGAATAGTTGAAGACTTAGGTTTAAATGGAGTGGTAGAGTCAGATGGTTCTATTCGGGTATAAAAGTTTGTAATCTTTAGACCAGAAGGAAGGGGATCAGAGGGATGTGGTTTAAAAGATGCAACTGAAACAAACTCAGATGTCCTGGGTTTAGGTTTTGGAATAGGTTTAGAAAGGACAACATCAGATGAAATAGGTGGGTCTGGTTGGTTAGATTCATATTCTCTGAGAGAAGGGGGTGAGATAACATCTGGATGAACATCAGATTCAGAGGAATCAGATGAGGTAGATGGGCTACAAGATGTAGAAGATACATCAAATACAGTCTTGAGAGGTTGGATATCCAGAATTTCAGAATCAGGTATGTTTGGTTTAGTGGGATTGGATTGTTCTGGTTGAGGATTAGAAGGTTTGGATGTTGGTGGTTCAGATACAACTGGTTCAGATGCAACTGGTTCAGATGCAGAAGTTTGTTGAATTTCAGGTTGTTGTTGTATTGGAATTTGTTCTGCTGGTTTTGTTGTTTGTGGTTCAGATTGAGGAATTTCAGATGATTTAAGTGGTGTAGTGGGAACAGGATCAGATGGAATTTGTGAAGTAGGAATAGTGGGTGGTTCAGATATTTGAGATGGAGCAGGAATTGTTTGATTTTGAGTGGGAGGAGGTTCAGGTATAGAACTAATTGTTGATATATCTACTACAATTTTAGAAATAGAAGGTAAAGATGATTTAGTACCTTTTTTCTTGATGCGTTTGGTAGGAACAGAGGGAACTTCTCCAGAAGCTTTTCTCTTAATCTGCTTCTGTGGTTTTTCAGCAACTCTCTGTTTCTTCTGAGCAGCAGTTTCTTCTGAGCAGCAGTTTCTTCTGCCTTTAACTGTCTTCTTTTTCTCATGTTCTCCTCATAAACATCTAGAATAGGTTCTCTTGCTCGTATCAAAATGTCAGCAGGAACATGTATTCCATCTGCCTTGCACATCTCAATGTACCTAAGAATAATATCCCTAGGTTCTTCAGCACTAAAGATTGGAAAGTCTTGAACTGGAATCCTTCTCTGACTTACTTCAGCAACATTCAGCTTCTTAGGAGCAGTTGTAAGTTCATCCACAACTTTTAGTCATTGGAGACTCTTTCCGTTCAGAGGTTTTCCAACTATTGACTCAAGCTCTTTCTTCACTCCAGCTTCATATAGAGCAGCTACCAGACCATTCTCTGTCAGAATGTCTGAGATTAATCTTCCAAAATGAGTCCACGTCCTGATCTT
The DNA here is from genome assembly GCA_963859935.3 of Lathyrus sativus. Lineage (NCBI taxonomy): Eukaryota > Viridiplantae > Streptophyta > Magnoliopsida > Fabales > Fabaceae > Lathyrus > Lathyrus sativus. Next base: position 149,771,458 of record OZ012740.1, on the reverse strand, counting down.
CTGTCCCTTAGTCTTAATAGATTCTATGGATGCATTAATGTGATTCCACAGATGTGTCGCTACTGCGAAAATCGGCGCCGGCTATGACAGAAGAGTCGCCACCGTGCGTTATTTATCCCACAAGAGGGAAAGGAAACGCTCAGAGTAAACCTAACGCAAAGAGGGAAAGGAATGGTCATCGCAACCAAATCCTGGACTCGGGAGTCGGTTACGCAAGGGGAAGGTATTAGCACCCCTCACGTCCATCGTACTCGATGGGATCCACGCTTGTTGTCTATCTAAAAAGGTGTGTTTAACTATCTACGCTAAAAGGTCTAGGGACAAAAGAAAAGAAAAGTGACTCGGCAGAACACAGCAGTTCTATGCCTACGTATTTCCGTCTGAAACGAGAAATCAGAGTCAACGTAGTTCGCCTACCTACGGGAAAGGAGGGGAAGGTTGCTCGCTAGGATATCGCATTCTATGCCTACGTACTTTCATACAGCATGAAAGATCAGAGCAAACGTAGTTCGGGCTACGGAGGACACAAGCTTGTCTGACAGTTTTTTATCTTCTTAAGAAAGGGTTTTCCTTATTAAAGGTCCAAGAGGACAAAAGCAGAGTTTGAATGTTTGTTTGAGTTTTTTTACGAAAGAACTATTTTTTAGTCTGTTTGCAACTTGTACTGCACTAAAGACTTGTGATCTGAGAGTGACTACGTCGCATGTCACCCTAAGGGTACCATACTAAGCAGTCAGATTACTGAAGAGTGACCCTCCAGCAACCTTTTCTCAAATAGATTAAGGCTCGTAGCGTACAGCCCGCGTTATCCTTATTTCTGTGTTTTTGAATTGTTTTGAGATGAGAAAAGAGACACCTTAAGACTATGGTTGAAAGGGAACTCTACCTATAGTTATCATGCATGGGTCAAAACCTAATGTCTGTCATAATTTCCTCTTGCACAGAGGAAATCAGAGATCCTAGGGGATAAACAGCAAAAGACAGCAAGCAATTATAGTAAAATGCATGCAATGCAACAGTATAAGAGAGGCAAGAGAGAAAACAATAGGCAAGAGGAGACAAGTTCCACCTCAAACCTAGAGGTAATCAACACAAGTAAACAGACAATACAGAGAAAACCAAAAGACACAGAGGAGGCAGCCCAAGTGTTGCACCCTAAAATTTGACCAACATTAATTTACCCATCAAGTGTTTGAAGGTTGATACCTTCATCAGAAAGTTCAAGAGATCCTCAGAGGAATTGGTTGAAACCAGAGTTGTGTGCCTCATAACTTGAGACTTGTGGGAGCTCCTCAGATGATTCTGAGACTTTGAGAATGAACTTGAAGCTTTGAGAAAGCCTATGAGATGTCTTGAAAGCCATCATGAAGCCCAGAGAGGTCATTATGCAAGAATTCAGAAGATTCAGCCATGAATGGTAGAATTAGGGTTTGACTGGGTCAATCCTAGGTCAGCTGAAGATTTGGAGAAGGTTGAGACCTAATCCAAGGGCCACGAGATCATGGAATGATGTATGGAGATGTTATAAAGATGATTCCTAGCCCAACTCATCATGATTGAGGAGTTTGAGAAGTTTTAAGTTAGGGTTTCTAAGGATGGACAGTGTAAAAACCCTAATTTGATCCCTATCTTCCAGGCAGTTTTAGCTCAAGATGTGATTGATATCTCATCTTCCCCACACCATGAATGTTGTAGAGCTTGTTCTTAGCTTTAATTTGAGTGGTATAAGTCCTTGATAGGATGTGCAGAGCTCAAGTTATGGTTTTGACAAATTACAGGTCATCTGAGGTATGTGAATCTGGGTCCTTGAAAGTCACCCAACTTGCAGACAACTTTTGCCCTAGTAGGATAATTCCTATGATCTCTTGGTCAACATGAATGTTGAAGAGAATCATATTAGATTTCTATAGAGTACTAGAAGTCCTTGATAGGATTTGTATAACTCAACTTATGGTTTGAACAAGACAGGGGTATTCTGGTCATTTGGAAGTTATAGGTCATTTTAAGAAAAGGCCATATCTCCTATTTCCAAGCCTCAAATGAAAAAACTCAAAACATAAAAGTTGTTAAAAATGGCATTTTAAGCATAGAAAAGTGGTCATGAGTTGTTGGAAAAGCTTTTAGCAAGGATTGACATGAATGGGTGAAAATGACCTAAAAATGGCTTATAACTTAAATGGATCCAAGTTGGAAATTGGTTTGGGAGATCTATGAATCCAAAATAGGTCATCCAATATGTCATTTTGAATCCAAACATCATTTTAAAAACAATGGTTTAAATACATTTTTGATTTGAGGTCTTAAAATGGGGGTTACCTTGTAAAGTTGTTTCTTGCATCTTAAGGCAACTTTGCAAATCTTCACACAAGCCAAAGATAAGCTGATTTTTGCACACACACTCCCAATATCTCTTGTAAGGATATTTTGACACCAAGTTAAAGGCCTTAAGGCATGAGATGAGATATCCAACATGTCATTAAAAGAGAAATTCCATGACTTTCCATTACTTTCTAGCTCATTCTAGGAAGTTCTAGATTCTTCCATGGATGGTTATATATTGAGGGGATCATGATGAAGAAAAAGGTTGGTGAATTTGGTGAACATAGTGTGGAAAAGGTGAAGAATTTTCTTGTAGCTTCAAGTGCAAGTAAGAAGAAGATTGCTCACACAACTGCAAATCCACTCATCCTTCTTCTCCATTCATGATCCCTTGAGCTTGTGGAGTGCATACAAGAAGGTTTAGAAGCTCATCCATGGCAGAATGAAGAGATATCTTTGAACCTTCAAGATTGTGTACCAGAATTGCAGCCAAGATTGTAGGCTTCTTACTCCATTTCTTTTGCAAACAGAAGGTTCCCTACACCTCAGAGTTCATTAGTGAGGCTTGCCAAGACTTGGAAAGCAAGCTTCCATAGCCATCTTCATCAAACTTGCAGGTATGAAGTTTCATTCGTGCCCCTCTATTTATGCCATGTTAGTGTATGTTTTCAGTTTAGAAATGCTAGGTTAGGATAATAGATCAAGTACACAATCTGTTGTAACCATTGATGAAGGTTTGAGTTAGGGCTTTGAAACTTTCTTGATCTAGAACACACAGTTTAGGGCACTATAATGTTAGTTAAGATGTGCAGAGCACTCCACATAAGGCATAGATTACATTAGTATAAGTTTGAGCAAGTTCCATTAACATGCATATCAGAGTTAATTCAATGGTGCCAAGACTTCCATCTTTCGGGTTTGATTCTTGGGGAGGTTTCAGGAAAAACTAAATGCAGGGTGTTGAAGAGGGCAATTAGTAAGTCACTTTTGGTTTTTGTGGCGTGGCATTTGGTGGAAGGACGAGGGAGTACGTGAGGCTGGAAGGTTCTCGCATGGAGTTGGGGTTTTCTGAAAACCCTAGGTCGAATGGGGAAGATGGGTTTGTAACCGTTGGATCATTCTTCTTAAATTGACTTAATAATCTAATCACACGGCCACAATTCAAATCAGAAAACGGAGGGAAAGACTAGAAGTAAAACGCTGCGTTTTCATTAAAACTCAATCGTGGGCCTCAGCATATCTTGTTACTCACACCCCCACCAACGACCCAATCCATTTTTAAACTGCAATTCTTTGCTAAATACACCGCTTGCATAATCTTTTCCTTTTAATTTTTCAATTTAAATTCTGATAACGCATGGGCCTAACGAAGTTGATATCTTCACCTCCCACATTCCTGGCCCATCTTGAAATGAACTAGGCGCCTCTTCTAAGCGCACCCCCTCCCCATTTATTTTAATTCTTTGATTTTCATTTCTTTTAATTTTTCTTGCATATTATAAAATTCATATAAAATTGGAAAATTAATGTTTTTCATTTCTTGTTTTTTCTATAGGTTTATAATTTTGTGTATAAAATTAATAAAAATAAAAATACCATTTTATTTTTAGTTTTATATTTTTAGAATATTATTCTTTTAAATAGCTTTTAATTAGGTTTAGTTTGATACTCAATATTGTAGAATTTATTTTAGGACCTTCCCTTAATCTTTTGGAGCCATTCTTTTTGGTGTGATTAGATATTGAATCATAGTTTCCCATAGGATTTAATTCATGATTTTTAGATTAAAATTTGATTAGTTTAATTAGGTGAGATTAGAGTAACCATAATTAGGGTTTAGGTTTAGCATAGGTGAAGTAATTCATTTTCTTTCGAGAGTTTTGTCTTGATTTTTGGGTATGGGCATATAGGGATGTTATGGGTAGGTGTTATAGACCCTTGTAAATGATTGTTAGATTTTTCCCCCTTGCTTTAGTATTTTTAGATGTTTTCTGAAGTTGACTGATTGTATTGACTGTCTGTGTGATATTTGTCTATCTCTGGGGTTTATCTTTGGGTATTATTTTGGCGGCTTGGTTTGACTTGAAGACCTTGTTGAAGGAGCATGATGAAGGAATATGGTAGATCAAGACTCAGAGGTTGAGAGGTTGGAGCTTGTTCTCTGTGTGTGAGGTTTGAGATCCTGAAGTTTGAGGGAAGTTCATGGTACTTTCCTGAGGAAGGCACTATGGATGTCTTTCATTCTTTCTTCTCACCTATTTCTTAAGTATCCAATGATGTTGGAGCCTTCATGTGAGTTTAGTTTCTCCTGAGGAGGAATGTAAACTGATCACAGTTGTTGAGCCACATGGGATACGATTCCTAAGTGGAAGCCTCCTAGTACTTTCCTGAGGAAGGTCCTATGGGTCTATTCACTTAGTTCCCTTAGTTCATATAGGATTTCGTAAGTATCCAATGATGTCGGAGCCTTCATGTGAGTTTAGTTTCTCCTGAGGAGGAATGTAAACTGATCACAGTTGTTGAGCCACATGGGATACGATTCCTAAGTGGAAGCCTCCTAGTACTTTCTTGAGGAAGGTCCTATGGGTCTATTCACTTAGTTCCCTTAGTTCATCTAGGATTTCTCAAGTATCCAATGATGTTGGAGCCTTCATGTGAGTTTAATTTCTCCTGAGGAGGAATGTAAACTGATCACAGTTGTTGAGCCACATAGGATATGACTCCTGAGTATAAGCCTCCTAGTGCTTTCCTGAGGAGGGCACTATGAGTCTGCCTACTTAGCTCCCTTTCTTTGGTAAGCTTGTTTTGAAGCTTGAAGACTGGGATTGATTTATGTTGCATAGGGTTTTGCTTTAGGGCTTTGCTTAGAGATCTGATTAGGGTTTTGTTTTAGGGTTAGGATTAGGGAGAGCTTAGATGTAGATAATTTCTTTCTCAAGCATGTGGTTTGTTTGCCTGATGGCACTTCATTTCTTTTATCTGCATATTGCTTGATAGCATGTCGTTTATTTTCAGTATGATTACTGTTATTTCATGACTGGCTTGAGGTTGAGATGAGCTTGTGGAGGCTGAAGCCCCACACACATTTCCTCCCTCACTTGCATTGCATGCATTTTACTGTTAAGCTGGTGCTTTGTCTGTTTTGGTGTATCATTGACATGATCCCTTAGGACTCTCATTTCCTCTGATGAGGATTTGATGATAGACTTTTAGGTTGAAACCTATGCATGACAACATCTAGGAGTTCCCTGTTCAAACCTCAACCATAGGATGAATCCATGGCATGATAATAGTAGGACTTGATAGTCTCCCTCCTAGTTGGGCCTGTTCTCTTCTCATCTCAAAACAGTTTAAGATATAGTAATCATGAATGATTTCTTTCGTACGTTACGAGCCTTAAGCTATCTGAGAAAGGATTGTGGGAGAGTTTCTTTTCCATAGTCTGGATGTTTAGTATGGTACCCTTTGGGTGACATGCGATGCATTCACTCTCAGGTCATAGTCTCTAGTGCGGTTGAAATCGCAAACACAATAAAAAACACTTCTTTCAAAACAGGAAATAACCCATAGTTTCCCGAACTACGTTTGCTCTGATCTTCCATGCAGTGTGGAAGTACGTAGGCATAGGATGCGATATCCTAGCGAGCAACCTTTCCCCATAATCCTTCGTAGGCCGAACTACGTTGACTCTGATTTCTCATTCTCTGATGAGAATACGTAGGCATAAAGTGAGACGCTTTGCCGAGTCATTTTTCTTTTCTTTTTCAGCCAGCCTTGATAGGTAGATAGAATAAAACCAACCCATCCAAGTAAACAAACAAGCGTGGATCCCGTCGAGTACGACGGACGTGAGGGGTGCTAATACCTTCCCCTTGCGTAACCGACTCCCGAACCCAGACAATGTTTGCGATGACCTTGTCTTACCCTTTTTCGTCAGGTTTTTCCGATCGTTTCCTTTCCCGCTCTGAGGGATAAATAACGAAAGGTGGCGACTCTTCTGTCATGCCGGCACCTTATTTTCGCGCAAGCGACAGCTGGCGACTCTGCTGGGGACCGAACCCAGAATCTCTGGTTCTCCGGTTCCCTATGAGAGTCAATCCTAGCACTTGTATGTTTGCTTGTTGGGTTGCGTTTATTTATCGCATTTTTACTTCTCGCACTTTATTTCCCGCATTTTATTTTCCAGTTTGATATGATTATCTGTGCTGCTGTGGGAGAGGGATGTTACTATGAGTGAGAAGCCGGACCTGGGCTTGAGTACACACCTAGACATAGTTGCGGAGAGTAGTAGACGAACCTGTCTGCTGAGCAGGCACAGTTCCCTACGAAATCTGCGCTCAGACGAGGTTCTCGCAGAGGTGCTCCTTTCCGGTCCTGAGGATCTGAGGGGAGTCCAGACGTGAGGATTGTCGACTCTGGGGACCGATCATTTGGAAGTCAGCTAAGTGAGGCCTCTTCATGACTTGATGATGCCACTCCTTCTGGGAATCGTATCGTCGCTCATGAAAGTCTGTGACGCTGATGACCGCATAGGATGTCGTACCTTTGTCCATGGATTAGGTCCATACCTGTGAGTGGATCGGGTTTATTGCAGGAAACTTTGACCTCCAGACCACCTGGTTTTCTTGACAGTGGATCAGTTATGTTGGTACCAGGGTTCTCAGTTGCAGATTTGTCTGTTCTTGATAGAGCAGGTTTTGATCAGAGGATCTTATTATCAGGTGTATGTCTGTTCTTGATAGAGCAGGTTTTGATCAGAGTATTGTCATCAGTGGTTTGTTCTGGATGGAGCAGATTTTGAGTGGGGTCTGAAGATCTCATCAGCAGATGTTGTTTGTTCTTGATAGGGCAGATTTTGAGTGGGGTCTGAAGATCTCATCAGCAGCTGTATGTTTATTCTTGATAGGGCAGATTTTTGATTTGGGGTCTGAAGACTTCATCAGCAGATATCTCTTGATCATACATCCGGGGTCCTTATTATCAGACATTTGCTCTAGACAAAGCAGAGTTTGATCTTATGTATATGGTCCTATCAGAAGGTCGTTCCTAGCAGATCCGATTAGTGGTATTACACCGGGGTTTTTCTTCTCATCAGTGATTATGGACACAGAATCTCCACAGCAGTTACCGGGATATATTATTGCATGACTGCATTTTGCATTAGTTCGCATATTCATGTTTGCATTCCATTAGCATGTGTCTGTGCTGCAGGCGTATTTCGTACCCTGATTCTGGTGTCCCGAGCAATATGAGATATTTTCTTCCATGAATGGATCTAGTCTTATCATTGCATTGACACTATGATTGGCACGTTGACACCAGAATTAGGGGTGATCTCCTAAACATACAGACACCCATGGCATTAGCATAATTCATCTTGCATGGCGGACGCCGGGGCGTGTCTTCTAACCCTTGTGTTTGCAGGTTTGACTCAGAATCGAGCAGCTCAGACTAATGGAGCAGGTACAAGCTGAGTTGGGGAGAATCCAAAGCCAGTTGGGGCAGGTCATGAATGACATACAGGCAGTGCGCCTGGACCAGCAAGTACTCAGAGAAGAGAATCAGCAGCTGCAGAATCAGTTGAGCTTTCTCATGGGAGTGGTGAGAAGTATGCTAAAAAAGGAGAGTGGTCAAGCACCCAAGGTGGAGCCCAAAGTGCTTCCTCCGTTACCGTCAGTGCCACCTGTGCTGAAGCCAAATGGACCTCATAGATCCTCTACACAGCATGAAGCTCAAGACCTGTCTCGTCAGCAGCCGCGTCGGGCATCTCAGAATAACCCGGAAGGTTATAATCAAAAGAAGAAGCTACTTGATAGAGATGTGGACCCAATACCTGTAAGTTACGCCCGGCTGTTGCCACTGTTGGTTCAGAACCGTGTTCTCAAGCTTCGGACCTCGGATCCACCAGATGACGTGTCACCAAACATTGATCTCAGCACACGTTGTGATTTCCACTCAGGAGCACCGGGGCACCATGTTGAAACATGTAAGGCTCTCAAGAATAAGATTCAAGACCTTATTGACTCAAAGACAATTAGGCTTGTGCCGGGCGGCATGAGAGCATCGGGAAAGTTTATCCCGTATCCTGCAGAGGAAGTGAATGATTCCACTCCTTTGCCTAAAGCTGAGAAAGATCTTGGATATGTCCCGCGACCTTTGGTAACCGAATCGCCTCGCTCGCAGTTTCTACCTGGATCAAGTTCAAGGACGCAAGCGCCTAAACAAGGGACCATTGCCACTCAGAAACGACGACCTCTTGCTCCTGGGCGGAAAGAATACCAGCACCAGGATCAAAAGAGGCCTCGCAACCACTTAGAACGAAGGAATGCTTCTTCCCATCCAGTGCCTGTGCCGTATAGCCAGATTCTTCCACAGTTGATTCAGAATTCTTTGGTGGAACCGAAAGCTCTCAAGCCCGTGCCAAAGCCTTACCCTCCAGGGTACAATCCTCATGCTCAGTGTGGTTACCATGGTGGATCTCCGGGGCATTCAATTGAAGATTGCAAGGCTTTCCAGGCGAAAGTGCAACAATTGATCGACCAAGGGTGTATTTCCTATCCAGACGGAGTTTTGGTTGTACGTGACAACCTCTCAGCTGTTTGAGCTCGCAGATTCGGAGGGTTATTTCCAGAAGCCCGTGATCCAGACAGGCAGACGTCCTCAGCATTGGCAGTCCTCGGACTTTTTATCATTTGCATTTGTAGTTTCTTTTCTGTTAGTTACTACTTGTTGTTAAACATTGTATGTTTCGAATGGCAATATTAATAAAGTGACTATGCATTTTTCTGAATTAGTTATGTCGTTGTCACTCATTTACTGCATTGCACTGACACTTGCATTTTATTCGCTCCACTTTATTACTATGATTAGCAATGAGTGGAGGGAGGATGATGAAACTGAATACTCATAACCAATGATCGTATTGCTTTCAGATAAAACCTTGCCGATGACGTATAAGGCATTGTTTCAAATCCCTAAACACCGGAGAGATAAGGAAGAGAATCTCTTGTTAACCACTTCGAGCCGAGAAGTAGGAGTTTCTTTCGGACTTTTAAACCCTCACATCTTAACCCGGGGCAGGGTAGTTGTCAGTCAGCTTGATCGAGCGTTCAAGTCTTATAGAGGAGTGTTGTCCTTCGAGGACCAATCACATCATATTCCTCTCCAGAGGTCGTACCTCCTCAACCACAATGGTTAAACCTCACCAATCAGGAGTGAGACAGTTACAAGCCTCTCGGATAAATCCAGACAGCCAGTGTCGCACGACTTGTTCCAAAAGAAAAAAAAAAGGAATAAGAAAGCCCGTTAAGTAAAAAAGAAAAGCTAGAAAGCAAATACTTAGGAAAAAAACTCAGGGCATCCCGCTGGACTTCAAAAGGAAAAATCGAAAAGAACTCAAAAGGAGTCAGTCCAGGCAAAAATTAGGGAATCAAAAAAAAAATGAATGAATAAAAAAGAAAGGATTATAAAAGAGAAAGATCCTCAAACAAGGACAAAGTCGTGTAGATACAGACACCGAAAACAAAAAAGGAGTAACTGTCACTCCGAAACACCTTGCGAGTTCTTTAACCAGTTGTTCCCAATGTTCAACATAACTCTCGAAGAGGCGAGCGCTCGACCCAAGTTAACTGAACTTTAGGATCGGAGATCATCACGTAGAAGGGGTGGGTACAAATCATAATTTGAGCCAAATATCCTTTGTTTCACGAACCGTGAACCCGACCACGATACAACCCTTAAAAGACCTAATTGAGGCAGGGTTTATTCTGAAAGCGCATTACGATAAGGTTGAGTAACCTGACTCCTTCATGATTTACTAATCATATCCTTATTGTATTTTTCACTGGTCACATCAGCACTACGTTTGAACTCTTTGGTTCATTCGTCACTCACTAGCATGACACGTAAATGAGTGACAGTACAACATTTTTTCGAAATTTGCATGAACACTGCATTAAAATTACCATTCGTGAATAAACAATTTTAATTGCAGGTTAGTAGCTGATACGAAGGAACTTCAACAGGAAATAGTCAATCAGGACTGAATCGTCAGAGGTCTGGATCAGAATGGTGTGCTGTGAAACCCTGTGAATCTGGGGCATTGACTTCCAGTGAGTTTGGAATCAGTTTGTCTGAGGACGAGTCCCGGAGCATCAGTTGATTATGGGGCAGTTTATGCAAGAAGCGGTTGGTCGGAAGTGAATCTTCTCGAGACCCAATCAGGGGCAGTTGTCCAGAATTCTTGCGATTTGAGGGTAGATCCCTCCAGTGTTCAATCAGAGCATGTTGAGTCGCTCGTCGCTCGTTCAGGGGCAAACTACTTCAGAGATATTGAAGCCGACCATGCTGAGAGTTGATTAGTGGAGGATGAATCCTTCCGTTGTGCAGGTGTTGGGGCAAGCCATCCGAAGATTGTTTTGTGGCCAGCTGCTTTCGGTTCAGAATGAATTATTCCCAAAAGTCGGACTGGGGCAAGTTGAATTGCGCTGGGGCAAGTTGTTCAAATGAGTTTGTTCACCCTAGCAAGAATTGAGTATCGGGGAATCGTGTCACTACCCTGCCAAAACTTGAACCTTCTGAAGAAGCCTTGCGGTCATTGGATTGTTATCCTACAGCCTAACCTGTTACTTGGCTCCATGATTCGTAGCCTGTGTTCCCTATGTCGACGTTGTTGAACCAGGATCGTTTCTCAGCAGAGATGTACGGTTTGAGGTTGTTCCCCCTGTACAGTTTGAGACTGCAGCAAATTGAGATGGCGTTTATCCCTTATCAGATTAGGGTCAAGATTACCCTCAGCAGACCAGGATTGATATCCCCGAAGCGGGGCGAGTCCTCCTTCTCCAGCAGTGTTCAGTAGTCTCTCCTCCGCAGAATATGAACGCAAAATAGTGAGCATTGATATGTTTCCCCAGGCAAAGATGATTCTCTTCCCCAAGCAGACGCATCCTGAAGGAACGTCACCTCATCAGCTGAGTCGCGCGCAGCAGCTCGCGTTTTCCCCAGTAAAGTTGCCGAAGCGGGTGTCTCCCCAGCACCGGGTCACAAGTGCAGGTTTCGCAGGAAGCTATTCTTACGCCGAAATATGCAGCAACTGATGGTGCCAGACTGAAGTCTCCAGCGGAATTGAGATTCCCCACCAGAGTCATACTATCTCCTGAAGTCAGACGATTCCCTCTTCCCCAGTAGAGTGTCGGAACAGCTGACGCTGTATTCCCCTGCAGAGTTGTACTCTCCCCCGAAGGCGGATGTTTCCTTCCTCCCCGGCGGAATTGAAACTCCTCATTAGAATCGTACTCTCCAGTGAAGTAGAATGATTTCTCTCTCCCCGGCTGAGTCCGCAAACCCCCAAGAGAGCCGAATCCTTGGAAGCAGTTGGGACCATGATGGATTTTCCCTAGCAGAGTATTGAACAGCTGATGTTGTATTTCCCCCAGAGTCGCACTCCCTCCAACGAAGCAGAATGACTTCTCCTTCCCCAGCCAAGTTTGCAGATGTCCAAGAGAGCCGAGTCCTTGGAAGTTGATCAGACCATGTTTAGTTGTTTCCCCAGTGGAGTGTTGAGCAGCTGAAGTTGTTTCCCCACAGAGTTGTTATCCCCAGAAGAGTAGCCGGGACGGCCACGCAGCTTATTCTCGCGATTGGTATCGCTTTCCGTCAGCAGGCCCAGGTTCTCGTAGAGCTTCGTTCCCCTGCAGCGATCAACTGAAGTTGTTTTCTCTGCAGCAGTCAACGGAAGATCAATTCCCCAGACAGAGTCCGATTGATATTGGCATGTCCACGTTCTCCTCAGCAGGATGATTCCTCTATCTGAGTACTTCTTTCTCCTTGACAGGAGGATTTCCCCCTCGGCATTTATTTTGCTGACGGGATCGCATCATTGTGCATGATTGCATAGCATTTAGCATAAACGCATCGCATTTCCACTGTGTGGGGCATGGCGCTGAAGCATATGCATCATAAACATGATCTAGGTTATTATCATTCTTGTTTTACAGGTGTTCCGCCGAAGGATCAAGTTGCTCAGGATGATTCCTGCCATTCTCCCCCAACGAAGTCGCGTACTCAAGATGATTCTCGAGATCCCAGCGAAGTCTTCAATTCAAGACGATTCTTGAATTCCTCAGCAGGGCCGTTTGCTTAAGATGATTCTTAAGACCCCAGCGCAGTTTCCCGAGTTGTTTGCTTAAAATGATTCTTGAGCTCCCCAGTAGCGTCCCCGGCGAAGATCGCCCAGGACGATTCCTGAAACTCCAAGAGAGTCGAGTCCTTGGAAGCTGCTCAAGCCGTGATGGGTTTGTACCCAGCAAAAGTTGTCCAGGAAGATTCCTGGAATCCCCAGCAGAATAAAGTCTCCAGAATGGTTATCGGTTCAGGATGATTCTTGAAGGCGCCCGACGGAGTTGTTTGTTCAAGATGATTCTTGAAGTCCTTAGCAGCGTGATATGTTTGCTCCAACAGTGATGTCTAATCTGAAGATTGACTTCGTAAACGCCTGAAGGCGATATCAGAAGGTTCCTGTGGATTCAGATTTTCTTGTTGATGAATCAGCGTGTGTCTGAAGACAGGGTTCAAAGGTTTGTAGGTGATCCGTGTTGGCCTGAAGACCAAGTCAGTTGTCCTGAGGTGATGATTGATTGCGATCAAGTGAATAGTGTTTCTTCTGACTGAAGTCGAAGATGTTTCTCCAGCTGAAGCGGAGTTTTGCCTGAAGGCAAAGTGTTTGAATCCCCGTAGAGTCATGAATGGCTCAGGATACCACTTCTCTGACTGAAGTCATAGATTTCCCAAGCTGAAGCGAAGGTGCCTGAAGGCAAGGTTATCCCCAAGGTCATGAATGACCTAGGATTCATTTTTCGGACTGAAGGCCGAAGTATATCCCTGACTGAAGTCACGGATACTCTATAGCAGAGGCGGAGTTGCCTGAAGGCAGATCCATGCATCCTTGAAGGCCAAGGATCATTTTCTTCAGACTGAAGTCGAAGATACCTCCTGCAGAGTTGCCGACGGGCAAGGTTTACATCCTTGAAGGCCAAGGATGCTTATCTTCAGAAATACTTGAAGATCTTTTCTAGCTGAAGCTAGAATTGCCGACGGGCAAGGTTTATATCCTTGAAGGCCAAGGATGTTTATCTTCAGGAATACTTGAAGATCTTTTCTAGCTGAAGCTGGAAGTGGCCAGGGGCCAGGGTTTCATATAGCTTTGATGTTGAAGTTCTACGGTGGGATTAGTATGCAGTAGTATTTGGATGTTCGTTATGGTTCTGAGGGAGAACCCCAGATCAGAGTATGCTCGGTTAAGTCTCTCATTCCCAGCGGGGTAGTTTCAAATACGCAAGCGTACCTTTTATTCCATTTACCAGGGGTGAACCCCAGGTCAGAATTGTTCAATATTGTATTTTCTCCAGCAGCGATGCGGGGTATTGTGATTGTTCGACGACGATGTCAGATTTAGTTCTCCAGCGGTGAGGTTGGGTATTTTGGTTTATCGACGGCGACGTCAGATTTAGTTCTCCGGCGGCGACGTTGGATGTTTGTTTCCTCGAGTTATGGTTGCTTCTAACGGTGATGTCAGGTGGTTTAGTCTTCCAGCGGTGATGTTGGGTGTTTTGGTTGCCTGAAGACGATGTCAAAAGAAGTTAACGTGGATAACTGACGGCGATGTCAGATCAGTATCTCCCCAGCTAGTTGTCGTGCAGCTAGCATTGCAGTATTCAAAGATTTGTTCCCCGCAGAGTATCGTGTGCTCGTGCAGTTGGCAAATTTTCGGGTTTACCGGTATTCAACCGTCTCGCAACTTGATTGGCTGAGAGCCGTTCGCTTCTCACCCAGTCAGGTTCAAGCCGTTTGAATAGGGGCAGCTGTTGCACCCTAAAATTTGACCAACATTAATTTACCCATCAAGTGTTTGAAGGTTGATACCTTCATCAGAAAGTTCAAGAGATCCTCAGAGGAATTGGTTGAAACCAGAGTTGTGTGCCTCATAACTTGAGAGTTGTGGGAGCTCCTCAGATGATTCTGAGACTTTGAGAATGAACTTGAAGCTTTGATAAATCCTATGAGATGTCTTGAAAGCCATCATGAAGCCCAGAGAGGTCATTATGCAAGAATTCAGAAGATTCAGCCATGAATGGTAGAATTAGGGTTTGACTGGGTCAATCCTAGGTCAGCTGAAGATTTGGAGAAGGTTGAGACCTAATCCAAGGGCCATGAGATCATGGAATGATGTATGGAGATGTTATAAAGATGATTCCTAGACCAACTCATCATGATTGAGGAGTTTGAGAAGTTTTAAGTCAGGGTTTCTAAGGATGGACAGTGTAAAAACCCTAATTTGATCCCTATCTTCCAGGCAGTTTTAGCTCAAGATGTGATTGATATCTCATCTTCCCCACAACATGAATGTTGTAGAGCTTGTTCTTATATTTAATTTGAGTGTTAGAAGTCCTTGATAGGATGTGCAGAGCTCAAGTTATGGTTTTGACAAATTACAGGTCATCTGAGGTATGTGAATCTGGGTCCTTGAAAGTCACCCAACTTGCAGACAACGTTTTCCCTAGTAGGATGCTTCCTATGATCTCTTGGTCAACATGAATGTTGAAGAGAATCTTCTTAGATTTCTAGAGAGTACTAGAAGTCCTTGATAGGATTTGTAGAACTCAACTTATGGTTTGAACAAGACAGGGGTATTCTGGTCATTTGGAAGTTATAGGTCATTTTAAGCAAAGGCCATATCTCCTATTTCCAAGCCTCAAATGAAAAAACTCAAAACATAAAAGTTGTTCAAAATGGCATTTTAAGCCTAGAAAAGTGGTAATGAGTTGTTGTAAAAGCTTGTAGCAAGGATTAACATGAATGGGTGAAAATGACCTAAAAATGGCTTATAACTTAAATGGATCCAAGTTGGAAATTGGTTTGGGAGATCTATGAATCCAAAATAGGTCATCCGATATGTCATTTTGAATCCAAACATCATTTTAAAAATAATGGTTTAAATACATTTTTGATTTGAGGTCTTAAAATGGGGGTTACCTTGTAAAGTTGTTTCTTGCATCTTAAGGCAACTTTGCAAATCTTCACACAAGCCAAAGATAAGCTGATTTTTGCACACACACTCCCAATATCTCTTGTAAGGAGATTTTGACACCAAGTTAAAGGCCTTAAGGCATGAGATGAGATATCCAACATGTCATTAAAAGAGAAATTCCATGACTTTCCATTACTTTCTAGCTCATTCTAGGAAGTTCTAGATTCTTCCATGGATGGTTATATATTGAGGGGATCATGATGAAGAAAAAGGTTGGTGAATTTGGTGAACGTAGTGTGGAAAAGGTGAAGAATTTTCTTGTAGCTTCAAGTGCAAGTAAGAAGAAGATTGCTCACACAGCTGCAAATCCACTCATCCTTCTTCTCCATTCATGATCCCTTGAGCTTGTGGAGTGCATACAAGAAGGTTTAGAAGCTCATCCATGGCAGAATGAAGAGATATCTTTGAACCTTCAAGATTGTGTACCAGAATTGCAGCCAAGATTGTAGGCTTCTTACTCCATTTCGTTTGCAAACAGAAGGTTCCCTACACCTCAGAGTTCATTAGTGAGGCTTGCCAAGACTTGGAAAGCAAGCTTCCATAGCCATCTTCATCAAACTTGCAGGTATGAAGTTTCATTCGTGCCCCTCTATTTATGCCATGTTAGTGTATGTTTTCAGTTTAGAAATGCTAGGTTAGGATAATAGATCAAGTACACAATCTGTTGTAACCATTGATGAAGGTTTGAGTTAGGGCTTTGAAACTTTCTTGATCTAGAACACACAGTTTAGGGAACTATAATGTTAGTTAAGATGTGCAGAGCACTCCACATAAGGCATAGATTACATTAGTATAAGTTTGAGCAAGTTCCATTAACATGCATATCAGAGTTAATTCAATGGTGCCAAGACTTCCATCTTTCGGGTTTGATTCTTGGGGAGGTTTCAGGAAAAACTAAATGCAGGGTGTTGAAGAGGGCAATTAGTAAGTCACTTTTGGTTTTTGTGGCGTGGCATTTGGTGGAAGGACGAGGGAGTACGTGAGGCTGGAAGGTTCTCGCATGGAGTTGGGGTTTTCTGAAAACCCTAGGTCGAATGGGGAAGATGGGTTTGTAACCGTTGGATCATTCTTCTTAAATTGACTTAATAATCTAATCACACGGCCACAATTCAAATCAGAAAACGGAGGGAAAGACTAGAAGTAAAACGCTGCGTTTTCATTAAAACTCAACCGTGGGCCTCAACATATCTTGTTACTCACACCCCCACCAACGGCCCAATCCATTTTTAAACTGCAATTCTTTGCTAAATACACCGCTTGCATAATCTTTTCCTTTTAATTTTTCAATTTAAATTCTGATAACGCATGGGCCTAGCGAAGTTGATATCTGCACCTCCCACATTCCTGGCCCATCTGGAAATGAACTAGGCGCCTCTTCTAAGCGCACCCCCCTCCCCATTTATTTTAATTCTTTGATTTTCATTTCTTTTAATTTTTCTTGCATATTATAAAATTCATATAAAATTGGAAAATTAATGTTTTTCATTTCTTGTTTTTTCTATAGGTTTATAATTTTGTGTAGAAAATTAATAAAAATAAAAATCCCATTTTATTTTTAGTTTTATATTTTTAGAATATTATTCTTTTAAATAGCTTTTAATTAGGTTTAGTTTGATACTCAATATTGTAGAATTTATTTTAGGACCTTCCCTTAATCTTTTGGAGCCATTCTTTTTGGTGTGATTAGATATTGAATCATAGTTTCCCATAAGATTTAATTCATGATTTTTAGATTAAAAGTTGATTAGTTTAATTAGGTGAGATTAGAGTAACCATAATTAGGGTTTAGGTTTAGCATAGGTGAAGTAATTCATTTTCTTTCGAGAGTTTTGTCTTGATTTTTGGGTATGGGCATATAGGGATGTTATGGGTAGGTGTTATAGACCCTTGTAAATAATTGTTAGATTTTTCCCCCCTTGCTTTAGTATTTTTAGATGTTTTCTGAAGTTGACTGATTGTATTGACTGTCTGTGTGATATTTGTCTATCTCTGGGGTTTATCTTTGGGTATTATTTTGGGGGCTTGGTTTGACTTGAAGACCTTGTTGAAGGAGCATGATGAAGGAAGATGGTAGATCAAGACTCAGAGGTTGAGAGGTTGGAGCTTGTTCTCTGTGTGTGAGGTTTGAGATCCTGAAGTTTGAGGGAAGTTCATGGTACTTTCCTGAGGAAGGCACTATGGATGTCTTTCATTCTTTCTTCTCACCTCTTTCTTAAGTATCCAATGATGTTGGAGCCTTCATGTGAGTTTAGTTTCTCCTGAGGAGGAATGTAAACTGATCACAGTTGTTGAGCCACATGGGATACGATTCCTAAGTGGAAGCCTCCTAGTACTTTCCTGAGGAAGGTCCTATGGGTCTATTCACTTAGTTCCCTTAGTTCATCTAGGATTTCGTAAGTATCCAATGATGTCGGAGCCTTCATGTGAGTTTAGTTTCTCCTGAGGAGGAATGTAAACTGATCACAGTTGTTGAGCCACATGGGATACGATTCCTAAGTGGAAGCCTCCTAGTACTTTCCTGAGGAAGGTCCTATGGGTCTATTCACTTAGTTCCCTTAGTTCATCTAGGATTTCTCAAGTATCTAATGATGTTGGAGCCTTCATGTGAGTTTAATTTCTCCTGAGGAGGAATGTAAACTGATCACAGTTGTTGAGCCACATAGGATATGACTCCTGAGTATAAGCCTCCTAGTGCTTTCCTGAGGAGGGCACTATGAGTCTGCCTACTTAGCTCCCTTTCTTTGGTAAGCTTGTTTTGAAGCTTGAAGACTGGGATTGATTTCTGTTGCGTAGGGTTTTGCTTTAGGGCTTTGCTTAGAGATCTGATTAGGGTTTTGTTTTAGGGTTAGGATTAGGGAGAGCTTAGATGTAGATAATTTCTTTCTCAAGCATGTGGTTTGTTTGCCTGATGGCACTTCATTTCTTTTATCGGCATATTGCTTGATAGCATGTCGTTTATTTTCAGTATGATTACTGTTATTTCATGACTGACTTGAGGTTGAGATGAGCTTTTGGAGGCTGAAGCCCCACACACATTTCCTCCCTCACTTGCATTGCATGCATTTTACTGTTAAGCTGATGCTTTGTCTGTTTTGGTGTATCATTGACATGATCCCTTAGGACTCTCATTTCCTCTGATGAGGATTTGATGATAGACTTTTAGGTTGAAACCTATGCATGACAACATCTAGGAGTTCCCTGTTCAAACCTCAACCATAGGATGAATCCATGGCATGATAACAGTAGGACTTGATAGTCTCCCTCCTAGTTGGGCCTGTTCTCTTCTCATCTCAAAACAGTTTAAGATACAGTAATCATGAATGATTTCTTTCGTATGTTACGAGCCTTAAGCTATCTGAGAAAGGATTGTGGGAGAGTTTCTTTTCCATAATCTGGATGTTTAGTATGGTACCCTTTGGGTGACATGCGACGCATTCACTCTCAGGTCATAGTCTCTAGTGCGGTTGAAATCGCAAACACAATAAAAAACACTTCTTTCAAAACAGGAAATAACCCGTAGTTTCCCGAACTACGTTTGCTCTGATCTTCCATGCAGTGTGGAAGTACGTAGGCATAGGATGCGATATCCTAGCGAGCAACCTTTCCCCCATAATCCTTCGTAGGCCGAACTACGTTGACTCTGATTTCTCATTCTCTGATGAGAATACGTAGGCATAAAGTGCGATGCTTTGCCGAGTCATTTTTCTTTTCTTTTTCAGCCAGCCTTGATAGGTAGATAGAATAAAACCAACCCGTCCAAGTAAACAAACAAGCGTGGATCCCGTCGAGTACGACGGACGTGAGGGGTGCTAATACCTTGCCCTTGCGTAACCGACACCCGAACCCAGACAATGGTTGCGATGACCTTGTCTTACCCTTTTTCGTCAGGTTTTTCCAATCGTTTCCTTTCCCGCTCTGAGGGATAAATAACAAAAGGTGGCGACTCTTCTGTCATGCCGGCACCTTATTTTCGCGCAAGCGACACCAAGCAGCAGCATCAAACTCCTACAGCAGACAACAACAGCTACAACAAGCTCTAAACAGCATCAGTTGAATTTGACAGTAAAGTTGAAAGCAAGGGCTTCTTCTTCATGCTAGCTTCTATCTTCAAGCTCCATCAATCTTCAAGCACTCTCCAAGAGGAGGATCAATCATCAAGATCAAAATATTATGTTAAGAAAACTTAATGACAACCAAAGGAAATCAATAAGAACTTAACATTGCAATGGAAAGGTATCCTCAAAGTTCTACTCACTTGGGCATACCACTCATCCCTCCTAAGGAGAGATGGAGCTTCCCAAGGAAGACTATGTATCATTGGATGGAATAGAGGCAAACAATGCACTCTATGGTTGAAGAAAGAAACAAAACTAGGTCTAAGGCACTTCATAAAACCCTAATTTCCTAAGCTCCTAAAAAAGCTTCCACAAGAGGAAAATTCTTCAACTCCAAGCTCCAATCTTCAAGCCATAGCATCTTCAATAAATCCAGAAGCTCCACAAAAAAGTATAGCAAGCAAATCCAACTCCAAAGTCACCAACCAAGCCAAACAAGCAAAGACACTCAAGAGAGAACAGCACTAGCACAAGCAAC
Source organism: Lathyrus sativus (assembly GCA_963859935.3). Taxonomy (NCBI): domain Eukaryota; kingdom Viridiplantae; phylum Streptophyta; class Magnoliopsida; order Fabales; family Fabaceae; genus Lathyrus; species Lathyrus sativus. Next base: position 149,751,462 of record OZ012740.1, on the reverse strand, counting down.
TTGCAAATTACATATAAAATATGAAAATGCATCTAAAAATGCCAAATAAATTCTCAAATGACCCCTAAAGTATCAGGGACCAGGGGTAAAAAGGGGAGATTGAGAATCAAAAGGGAAGTGCCCCAATAGAGGGAAAACACCAAGAGTGTCCCAAACAAAGGCAGCAATAGAGAGGGAACAAAAGGCAATTCAAATCACAAGAAAACAGCACTTAAAAATTATGAAAAAAATATCCAAAGATCAATTAATATATTAATACAATGCTCAAAAAAACGCATGCAAAACTAAGAAGTTTAAACATGAAAATAAAATCAAGAAAGAACAGAACTGCAATTTAAATCAAATAAAACAGCTCCAACATTTAATTTGTTTTGAAACAGAAAATGGAACGAAAAAAATAAAATAAAATATCCAGAAAAAACTAGACATCTTAAGGTTTCTGAAAATTATTTTTTTGTATTTTTATGAGTATTGGAACTATTTTAAATGATTTAAAATGAAACAGCAATAAAACAGAAAATTAAAATGAAAAGAAATAAAACAAAAGACAAAAGGTATGAATAGCAATCAGCATAGGCAAAACAGAGATGGGCCCAGGAAAAGGGGGTGTGGAAAGTATGCAGCACTAAGCCCATGAAAATAAATAAAGAAAACAACAAACAAATAGTTAATCAAAAGAAATAAAACAACAAAAAGAAAATGGCAAAGTGGCAAATGCACCCAGCGGGAGTTGAACCCGCGCGTCCAGCCTCCCCTTCCTAGCCAAAACGACGCCGTTTAGGCGTGTGGCCATGTGGCCTCCCTCTCCCCCAGCTGGAAACCACCACCGGAACAGTTCCGGTCATCTTCTTCCTTGGCTCCCAACCACCATTCTCATGAACAACAACACATAAAATGCAATTCTCAATCGTTTTTAGAGTTTTTTATATCAAAATTCATCTACAACTCGCGAGGATTTCAAATATATCATCTAAAATTATTAATAATGCAACATGAAAAAAAAACGAAGCAAACAAAGTTTGGTGCCAAAAACTCAACCTCACCAAAACCTCTCCAAATTAATTCTAAACTCAACCTTATGTCATGGAGGTTATGGATCAAGCAAAAACTAAGCAAAATCATGCAAAAACAGTCTATACTAAATCTCACAAGTTTGGAGCTCCAAATTTCGAACGTCATAAACATCAACAATTATAATCCAGAAACGATCTACATGCTTCAAGGAGTGCAAAGAAACGAAAATGGCAAAGAATGATCAAGTATTAAGAGAGATATGGTGAAATTCAAGTACCTAGTGAAGAACTTCCACTGAGCCTTTAATCCTTGATGAAGCTTCACAAAACTCTCCAGAATCGTTCAATGATCTTCAATAAAGCTTTCTCAATTCACAATTTGGCTTGAAACGAACTAGATCTTGGAATTCACTTTTGGATTTTTCTTCACTTTTTCAAGCTTGTTCTTGATGAATTCTGCTCCAATTTTCAGAACTTGTGATTTGTGAAGGTTGGAAATGTTATATACAATAGATATGGATCCAAAGGAAGCCCAATCTTTGCCTCTAGGCCCAAAATGAAACTTCAAAATTTCACCACTTTTACTCATGAATAGTGCATGAAAATGGGAGTGTTTTGGCTCCAAAATGGTTCAATTCAATTAACATCAGCATGTGGAGTGTGGATGGCTGGGATTTCACCCTTGCATTTGATCCAATGGTTATTTTTGATTATGTAACTTCATGGTGAAGTAACCAAAATAGCAACTCCCAAAACTTGGCCTAAACTCAAAATTCTGTTAATGCCAAAGTGTTTAGAATGTGATTTCCTTTCAAAAAATGTACTCATATGCCATGTTTTGGTCCTCTAACTCAAAAAGTCAATTTTCCCTCCTTAATCCATTTAAAATATTCCCTTTTTTAGGCCATTTTAAGTGACTTTTTGCTACAAGCCAAACCAATCCCAAATGACCACTTGGTTGCACTTAAAATCCCATTTTAAGCAACTTTCATGTTGAACAAAAATCCATTTGACAAGTGCAAGTTGGAGATTTTGGCCTATGATTGAAAATGACCTATAATCTCACTTTCCCAAAATACCCCTGACTTGTAAACCTCATAACTTGAGTTCTACAAATCAGATGGAAGACTTCTAGTACAATTTAGAAAGCTAAGATCATGAGGAACAACTTTCATTTTGGCCAAAAGTTCATGTGCAACCTCTTTATAGGTCAAAAGTTGCTTGGAAGTCAACTGACTTTCACAGATAAATTTCACATTCATCTGGTGACCTGTAACTTGTCTTAACCATAACTTGAGTTCCATAAATCCACTGGAGGACTTATAGTACTAAAATTAAAGATATTGATATTTTCTACAAGTTCCATATTGGCAAAAGATTTATTTGAAACTTGTATCTTGACTTATATGGCCTTGAAGTTAGGCACTAAATAGGGAATTTTACACTGAAACCCTAATTTAGCAACTTCCCACACTCTTGATTCTTCTTGATTTGATCTTGGCACAACAACACAAATGTGTCAACACATCATTCCATGAACTCCATGACCTAAAAGTAGGCTTTGATGCTCTTCAATGGCACAGTTGACCTAAGGGTTGGCCCAGATGAAACCCTAATTATCTGCACTTCAACTATGGCTCTTGAACTTGAATCAATGACTTGATTTAGCTCCAACATGGCCCTCTAGGAATTCCATGAGCTCTATACACATCTTCTATTCACACTTCATGCTTCACATCCCATTGATGGTCCTCAATTGGCTCTCAAGATAGGAGAAAATCCACATGTAGGCATTCAAACTTCACAAGACCTTAAACCACCTCCTGATGACTTGGATAACTTCTCAAGCTTGGATAAGACCTCTTGCTAGGCTTCTTTTGATAAGAATCACACTTGATCCCCTGTTGGATGAGTGATATGCTATTATATGCAAATGATATAACTATGTAAATGGTGTAACCATGCAAAATGATAATGCAATGAAACATAAACCAGGTAAAAGATGTTGAGCAAATTTTAGGGTGCAACAGCTGCCCCTATTCAAACGGCTTGGACCCGACTGGGTGAAGAGAGAACGGCCTTCAAACAATCGAGGTAAAAGACGGTTGAATACCAAGAAACCCGGAAATTTGCCAACTGCAGACAGGAACTGCACAAACCGCTTGGGGAACAAAATCCACCAAAATACTCCATCTTGCTATGGGGCCTAATTTTGTCAATATGAAAACACAACTTCTCTGCCTATCATTGCAGTACTTGATTTTGGCAACTCACTATATACAGCGTCTCTGTCTATTTACAGCAGCTTATCCATTAATGCAATCGTAACTTTTCTCTGTCTACTCACAGCTTCTCTGGCTAACTCCAGTATCTTCTCTGGCTAACTCCAGTGTTCTCTGTCTAAATACAGTATCTTCTCTGGCTAACTCCAGTGTCAAGTACAGTTCCTCCATCAATCCGGCGACTGACTTCTACAGCTTTTCTACCTAATTATAGTAGTTGACTTCCGACAATATTCGGGTTCCAAATATAGCTTATCTGCCTATCTTTACAGTAGCTAACTCCATCAATCAAATGGGAACGAGTACTTTGCTAACAATACAATTTTCTTTACTAGGGAAATTACTCTGTCAATCAAACAGGATATTACCCTGCCAACAAACAGGAACAACTCCGCCAACAATACGGGAAAATAACTCTGCCAACAAACAGGAAACAACCCCGCCAATAATACGGGAAAATAACTCTGCCAACAACCAGGAAACAACTCTGCCAATAATACGGGAAAATAACTCTGACGACTTCAACTGGGGAAATAGCCTTACTAACAAAAAAAAAGACTCTGCCGACAATACAAGAAATAACTCTGCCAACAAACAGGAAATAACCTTGGCGACTTCCACTGAGGAAATAGTTTTATCAACAAATAAGAAATAACTCTGTCAACAACACAGGAACTAACTCCGTCACCACTACGGGAAATAACTCTGCCAACAAGCAGGAAAATAACTCCGTCACCACTACGGGAAATAACTCCGTCAATACAGGAAAATGACACTGAATACAGCCCCTCTGCCTATCTTTGCAGTAGCTAACTCCATCAATCAAATGGGTAACAAAATACTGGTCCATTCTTCAAACTCTTGGCGCGGACATGGCAGCAAATCTGAGAAGGACTCTACTGGGAATTTTCTGAATCCAAACTGCCATACACCTACTTCGACATAGGTGGTAACTTCCAAAAAATGATTCACGAAATCTTTTGATAGTGTCATAACATCAATTTTGAAGAATTACTCCGCTGGAGGGGTAAGAGAAACTAATCCAAGCAACTCTGTGAGGAATAATGACAAAACGAACATTATCATTACACGTCTCACGCCGATACCTTGCTTATCTGGTAATTAATCTGACCAAGAGCTCCCTCCACCTGCAGGGAAAACAACACTTGAAAACATGAGGTTAACCAACCTGGCTTATGTTTCAAAATGCGTATGTTTGACAATGGCGTAATGCTCCATACGGCATGGAAATGCTACGCGTTTGGGTAGATGCGAATATGATGATATATGCAAATGCTAATGCAGGCTCAAACTGCTGAGAAACACTCTGGTATGAACTGGCTAAGAACAAAACCAACTCCGCTGAGAATGAACGGGTATCACAAAGCATTCCGGCAAAATAAATGCCGGAAACAACAACCAACCCTGCTAGGGAGAGATCAGACATTTGGGAAGAAAACATAAGCCCTGCTGGGGAAAGATGCGACCCTTCTGGGGAAGAACTACACTGTCGGGACACGGTCTACAAACTCGAAGCTACAAACTCTGCTGAGGACAGTCACCCTGACGAAAGAATGACAACCTGCGGGGAAAGGAAAAACCGTCCTCTGGGGAGGCGTCCTCTGCCAGGGATATTGATTTTGGCCTGCTAGGAATATCTTATGGACAACTTCCATGAGGATACTCTTCAGGCGACCTTCCTGGTGATACTCTCTCGGGGAGGACAATTCCACATCTGGTAAGAATAAGAGTCGTCTCCACTCTCTGGGGATAAGATACGACTTGCTAAGGAACGACATCAACTGAAGTCAGGCCCTACGTCAAGAGACTTTGGCTGGGGAATACAATTCCTGACCGTTTGCTTCAAAGGTAAGGACCCTGTAAAACACAAACGAGACAAAACAAATCTACACAACAAAATCTATCCGAGTTAATATCCGTGACATTCATTCAGTCAATTCAAAGTTTTAGCAATTATTGGCAAGGGCCAGCAAGTTTATGCACATGCAAATTTATCAAAAACATCGGCGTTTTTCACAAACAAAACAGTAAAGAACAAGCATCAAGTACTTAATAACATGCTTTATTGATAACGGGCCTGTAAATAGGCAAAATTTTGTACACTGGATGTAACTCCTGAAAAGAGGAAGTTACGCACAAACGAAATACAAAGATACAAAAATACAAAGAAAATTTGTATTCATGTCGGCAATGTGGTACAGACGAACACCATGAGCTGATCCTCCTATGACTCGCCTGACTCTGACGCTTTCCCGATACTCGATCTTCGGAAGAGCTTGTTTCAGATATACGACCCTCATGTACTCCCAAACCACTAAGCAATGCAGTATCAAACTCGGACCGCAGTCATTTGCTTTTTCAATCCCTAACTTTTGCGTGAATCGCCCTTTGCGGGTTTTCAATTCACCGGGATACCCTTTTTTGCCGAAATCACCCTTTTTAGGTTTTCGACTTCGCGGGTGTACATCTTTTCAATTTTATCCCTAACTTTTTCCCGAACCTTTTATTCTTTTTTTATGGTTCGCCGGGATGCCCCATTTTTGCCTGGACTCTCTTTTTTCTGTCCAGCGGGTCACTTTAAGCAAAGTATTTTTTAACTGCGTCCGAATTCACAGGAGACGTAAAGTCCTCACCATCCATGGTGGATAACAACAAGGCTCCTCCAGAGAAAACCTTTCTGACGACATATGGACCCTCGTAATTGGGAGTCCATTTGCCCCTGTGATCTGATTGTGGTGGGAGAATCTTTTTCAACACAAGATCTCCCGTCTAAAAGCTTCGAGGGCATACTTTCTTATCATAAGCTTTCTTCATCCGGCTCTGATACAGCCGACCATATGCGAGAGAAGCCAGTCTCTTCTCATCCATTAAACTGAGCTGGTTCAGTCTATCTTTCACCCATTCTGCCTCATCTAATTGGACATCACGCAAAACCCTCAAAGAAGGAATCTCAACCTCCAATGGTAACATTGCCTCCATGCCATATACCAAGGAAAAAGGAGTTGCCCCGGTTGATGTGCGTACCGTCGTACGATAACCGTGCAAAGCGAAAGGCAACATCTCATGCCAGTCCTTGTAAGTCACAACCATCTTCTGAACAATCTTCTTTATGTTTTTATTGGCTGCCTCAACAACGCCATTCATCTTGGGCCGATAAGGAGAAGAGTTGTGATGCTCGATCTTGAAATTCTGACACAGCTCTTTCATCATCTTGTTATTCAAATTTGAACCATTGTCGGTGATAATCCTCTCCGGGATTCCATATCTGCAGATAATATCTCTTTTAATAAATCTGGCTACCACTTGTTTGGTGACATTAGCATACGACGCTGCTTCCACCCATTTGGTGAAGTAATCAATAGCTACCAAAATGAACCGGTGTCAGTTTGATGCCGTGGGCTCAATCTTGCCAATCATATCAATTCCCCACATCGAGAAAGGCCACGGTGATGACATAACGTTCAAAGGGCTCGGAGGCACATGAATTTTGTCCGCATAAATTTGACATTTATGGCACCGCTTCGCAAACTTGAAACAATCTGTTTCCATCGTTAGCCAATAGTAACCTGCCCGCAACAGTTTTCTCGTCATTGCATATCCACCAGCATGCGTACCAAATGTACCTTCATGGATTTCTTCCATGAGCAACTTAGCCTCTTTCTCATCCACACACCGCAACAACACCAAGTCGTGGTTTCTCTTATACAGGACGCCATCCATAATTCAAATAGAAATTGCCAGCCAATCTCCTAAGAGTCTTCTGATCACGACTAGATGCCCCAGCCGGATACTCTTGGTTCTTCAGGAAATTCTGGACATCAAAATACCATGGTTTGCCATCGGACGTTTCCTCAATGGTGAATATGAAGGCGGGCCTATCAAGGCGAGAGATAACAATCCTGGGAGCCTCATTCCAGAAGTTAACTTTATACATTGAAGACAACGTCGCGAGAGCGTCGTCCATATGATTTTCTGCTCGTGGCACATGATGCAATTCTACTTTGTCAAAGAAAGGCAACAATCTCCTTGCATAATTCATATAGGGTATCAGATTGGGCTGCCGCGTTTCCCATTCTCCTTTAACCTGGTTGACCACTAGAGCAGAGTCCCCGTATACATCAATATATTTGATTCTCAAATAAATAGCCTCCTCAAGACCCATGATGCACGCCTCATATTCAGCCTCATTATTGGTAACTGGAAAGGTCAATCTGGCAGTAAAGGGAATGTGCGTCCCTTGAGGAGTAGTGATAATCGCTCCTATTCCACTACCGTATGAGTTAACAGCGCCGTCAAATATCAACTTCCATTTGGAACCCAACTCTGGACCTTCATCCGGCAACGGCTCATCACAATCTTTCATTTTCAAGTACATGATATCCTCGTCAGGAAAATCAAACCTCATTGGTTAATAATCTTCAATTGGCTGCTTCGCTAGGTACTCTGACAGAACACTACCTTTGATAGCCTTTTGAGAAACATATTGAATATCATATTCTGTCAGCACCATCTGCCATCGAGCAATCCTCCCGGAGAGTGCTTGCTTTTCAAATACGTATTTGATCGGATCCATCTTCGAAATTAGCATGGTTGTATGGTTTAACATGTATTGTCTCAAACGTTTGGCAGCCCAGGCTAGCGCACAACACGTCTTTTCGAGCATTGAGTAACGGGATTCACAATCTGTGAACTTTTTACTCAAGTAGTAATCGCATGCTCTTTACATCCAGTCTCGTCATGTTGACCGAGAACACAACCCATACTTTCCTTAAGAACCGTCAAATACATAATCAATAGTCTCCCGGCTACTAGGGGTATCAATATTGGAGGTTCCTGCAAATATTCTTTTATTTTTTCAAACGCCCTTTGACAATCTTCATTCCAGGTCACAGCCTGATTCTTTTTCAACAATTTGAATAATGGCTCGCATGTAGCGGTTAGGTGAGATATGAACCGAGCAATGTAGTTCAACCTCCCTAAAAACTCACGCACCTCTTTTTCTGTTTTAGGCGTTGGCATTTCTTGTATTGCTTTTATCTTAGCAGGATCAACCTCAACTCCTTTTTCGCTCACAACAAACCCCAACAGTTTACCGGATCTCACCCCGAAGGTGCACTTGTTAGGATTCAGCCTCAGCCTGAATTTCCTAAGCCTCTTGAACAATTTCAGAAGATTCACCAAATGTTCTTCCTTCGTCTGGGATTTGGCAATCATATCATCAACATAGACCTCGATCTCTTTATGCATCATATCATGAAAGAGCGTCGTCATTGCACGTTGATATGTTGCCCCAGCGTTCTTCAAACCAAAGGGCATCACTTTGTAACAAAATGTTCCCCATGGGGTAATGAAGGTTGTTTTCTCCATGTCTTCTGGCGCCATTTTTATATGATTATAGCCCGAGAAGCCATCCATGAAGGAGAACACGGAGAATTGAGCAGTGTTATCGACCAGCACATCGATATGAGGAAGCGGAAAGTCATCCTTTGGGCTCGCCTTATTCAAATCACGATAGTCTACGCACATCCACACCTTACCGTCTTTCTTTGGTACCGGTACTATATTGGCGACCCATGATGGATAAGTTGTAACAGCAAGGAACCCCACATCCCACTGTTTTTGAACTTCCTCCTTAATCTTCACAGACATATCTGGTCTGGTTCTTCTAAGTTTCTGCTTAACAGGCGGACATTCTTCTCACAATGGCAGACGATGAACAACCATATCAGTATCCAATCCTGGCATATCCTCATACGACCAAGCAAAGATATCACTGTACTCTTGCAACATCTCAATCAGACCCTGCTTGATGTTGCTTTGCAGCGCAAACCCTATCCGGATGTTCCTGACAACTCCCTCGGACCCCACGTTGACAATCTCAATCTCTTCCTGATGAGGCAGAATGATTCTTTCTTCCTGTTTCAATAGTCGAGTCAGCTCTTCTGGCAAGTCTCTATCCTCAACAATCTCTTCCTCAGCTTGAAATACCGGGTGCTCAAAGTCAAAGCGAGTCATAGGAAGTTCGTGTTCAGTGTCATCTAAAATATGAATCATGCAAAAGGAAATGGTTAAATGCTTCAAATGAGTGCAAACAAAGCTCATAACCACGTTGCCATTTATTGTTAAAATAAAAACAGGAAAACAGGGAACACAAAATTTGCATGAGAAAAACGCCTTTATTCAATGATTAAACAGTGCATACACATAAGCAGGTGGCCCTAAAACAAAATCACTATGCCCCGGGTAGGACACGGGATTATACAATAATCAAGAAAACAAATCATTACTGTTTTGTAGTCACTGGGACAATTTCCTGGATGGACCAGTTGCAGAGACTTTGTCCTGGCACGCTAGGCTTGATCCACGCATCCATATCGCAATCACTATCTCCGTCTTCAGAGTCGCAAACAGCATTAATCGTCTCAAAGCAGACTCCCTTTAGAGTAATCATCACCGGTCCTTAGAACTTGGGTGTTTTCTGTGAAGAAGATGCTGATGTTGGGCGATACCCTAGTCCAAACTTGTCCATCTTGACAGGAATTTCCAGCACTTGACCCCAACCCTTGGTATCACCAGTCTGAACCAACGCTTGAGCGTCTTTGTATGAAGCCACAGCAACCTCTGGCACTTTGCTGGGAACACTGGACTTGTCTTTGATTTGCAACCCTTCGAAGGCTTGGCAGGGCGTTTCATGGATTTCTCCATCCACTTCAACGTACTTGAATGATGATAGATGACTGACCAAGATGTCCTCTTCCCCATAATTAGTAACGATGCCACCACCGGCTTCAAACTTAAGCTTCTGATGCAGCGTGGACGTCACAGCCTTCTTAGGTAATACATTCAAAGATGATCCGGTATCCACAAGAACATGCGACATTACGGTGCCCCGGCATTCCACCGATATGTGCAAAGCCATATTATGCTCTCGGCCTCTGGGTGTTAGATCAAAATCAATGAAACCCAAACTATGTCCAGCATTGACATGCGCCAGTACCCTCTATAGCTGGTTGACAGAAACCTCCTGAGGTACAAATGACGTGTCCAATATCTTCAACAAAGCGTTTCGATGAGCCTCAGAACAAAGTAACAAAGATAGGATTGAAATTTTTGAGGGTGTCTGTTGTAAGTGCTCAACAATCTTATAATCGCTCTTGCGAATTAGCCTCATGAACTCCTCTACGTCCTTGAGCGACGTGTCTTTCTCTTTCAACTGGGATAGTCCATTTTCATTCACCTTGGCCTTGCCTTTAGCAATTCTCTCTGCTTCAACTTCAGGTGCGGTGAAGATTCTTCCACTGCGGGTCATGCCTCCCGTTCCAACAACATTGTCAACTGCCCCTGCCGGCCGGCTATTCACCTCAATCTTTTCTCAATTACAGTACGCTTCTAACCCATATGTCCATGGAACAGCTTTTGTACTCTCAAAAGGAACAGGTCTTGTTTTTGTTATTGTGATAGTCGGCCGCTTGGCGGGCGCTGATATCGTAATAGTCTTCCTTGGGATCGTAACAGTTGCAATCTCATCCTGCTTTTCAAACAATACCTCAACAGGCTTCTCAACAGCAGTCCGATCAAATTGCAAAATCCCCTCATCTATCATAGCTTGGATACCTCTTTTCAAATCAGAGCAACCGTCTGGTTGGGTCCAGCAATCCAGACAATATTCGTCACATCCGGGGAATACTCCCCCTTTCAACAGTCTGCTTTTAACACAACTCAACAGTGTCTTTAATTCATTCACATCCATAACCAAGTTCAAATTCTCTTCCGTTATGATAGCATTCGCTCCATGATTCGGCATGGGTTGTTGTACAATATTAGGACCATCCTGACCAAAGTTAATGGCCTTACTATCAAGCAAATCTTGAACCTTATGTTTGAAAGCATGGCAACCTTCAATATCATGTTCGGGCGCCCCGGAATGAAAATCACAATGTTTACCAGCGTCAGAACCAAATGGAGGAGTGCCCGTCAACGGGGCCATCGTTCTCTTTTCAACCAAATTCAAACCCAACAGCGTTTGAAGAAGTTCGGCATAAGTTGAAGGAGGTGCTTCAAATACTCTCTTTGGCCTACCCTCTTGGATTCTACGCTGAGCAGGGTGCATTCTCTGCTGCTGCGGTTGTTGTTGCCGTTGTTGTTGTTGTTGTTTTTGCTGAGGTATCGGGATAGTAACACTAGAAACTTGCTTTGGTTGATATTGATTCCTACCTCTTCCACGACCTCGACCACCATATACCGCACTGGCGTCGCCTTGTCTCCTTCCACCAAAGGCTTTCCTTGCACCTCCAGCTGAGGTGGATTCACCTGCCTGAATCTTCCCAATCTTAATTCCGTTTTCAATCCGTTCTCCCATGAGAATCATGTCGGAGAAACTACCCATCGAGACATTGAGCAATTTGTCGTAATACATTCCAGAGAATGTTCCAATAAACATATCAATCAACTCTCTTTCAACCAAAGGGGGATGAACCCTAGCCGCAATATCACGCCAGCGCTGCGCATACTCCTTGAAGCTCTCACCATTCTTCTGAGATAAACTCTGCAGCTGGACCCTGTTTGGCGCCAAGTCACTATTATACTGGTAATGTTTAACAAAAGCATCAGCCAATTCTTTCCAGCTTCTAATTTGGGTGGGCTCCAGTCCCATGTACCATTCCAGCGATGGTCCCGATAAACTGTCTTGAAAGAAATGCATAAGCACCTTCTCGTCGTCAGAGTATGCAGACATTATTCTGTAATAAGAATGTACATGAACCCTAGGGCATGTATCCCCCTTATACTTGTCAAATGTTGGAGCTTTGAATTTCAACGGCACCCTCAGCCCAGGCACTAGTCCCATGGTAGTCATATCTAACCCAGCAAAGTTCTGATTGGCTATCCCTTTGATCTGCTCTTCCAGCATTTTGAACCTCCTATCATTATCATTAGGCCTTTCAAATCCCACGCCTTGTCCGGAGAAAGCGTCTTCCTGGCGATCCTCGCCCCAGTTCAGATTCTCATTGCCATATCCCTCGTAACCAGCGTTACGGCCATATCCCTGTTGATTGAAAATAGGACCCCGTCCTCTGTTACCGAATCCTTGGTTGACCCCACCTAGTCCATAACCAGTGTTGAAAGGCACCATCCCAGCACCGTTGTTGTTCATGTTACCAAAGCCAGCATCACAGTATCCATACCCTTGATTGTTGTTACCATAGCCATCGTAGCCAAAGCCTTGATTATTGAAACCAAAATTACCATCATGATTACCAATGCCAAACCCTTGGTTATTGTTTCCAAAACCGGTGTTATCACCGAACCCTTGATTAGCATCTCCAACATTGCCAGTATCGTTAACAACATTCCCATCACCATTTCCAGCGTTTCCAGTACCAATGTTACCAATACCAGTGTTACCATTACCAGCACCAATGACGGTATTTCCATTGCCATTGCCATCACCGGCACCAACTCCACCACTTGTGGGAACGACCACTGTAGGTATCCCATCCTCCCTGCGAGGAGTTCCAACAGAGTGATAACCAGTATTTCCATTCGCCCGCACCAGCAGCGGTTGCACCAGAGTCTGGAGATTCTCCTGGCCCTTGACCACAGTTTCCATTGCTTGCATGAAAAGTGTCAACTTCTCACGAATTTCCTGCATCTCGACTTGAACTTGATCCATGATTCTCTTGCAGTTGTTCCTGGTAGAATAACGATGCGTTCTCTGGTTGTCAATCCTGAAACCTGTGAGATGCAGGAAATAAGATACAGATTCAAAAATACCGGTCATGCAATATGAATATGCAGATGCAAATGTATAAATATGCTACAGGTTATATTCCCCCCCCCCCCCCCCCCCGATTCTAGTTTCAGAGAGAAGGCCATCACGACAATGGAGTCCCCATCAAGCAAGCAAGGAATCAGAAAATCCTCATACATAAAAAAATGCCAAGAGGCAAAGTACAAAGATATAACTGAATACATCTGAAAAGACCTCGGCCAACAAGCCTGGAGATGGTCAAAATACAAGTACAGATAACAAAAGCAAAGCAAAGATAAATCAGGCCAAATGGCGCGCTCTGACATATTCCAATATCCTCAACGTCTTCGAATGACCTAGTCTGGAGATTAGCTCTTGTATCAGTAATGCATGTCGCTCAGCAGTGGATCTCAGCTTTTTGGCATCGTCCTTGCAGGTTCCTTCGCCAAAACACTCGTCGAGTCTGCATCTCTTGGAGCCGGCCTTCAACTCACAACCTCTCAGCTTCTCACCAAGGTCACTTACTCTAAGCTCAACAGTGCTCCTAAGTGATGTATCTTCAGCAATCTTTGCATCCTGGGCTCTAATCTGCGCCTCTAGCGTGGCAATCTGCAGCTTCAGCTCATCTTCACGCTCCTTCCGCTTGGTAAGCGTGGTATTCCATAATGTTTCCCACTTTCCGTGTCGGGAATAAGCTTTGTTTAAGAGTTCCTTCTTGGAAGCAAGCACTTTGCTAACACCGTTCAAGGCTACTCCCACCTTTTCCTTCTTGTTGGTCTCTTCAGTCAAATCTGAACCCAACCTATTAATCAACTCAATTTGTTCCTTCACAGTGAAGGTAGCTTCATTCTTCTCATGACGCAACTGGAAGATCTCTTTCTCTAACTCATCATTGGCTTTCTTCAATTCTTCATTTTCAGCCAACAATTTGTTATACTTCTCAATCTCTACCGAAGTAGGTACCTCAATCACTGAAAGATATAGAGGTTCCAAAGCAGGATATGGCATCAAGGAAATCCTAGCTCTCTCGTGGATCCAAGCCAAATAAGGATCATAAGCTTTGTTGTTGCTCTTACCAAGCAAAGCTTTCCCTCTTCTATGGATGTTAGCCCATGCATGTCTCAACCTGATCAAAACAGCTTCGTCTAATAAGCCCGTGAGATACAGAGATTCCTGTATCTCAACCTCAATAGGAGCATCTCTCAAGGCATAACCAAACTGTCTCACCAGCAGAGAAGGGTTATAGTTGATACAGCTTTTCCGTCCAATCAAAGGGACATTCGGAAAGCCACTGCAACTATATATAATATCAGTGCCAAGCATGTTTCGATCAAACCAAATGATGTTCTCAGCAGACATCCCCATCAACCGGGAAGACCAATCCAAAGTATCAACAGAATCAACAAAAGGCCCTGTCTTTGGAAGATGTCCCTGGAACCACCTGTACAAAAGAGGAAGACAGCAGGAAACATTCTTGCCACGACGTTTCTCATTCTTATAGTGAATAGAATGATAAACATCGCCCAAGAGAGTAGGAACTGGATTCTTCGAGGCAAGAATCAAGAAGGCATCTGAGTCAACAAAATCTAGCACATTGGGAAACAAGACAATCCCATAGATGCAGACAGCTAGAATGGCACTGAAGGCAACCCAACATCCGCTCTTCGCGCACTGTGTAGCCTTCTCAACCAGGACAGACAGGTGAAAACCATAGGCTCCGTTCAGCTTGACCAACCCTCCAGGGAACTCAGAAGCGTCTAAACTGACAATCTCAGCAAGTGTAGCCAACTCAGGCTCAGCATCAACATGTATAAAGGGCATCTGGTCCAACACAGGAACTCCCAACATAGCAGAATACTCCTCCAAAGTGGGTTCCAGAATATAGTCGAGGAACATGAAGCATCTCAGCTGAGGCTCATAAAACTGCATCAAAGTATACACCCCAGTCGTCTCAAATGCTGAAGGTCTGTACAACAAACTAAGAAATCTCCCATAAGATACTCTGAACTCAGCTCTCACTCTCTCATCTGCTAGAGCAACTAATCCCAACAAGGAACTGATATCTGGCGAATGCAACCGGTAAGCAACTGTCCTCTTCATGGACTTCATGTCTGGCCAGAAGATACACTAGAATCAGAGGGGAATGATCACACCTGCAACATAAATACACGTTAATAAAATGCAAACATGAAAATGCACATGCATATGCAAACAGGAGATCAAGTGCAATGCTGATGAACTGTGTTGCTCTGTACTGAAGCCTGAGAACCATCAAATCTTCGCCTCAAACCAAACCAACCACTCAAATGAACCCTGTAACCACATCTCACTGATAGAGATAAACCAGGTACTCTGAGGTCAAAGGTTTCCTGCAAACAGACCTACCTACCCCTCACAGGTATGTACTTAACTCGCAGACGAGGTACGACATCCTATGCAGGTTCAACGTCACAGACTTTCAAGAGCGATGACACGATACCCAGAAGGTGTGGCATCATCATCCCTTGAAGCGGCCTCACTTAGCTGAATCCCAATTGATAGGTCCCCAGAGTCTACAATCCTCGGGTCAGACAACTTGTCGAGCCCTAAGGGCCAGGCAAGAAGCATCAAAGAGAATCTCGTCCGAGCGCAGATTTCGCGGCTAGCTGGTGCGAGCTAAGCAAGCAGGCTAACCACTACTCTCTACCTCTAAGTCTATGTGCAAAATCAAGCCCAGGTTCGACTTATCTCTCAATCTAACCCTCTTTCCAGCACAACAACAATAATATAATACTGAAAGTAAAGGCAGAAAGGTAAATACATACTGTTGCACCCCAAAATTTGCCCAACATTTCTTTACCTAGCTTATGTTTCATTTCATTCACATTAGCATTATCATTTGCATTTCATTGACATGTATGCAGGAGATCAAGAGGTATGATCACCAATCAAGAGCTACACAAGAATATGAAGCTAGCTAAGAAGGTTATTCAAGTGTTCAAGGGTTGACATCCTTGTTAGAGAAGTTAAAAGATCCTCAGAGAGAGTGATTGAAGCCAAGTGTGTAGGCCTCCTAACTTGAGAGTGGAGGGAAATCATCAGATGATTCTGAGCCCATGAAGATGGGCTTGAGGTCTTGAGAGAGCTCATGAGAAGGTTTGAAGATCACTTTGAGGCCTAGACAGGTCATAGTGCAAGATTAAGAAGGCTCAGCCATGAGTGGTGCAGCTAGGGTTTGACTGGGTCAACCCTAAGTCAACTGAGGATTTGAAGAAGGTTGAGACCTAATCCAAGAGCCATGTGATCATGGATTGATGCATTAACATGTTCTAAGGATGATTCCAAGGTTAACTCATCATGATTGAAGAGTTTGAGAAGTTTCAGGCTAGGGTTTCTAAGGCTTGATAGTGTAAAATCCCCTAGTTTGACCCCTATCTTCAAGGCAATTTAGCTCAAGATGTGATTGTCATCTCAACTTACCCCCAACATGATTGTTGTAGGGCATGATCTTAGCTTTAAATTTAGTGCTAGAAGTCCTTGATAGGATTTGTAGAACTCAAGTTATGGCTTTGACAAGTTACAAGTCATCTGAGGAATGTGAATTTGGAGCTTGAAAGTTACCTAACTTGCATGAAACGTTTGCCCTAGAAGGATAATTCCTATGAACTTTTGGTCAACATGAATGTTGTTCCTTATTCTATTAGATTTCTAGATAGTACTAGAAGTCATTTATAGGATTTGTAGAACTCAAGTTATGGCTTTGACAAGTCAAGGGTATTTTGGACATTTGGTGATTATAGGTCATTTGTGATCATAGGACATTTTCACCAACTTAGAGGCTTCAAATGAAATTTTGTTCAACTAGAAAGTTGCTCAAAATGGGGTTTTAACCTTGACCATACATCAAGGAGGCATTGAAATGGCTCAAGGAGAGACTTGGTTCAAGAAATTTTGAAAAAGGAAGAATTAAAGTCATTAAAAAGGTCAAATTTGTGATTTTTTGTTCTAAGGCCAAAATGGGGCATATGACATATCATTTTAATCAGAATTGAGGTTTTAAAGATAATGGCAATATTGGTTTTTTCATTTGAAGTCATTTGCTCATAATTGCATTTGGTTGCTTATGACATAAGTTACACTTGCCAAATCATTCACAAGTGCAAAACCAAGGTTCCAATCCATCCATACACATTCAGAATCTCATTTGAGGAGAAATTGAACCATGATCAAAGTGATAAACAAGCTGCAAACTGAAATGTCATGGATGAGCATGAGATGAAATTTTCCATAGCATGAGAAATTGAAAATATCCTTTAGAGCATTCCAGAAGTTTCCAGATCATTCCTACTGGTTCTATATAAGCATTAGAACTGGTTCAGAGCATTGGTTGGTGAGAATTGGGAGAGAAAAGAGAGATTGAATTCTGAAATTTCATTTTGCAAATCAAATTCAGTTACACACATTCGAGCCATTTCAATCCATTTCTTTGCATTCAGAAGTTTCCTCTTGTGTTGTTGAGTGATTCCAGATAGAATTTAAGCCAAGATCATTGCAAAATCGTGAGAGAGCACTTTGAGTTCATAGTTTGCAAGTCAAAATCGAATTCAAGGATTCAGAGAGTTTCAATCCAATTGGTTGCATACAGAAGTTTCATTTGGTGTTAGTGAAGGTATCTGGAGATTCTTGAAGGTATCTGGTGATGATGTTAGGCATCTTAATTTGGAGTTTGGTGAGATTTAATTCTTGGGCAATTTCTGAAAATCAATGCGTGTTTTAAGATGGAGGAGGATTTAATTCATTTGGTTGGCATGGTTGAGTTGCTGATGGAAAATCGAGTGAGTTAGGGTGTTCAGGTTTGAATTTTGGTGAGATATTAGAGGATTACGATTGGGGAAGATGAAGATATGAAGCTCTGTTCATCCATGGCATTTATTCCCTCCAACATTTGAAAGGTAGAAGACGACCTAGGGACCCTTAGATCTTAGGAGGACTTTGACTCAAATGATGATCTGATGGCCACGATTGCATTTCAATTAGTGGAAGAATCTGAAGAATGAAACGCACCGTATCACTATGTGTACTTGGATGGGCTTAAGTGGGACATGCTATTGACACCCCTGTTGCGAAGCCCAATGAGAAATACACTGATATTGCTTGCTATTCATACCGAGCATTTTCCTTTTTTCCTTCTATTTTCATTTCATTTTCTGATTGTGTTTGGGCCTAACGCGCACTTTCCTTTTCACACCCCACTCTGGGCCCAACCCACATGTTAAACTGGTTATTTTTGCTATTTGCCACACTGGTTTAATTAATTTCCTTGAATTTCTTTA
Organism: Lathyrus sativus; assembly: GCA_963859935.3. Lineage (NCBI taxonomy): Eukaryota > Viridiplantae > Streptophyta > Magnoliopsida > Fabales > Fabaceae > Lathyrus > Lathyrus sativus. The sequence goes on along the minus strand of OZ012740.1, from coordinate 149,733,086 downwards.
TTTTCTTCATTTCATATAGCTTAGAAAATAATTCATAAAAAATAGAAGATTAACTCAATTAATTCCAAACTTTTTTCCCTTAATTCATGATTGAATCTAGAATTTTGTAAATAAAAAATATTAATAATTCATGCATTTTTTATTTTATTTTCATTTTTTGAATATTAATTGATATTAAAATAACCATGGTTAGTACCTTGTTTTGATGAATTTGGTTTGAGCATTGGGTGATGATTCTTGCCTTGATTATTTGTATGTAGCTAGCATAGATATGCATGTTCCCCCTAGATTTTTCTAACATTTTTGTGATGAAGGTAGGTGGTAGTTTTAAGTTGAAACTTTAGGTGCTCCATTTTTAGGGTTTATGTTTAGTACCTTATGATTTAGGTTTTATTTCTAGGACTTGGTGGATGATTCAACCTCTGAATTTTGTATGGTAGATTCATGATTGAATTAGGGTCCCATAGTTATTTTTGTAGGATTTTACAATTGGGTTTAGTATTTTAGTTAGGATTAACTTTAGTACTAGGTTTTAGGTGACCCTAACTTGCTAATTCAACTAGAATGACTTCATTAGTTCCCTTAGACTAGGGTTGTGCTTCTCTTGCTCTTGGATGGTGTTGAAGACAAGCTTGGGCTACCATGGATTTAATGAGGAAGCTTGGATGTGAAGATTTCCCTTCTTTTGGTGTAGTGTTGATTAGGTGTTAAGATTAGGGTTTGTAGGCAGAGCTTCTAGATAGATTCTCTTCTTTCATAAACATGGAAGGCGTTGATCACTTCCATTCTTCCCTATGATATAAGGTCCCCTTGTAAAGGCCTCATACCTCCTTTGGTAGGATGTGTGGCTCTTTACAAGTTGGTAGAACCTTTGAGGGTCCCTTTCTCTGATGATAGGATGCTTAGTGGTGACCTTTGGTCTTCACTCTGTTGTCAATCATCCAAATCTTGCTCTTGTTAGATGAATCTTTCTCCCTTGCTAGAGGATAGAGTCCTTGTTAGAAGGTTGAAGATGTTTGAAGACTACCCTTGGGGCTGAAGCTTGAAGATCAAGAAGGAACAAGTTGATACTTGCAAATGGGATGGAAGCCTGAAGGTGAGATCTACTTTGGAGCTGAAGCTTGAAGAAAATGAAGAACAAGTTGATACTTGTAAAGGGAATCCATTGGAGATTAAATGAAGAAGCTGAAGCTTGAGGCTGAAGAGCAAGCTGATACTTGTGAGTTCAATGCTTGGAGTGCCTGAAGGAACAAGTTGATGCTTGCTAATGGAATTGAGGCCTGAAGGTGGAGTTTACTTTGGAGCTGAGGCCTGAAGAAGAAAGGATAAGTTGATACTTATGGTTGATGTATTGAAAGCTTGGAGAAGTAAGTTGATATTTGCTATTGAAGATGAAAGACTGGAAGGGCAGTTGAAGGCTGAGGACTGAGTTGATGTCAGGAGAGCTTTGCTGTGAAGCTGTGGAAGCTGTTGATTTGCTTTCTTTCCTGTCTGTTTCCTTTCTGTGCAAATGGGTTGCTGTGACTTGTTTGATTTGCTTGATGCATTAGAATAAGTTCATATTTAGATTGATTTAAGCTAGGAGCATGTTTGCACTAGAGGTTGAGTTGCTCCCTCTGCTTGTATTTTTACTGTATGGCTTTGCTTGCGGGTATTCGGTAGAGCCATGTTCCCTTGCCTATGTGGTCTGGTGTGTTTGCTTGATAGCATGTTATTTCTTCTGTATGATTGCAGTTATTCTATTTTGCTTGATAGCATGTTATTTCTCCTGTATGATTGCAGTTATTCATATCTGGCTTGAGGTCGAGATGAGCTTGTGGAGGCTGATGCCCCACACACATTTCCTCCCTCACTTGCATTGCACGCATTTTACAGTTGTTTACTGTTTACTGTTTAAAGCTGATGATTTATCTGTTTCTGTATCTCGTTGACATGATCCCCTAGGAATCTCACTTCCTTTGATAAGGAAGTGATGATTAGAACTTTAGGTTGAAACCTATGCATGATAACTTCTAGGAGTTCCCTGTTTCAAACCTCAACTATAGGATGAATCCTTGGCGTGACAACATTAGGACTTGATAGTCTCCCCTTAGTTGAACCTGTTCGTTCTCTCTTCTCATCTCAAAACAAATCAGAATACAGTAATAAAGGTTAACTAATGTCGTACGTTACGAGCCTTAAGTTATCTGAGAAAGGGTTGTCGGAGAGTTTCTTTTCGACAACTTGGATGTTTAGTATGGTACCCTTTGGGTGACATGCGACGCATCCACTCTCAGGTCATAGTCTCTAGTACGATATTAGTTGCAATCATCCATAAAAAATAGTTCTTCCGTAAAAGACAGAAAACAAACTTCAAACATTTTGCCCCGTGGGCCCATAATTCAAAGGAAAGCTTTTCTGAAGAAAAGAGCGTCGTTAACTCCCAGTTCTACCGCAAACGGTAACGCATAAGTCTCCAAGGATCGAGCTGCGTACACCAAACTGTTGGAACTATTTGTTAACCCTACTCGGAAAAAAAACAGATGAGTCTGAATCCCCGTAATCCGTATTATCCCGAACTACGTAAGCTCTGATCTCTCATACCTGTTCAGAGTATGTAGGCACAATACTGATGTATTGGCGAGCCACCTTCCCTGTAACCCGTAGTTAGCCGAACTACGTTGACTCTGATTTCTCATTCTCTGATGAGAATACGTAGGCATAAAGCGCGACGCTTTGCCGAGTCATTTTCTTTTCTTTTCAGACCAGCCTTGATAGGTAGATAGTTAAACCAACCCGTCAGATAAACACAACAAGCATGGATCCCATCGAGTACAATGGACGTGAGGGGTGTTAATACCTTCCCCTTGTGTAACCGACTCCCGCACCCAGACAATGGTTGCGATGACCTTGTCTTATACCTTTTCGTCAGGTTTTTCTGATTGTTTCCTTTCCCGTCCCGAGGGATAAATAACGAAAGGTGGCGACTCTTCTGTTTTGCCGGCACCTTATTTTCGCGGAAGCGACAGCTGGCGACTCTGCTGGGGACTTGATAGTTTCCTAGGGATCCAACGTCCCTTATGCGAGTCAGTTTGGGGATCCAACGTCCCCTGCGAGAGTCAATCCTAGCGCTTGTATGATTACTTGTTGGGTTGTGTTATTTATCGCATTTTATTTCCCGCACTTTATTTCCAGTATGATATGATTATCTGTGTTGTTGTGGGAGGGGCATTCTGATGAGTGAGAAGCCAGACCCAGGCTTGAGTGTACCTAGCATTAGTTGTGGAAATTAGTGGGTGCGTGCTTGCTTTGTAGGCACTAGTGTCTCATGAAATCCACGCTCAGACGAGGTTCTCCCGGTTGACTTCTTTTCCGGCCCTTTGGGCCTGAGGGGTTGTTGGTTTGGAGGATTGTCGACTCTTGGGACCGATCATTTGGGATTCAGCTAAGTGAGGCCGCTTCAGGAGATGGTGATGCCACACCTTCTGGGTATCGTATCACCCCTCTTGAATGTCTGTGACGCTGATGACCGCATAGGATGCCGAACTTATGTCAGTTTAGGTCCATACCTGTGAGCAGGGTTGGGTTTGTTGCAGGACACCTTAACCTTCAGACTACCTGGTTTTCTTGATAGTGAATCAGTTTTGTTGGTATCAGAGGTTCTCATCATCAGGTGTATATTTGTTCTTGACAGAGCAGATTTGTGGTCCTGTATCAGAGGTCCTTGTCATCAGATATATGTGTGTTCTTGACAGAACAGATTTATGGTCCGATACCAGGGTTTTCTTATTATCAGAGATAGTGGTTGTTCTTGACAGAGCAGTATTGTGGTTTTGATGATATAGAATCTTTACCTTCATCTCTTCGACAGCACAGTTGTCTTGATCTTCTGCTGCATGATTGCATTTCACATTGCTTTGCATACTCATTCGCATTTCATTAACGTGTGTCTGTGTTGTAGGTACCGTTTCCCCCGATTCAGGTTTTCTTGCCTTCTATTGTGCTGTCATGGGTTCTCTGAGGAAGACTGTGGCTTACAAACTCCCTACTCCTGATGTTGTCCAGCTGAATGGTTTGATTGCTTTGGCAGATGATTCCGTGAGAGGTGAATTCAGGAAGTCGTATGGGAAGCTGCTCAGCTTGGTTCGTAAACCTTCTGTGTTTGAGTTGAATGGGTTGCACGCCCTGCTGCAATTCTATGATCCTCCTTTGAGATGCTTTACCTTCCAAGACTTCATTCTCGCACCCACACTAGAGGAGTATGTTGATTTGTTAGGTGTGCCTATCAAGAGTCAGATGCCCTTTGTTCATATGGATGCTGAGAATCTGGCTAGTCTAGCTCCTTCACTTCATCTGGATGCCTCCGAGTTGGTTTTGTCTAGTTGGAACAAGGTTCCCGGTTTCTCCTTGCAGTTCCTAGTGGGAAAGGCCCAGCAGTATGCCAAAGACGGATGTTGGATCGTGTTCAACGCCATACTTGCTCTGTGCATATATGGCATCCTTCTGTTCCCCAATATGCCTGACTTTGTAGACTTCGACGCATTTCACATCTTTGCATCATGGAATCCCATCCCTACCTTGATAGGAGATGTCTACCATTCTGTCCACTATGAAACGAGAACAGAAGGGGTAAGAACATCTCGTGCTGCGTGCCCCTGCTCTATCGATGGCTTGATAGTCACCTACCCAAGAAGGGTCCCTGTGCTCCGTCTGCAGCCATAACTGAGTGGTCTGAGCGTTTGATGAGTCTGTCAGCGGAGGATATTGCCTGGTTTGATAGAGATAGGTTGGGTACTAAGATTATCTTCAGCTGCAGCGGGTTTCCGAATGTGCCTCTGATAGGCAGGAAGGGCTGTATCAACTATAATCAATCTCTGCTGGTCCGACAGTTTGCTTATGCTTTGAGAGCTCCGCCGAAGGATGAAGATGTGCAGGAATCTCTGTACCTCACTGGTCTTCTAGAGGGGGATATGTTATCTAAGCTTCAGCACGCTTGGAATGGTATCTGTAAGCGGGGAAAGCCGTTGCTGGGGAAAAGTAATAGCCAAGCCTACGCTCCGTATGTGACTTGGATCAGAGCCAGAGCAGATATTATAGGGATGTCGCTTCCTCCTGTCAAGCTAGAAAGCCCTCCAGTGATTGAAGAGCCTACCACCATGCCTATTCAGCAGCACAATCAAGTGTTAGCTGAGAGAGATGAGCTGAAGAAGGAAAATGAAGAACTGGAGAAAGAATTGGCTCAACTCAGAAGCGAGAAAAGCGAAGCCGTCCATTCCTTTAAGAGGCAAACAGAGCTGGTGAACCAGTTAGGGACGGATTTGACTAAGCAGATAGCTGAGCGTGAACGTCTGGGTCGGGACTTCAAAGCTGTCAATGACGTACTGGCCACTAAGAAGCAGCACTTAGATGAAGCGTACCGGAGGATATCCAAGTTTAATCAGCATTGGAAGGCCACCCTAGCCAACGGCAAAGAACGGGAGGATAAACTGAAACAGCAGATCTCCAAGTTGAAAGCCCAGGTGAAGGCTAGTGAGAAAAGGTTTGATGAAGAAACCGCTCGCAGATATGCCGCTGAAGGACTGCTCAACAAAGCTCTTGCTAACCTGAAGGAGCGTAAACTGATGTTTGAATCCAAGAAGCGAAAGTTAGAAGATTGTTTCGGCGAAGGAGCATGGGAAGACTCAGTTGAAGGTCTTCAATACATCATTATGCAGAGGGAGTTACTCGTCGAAGGGTTGCTCACTCGGCCTGATCATCCAGAAACGAGGGGCCTGTTAGAAGAGTTCCGCGCCCGTGGTCGTGCTTGACTATATTTGTAATCCTTTTGTTTTGATCATTGTTGTATGCTGACCATCACCAGGCTTGTTGGTCGAGGTCATGCTGTTGATTCTTCCTGTACTCAGTGACGTTGTGTACTGCCTTGATGGGCTTTCTTTATATATGAGATGTTATTTCCACGACTGGACTCAGACTTCTTATTATCAGCACTGGCACTCAGGTACTAGGATTGGGGGATATCTCCCTAACACACAGACACATGTTTGCATTTGCATGAAGCATCTGCATAACGAGCACTTTTTCGTTTTTTCTAACCCTTTTATGTGTACAGGTTGTTTTAGGTTGTTCCAGGATTGATCAAAGACCAATCCACCACTATCCGACCAGAGCAAATCGAGCTAGAGCGATGGAGCAAGTGCAGACTGATGTTCAAGAAATCCGAGAGAGGATGGACCGCTTCATGGAGCTCATGCAAGTGGTTGCCAACGGTGATAACACGAAATCGTACATATATATTGATGCATAATTCAACTAATGTTTGACTGTTTTCAATCCGATTTCGGGTTCTTTCCATGTTATTTGTCTGATATTTTGCAGGTATTTGATGATCATGTCTAAACAAAGCAATATGAAGAAAAGAAGCAATTACAGATGAAATATGGACGAAAACCGGATGAAAACAACATGAAAAACGCAGAATGCACATTTTGCTGTTGTGACGACCGTCACACCTCCATGACGACCGTCACACACCATGACGACTGTCATGCAGGCAAAAACGCACAACTTCAATTGAACGTGCAAAATAAAGTTCCAAGTCCCAAATAATGGACCACTACTCCCTGATATTTCTGCCTCCAAGTACACCTTCTTCAAATTACAACCGTTAGAATTCTACTTCTATAAAAGGGGAAGGAGGGGAGCTGAGAAAGGGAGCCGCATTCAGACAACGAAGTGCTGCCCAAATTTATTTCCAGAGCAAAAATTTAGTTTTATTCTTTCTGTTTTTGTTTCCTTTCCTTATTCCTGTATTACATTTCTACAATATTCGTTTGTGCGCTCTATTGGTTTGAAGACATAATCCTGCCGACATCGTTGGGATTTGGCCAAAAGCCAATTGGATACGTTACAGGTTTTTCATTATTTCGTTAATTGTAACTTTAATTCTCAGTAATATGAATGTTCTAAGTTTCTGTTTTTATTTATGTTTTACCTTTCCCAAATCCATGTCTAGCTAAATCAGAGTAATCGATATGTAATAATAATTCAGACGGGATTTGATAATAACCGGTTGAAAACTTTCTTTTTCAAAAGTTGTTTATGGTCTGAGTGTTTAAACTTATTTACTGAATAAACGTTCGTCGCGAAAGCGAGAACTTATTTAAAAGTAGTTTTGCCACGACAGTGGGAAATTAATTAAGGTACGAACCAACAAGCGACAGCTGCGGTAAGACCAGATAGTAAACACTAGGCATTTGTTTTAATAACAGCGAAAGCACTTTAAAATGGATTAGAACTTAGAGATTTCCAAAAAGTAGTTTTAACCCCGAATGGGACAGCGAAAGCGTATATTCGGCCCTTAGAATTATGACTAGCGTCAACAACCATCGTGAGACGAAAGTCTTCAGATCACTATTTTCTGCTTAAATAAATTCTGAAATTTCATATACCGGCAACTTGTCAAATCCCTGAAGAACACAATTATTGCATATCGATTCGCGTAATTATAATTCAAGTAACGTTTTTAGTTCCCTTTAGTGATAGAAATTATTCCCTTAAACATTATCTACCTAGCTAAACATAGTATCTCCCGAGAACACTAGTTTGATTACGAGTCCCTGTGGGATCGATATCTTTTATTACTACGCGATAGACTATGCACTTGCAGTTAAGTTGTATTAGACATAGAAAGTCGCGATCAAACGGCCAGGACCAGCTCAGAACATTGGTCCAGCCTCTGATTTCAAGGGTTGACAGCAATGGTGTACTCCATGGTGGGACTGTTCCAACCCCTCCACATGTTGAAACTCCTCAGAATGGCATCCCCGTGACCGGGGGGAATGGCAGTGGTAACAGCAACATGATCGCCAACATGGGGCTCAATGGTAATACGACTGGCGTTGGTAATGGGAATTTTGAAGCTAATGTCAATGTGGGACTGGGCAACGGTAACGCGGGTGTTGGAAATCTGTATGGGCCTCAGCCGTGGCTAGAAGACCGTCAAGAAGATTTGTTCTCATAGAAAGGTGCTGAAGGAGAGCTGACTGCTGAAGCACGTCTGAGGTTTAAAGCACTCGAGGACAAGATGAGGAATTTCGAGAACCTGAACACTATGGGTGTCAACATGTCCAAGTTGGGATTGATTGCTGATTTCAAGGTGCCTCCCAAGTTCAAGGTACCCGACTTTGAGAAGTACAAGGGCACCACTTGCCCTCGCGTCCACCTGAGATCATACTACCGGAAAATGTCCGCTCACTCTGAAGACGAGAAGCTGCTGATGCACTTCTTTCAGGATAGCTTGTCCGGGCCATCCTTGGAATGGTATATGAGTCTGGAGCCTACCAGTGTGCGCACGTGGAAGGAACTTGCTGAAGCATTCGTGCACCATTATCAGTATAACAGTGACTTGGCTCCGAACCGGGTCCAACTGCAGAATTTGTCACAGAGGAACAACGAAGGGTTCAAAGAATACGCCCAGAGGTGGCGTGAATTAGCAGCTAGAGTTCAGCCGCTGATGGTTGAACGGGAGCTTGTTGAAATGTTTGTAGCCACCCTCCCCGGGGTTTATTACGAGAAATTGGTCAGCGGTATGTCTGGAAGCTTCTCAGATCTCATCATCACCGGCGAGTGTAACACCCCACTTCCCAAATTAAATAAAATATAAATATTATAAATAAACATCAGAGTTTTCACCAAAATAGTGGGATATCACATCACCAAATTTTTATAAAAATACTTTATTAATTATTCTCAAAAATAATACAGCAGAAAACATTATTCCAACATTCTCGGTCATCCGCCAAATTTCATAAAATCTTTATTATTATAATTCACAAAAAAAGTGATACGTCACAGGATTACAACAAGTTTGACATAAAACAATTAAAACACCCATATCCCGTGTTATGTATCAGAGCATCCTAGACTCGACTGGCACACCACCATCCAAGCTATCTAAGTACCTGGATTATCTGTACTTCGGGAGAAGCACAGACACAACAATAACCAAGGGGTGAGAAAACATGATCAAAAATATATTTGTAATGTAATACATGTAAACAAGGTAGTAAAACACACCAACACACCAATATTCACCCCAACCACTCCATATAACGAACCTACTGTTCAAATTACAATATAACATATTATAATGCAAATATGCAACTCAACACCATGCATGCGGTACCGACTCATTGGTTCATTCAATCGAACCTGGATAGATCACTTACGCTCCTCCTGAGACATGATCTATCCCCCACCATTCTCCACAAAGGAGTACGGATGAATCACTTACGCTCCTCCTGAGACATGATTCATCCCACCAAAACACCATGATATGCACACACCAATGCATAACTATCATATTTAGGCACACTAAGTGCACACAATCCTCCTGATCATATCATCATACATCAATGCATATATGTGTAGATATATTACACCAACACCATATAAATCAATCAGATAGTAAACAAATTCATACTATAACACCATATATAACCACATCCCAACACCCGGGAACACACGATCCTACTGATCACTACATACATATACGTTAACTAATTGTCCACCAACAATATTAAGGGAAATGAGTACTATCACCCAGTACACAAGTTAGATCCCACACTCATCATCCTTACAATGCATCAAGGCCAGAAAGATCACCCCAGACCAATGCTCAAGGCCAAACATCACCAAAGTCACATTCTGGTTCTGCTACGCTCACTGGCATTCGCTAGGCGAAGCTTCACCAACTTCCCCACAGTTCTGCAGTACTATTCTAGGCCAAATCAAACTTATCATCTCAACTCAAATTCTCAGCCTACTCTAGTACCAACCTTGTACATTACCGTAACTAAATCGATTCCTAAATCTTATTCCCAAAGTCATCGCTTAAACATTCTACCGATGCCTTAAAAGGTCACACAGAATCTCCCTAAAAACCTTAAACCCAACCTATACGCCAAATTAACCAAAATCAACAATTCATCAACATTGACCTATACTCCATCGCTATCAATTACTAGTTATCATCAAACACAAACACGCCATTATACTTACCAATTATCATATACTTCCTACTCTAGAACCAACATTACGGTACATTACCTACACTTCAGAGTTACTCTGAATCTCACCAAGGTCCTAACCAGAGTCACTAACAACATCACAGGGAACAACACATAATTTTCCCAAATTTATAATCATGGTCATTACCAACGCTACAATAACAACACAAAATCTCACCAAAACTCTATTCATAGTTACTATCAACACTGCAGTAACAACATATAATCTCACTAATATCACCATAATATATATATACCAAATTCACCAATACCAATCAACAATTCATCAATATCAAGCATCAATTTATCATTAGCAACAACAATAACAAGCATGCCAATATAAAACTTCATAGATCGACATTTTCCTACGGGGTTAAGGAATCCCCTCTACCCTATACATGTATATATACCATCCCAATCAAGTTTCTCCCCCCTTACCTGGATAATTATTCTGATCGGTGATAAATTCCTCCAAGATTTTTCATCCCTAGCCTTTTCCCTTTCTCTTTGTTCTTCGCTCTTCTCTATTCTCCCAATTTCCCTTCTCACGGTTTCTATCGTGCCTTTTCATATTTCCATTCTAACTTCCCCATAACCCTTCCACTTCTTATTTTACTTATTCCAACCACTAATATTCCCAATAATAATTCTAATAATAATAATAATAATAATAATAATAATAATAATAATAATAATAATAATAATAATATAATACTATTGTAATATTATAGTAATATTCAACATAATAATAATAATAATACACCCAACAATAATTATAATTATAATAATAATAATACTAATGATAATAACAACAATTATATCAATACTAATAATAAAATAATATTAATAATAATAATAATCTTAATATTAATAATACTAATATAATATTACTAATATTAATAATATTAATCATAATAATACTATTAATAATAATAATAATAATAATAATATTATTATTATTATTATTATTATCTCACCAAAATAATAATAATAATAATAATAATAATAGTAATAATATTATTATCTCACCAAAATAATAATAATATTAATAGTACTAATAAATATAATAATATATAATAATAATATAATACCCCCACCAATATTACTATTATTCATTATATTATCATATTCACACCAAAAATCATAATAATATAATAACTATATTAATAATAATATTATATTCTCCATATTAAAAATATTACTACAAATATTAATAATAATCATAAATATAATAATAATAATAATAATAATAATAATAATAATAATAATAATAATAATAATAATACCACCACCAATATTACTATTATTTCTTATATTATTATAAACTCACCAAATTACCACCAATGATCCTCCCATCTCAGGGACACCCACCAAACATCATCAAATACACCCTACCAAAGGGCACATCAACATATAATATTTAAAATAATAATAAAATGACTAAATAATTAAAATGGGTGTTACAACTCTCCCCCACTTAATTATTTTCGTCCTCGAAAATTACCTGATGGGAACCAATCCGGATACGCTTCCCGCATCCTTCATTCCAATTTCCAGGTCACACTGCCTTCTGCAGCACCTCCCCAAGCCACTTTCACCAAAGATATCTCCTTCTCTCAGAGTTGTTTCTCGTCCGTCAAACGAACTAGCAATGCCTCAACAATCAAATTATTTTTCACTTGTACATCATCCACCCGCTTCAATGTACTTCCTCAACGAAGACACATGAAACATATCATGCCAATTCACTGCGACAACGGAAAAACAGTCTAACATGTTTCTCCTCCCATGCCTCCGCTGCGCCACTCTGATACAAACCACAGAACACGGTGCGAACTTTTAAGACTTCGAAGCTCGACCAACATCTGTAACGCTCCGATTTCGATTGTCTCTTTTATCGAGTCCTTACTTAATTTGATTGGACGAATATTATTTTTGATATGGAATTTGTGTGGAAATATGTTAAGTTTACATATTATTCTATTTTAACCGATTTTAAGAGTTTTCGGGGAAAATAGTTTGGAGGGTATTTTGGACATTTCCTATTAAATGATAAGTGGGATATTTTATGGGATATTGAATTAATAGATGTTTTGGAGAAATAATAAGGAGGATATTAAAAGGGAAATAGAAGAGAAAAGAAACATAGGAGAAAAGGAAGGAAAGAAAAGAGGAAGAAGGAAAAGGAGGAGAAAAGAGAAGAAGAAGAAGAAAAGTGTGGGATCATCAAGAACAGCTCAAAGCTTCGATTAATCCAAGGTAAGGGTGTGAAATCTTACTATCTAAATCAATATGTATGATTATGTATGTGTATGGTTGATTGAGTTAGGGTTTTGGAGAGTTTCCTATAATTTCCGTTTTAGATCGAAATTGATTCGATAGGTAGAAATCTAGCTTTGTTTAATGAAGATGAGAATAAGTGGTAGGATTTATGTCGGGGAACGTTAGGTTATGATTACTGGAGCAAGTGGAGAATTATCGGGTGAATTTATCGGCTGTTTCGAATTCTGAACAGTGGGGTGAAGTTCTGTTCGCAGACGCTCGCTAGCAGCTCGCTAGGCGAGCAGGTCGCGAGTGTTCGCTAGCATCTTGCTAGGCGAGTGCGTAGCGAACGGTCCCAGACTTGGGACAGAATGGTATTGTGGTCTTTCGCTAGTAGCGAAGGGAGTAGCGAAGAGCTCGCTGGGGGTTCGCTGTGGCGAACGAGGTAGCGAGCAATGTTTGGAGGTTCTGTTTGCACTCGCTAGCAGTTCGCTAGGCGAGGAGGTAGCGAACGTTCGCTAGTAGCTCGCTAGGAGAGCGTGCAGCGAACGTAGCAGAATGAGTTTCTCTCCTGTTGTGTACTGTTGTGGCTTGGGACCCTGATTGCGATCGACCTTCCCTCGATTTAAAAGCGGGTATGCTGGCCCGTGAGGTGCTGTGGGTAGCCGAATGGCGTGAATCCTAGTTTATAGTTTGTGAAGCGTGAGTGTGGCCGATCGGAAATTTTATGCAATCGCTAGATCGAATAGGATTTCATGATGAGATGATCGAGTTCGTTGCCGTCGGCATGATAATATGAATGTATGAGAACATAATAGAATTATGTGGGCATTGAGTAGTGAACGTAGTGTCGGAGTGGATTACACTAGGGTAGAATGATGTGATATCATTCCTAGTTGCGGGCTCTTTAGGGTAGGACGACGTGATATCGTTCCTAATGAGGCACAAACAATATTGTAGTGCGTTAGGAGTATTCCGAATGAGGTGTGATTGATGGGTGCACTAGGGTAGAATGATATAACATCATTCCTAGTGGCTGTGTATTTATATTTGATCTCGTGTAGGATCTGCAGAACCTCGCTTGATGCGATGGTTATATTTGATCCCGTGTAGGATCTGCAGAACCTCGCTTGATGCGATGGTTATATTTGATCCCGTGTAGGATCTGCAGAACCTCGCTTGATGCGATGGTTATATTTGATCCCGTGTAGGATCTGCAGAACCTCGCTTGATGCGATGGTTATATTTGATCCCGTGTAAGATCTGCAGAACCTCGCTTGATGTGATGGTTATATTTGATCCCGTGTAGGATCTGCAGAACCTCGCTTGATGCGATGGTTATATTTGATCCCGTGTAGGATCTGCAGAACCTCGCTTGATGCGATGGTTATATTTGATCCCGTGTAGGATCTGCAGAACCTCGCTTGATGCGATGGTTATATTTGATCCCGTGTAGGATCTGCAGAACCTCGCTTGATGCGATGGTTATATTTGATCCCGTGTAGGATCTGCAGAACCTCGCTCGATGCGATGGTTATATTTGATCTCGTGGAGGATTTGATAAGTGATAGATTCATAGGAGAATCTGGCGGATGAATGAGTCGGTCCCTATGAGTTGCACTATCATCTTCAGATGATGAACGGAGAATAATCTCTAAGAATATAATAGTATATATGTATGTATGGTCTGATAGATGGGAGGATGACGTTGAAGTAAGCGTGGAGGAGTTGTACTCACTAGGGTAGGATGGCAATGTGTCGTTCCTAGTGAAGAAGTTACCGGGGTAGAATGACTGAGATGTTGTTCCCGGTAGGGCATGAGCGATATGCCCATAACCCGGAAAGAGGATTGAGGATATTAGATGAGTATTATACGAATCGCACGGCATGGTTGCGGTTGTTATATGTAATATGCATGCGTGTAGGAATTGATGGGACGCGGATAGCGAATAAATGAATGTGTAGGATATTGACTAATGGATGGATGGTTTAGTGTGAGTGTATATGTTTAAGTGTATTGGATGTGGTGAGAATTTATTATTACGCACCGTAGTGAAAAGCTGTAGAATATAGGCATTCGGTACTTGTGTATTTCTATATATGTATATATATATATATATATATATATATATATATATATATATATATATATATATATATATATATATATATATATATATATATATATATATATATATATATATATATATATATATATATATATATATATATATATATATATATATATATATATATATATATATATATATATATATATATATATATATATATATATATATATATATATATATATATATATATATATATATATATATATATATATATATATATATATATATATATATATATATATATATATATATATATATATATATATATATATATATATATATATATATATATCTTATGCCCTGATTATTATGATAATGTTTCTCACCCTTCTGTTGTTTTATGATGCCCTGCGAGGCATTACAGATTAGGAGTCGCTGGAGGTTTTCCTTTGGAGTATAGTTCTTTTCCCTCGTGTCGGTCGCTCTGATATGTAACTTTGGGTAGATAGGCTTGTTGATTGCCTTAATGATGTTTTGTTTGTATGTGAATAGAGTTGTGAACAACCAGATGCCATGTAATTACGTTTTGTCATGTCTTAAGTGAATACATATATGTTTTAGTCTTCCGCTTTAAGAGAAAACATGAATATGTAATTTCGAAGAATCATGCGTTTATTTTTAGTTGAGATTTACCCCTTTTGAGTTAATTCTTTTTAAACATTAATATTCATGTGGTCGTTTCGTGAGTATTGTGACGCACTTCTTTTATACCTAAATGTAAATATACTCTGATGAAAATAAAAACACTTGTATTCATGACTACATGATTTGATATGTGTTTATTTTGGGGTATAGAAAGGGGGCGTTACAACATCAGTCACCGGCGTGACTCTCAAAACACATCTTTCCTTGGATTCTCTTGATCTTCTCAGCCATCTCAAACATAATTTTCAGGTCTGAGCACAACACTCTCACTCGACCCATTCCAACACAGTAGAGTCTTACACTCCCTATCTCCCCAAGCCACAGATAGTGCCATTCCGACACTAGGATGGTAACCGTTATTATAGGTAACTCAATCAACGGTAATTAATCATCCCATGATCCACCTTGATCCGACACCCAAGCTCTCACCAATTCTCTACTGACTCAATAGTCCTCTCTGACTGACCATCAGTTTGCGGATGGTAAGTCGAACTCAACTTCAACTTAGTACCCGAAGCTTCCTGTAAGCCCCTCCAAAATCTCAATATAAACCTCAAATTTCCATCTGACGTAATATTCGTCAGTATCTCATCTAACTTCACCACTTACTCAATATGCATCTCATATATCCTCAACACGGAATAGTTAATCCACTCACAACAACCCAAATTAAAATTTTGTCATTACAATTCCTTTGGAAATTTCAACACCAATTTCGTGAAAATACTACCTGATTTCCGCTCTGGAATATTTAACGACTGCATCAGACTCAACAGTCTCTGATGTTCACTCTTCGAATTCCTACAATTCTAACCAGCATATTCCACCTCAACTACTCCTCCCCTTATCCATGGTCTCCAAAACAATCTACTCAAATTCGGTTACTTCTTCATACCATCGGGATGGATACTCCATCTACCTCAATGTATTTCTTCACGAGTACTTCTATTCCCCTCAACAACATCTGGTACACATACCCTATCATAACACATCATGGTACTATTTCCACAAACCCGACAATCCACTCTTCGACTCTAATTTATCAATTTCAACTAATTCACTACTCAACCCAGGTTTCTGACTTTCTCGATTCTGCTCAAGGATATAACTAGTCAGATCTTAATAATAAAAGCTTAACTCCATAAGAAGTCTCCTTACTCACAAAACTCATATTATGAAATTGCTCAATTAGTTTTAACTCTTTTCACCATCATCTTCGGTATATGCAAATATTTCCAACTCACCGCATCATCTATCACATCCACTTTACCCGAAGGGTAATTCAACTCAAAGTCGTAATCCTTCAGAAGTCCTAATTATTTCCTCTACCTCATTTTCAACTTTTTCAAATCAAACAAACACCTTAAACTCTTAAGATCACCAAACATCTCCGATCTCAATCTGAACTTTCGAAGCCTCCGACTCCGGTACAACCACAATAGCAACCAACTTTAAATCACTGGTCGGATGATTTCTCTTATACACTTCAAGTTGCCTTTTGCATAACTGAAACTCGCTGAAGTTGTCTTTAGCAAATCCCCCAATTATATCAACAAGCATCACAAACACCACAATTAGTTCTATCGGATTCGGCAGAACTTTCCTTACGGAAGTATGTCACCGCTCTTTTTCCAACACTGATAACTCCAGTTCCTTATTGTTGCACCCTAAAATTTGACCAACCGGGTCCCGTATCTGGCTCGATGTTTCGACGCATTTCGCATTCGCATGTACATACTGCATATAGTGCATTTCCTCGATCATGGTGATTTTATCAGGATTACAGCCCTGCTGTCGCATTTCGGGTATCTCAGACCGGTTCGGGTAATCGGAGGCTATTTTGGGAAGTCGCGCGCTTCCTGGGTGTTCTCAGCTTATGCAGTGATTTTAGAGTTTCTTGGTGTCCGGGTTTACTGTTTTGCTTCGATCTGGTCTCGCGCTCTCTTTTATGTTGGTTATTTGCCTTTGTTTGCATTTTTAGGATTTAATAGCCTTTTGTGGATTTTAAATAGGCTTTATAGATTTTTTTAGAATTTAAATAGATTTTTTTAAATAATTTTAATAGCTTTAACTCATTTTTTAGAATTTATAGAGTTTTTTAATAGGTTTTAATAGTTTTTAATAGTTTTTAATAGAATAATAGAATTTCTTTTAAATAAATAGTATAGATTTTATTAAATAGAATAGTTTGTAATAGATTTAAATAAGAATTAATATAGATCTTTTAATAGATTTTTTTTTATAGATTTTAATAGATAATAGATTTTAATACTTGTAGAATTTAATTTTTTTAGAATAGTTGTTAATAGTTTTTTAAAATCTTTTTTTAGAATATATTAGATATTAGATAGCTTTTAATTAGTTTAGAATATTAGAGATTAATAGTTTTAATAGTTTTTAGATATAGTGATTAATTAGACATTATTAGTTTAATAGAGCAGACTTTATAGTTAATTAGGTGTTAGTTAATTAGGTGTTAATTGACTTTCGTTTTGTTTTAGTCTTAATCATTTTCGTTTTTTCTTAATCATCATTAATTGTCATTAGTCCATATTAACGTTGCATTAATCAGTATTAATCCATTTAGTTTTAATCCAATTAACATTCAATTTGTCATTAGTCTTCATTCATTTTTTTTTAATCAGCTAGGTCCATTTTATTCAGTCTCATTATCATTTTCGTGGGCCCAGAAGAGTTTTTTGGAGGCCCAGAATTTCTCAGTCCAGAATTGCCACTTGTCGCTATTTAAGCATGCCACGCGTGTAAATCCCGGGGGAGGCCACTTCATTTCCAGACTCTCCCATAATCAGCCACGTTTCCCACTAACTGTCTCTCCCATAACACGTGGCCTTCATGCAGTCTCCCTCACCGCCACCTGTCGTCGCCTGAACCTCACCGGTTGCATGGCAGGCGGCCATGCAACCACCGCAACTACCCACCGGCGACCGCCCTAACCTACTCCGGCCACCACAACCGTTCGCCGGAAAATCTAAACTTCACCAGAAATCCATTTTTCCAGAAATCTTCATCGTTCTCTTGATCTTCATCGTTTTTTCTCTTCAGATTAACATCAACTATCATCATCAAGATCCTTCCAGCAATTCACCTTCTCCGATTATCACCATCAGTGATCATTTCCAGAAATCGGTAACATTCATAACATATGGTCCAAGTTCGCCATTATCTTCATCGAGCATTATGAGCATTCATCGGTTTCCAGAAAATATCCATCGCATGCTCATCATCCGTCCATTAACTGTCTTGTTCTTCACCATGAGCTTTTAGATCGATTCAATCTTCATCACCTAGTTCGTCGGATTACAAGATTTCTTCAGATTTCCGTCAATAATTCATCAAGACAGTATCTGGATCTAAGGTTTCGTTGGTTCTCGTAAAGAACAATCATCTTCCACATCATCAGAAAATCGCCAGGAAACGTGAAGAACATCTTCATCGTCTCGTCAACTCAACCTTCAGTTCGCCATCAAGAATCGTTCTCCACGACCAGATCTTCAACGAACTTCCTTCAAGAACATCCTCACAACAACACAGTCCATCATCGTCCTCGTTCTTCCTCACGAACCCAGCAACGTCAACGAATCTCCAGATCTATCAACGAGCTTCACGGATCTTCAACATGCGACTCCAGAAAGCTTCATCACCGGACACAATAGATCTTCAATATTCCGTTAATGGCCATCGATAATCCATAACTCCAGATCTTCAACAGTGTTCTTCAACAACACTCGTCGGGCTTTAACAAATTAACATGTTTTGTTTGTAGTCGGTCTTTGAAGGGAAAAGAGGTTGAGACGGAGGAGGAAACGAGAGAGAGAGAGAGAGAATTCGTGGAAACGGCGCGTTTGGGCTTGTGTGAACAGTAGAGAGGGAGAAAGATGAGAGGTTAGGGTTTGCCTCCGAATGAATGAGGAGAGGGAGAAGCTCGTTGGACTCCTCAGATTGGGGTAGTGGGCCTTGGGCCCAATGTCCAGTTCAGGCTAGCACCCCCCGTTCTGCATACACCCTCCGTGTCCATTCTTTGTTTTTGTGATGGTTCTTTGCTGAATATGGGCTAAGCCCAACGTACATGCTGGGCACACTCCCCATTCCGCTAACTGCACCCCCTCCCCAGTTTTTTTGTTTGTTCCATTTTTTGGGCTGGGCCTCTATTTTATTTCTTTTCTGCTGGATATACCCCCTGTACTCATACACCCCCTGCACCTTATTTTCTTCTTTTTTAATTCTTTTTAATTCTTTGTAATAGTCTCTTTTTTTTAGCATATAAAAAAAAGGAATAGAGAAAAAGAATATATGAAAAGAGATATTGAAAAATATATGAAAAAGAATATTAAAAAAATATTTTGAAAAAGAAATATGAAAAGAAATGAGAAAAAGAATATTTGAAAAAAGGAAAAAAAGATTTAAGAAAAGAATATTGAGAAAAGAAATGAAAAAGAATATAGAAAAAGAGAAAAGAAATATGGAAAAAATAAGAGTGTAGATTTTAATATGTTCTTTTTAGGATATATTTTCTCTTAGGATTTTTTACACTTTTAGGGATAGTTTTTTTGAAGTCCACTTGTTAGGGGACTATTTTTCATTTGATTTCTCATGATGAATAGGATAGTATTTTCTAGGAGTTTATTTCCCGTATTCAATCATTGTAACCTTTTTTCAGAATATTAATAAAACGAGATTTGAGCTGTGGTCCCGAAGTAGCCGAACTACAGCTGCTCTGATTTCTCGTACCAGACGAGAATATGTAGGCATAGGATGCGATATCCTAGCGAGCACACTAACAACTAACTCTTTTGTTCTCTCGCTGCTGTGCGATCGAGACTTTCCCGCTGACGACTGATGTTATCCCTTTCTCTTGCCCGAGCGCATTTGAGACCAGACCGTAGTTTTAGTTCCCGTAGGTTCCCTTACCTGTAAAACCAGTTTGATTTCTCACTCCTGTGTGAGAACACCCAGCCTAGCCGTAGTTAGCCTGAACTACGAAAGCTCTGATCTTCCATGCTGTGTGGAAGTACGTAGGCACAAGACGCGAGGTCTTGGCGAGCCAATTCCCTGTAGTTTCCCGAACTACGTTGACTCTGACTTTCTCTCTTGAGAATACGTAGGCATAGAGTGTGACGCTCTATTGAGTTAATTCCCTTCCGTTTAGATTTAGCAACCGTAGATAGATTGTTTTTGCATCCTTTAGACAACCCAAGCAAGCGTGGATCCCGTCGAGTACGACGGACATAAGGGGTGCTAATACCTTCCCCTTGCGTAACCGACTCCCGAATCCAGGTTTTGGTTGCGATGACCATACCTTTCCCATTTTTTACGAGGTTTACTTCGAGCGTTTCCTTTCCCTCCGTTGGGATAAATAACGCACGGTGGCGACTCTTCTATCAGCCGGCGCCGATTTTTGCAGTAGCGACACTTATGCTCAACATAATCCTCTATATTCTTCGAATACCTTAAAATATCATCTATTAACACAACCATTGCCTTATATAAATAATTAAAGAAGATCCCATGCCAAATGGACAAACAAGTTGTGAGTTATGGCGGGAACACGTACCGTACCGCCCGTCCTTACCACAACATTCAAACACACTTCATTAATAAATAGCTTAAATCCATGTTAATACTTCACCATCTCATAGATAATTTCAATAACTTTCCAACGCTTCGAACCGCGCGTCATTCCGAGTTACGGTTCTCCCGTTACGGAAAAAACACTAGAATAACATTTTCTGCCCAGGACCCCTTCGCCAGGCGAACACCGCAGCGAATATGGACGTTCGCCAGTATGCTCGCCAGGCGAACATGACAGTCCCAAAATCCTCTTTTCGACCGTTACCCGACTTTCGAGTGTCCGATTTTGATTCCGTAAAAAGCTGCGATCTTGGAATTTAACGTACAACAACAATTTTATACTTAGAAAGTCATCCAACACATTTTAAATCTATGAATAATTTAAAACTCAATTACTTCCAATCTCAACAGCAGATCTTTGAGCCTCCTAATACGATCGAACTTTTGACCTTCGTCCCATCCACCACAAGAACTCTACTCGAGATCACATGACCAAGGGACTCACATCCCTCGATCAATTGTTCCATCAAATCATTAACTCTTGGAAGCGAACACATATCCTCGATAGTCACCCTATTCACTTATCTATAGTTCACCCAAAGCTTCACAAAACCTTCTATTTGTCTAACCAACAAAATTGGTGCACATTACGGTAGCACACTCAAACAAAAGAACCTCTCTCCTAGAAGGTCTTCAAGTTGACTCTTCAACTTCTCCAATCCCAACGAAAACACACCATATGGAGTCACTAATATCGGACTCGTTCCAACAACAAAGTCAGCGTGTGAGCTTTACTTCACACTCCGATAGTAAATCACCTACCTCATCCGGAAACCTCCGGCAATCGCAAATAATTGACAAATCCCAATTTTTCTCACTTTCCTTCTCATTCCAAGTTTCAGTCAAAATAGACACTTCAACACCGTCTTACGCCAAATTCCTCAAAATAATCCCTTAAGCACTTAGCTTAACTCAAGACTATTCACTGCTCACGCCACCCAAGCTTGCAAGACGCATCTATCCCATCCAACACAATCTCGTCCACTATTAACAAGAGATTAAGGGTGATCAGTTCCTCAATTTGTTAATAGACAGCCGAAATCATGATGGGGTACAAACCATCTTTACCAAACTATTATATCATTCCTCAACACCATAAGCCACCAAATTGTAGCTTTCCGGAGAAATACAACTTCTCCCCCACTGGAATCATTCCACTTCTACCGACAAACTTAACCAACAACATGTATCGACAGTGTTTTTACGCACATGTCGCATACCAGGGAACAACAACACTAGACAACATTGGCCGGACGGACCGACCTGCTCTGATACCAATTGTAACACCCCACTTCCCAAATTAAATAAAATATAAACATTATAAATAAACATCAGAGTTTTCACCAAAATAGTGGGATATCACATCACCAAATTTTTATAAAAATACTTTATTAATTATTCTCAAAAATAATACAGCGGAAAATATTATTCCAACATTCTCGGTCATCTGCCAAATTTCATAAAATCTTTATTATTATAATTCACAAAAAAAAGTGATACGTCACAGGATTACAACAAGTTTGACATAAAACAATTAAAACACCCATATCCTGTGTTACGTATCAGAGCATCCTAGACTCGACTGGCACACCACCATCCAAGCTATCTAAGTACCTGGATTATCTGTACTTCCGGAGAAGCACAGACACAACAACAACCAAGGGGTGAGAAAACATGATCAAAAATATATTGGTGATGTAATACATGTAAACAAGGTAGTAAAACACACCAACACACCAATATTCACCCCAACCACTCCATATAACGAACCTACTGTTCAAATTACAATATAACATATTATAATGCAAATATGCAACTCAACACCATGCATGCGGTACCGACTCATTGATTCATTCAATCGAACCTGGATAGATCACTTACGCTCCTCCTGAGACATGATCTATCCCCCACCATTCTCCACAAAGGAGTACGGATGAATCACTTACGCTCCTCCTGAGACATGATTCATCCCACCAAAACACCATGATATGCACACACCAATGCATAACTATCATATTTAGGCACACTAAGTGCACACAATCCTCCTGATCATATCATCATACATCAATGCATATATGTGTAGATATATTACACCAACACCATATAAATCAATCAGATAGTAAACAAATTCATACTATAACACCATATATAACCACATCCCAACACCCGGGAACACACGATCCTACTGATCACTACATACATATACGTTAACTAATTGTCCACCAACAATATTAAGGGAAATGAGTACTATCACCCAGTACACAAGTTAGATCCCACACTCATCATCCTTACAATGCATCAAGGCCAGAAAGATCACCCCAGACCAATGCTCAAGGCCAAACATCACCAAAGTCACATTCTGGTTCTGCTACGCTCGCTGGCATTCGCTAGACGAAGCTTCGCCAACACTCGCCAGGCGAAGCCCAGCGAATGCTGCGATTCACCAACTTCCCCACAGTTCTGCAGTACTATTCTAGGCCAAATCAAACTTATCATCTCAACTCAAATTCTCAGCCTACTCTAGTACCAACCTTGTACATTACCGTAACTAAATCGGTTCCTAAATCTTATTCCCAAAGTCATCGCTTAAACATTCTACCGATGCCTTAAAAGGTCACACAGAATCTCCCTAAAAACCTTAAACCCAGCCTATACGCCAAATTAACCAAAAACAACAATTCATCAACATTGACCTATACTCCATCGCTATCAATTACTAGTTATCATCAAACACAAACACGCCATTATACTTACCAATTATCATATACTTCCTACTCTAGAACCAACATTACGGTACATTACCTACACTTCAGAGTTACTCTGAATCTCACCAAGGTCCTAACCAGAGTCATTAACAACATCACAGGGAACAACACATAATTTTCCCAAATTTATAATCATGGTCATTACCAACGCTACAATAACAACACAAAATCTCACCAAAACTCTATTCATAGTTACTATCAACACTGCAGTAACAACATATAATCTCACTAATATCACCATAATATATATATACCAAATTCACCAATACCAATCAACAATTCATCAATATCAAGCATCAATTTATCATTAGCAACAACAATAACAAACATGCCAATATAAAACTTCATAGATCGACATTTTCCTACGGGGTTAAGGAATCCCCTCTACCCTATACATGTATATATACCATCCCAATCAAGTTTCTCCCCCCTTACCTGGATAATTATTCTGATCGGTGATAAATTCCTCCAAGATTCTTCATCCCTAGCCTTTTCCCTTTCTCTTTGTTCTTCGCTCTTCTCTATTCTCCCAATTTCCCTTCTCACGGTTTCTATCGTGTCTTTTCATATTTCCATTCTAACTTCCCCATAACCCTTCCACTTCTTATTTTACTTATTCCAACCACTAATATTCCTAATAATAATTCTAATAATAATAATAATAATAATAATAATAATAATAATAATATAATACTATTGTAATATTATAGTAATATTCAACATAATTATAATAATAATAATAGTAATACACCCAACAATAATTATAATTATAATAATAATAATACTAATGATAATAATAACAATTATATCAATACTAATAATAAAATAATATTAATAATAATAATCTTAATATTAATAATACTAATATAATATTACTAATATTAATAATATTAATCATAATAATAATATTAATAATAATAATAATAATAATATTATTATTATTATTATCTCACCAAAATAATAATAATAATAATAATAATAGTAATAATATTATTATCTCACCAAAATAATAATAATATTAATAATACTAATAAGTATAATAATATATAATAATAATAATAATACCCCACCAATATTACTATTATTCATTATATTATCATATTCACACCAAAAATCATAATAATATAATAACTATATTAATAATAATATTATATTCTCCATATTAATAATATTACTACAAATATTAATAATAATCATAAATATAATAATAATAATAATAATAATAATAATAATAATAATAATAATAATAATAATAATAATAATACCACCACCAATATTACTATTATTTCTTATATTATTATAAACTCACCAAATTACCACCAATGATCCTCCCATCTCAGGGACACCCACCAAACATCATCAAATACACCCTACCAAAGGGCACATCAACATATAATATTTAAAATAATAATAAAATGACTAAATAATTAAAATGGGTGTTACAGCGAGCACGTTGAAAATGGGATCAAACTTGGGAAAATTCAAGGAGATCTATCCTCAGTTGGAGGAGGAAAGAAACCGTATGGTAACAAAAGTAAAGGCCCTCACCAGCAGGTGGCCAGTATAACCATCCCTGCTATCCAACAACCCCAGCCACAGCCGCCGCAGCCGCAGCAGCAGCCAAATCAGCAAGGGTACAGAAAGTATCAGAACAGGGCACCTCTATCAAGTCGTCACCTTGAAACACCGCCCATGTCTTATGCCCAGCTGTTACAGACTCTGCTCCAGTTACAGCTAATCCAGAAGAGAACCCTAGATCCCTTGACAGGGGCACCTCTTCCAGGTTATGGTGCGAATGCAACTTGCGAGTTTCACTCGGGGGCACCAGGCCACACGATAGAAAACTGCAAAGCCTTCAAGCACAAGGTGCAGGATATGGTGGATGCCAAGATCATCAATTTCTCAGATAATGTGCCAAATGTCACGAAGAACCCTATGTCGAATCATAGGGGAGGCGGGGTGAATGTCATTATCGAAGACGAGAACTTAGATTTGCTGACTGACGTCAAGGATTTGAAGACACCGCTTAGCTTCGTTAAAGCCAAGCTGATGAAGAGAGGCTTCTTTCCAGGCTGTGGAGAACTGTGTATGGGCTGTGCGACTCGTCCTGATGGATGTGAACAACTGACGGAAGGGATTCAGAGTCTGATGACCGAAGGAATCTTGCAGTTTAGCCGAAGGGCCGAATGTGGATCTGGAGAGGTAATGCTGAAGCAAGATGATGAGGTTGCCATCATCACTATCCCTCGTCAGACGATCACCATTTCTGCACCCAGACCGCCCACGATTACCATCACCAAAGCTGGGCCGATACCTTTTGAAAGCACCAATGTTGTCCCGTGGCACTATGGGGCAGACGTCTACTGCAACGGACAGAAGTTGGAGCTAGAACCATCTGGGCAGTCTATGGATAACCTAGTGGGAATTGGCGGAATCACGCGCAGCGGAAGAGTATTTGCTCCACCTGAGATTGTGGCGGACAAAGCTGAAATAACCGATAAGGGAAAGAGTAAAGTCGTTGAGGAAACCCCTCGTGGGGTAGAGAAGGACTTACTTGTAAAGGACGCTGAAGAGTTTATGAGGTTGATCAAGAAGAGTGACTACAAGATCGTGGATCATCTCCACCAAACACCCTCGAAAATTTCCATTCTGAATTTGTTGCTGTGTTCTGAGGCACATCGCAACGCGCTGCTAAAGGTTTTGAATGCCACGTATGTACCACAGGAAATATCAGTCAACCAGTTGGAAGGGGTCGTAGCCCACGTGAATGCTGGGAACGGGTTAGGGTTCACTGACCTGGAGCTGACGCCGAAGGGAAGAAACCACAACAGCGCCCTGCACATCTCGATAGAGTGTAGGGGAACGATTATGTCTCATGTGTTGGTGGACACAGAGTCATCACTCAATGTTCTTCCAGAGAAGGCATTGATGAAGTTAGATACTCGAGGATTGATTTGCACACCCAGTGATCTGGTGGTGAAGGCTTTCGATGGAACCAAGCGACATGTTTTTGGAGAGGTTACGCTACCAATCCAAGTTGGGCCGGAAACTTTCGACGTAGTCTTCTACATTATGGACATCATGCCAGCCTACAGCTGTCTACTAGGCCGGCCATGGATCCATTCTGCTGGCGCCGTGACCTCCACGTTGCACCAGAAGCTCAAGTATGTTGTCGGAGGTAGCATCGTGACTGTATGTGGCGAGGAAGACATAATGGTGAGCCATTTGTCGTCCTTCAAATATGTTGAGATGGATGGGGAAATTCACGAAACCCTATGTCAGGCATTCGAAGCTGTTAAAGTCAAGAACGTAGCTCCTGTAATCACTGAGAAACCAGAGATGACTCTCTCTTCCTTCAAGGAAGCCCGGGCCGTTGTTCAAGTTGGATCTACCCCAGGATGGGGGCGAATTCTAGAAATGCCTAACAAACAGGACAAGTTTGGGTTGGGATACTCTCCTGCGGCTGAAGCCTCCAATTCTTACAGTGCGTCGCAAGGTAAAGGGCCGATCCAGTTCACCAGTGGCGGGGTGATATTCGAAAGTGTCAACACGATGTCTGAAGACGGCGAAGACAGTGATTGCGACCTAGACTCTTGGATCCAGCCAAGCAAACCAGGCGAGAGCCTCAACAACTGGTCCGTCAGGGATACCATCCAAGTGACAGGCAAAGAGTAATGATTTACTTTCTCCAATCATTGTACAACCCTATGTCCTACCCGGGGCATAGTGGTTTTATTGTCAGGGCCTTGTTTGATTATGTACATGCATTTTACCCATAAATCAAAAGGTGTTTTTCTTCATATTCAAATGTTGTGATCTTTGTTATTCCTGTTTTATATTTGTTTTGAAAAACAACAAAATGGCAATGGGGTTTGTGCTAACCTGCATATCCTTGTTTTAAGCTTAACCCTCTACGACTCACTTCGACTTCGATTGCCCGATCTATCAAGCCGAAGAAGAGATTGATGAAGACGAAGACTTTCCCGAAGATTTGGCCCGCTTGTTGAAACAAGAAGAGAAAGTTATTCTGCCTCACGAAGAAGAGATTGAGATTGTGAATCTGGGTTCTGAAGAACTGGTCAGGAACGTCAGGATAGGGGCTGCATTGCAGAGTGATGTCAAGCAGAGATTGGTCGAGATGCTAAGAGAGTATAGTGACGTCTTTGCTTGGTCATACGAAGATATGCCCGAACTTGACACTGACATTGTGGTCCACCACTTGCCGCTGCGAGAAGATTGTCCTCCCATCAAGCAGAAGCTTAGGAGGACACGACCGGATATGGCCGTTAAGATCAAAGAAGAAGTGCAAAAGCAGCTTGATGCTGGCTTCTTAGCGGTCACCACTTACCCTCCGTGGGTCGCCAACATAGTGCCTGTACTGAAGAAAGACGGTAAGGTACGAATGTGCGTCGATTATCGGGATTTGAATAGGGCGAACCCTAAAGATGATTTCCCGCTTCCCCATATTGATGTGTTGGTCGAAAATACAACTCAGTTCTCCATATTTTCGTTCATGGATGGCTTCTCCGGCTACAATCAGATCAAGATGGCGCCGGAGGACATGGAGAAAACTATGTTTATTACGCCTTGGGGAACATTTTGCTACAAGGTAATGCCTTTCGGTCTGAAGAACGCGGGGGCTACTTACCAACGAGCAATGGTTACTTTGTTTCATGATATGATTCATCATGAGATTGAAGTCTATGTTGATGACATGATTGGGAAGTCCCAAACGGAGGAGGGACACCTGGTCAATTTGCTGAAGCTTTTTGAGAGGCTTAGGAAGTTCAGGTTGAGGCTGAATCCTAACAAGTGTACTTTCGGAGTACGGTCTGGAAAACTACTGGGGTTTATCGTGAGTGAGAGAGGCATCGAGGTTGATCCTGCGAAGATAAAAGTAATACAAGAGATGCCAGCGCCAAAAACCGAAAAAGAGGTTCGTGGTTTCCTGGGCCGAATAAACTACATTGTAAGGTTTATTTCTCAGCTCACGGCCACGTGTGAACCGATGTTCAAACTACTGAAAAAAGATCAAGCGATTATCTGGAACGAGGATTGCCAGAAGGCATTTGATAAGATAAAACAGTATCTGCAGGAACCTCCAATCTTGATACCCCTAGTGGTCGGAAGACCCTTAATCATGTACTTGACAGTTCTTGAGAATAGTATGGGGTGTGTTCTCGTTCAGCACGACGAGACGGGTAGAAAGGAGCATGCCATTTACTACTTGAGTAAAAAGTTCACAGACTGTGAATCTCGTTACTCGATGTTGGAGAAGACGTGTTGTGCATTAGCCTGGGCCGCCAAACATTTACGACAGTACATGCTCAATCATACAACCATGCTAATTTCGAAGATGGATCCGATCAAGTACGTCTTCGAGAAGCAAGCGCTTTCGGGAAGGATTGCCAGATGGCAAATGGTGTTGACGGAATATAACATTCAGTACATTTCCCAGAAGGCCATTAAGGGAAGCGTATTGTCTGAATACCTTGCCGAACAGCCGATCGAAGATTACCAGCCGATGAAATTTGAATTCCCTAATGAGGATATCATGTTTCTCAAAGCAAAAGATTGTGATGAACCGTTGCCCGGCGAGGGTCCAGAGAGGAAATCCCAGTGGAAATTGATATTTGATGGGGCGGTTAATTCTTACGGAAGTGGCATTGGAGCGATCATCACGACTCCCCACGGATCCCATATCCCGTTCACTGCGAGACTGACGTTTCCGGTCACCAATAACGAAGCGGAGTACGAAGCATGCATCATGGGTCTAGAAGAGGCAATTGATTTGAGAATCAAGAACCTAGATGTATATGGTGACTCGGCACTTGTGATTAACCAGATTAAAGGGGAGTGAGAGACTCGTCAATCGAATCTGGTGTCGTACATGAACTATGCCAGAAGGCTACTTCCGTTCTTTGATCGAGTGGAACTTCATCATGTGCCTAGGGCTGAAAACCAGATGGCTGATGCCTTAGCCACGTTGGCTTCGATGTATAAAGTCAATTTTTGGAATGAAGCTCCAAGGATTGTCCTTTCTCGTCTTGATAGACCTGCATTCGTCTTTGCGATCGAGGAAGCCTCCAACGGCAAGCCATGGTTCCATGATATCCAGACCTTCCTTATGACTAAGGAGTATCATGCGGAAGCATCAACCCAGGATAAGAAGACTCTGAGGAGGCTATCTGGAAATTTTTATCTCAATCCTGATGGAGTTCTGTATAAAAGAAACCACGATCTCGTGCTACTCAGATGTGTAGATGAGAAAGAGGCGAGTATGCTCATGGAAGAAGTCCATGAAGGCACATTTGGTACGCACGCCGGCGGGCACGCTATGACTAGAAAGATCCTGAGAGCAGGATACTACTGGCTGACGATGGAATCGGATTGCTTTAAATTCGTGAAGAGATGTCACAAATGCCAGATTTATGCTGATAAAATTCATGTGCCGCCGTGCCCATTGAATGTCATGTCCTCCCCGTGGCCGTTCTCCATGTGGGGCATCGACATGATAGGAAAGATCGAGCCCACTGCATCTAACGGTCATCGTTTCATTCTAGTAGCCATCGACTACTTCACCAAGTGGGTGGAGGCAACCTCATATGCTAATGTGACCAAGCAGGTGGTGGCTAAATTCATAAAGAGGGACATCATCTGTCGTTACGGAATTCCCGAGCAGATCATTACTGATAATGGTTTGAATCTGAATAACAAGATGATGAAGGAGCTGTGCCAGAGTTTCAAGATTGAACACCACAACTCATCTCCTTACCGGCCGAAGATGAATGGCGTCGTTGAAGCGGCCAATAAGAACATTAAGAAGATTGTGCAGAAGATGGTTGTGACCTATAAAGATTGGCACGAGATGTTGCCATTCGCGCTGCACGGTTATCATACGATGGTACGTACATCAACCGGGGCAACTCCTTTCTCACTGGTGTACGACATGGAGGCTGTCCTACCGTTAGAAGTTGAGATTCCTTATTTACGAGTTTTGGTTGATATGAAACTCGATGAGGCAGAATGGATTAAGAACCGATTAAACCAACTCAGCCTGATGGATGAGAAGAGATTAGCATCGATTGCATATGGGCGTCTGTACCAAAGCCGAATGAAGAAAGCTTATGATAAGAAGGTGCGTCCTAGAAGCTTTCAGACGGGTGATCTCATCCTGAAGAATATTCTTCCTCCACACTCCGATCACAGGGGCAAGTGGACTCCTAATTACGAAGGTCCGTACGTCGTCAGCAAAGTCTTCTCGGGAGGAGCCTTGTTGCTATCCACGACGGATGGTGAAGATTTTGCATCCCCGGTGAACGCGGACGCAGTTAAAAAATACTTTGCTTAAAAATGACCCGCTGGAAAGAAAAAGAATATCCAGGCAAAAACGGGGCATCCCGGCGAACCATAAAAAAGGAAAAAGGTTCGGGCAAAAATTAGGGATATAAAGAAAAGAATGTACACCCGCAAAGTCGAAAACCTGAAAGGGCGACTTTGGCAAAAAAGGGTATCCCGGTGAATCGAAAACCCGAAAGGGCGATTCAGGCAAAAGTTAGGGATTTGAAAAATCAAATGACTGTGTTCCGCGTGTGGACTCTATTTGTTTAGTGGTTCGGAAGACCTGAAGGCCGTTCATCTGAATCAATCTCTTCTGAAGCTGAAGCGTCGGAGAAGTATTGAAGTCGAGTGGGTCATAGAGGGATCAACTCATGGTGTTCGTCTATGCCTTGTTGCCAACATTTGTGTATATACTGATGCATATTTATGTTTTTATATTTGCGCGGCTTCCTCATTCCAGGAGCTTGCGTCTGTTGTAAAACATTTTTTCCCATTCAGGGGTCGTTATCAATAAAATGTATACTATTCAGCAATTCTGTTTGTTCGTTTAGCGTTTATCTGTTTTGTTTGCGAAAAAGAACGCCAATGTTTTTGATAAAATGCGCATACATAAACTTACTGGCCTAGGGCACTGATTGTTGAAACAATGAATCACTTGAACATTGTCACAAGATGATAACCTTGATAGGTCCCTTTGAGAAGGGTATCTTGTCTGTTTGTTTGTGTTGTTGCAGGTATAGCATATTCCAGGCAGTACGCCGTATGCGTTCCCAAGCAGGATGATTCCTTCTTCTCCAGCAAGTTCAGCAGCCTCTCCCCGTGGAGGCTGAACATGAGATCGTAAGCATTGATATGTCTCCCCAACCAGAGAAGATTCTCTCCTCAAGCAGATGTATCCTGAAGGATCGTCGTCCCCCCCAGCTGAGTCATATACTAAAGTATGCGGCTTTCAAAAGTTCAGACTGAAGTCTTCAGCAGAATCGAAGTTCCCCACAGAGTCGTACTCTCCCCAGTAAGCAGAATGATTCCTTCTTCCCCAGTCGAGTTTGCAGATCCCCAAGAGAGCCGAGTTCCTGGAAAGCAGTTGGGGCCATGATTGGTTTTCCCCAGTAGGATGTCGAATAGCTGATGCTGTATTTCCCCACCGGAGTCGTTATCTCCAGGAAAGTTTTGTTGTGAATGTCGTGCAGTTTATTTCTGCGATTGATATCGTTTCCTCAACAATTTGTGGTTTGAATACCTAGTTGAGCGGGTTAGGTTCTCGGAGAGCTTTATTCCCCTGCAGCAGTTGACTGAAGATTAGTTCCCCAGGCGGAGTCCAATTGAGATTGGTGTGACTTTTTCTCGGCAGGATGATTCCTTCCTCCACCAGAGTGGTTCCTGCTCCTTGACAGGAAGATTTTCCCTTCAGCATTTATTTTGCTAATGGGGGCGTATAATCTTGCATGATTGCATAGCATTTACCCTAAATGCGTAGCATTTCCACCGTGTGGAGCATTGCGCCATTGTCAAACATACGCCTATGAAGCATGAGCTAGGTCGTTACCGTTCTTGTTTTGCAAGTGTTCCCCGACAGGGTGTTTGCTCAAGATGATTCCTGAAACCTCAGAAGAGTTGTGTGGCTCAGGATGATTCTTGAATTCCCCCAGCAAAGTTATTTGTCCAAGATGATTCTTAAAATCCCCAAGGAAGTCGCCATAGTTGGTTGCTCAAGTTGATGCTTAGAATCTCCAGCAGAGTTATTGGTTCAGGATGATTCTTGAAGTCCCCGACGGAGTTATTTGTCCAAGATGATTCTTGAAGTCCTCAGTAGAGTTGATACACCCAGAATGATTTTTGGATCCCCGAAGCAAAGTTACTTGATGGTTCTCCAGAACCCCCAGCAGAGATGTGTCATCCCCGGCAGGTTCTTAAACAGAGAAGTTGAAATTTCCTTGAAGACTTGATGATTGAAGTCCGGCAGTGGTGCCGAAACCCCAGACTTACTGACGAAGTCTAACTGCAATGTCAAAGCAGTTATCTCAGCTGACGTGAAGTGCCTGACGACAAAAAGATTGCATATCCTTATTGGTCCGTGATGGATTAAGGATTCTATTTAAAGACTTGTTGACAAAGTCCAACTGTGATGTCGACGCAGTTCTCTCAGCCGATGCGGAGTGCCTGATGGCAGAAGTTTGGATATACCTATTTGGTTCATGATTGACCAAGAATTCTATTTCCGAATTACTGATAAAGTCTGGCTGACGCCCGAAAAGTTCTTTGAATGCCCGACGGCATAATTAACTTGATTGTTAAAAGGTTCCTAACGACCTGATGATTCCCGAGGAATTCTCCTGCTATGACGCTGAATACCTGACGGCATAATCGACCATTCATTACCAGTTACCGCGTAACTAGTGATCCCTTGGTGACTTGAGGACGAAGATCTACAGCAAAATCAGATGACCATCCTGACAGAGATTTGAGATTAGACCTTTCACCGGTTACCGTGTGACCAATTCTCCAGCTAGTTGTCGTGCAGCTATTATTTCAGTTTCCGAAGATTTGTCCCCACCAGAGTATCGTGTACTTGTGCAGTTGGCAAATTTCTGGGTTATTGGTATTCAACTGTCTTTCACCTTGATTGTTTGAGATTCGTTCGCTTCTCACCCAGTCAGGTCCAAGCCGTTTGAATAGGGGCAGCTGTTGCACCCCAAAATTTGCCCAACATTTCTTTACCTAGCTTATGTTTCATTTCATTCACATTAGCATTATCATTTGCATTTCATTGACATGTATGCAGGAGATCAAGAGGTATGATCACCAATCAATAGCTACACAAGACTATGAATCTAGCTAAGAAGGTTATTCAAGTGTTCAAGGGTTGACATCCTTGTCAGAGAAGTTAAAAGATCCTCAGAGAGAGTGATTGAAGCCAAGTGTGTAGGCCTCCTAACTTGAGAGTGGAGGGAAATCATCAGATAATTCTGAGGCCATGAAGATGGGCTTGAGGTCTTGAGAGAGCTCATGAGAAGGTTTGAAGATCACTTTGATGCCTAGACAGGTCATAATGCAAGATTAAGAAGGCTCAGCCATGAGTGGTGCAGCTAGGGTTTGACTGGGTCAACCCTAAGTCAACTGAGGATTTGAAGAAGGTTGAGACCTAATCCAAGAGCCATGTGATCATGGATTGATTCATTAATATGTTCTAAGGATGATTCCAAGGTTAAATCATCATGATTGAAGAGTTTGAGAAGTTTCAGGCTAGGGTTTCTAAGGCTTGACAGTGTAAAATCCCCTAGTTTGACCCCTATCTTCAAGGCAATTTAGATCAAGATGTGATTGTCATCTCATCTTACCCCTAACATGATTGTTGTAGGGCATGATCTTAGCTTTAATTTGAGTTCTAGAAGTCCTTGATAGGATTTGTAGAACTCAAGTTATGGCTTTGACAAGTTACAAGTCATCTGAGGAATGTGAATTTGGAGCTTGAAAGTTACCTAACTTGCATGAAACTTTTTCCCTAGATGGATGATTCCTATGAACTTTTTGTCAACATGAATGTTGTTCCTTATTCTCTTAGATTTCTATAGAGTACTAGAAGTCCTTGATAGGATTTGTAGAACTCAAGTTATGGCTTTGACAAGTCAAGGGTATTTTGGACATTTGGTGATTATAGGTCATTTGTGATCATAGGCCATTTTCACCAACTTAGAGGCTTCAAATGAAATTTTGTTCAACTAGAAAGTTGCTCAAAATGGGGTTTTAACCTTGACCATGCATCAAGGAGGCATTGAAATGGCTCAAGGAGAGACTTGGTTCAAGAAATTTTGAAAAAGGAAGAATTAAAGTCATTAAAAAGGTCAAATTTGTGATTTTTTGTTCTAAGGCCAAAATGGGGCATATGACATATCATTTTAATTAGAATTGAGGTTTTAAAGACAATGGCAATGTTGGTTTTTTCATTTGAAGTCATTTTCTCATAATTGCATTTGGTTGCTTATGACATAAGTTACACTTGCCAAATCATTCACAAGTGCAAAACCAAGGTTCCAATCCATCCAAACACATTCAGAATCTCATTTGAGGAGAAATTGAACCATGATCAAAGTGATAAACAAGCTGCAAACTGAACTGTCATGGATGAGCATGAGATGAAATTTTCCATAGCATGAGAAATTGAAAATATCCTTTAGAGCATTCCAGAAGTTTCCAGATCATTCCTACTGGTTCTATATAAGCATTAGAACTGGTTCAGAGCATTGGTTGGTGAGAATTGGGAGAGAAAAGAGAGATTGAATTCTGAAATTGCAAATCAAATTCAGTTACACACATTCGAGCCATTTCAATCCATTTCTTTGCATTCAGAAGTTTCCTCTTGTGTTGTTGAGTGATTCCAGATAGAATTTAAGCCAAGATCATTGCAAAATCGTGAGAGAGCATTTTGAGTTCATAGCTTGCAAGTCAAAATCGAATTCAAGGATTCAGAGAGTTTCAATCCAATTGGTTGCATACAGAAGTTTCATTTGGTGTTAGTGAAGGTATCTGGAGATTCTTGAAGGTTGATTTGAAGGTTTCAGTGCTCTGTGCATTCAAAATTTGCAGGTATGTAATTCTCATCCTATGGCTTGATTCATGTAGTTTCTTTAGGTTTTGATAGGTTAGATTCAGTGTAGATTATTGCTAGAAGCTTTCTGGTAGCAAAATTCGAGGA
The DNA here is from genome assembly GCA_963859935.3 of Lathyrus sativus. Taxonomy (NCBI): domain Eukaryota; kingdom Viridiplantae; phylum Streptophyta; class Magnoliopsida; order Fabales; family Fabaceae; genus Lathyrus; species Lathyrus sativus. The sequence goes on along the minus strand of OZ012740.1, from coordinate 149,697,553 downwards.
TTAGAGACAATTGGTTAGGTGACCAGTTTTCTTGAGAGGACCATATCTTGCTGATTCTTGGTGTATAATCTTAGTTTGATAGTTAGAATTAATCAGGGTGAAGTGGTGATGATGTTAGGCATCTTAATTTGGAGTTTGGTGAGATTTAATTCTTGGGCAATTTCTGAAAATCAATGCGTGTTTTGAGATGGAGGAGGATTCAATTCATTTGGTTGGCATGGTTGAGTTGCTGATGGAAAATCGAGTGAGTTAGGGTGTTCAGGTTTGAATTTTGGTGAGATATTAGAGGAGTACGATTGGGGAAGATGAAGATATGAAGCTCTGTTCATCCATGGCATTTATTCCCTCCAACATTTGAAAGGTAGAAGACGACCTAGGGACCCTTAGATCTTAGGAGGACTTTGACTCAAATGATGATTTGATGGCCACGATTGCATTTCAATTAGTGGAAGAATCTTGTAACACCCCAAATCTAAACTTGCGGAATACAGGAAAAACAACAATTCATACAGCAAACAAAGCGCAGTAGCGCAAACATTGACTGCATGACGGTCGTCATGAGCCTGTGACGGTCGTCACACAGGCAAAATTCCTCACATCAGAGATGTTACACTTCAACCTGACGGACAATAATCATTATGCAACAACTTGCAATTATCATACGTAGCACGAAATTAGATGTACAATCACCAATGTATTACTTAACCATTTAATCATAAAACAACTCGTCATTACTTCCGGTGTAAGTTCGATAAAGTATACAACATGTTCTCTTAAAACAATTTAATAAAAACATCGTAACAAGTTCAATCAACAATAACATCGACTAAAATAATAACAGCAATCGTCCATCCCCCCAAGAGTGCTACGTATCAGAGCGACCAACGACACCTTAATGGGAACTACGCTCTATTCCTGACTACCTGCAAATTACCACCAGAGGAGGTAACATACAACGGAAAAGGGTGAGATATCAATAATATAACATAGAGCATGATAGAAAACATGCCAGAAACTCATCACAGCATTATAAGTTTCGAAATCATAAACATCATCGACAATAACTGCAACAATCCATATCTCACGTAAAACAACATTAATATACAACTAACATAATTATGCAACTTCATGTGACTCAACAATGCGACTCAACTGTGCATATGCATGTGGTACCAATTTGCCATCAAGGCCGCCAATACAGGCCATCGCAGAATTTGCCACTAAGGGCCGCCAATACAGGCCATCGCAGAATTTGCCACAAGGACCGCCAATACAGACCATCGCAGAATTTGCCACTAAGGGCCGCCAATACAGGCCATCGCTAATATGCTATGCCATGAAATACCTCTATTATGGACCACAACATCACCGACTATGCAACAAGGCATCAAGCCTACAACAAAACGTCCATAACAGAACATTGCTATTTCATATGCATCATATGTTCATCATTCCAACTATTCATGTAAAGGAACATTACAACATCGTATCAACAAATAGGAACTCAAAGTGTTCATACAAAACGGCTATTCTTATACAGGTATAACATCAACATCAGTTCAAGAATTAATCTTTAACATCTTATCGTAATAACAACATTACGGCATCTTCTCACATAATTAATTACAAATCAATCACAACCAGGTAACTGCCCTTTTTGGCCAATTAGGGAAAACCATTAAAGCGTTGTACGAATAACCGTATAGCATATTCGTTCTACGTATTTGCTGTTCGCTGTCGCTACTGCGAAAATCGGCGCCGGCTGACAGAAGAGTCGCCACCTTTCGTTATTTATCCCTCAAAGCGGGAAAGGAAACGATCGGAAAAAGCTAACGAAAAAGGGGGAAAGGTATGGTCATCGCAACCAAAACCTGGGTTCGGGAGTCGGTTACGTAAGGGGAAGGTATTAGCACCCCTCACGTCCATCGTACTCGATGGGATCCACGCTTGCTTGGTTTGTACGGATTACACTTCTATCTAAACTAAAGGATGAGGTCTGAAAAGAAAAGGAAACATGACTCGGCAAAGCATCACACTTTATGCCTACGTATTCCCGTCTGGAACGAGAAATCAGAGTCAACGTAGTTCGCCTAACTACGGGTGAAGCTGGGTGAAGGTTGCTCGCTAGGATATCGCATCCTATGCCTACGTACTTCCACACAGCATGGAAGATCAGAGCAAACGTAGTTCGGGCTACGCACGACACAAGCTGTTCAAGTGTCTTTTATGAAAAAATCTCACCTTAAACAAGGGTTTTCTTATTGCAAAAAGGTTGATGTTCGTTCAAATCTTTTGACGGAAGAAATGAATTAATCTCTGTTATAACCTTTATTAGTGTTTTTCTGTTGTTTTGAAGGAAGAAGAGATGACACTCTACAAATCCTAGGGTTGAAAAAAAAAGGGAATAAAATCTACCCTAATGTTATCATGCATGGGTTAAGACCTAATGTCTATCATGCTCCTCTCTTGCGCAGAGAGAAACAGAGATCCTAAGGGAATAGACGGAAACAGAAGCAGCAGATATATACAATAAAGCAGTAAAATGCATGGATGCAACAATACAAGCGAGGCAAGGGAGTCCCACTCAAACTCGAACCTAGAAGACAACAGGCAAAAGTGAACAGAATTCACTCTCAACCTAACAGGTTAAACAGCAAGCAATACAGTCAGGGAAAACCAATCAATACATCAAGAATTAAAAACAGCAAAAATAAACAGCCACAACAACTCTGCATCAACATCTGACTTCAAGTCATCATCAAACATCCACCAGCTTTAAGCAAGCATCCATCTCCATCTCCACAGCCTTCCAGCAAGGTCTTTGTCATCAGTCTTCAATCTGCAATGGCTCTTCTTCAAGTCCTACTCTCCAAGCTGAGGAATCAATCACAAGGATGAACTGGGTGTTAAGCAATTAGTTGACCACCAAAGGTGGCAAACAGACTGCTATCAACACAGAGAATATTTCTCTCAAGAGTTCTATCCCTTAGACATTAGCACCAATCCTTCCAAAGGAAGGGGGTGAGTGTCTTAGAGAGACTCTACATCACAGAGAAGGATGGAGGCAGTCAAGACCTTCCATGTTTGAGAATCAAGTTTACTACTCTAGAGCTCTGCCTAGCTCCTAAATCCTACAGACTCCAACAACTGCCAGCAAGAGATATTCCTCATCAACTCTGGAAGTTGGTCTTCAGTCTCTGATCTTCAAATGGGCTTCATCACCACAGTCTTCAGCTCAAACCCCAAGTCCCAAACAAACCCAATACCCCAAACAGACAAATGAACTAACCCCAGAGAGGGCACACCACACAGTCAATCAAATATAAGCAATATACTAATAGCAGTAAGGGAATCCTAATATTTTCTAAGGGATCTATCTTATACCCATAACCCCTATAGTCCCATACCCCAAAAATCAAATAAAAATTCCTAAAAGACAAGATCTATCTCACCTATGCTCACTTAAAACCCTAATTCATCACTCTAATCTCACCTAATCAAATCACCTAAAATTTTAATCCTAAAAATATGAATTAAATCCCATATACAAGTTGAAGTCCTAAGCTAATCACCCTAAAAAGAATGGACCCTAAATCTAAGGGGAACTATTAGAACTAAAATCAACAAAATTAGGTACCAAACTAAATCCATTAAAAAGCTATTTACAAGAAAAATGCATAAAAAATATCAAAACAAAATAAAATGCCATTTTTATTATTGGATATTTTTCTTAACAGAATTATGAATCTACCACATAAAGAACCAATCAAAAATAAGCTATTTTCAATTTTATATGGACTTTCTAAGATCAAAGAAAATATAAAAGACAATAAAAAACAAAAAATGAAATAAAAGGGGAGGGGGTGCCATAAGCAAAGGCGCCTAGTTCATATCCTGATGGGCCAGAAAAAAATGGGGGCGCGAATATCAAATACCTGGGCCCAGTACGCGTCAGAAAATGAATTAAAAAAAAAACTAAAACGGGCATGGTGTATTTAGCAACAAATTCAAGTGTTATTTCCAATTGGGCTTCGCTGGGGGGTGGGGATAGGAATCTGAATCCAGGCCCAGGGGTTGCGTTTAAGTGAAACGCATCGTTTCACTATGAACTTTCCCTCCGTTCTCAACTTTAAACATTATCCCTTGGATCAGTGTAAGAAGTCAATAATTTGGCATGATCGAACGGCCACAGTGTCGTCTTCTCCAATCAACTTCTAGGGTTTCAGAAATCCATATCCATGCATGAATCTTCAAGTCTATCGTTCTCCCTCAATATTCCATGAAATCATAAAATTCCAAAACCAAAATTGGCCTACTCAAAGCCCTCTACAAGATCCTTCACTTGGATTTTTCTAAAACTCACTCCATGATTCAACCCGATAGCTAGAACCTTAGGGCACCAAGAATTGCACCTGATATGCGTGGCTATGGTTCTTGCTCAAACTATACTAGAACGATCTAGAGATTATGCTGAGTATTCTAAGCCAAAAAACTAACATTATCTTGCCCTAATCCATGAGTTCTTGATCTTGAAAGATTCATCACCATGAATCAAACCTTCTCTAATGGCCATAACAGATTGTGCACATGTTCATCTACCTAAACCTAACACTTTTATACTAATAATCTAACCTAACAACACCTAATTATAGAGATAGAAATGAAATTACCAACCTGCTAGGTGGCTATGGCAGAGGTGGTTACAGTCCAATCCAATGCTTGCAATCCTTTGAGAGTGATCCTTGCTTGATGAGGAGCTTTCTGTTTGCAACAATGGTGATGATGAGTGCTTGGATTGTGAGATTCGAGTCTGATATGGATCTTTGCAATCTCCACCTTAGAGCTTCAATCCTCCATTGATGTATCTCTGAGCTTGCTTGGATGCACTCACTATCTTCAATGGATGATGGATGAAGAAAAAGAATGAACAGAATTGGTGTAGATTGAAGATTTTCACACTTTCTTACAATGGAAGCAACAATGGAATTCTCTCTCTTCTCTCCCTCTTTTCACCAACCCCTTTCACCAATGAGTTCAATCCAATATATAGATGATGATGGACAGATCTAGAAGTTTTTGGATGCCTCTAGGATGATTCTAGAATGTGGTGGAAATTCATGGAAATTCTCATGTGATGACATATTGATATCTCATGGTATCTCCTTACAATGCACTTATACTCCTTCAAAATCTCCTTACCTGCCAAATTGGAATGATATTCAAGCTCCTTGCCTTTGAAATTTCACTTATGCCAAGTTTTCCATACTTGCCTTATTATGCAAGTAACAAAAATACAAAACAAGTCCCATTTTTAAACCCTAACTCAAAAGAGTGGCTGAACCAATGTCTCTAAAATGGTGTTTGGAATCAATTTGGTATATTGGATGACCCATTTTGGATTTGTAGATCTCTCAAACCAATTTTTCATTTCAACTTTTTCAACTTATATGCCTTTTTTAGGTCATTTTTCACCAACTTTGGTAAAGTCTTGTTCTATGCATTTCCAAACTCCCATGACCTCTTTCCTAGACTTAAAATGACATTTTAAGCAACTTTGATGTTGTGAAGTTTTTCATTTGAAGCTTCCTTGTATGAGTTTTAGGCATAGGCTAAGAATGACCGGTAATCCTCAGATGACCAAAATACCCTTTGCTTGCCAAGACCATAAGTAGAGTTCCACAAATAATATGAAGGCATACCATACCTTTATAGAAATCTAGGACAATAAGGAACAACTCTCATGTTGGCCATAAATCCATTTGACATCTCCTTGAAGGTCAAAAGTTGCTTGGAAGACAGACAACTTTCACAGACAAATTTCAGTGCCCTCAGATGACCTGTAACTTGCAAGAGCTATAACTTGAGTTCTATAAATCATCTTGATGACTTCCACCACTAAAATTAAATCTATGAAGATACTCTACAAGTTTCATGTGGACCAGAAATTCATATGAAGCTTGCATCTTGAGTTACACTGCTTTGAAGTTTGACCTAAATCAGGGGATTTTACACTGAAACCCTAATTTGGTAACTCCTCTTCTCCTTGACTCCTCTTGATTTTTCTTTAGCACAACATCATATCCATATCCATATAGCAAATAATGAATCCCACATTCTTCAAATGATCCTTGATGCCCTTCAAAACAATTCTTTGACTTAGGATTGACCTAGTGTTGACCCAGATAAAACCCTAGTTGACTGACTTCAACTGAGGCTCTTGCAATCATCCCAATGACTTGGTTCTTCTTCAAAATGATCATCTAGGCTCTTCATAACATCCATACACACCTCATGCTCTTGGCTCATAGCTCACACTTCCTCTGATGATCCCCAACTAGCCTCAAGATAGGAGAGAATTCACTGATCAACCTGGCAACTCTCCAAAGCTCAAATTCTTCCCTGATGACCTGAGTAGTCTTGAATATGAATGAAACCCTTGAATATGCCTCTTGAGACAAGAATGATACTTGATCCCCTGATTAATATTAGCTTGCCTATGCTATGCAATGCAGATGAATGTACTATGTACATGATGACAATGCAAATGACTATGCAATTGAAACATAAACCTAGGTTAGAAAAGGTTGGGCAAATTTTGGGGTGCAACAGCTGCCCCTATTCAAGCGACTTGGACCCGACTGGATGAAGAGCGCGCAGCCTTCAGACATTCGAGGCACGAGACGGTTGAATACGAAAGAACCCGGAAATTTGCCAATCGCAAAATAAAATTGCGAAAACGACTACTGCTTGGGAAAAACCCTTTCAGGGAAAATGGCTTATGTTGTCACGGCGACAACTAGCCATCCATCTGTCAATCTGTTTTGTAAAATAATCTGGTATCGTCCGCAGACCACTCCATTCCGAAGAAATGAGCATACACCACACAACGAGAAATTGTTGACATCACTTATCAACCTCTGTTGATCTCACTTATCAACCTCTGTTGATCTCACTTATCAACCAAGCACACGCTAACCAGCAGGAGTAATCTTGACTTCACTTGTCAACCTTTCGTATCTTGAAGAGACGAGCAAACGCTTAACCAAGCGGGGCAATGTTCGAAGACATGAACAACCAACTCTGCGGGGAAATGAGAAACTTAAGCAACCCTGAGAGGCCAATTCTGACGACTGCTGTCAAACACCTGCTGGAGAAATTGGGGAACTTAAACCAAGCACCCTTGTTGAAAAATACGTGGAATTTAACCAAACAAATCCTATAGCTAGAACCCTGCTGGGGACTATGAGGGACTTAACCAAGCACCCTATTGAAGTAACACCCTGCTGGAGAACCTAACTCTGTTGGGGGAATTGCGGGTAACCACCCGAAAATCTGCATTACCACCTTATAGTACTGATACCACAGCAACCTGAGAACGAATCAGCTGGGGGAACACAAGTAACTTAACCAAGCGACTTGTCGAAGAATACCCTGCCGGGGACTACGAGGAACTTAACCAAGTATCTCGTTGAAGATCACCCCGCTGGGGATTATGCCTCTACTGGGGTAACTGTGGGAAACTACCCAAAAATGCATTATGCCATTTCCACAGTACTCTGAGAAAGGACTCGGCTAGGGAGAAAGAGAAATGCTTGACCAAGCAACTCTGCTAGGGGAATATGCCATGACGAACACGATCACTGCGTGTCTGGCACAATAACCCTCTGTAACAAGATGAACACGATCACTGCGTATTCTACATCACAAACCTCTTGGCAGGAAAAAAACACGATCACTGCGCGTCTTGATGCCACAAACAAAATCACATAATGGGACAAACACGACGAACACAATCACTGCATGCTGCGTTACAATCATATCGACCATAAATCCAACCGGATGAGATGAACATGATCACTGCGTGTGCTGCAATAGGGCGAATGCAATCACTGCGCATCTCGACCAACAAACCCCCAAAATGATGTCAATACGATCACTGCGTGTGTCACCAACCCATGTAATAGGACGAATACGATTACTGCGTATGCCGACCAACAAAACCAACTGATACGGTAGCCACGATCACTGCGTGCTCCGCACCACAAGTTCCCATGGTACTATCAACACGATCACTGCATGCTATATGAATACGATCACTGCGTATCTTGAACACGATCGCTGCGTGTTTGAACACGATCACTGCGCGTTCTGAGCCACGATCCTCTTGACTGGAGAAAACACGATCACTGCGTGCTGTATGTCTCAACTAACCCACATAACTGGACGAATACGATTACTGCATATTCTAACCATACATTGGGTGAACACGATCACTGCGCGCTTCATGTCACGACCCTCTTGACTGGAGGAAACACGATCACTGCGTGCTGTGACACTACTTCAGACATGAGACAAATACGATCACTGCGCACTTCGGCCACTAACAATCAGATGAACACGTTCACTGCGTGCCTCACCCCATAACCAAACCGTATAACGGACGAATACGATCACTGCGTATACCGACCAACCAACTGGATGAACACGATCACTGCGCGTCAATCTACAACCACTGTATAACATACGAATACGATCACTGCGCACTTCGGCCACTAACAGTCAGATGAACACGTTCACTGCGTGCCTCACCCCATAACCAAACCGTATAACGGACGAATACGATCACTGCGTATACCGACCAACCAACTGGATGAACACGATCACTGTGCGTCAATCTACAACCACTGTATAACAGACGAATACGATCACTGCGCATATCGACCAACAAACATCACATGATACGGTAAACACGATTACTGCATGTTCTGCACCACTAATAGAGTGAACACGATCACTGCGCATCCTGCCCGATAAAACCCCGAGATGATACCAACACGATCACTGCATGCCTTACAACACAACCTTCTTAGATCGGGACGAATACGATCACTGCGCCATTCGACCACAGATACACATACCAAGATCAACACGATCACTGCGTGTTCTATAACATGAACCCCATAGATGGTACAAATACGATCACTGCGCACTTGGGCCACAAATCCACATCTTACAATCAACACGATCACTGCGTGCCTTACAATATGAGCCCCATAGATGGTACGAAATACGATCACTGTGTACTTTGACCACAAAACCCACGTCTTCCTGAAGCCACGATTTCTCTTATCGGCAAGGAATAACATGTCTGAAACTGCAGAAGTAACTACCTGGCTTATGTTTCAAAATGCATGTTTGAGATGACGTAATGCTTCCGCGCTGCATGAAAATGCTACGTACTCGGGTAGAATGCAAGTGCTCATGATGCATGCTTATGCAAAGAGTTACTTCAGCAAAATAAATGCTGAAGACACACTGGATCCGCCGGGGATGACCGGAATACTACCGATACGCTTCCAACAAAATAAATGTTGGAAAGATGAACTAACTCCGCTGGGGATAACCATCCTGCTAGGAAAGTAGCTCACAAACTCAAAACTTCAAAACCTGCTGAGGACGATCCTCCTGACGAGGAAGAGCGACTTGCTGGGGAAAGAAGGGACAATCCTGCTCGGGAAAACTCCTTCCAGCAGCTCCAACCACCTGATCACCCTCTGTGGGGAACCTCTCCTGCTATCACTGAGCTGGGGGATTGAACTACACATTCTGATTTGCACTGCACAAGAACTCTCTGGGAAGTTAATCACATCCATCTCGACCTTCACTGGGGAGGACTCTGCTCTGCTTGATAAGCTAATTCTGAACCACTGAAGATACATTGATCTTTTCCTTCGACGCAATCTTCGCCCTCCTAGGTAGACGACATTCAATTTTGCCTGGGCCGACTTCACTGGGGAAAACACAACATTCAACCTCCAGAGAGGGTACCAGCCTGCCATGGACTCTGGCGGGGAACTTTGCAAACCTTCGAATACCTGCAAAAGTCAACAAGCAAACACAAGGCAATCTATGCAAATAGAAACATCTTGGTAATCACCCACGACAACCATTCAGGTAATTTTTGGTTTTAACAATCATCGGTCGAGGCCCGCCTGTTCACACGCATGTAAGTTTATCAAAAACATCGGCGTTTTTTACAAACAGAACTGTAAAAAATTAAAACCAAAGTCACACACTATACTAAATAAAGCACTTTATTGATATCGGCCTGAGAATAGGCAAGATTTGTACATCAGAGGCAACTCCTGAAAAGAGGTAGTCACACATAAACATAATGCAGAAGTATACAAATATACAGAATAAAATTTGTACACATGTCGGCAACATGTTACAGACGAACACCATGAACCGATCCTCCTATGACTCGTCGGACTCTGACGCTTTCCCGATCTTTGTCTTCGGAAGAGATTACTTTGGATAATTGACCCCCAGATGCTCCCAAACCGCTAAACATCAAACTTGGACCGCAGTCATTTGCTTCTTAAATCCCTAACTTTTGCGTAAATCGCCCTTTGCGGGTTTTCGATTCACCGGGATACCCTTTTTTGCCGAAGCCGCCCAGTGTAGGTTTTCGACTTCACGGGTGTACATTTTTCCATTTTATCCCTAACTTTTGCCCGAACCTTTTTATTCTGTTTTTGGTTCGCCAGGATGCCCCATTTTTGCCTGGACTCTCTTTTTTCTGTCCAGCGGGTCAATTTTTAAGCAAAGTATTTTTTAACTGCGTCCGAGTTCACAGGAGACGAAAAATCTTCACCATACATGGTGGATAACAATAAGGCTCCTCCGGAAAAGACCTTTCTCACGACGTATAGACCTTCGTAATTGGGAGTCCATTTGCCCCTGTGATCCGATTGCGGCGGGAGAATCTTCTTCAGCACAAGATCACCCGTCTGAAAGCTTCGAGGTCGAATCTTCTTGTCGAACGCTTTCTTCATCCGGCTCTGATACAGCCTACCGTGTGCAATGGATGCCAATCTTTTCTCCTCTATCAAGCTCAGCTGATTCCATCCACTTCTCACCCATTCTGCCTCATCCAACTTAACATCAAGCAAAACCCTCAAAGATGGTATCTCAACCTCCAATGGCAGGACAGCCTCCATGCCATATACCAGTGAGAACGGTGTTGCCCCGGTTGATGTACGCACTGTAGTACGATAACCGTGCAAAGCGAATGGCAGCATCTCATGCCAATCCTTATACGTTACGACCATCTTCTGAACAATTTTCTTTATGTTCTTGTTGGCCGCTTCAACAGCGCCATTCATCTTGGGTCTGTAGGGAGATGAATTATGATGCTCGATCTTAAAATCCCGACACAGATCTTTCATCATCTTGTTGTTCAAATTCGAACCATTATCAGTAATGATCCGTTCAGGAATACCGTATCTGTAAATTATATCCTTCTTGATAAATCTGGCCACCACCTGCTTCGTCACATTGGCGTAAGATGCTGCTTCCACCCACTTGGTGAAGTAATCGATCGCAACCAGAATGAAGCGATGCCCATTAGAAGCAGTAGGCTCAATCTTGCCAATCATATCAATTCCCCACATGGAGAAAGGCCACGGAGAAGCCATAACATTCAGTGGACTGGGTGGCACATGGATCTTATCAGCATAGATCTGGCACTTGTGACACCGCTTGGCAAACTTAAAACAGTCAGTTTCCATCGTCAACCAGTAATACCCTGCCCGCAACAGCTTTCGAGTCATAGCATGCCCACCTGCATGGGTACCAAAGGTTCCTTCATGGACCTCTTCTATGAGCAAGTTGGCTTCCTTCTCGTCTACACACCGGAGGAGTACCAAATCGTGGTTCCTTCTATACAACACGCCGTCGGGATTCAGATAGAAGTTGCCTGCTAATCTCCTTAGAGTCTTCTGATCACGACTGGATGCCCCAGCCGGATATTCCTTATTCTTCAGGAAATTCTGTATGTCGAAATACCAAGGGTTACCGTCAGATGCTTCATCAATTGCAAACACAAAGGCCGGCCTATCAAGGCGAGAGATGACAATGCTGGGAGCCTTATTCCAGCGGTTGACTTTATACATCGAGGATAACGTTGCAAGGGCGTCTGCCATTTGATTCTCCGCCCGAGGTACATGATGGAACTCCACCCTATCAAAGAAAGGTAGCAACCTTCTTGCATAATTCATGTACGGTATCAGATTAGGTTGGCGCGTCTCCCACTCTCCCTTAATCTGATTCACAACCAATGCTGAATCCCCATAAACATCCAGATTCTTAATCCTCATATCGATAGCCTCTTCTAACCCCATAATGCAAGCTTCATACTCAGCTTCATTATTCGTCACTGAAAAAGTCAATCTGGCTGTGAACGGGATGTGCGACCCGTGAGGAGTGGTAATGATTGCCCCGATCCCACTACCGTACGAATTGACAGCCCCGTCAAAAATCAATTGCCACTGGGAACTCCGCTCAGGACCTTCGCCAGTCAACGACTCATCACAATCTTTAGCTTTCAAGTACATTATGTCCTCATCAGGAAACTCAAACTTCATAGGCTGATAATCCTCAATTGGCTGTTCGGCGAGATATTCAGACAGAACACTTCCCTTAATGGCCTTCTGGGAAACATACTGGATATCGTATTCTGTCAATACCATCTGCCATCTAGCAATCCTTCCAGAGAGCGCTTGTTTCTCAAACACATATTTGATCGGATCCATCCTTGATATCAGCATGGTTGTATGATTTAGCATGTACTGTCTTAGACGTTTGGCAGCCCACGCCAATGCACAACACGTCTTTTCGAGCATAGAGTATCGAGATTCACAATCTGTGAACTTTTTACTCAAGTAGTAAATTGCATGCTCTTTCCGCCCTGTCTCGTCATGTTGACCGAGAACACAACCCATACTGTTCTCCAGAACCGTCAGATACATAATCAGTGGTCGTCCTGCTACTGGGGGTATCAACACCGGAGGTTCCTGCAAGTATTCTTTTATCTTTTCAAATGCCTTTTGGCAATTGTCGTTCCAGACCATCACTTGATCTTTCTTTAACAGCTTGAATAATGGTTCACACGTGGTCGTTAGGTGAGAGATGAACCTAGCAATGTAATTCAACCTCCCTAAGAATCCACGGACTTCTTTTTCTGTTCTCGGTGCTGGCATCTCTTGTATTGCTTTTATTTTTGCAGGATCGACCTCGATTCCTTTCTCGCTCACAATGAACCCCAGTAGCTTCCCGGATCTAACTCCGAAGGTACATTTATTAGGATTCAGCCTCAGTCTGAACTTCCTCAGCCTCTTGAACAACTTCAACAAATTAACCAGATGCTCTTCCTCTGTTTGAGACTTGGCAATCATGTCATCGACATACACCTCAATCTCTCTGTGCATCATGTCGTGAAAAAGCGTCGTCATAGCCCGCTGATACGTTGCCCCAGCATTTTTCAAACCAAAGGGCATCACCTTGTAACAGAAGGTTCCCCACGGGGTGATAAAGGTCGTTTTTTCCATATCCTCCGGAGCCATTTTGATCTGGTTGTACCCTGAAAATCCATCCATGAAAGAGAACACCAAAAACTGAGTCGTGTTGTCAACTAACACGTCGATATGCGGCAGCAGGAAATCATCTTTCGGGCTTGCCTTGTTTAGATCCCTATAATCAACGCACATTCGAACCTTGCCATCTTTCTTTGGCACAGGCACGATATTAGCAACCCAAGTGGGATAAGTGGTAACAGCCAGGAACCCAGCATCCCATTGCTTCTGCACTTCTTCCTTTATCTTTACGGCCATGTCAGGACGAGTCCTTCTGAGCTTCTGCTTCACAGGCGGGCAATCTTCCCTCAATGGTAGACGATGAACAACCATATCAGTATCCAGACCCGGCATGTCCTCGTAGGACCAAGCAAATATATCACTGTATTCACGCAGCATCTCAATAAGCTCTTGCTTGATGCCTGCTTGCAACGCAGCCCCTATACGGATATTCCTAACGCATTCTTCAGACCCCAAGTTGACAAAATCAATCTCTTCCTGGTGAGGCAGAATGACTCTCTCCTCTTGCTTCAATAACCGACTAAGCTCTTCTGGTAAGTCACTATCCTCCACAACCTCCTCCTCTGCCTGGAAGATCGGATGCTCGAAGTCTAGACGAGTCATAGGAAGTTTTTGGTCGGTGTCATCTGAAAATTCATGAATCCTGCGAGGGAAACGGTTAAGTGCTTCAAAATGATGTACAAGCAAAATGCATAACCACGCTGCCATTTTATTGAAAAATAAAGCAGAAAGAAAAGGATCGTAACATTTGAATGTAAAAAACGCCGTCATTTATTGATCATGCAAACATACAAGTCAATAGTTAGGCCCTAAGACAAGATCATCGATGCCCCGGGCAAGGCATGTGATCATACAATGATTGAAAAACAATGCATTACTATTTGGTGACTTGGATGACGTCCTGGATGGACCAGTTGCATAGGCTTTGCCCCGGCGTGCTGGGTCGAATCCATGCGTCCCTGTCGCAATCGCTATCCACTCCTTCCGTATCAGACACGGCATTAATCCTTTCGAAGCTAACTCCACCGGGCGTGAACACGACAGGTCCCTTGAACTTAGGCACACTCTGCGAGGTAGATGGGCGGTACCCCAAACCATACTTATCTTGCTTCATCGGGATGTCCAGAACCTGCCCCCACTTCTGAGTCTCTCCTGCTTGTACCAGCGCCTTGGCTTCTTTATATGAGGAGACGACCACCTCTGGCTCTTCACTCTTCACTGGAGCTTCTTCTTTAACCTTAACCCCTTCGAACGCTTGACACAACGTTTCATGAATCTCTCCATCTACCTCCACATACTTGAAGGAAGATAAATTACTGACTAAAATATCCTCTTCGCCACACACCGTCACAATACTCCCCTCAACCATATATTTCAGCCTCTGATGGAGCGTAGAAGTTACTGCCCCAGCGGCATGAATCCAAGGCCTCCCGATCAAACAGCTATATGCGGGCTGTATGTCCATGATGTAAAACACTGTATCAAACACCTCCGGACCTACCTGAATGGGTAATGTTATCGACCCGAATACTGACCTCCTTGTGCCGTCAAAGGCCCTTACTACCAAATCACTAGGTGTGCACAACAAACCACGGGTATCTAATTTCAACAGAGCTTTCTTTGGTAACACATTCAACGAGGACCCAGTGTCTACCAGCACATGGGATAAAACAGTGCCTCGACATTCGATAGAGATGTGCAGAGCATTATTATGATCACGCCCTCGAGGCGTTAAGTCAAAATCCGTGAATCCCAGGCCATGCCCAGTGTTAACATGTGCCATAACTCCCTCCAGCTGATTAACTGAAATCTCTTGCGGCACGAAGGATGTCTCCAGTACCTTCAACAGGGCATTTCTATGCGCCTCAGAACACAACAGCAGCGATAATATGGAGATCTTTGACGGGGTCTGCTGCAGGTGATCTACAATCTTGTAATCACTTTTGCGGATTAACCTCATGAATTCTTCCACATCTTTGGCTATCGGCTCTTTCTCTTTACTCCCCGAAGATTCCCCCTCAACCACTTTATTCTTACCTCTGGCAAGCCTCTCTGCTTCGACCTCAGGTGAAGTAAAAATTCTCCCGCTACGGGTTATACCACCCGCTCCCACTATGTTATCTACGGATCCCGCTGGCGGCTCATTCAAGTCAATCTTTTCTCCATTACAATACACCTCAGCACCATAGCACCACGGGACTGCCTTTGTGCTTTCATAAGGGACTGGCTTAGCGTTGGTAATAGTAATGGTCGGCCTTTTCGATGATGCCGAAATTGTCACCGATTTGAAGGGAATGGTGATTGTAGCAATCTCCCTACGCTCTTCTACAGATTCTGTCTCGACAGACTTCTCTCGCCCCACAGACCTGTCAAACTGCAAAATTCCTTCATCAATCAAACGTTGAACTCCCCTCTTCAGCTTCTCACAGCCCTCAGGTTGAATCAAACAGTCAACACACTCTTCACTGCAACCGGGATAGACACCTCCGTTCAATAGACGCTGCTTTACGAAACTCAAAGGGGTTTTCAGCTCGCTCACTTCTGAAACCAAGTTCAACTCATCATCCCTCAGGATTGCATTGGCCCCAGTCCCACCATGCTTGGGCATTGGCTGCTGCGTGATATTGGGACCTTCCTTCCCGAAGTTAATAGCCGTACTATCAAGCAAGTCCTGTACTTTATGCTTGAAAGCTAGGCAATTTTCAATGTTGTGCCCTGGTGCACCCGAATGGAAGTCACAGTGCTCGTTAACATCATATCCGACTGGTGGCTGGCCAGTTGGTTGTGCTAAGGTCCTCTTCTCGACTAGCTGCAATTTCAACAAAGTTTGAAGGAGTTCGGCATATGATACTGGCGGTACCTCGAATACTCTCCTCGGTCGCGGGTTCTGAAGTCTGCGCTGATTATTATTAGGCTGCTGCTGAGCCTGCTGCGGTGGCTGTTGTTGTCTCTGCTGTTGAGAAGGCCCTGGAATGGTTACACTTGCAACTTGCGACTGCTGACGCCAATTCTGACCTTTATTCTTTCGTCTAGCATTGTATACAGCATTGGTATCGCCCTGTCGTTTACCACCAAACGTCTTCTTATTACCTCCTGCGGAACTGGACTCACCCGCTTGAATTTTACCGATCTTCACCCCGTTTTCAATGCGCTCCCCCATCAAGATCAACTCAGAGAAAGTACTCATCGAAAAATTGAGCAACCGATCATAGTACATTCCAGAAAAAGTTCCTATGAACATATCCATCATTTCGCGCTCCACCATTGGAGGGTGCACCCTAGCAGCCAGATCTCGCCACCTCTGGGCGTATTCTTTAAAGCTCTCGCTATACTTCTGAGACATGCTCTGCAACTGGACTCGGTTAGGAGCGAGATCACTATTATATTGATAATGCCGAACAAAAGCCTCTGCCAACTCTTTCCAACTTCTGATCTGAGAAGGCTCCAAGCTCATGTACCACTCCAGCGATGGCCCTGATAGGCTATCCTGGAAGAAGTGCATTAGCATCTTTTCATCCTCAGAATACGCAGACATGCGTCAGTAAAATGCGCGCACATGCACCCTAGGGCATGTATCCCCTTTGTACTTATCAAATGATGGTGCTTTGAATTTCAGCGGGACCCTCAACCCTGGGACTAGCCCCATGTTAGACATATCCAGCCCAAGAGCGTTCTGGCTGGCCAATCCATTCACTTTCTCTTCTAGCAATCTCATCCGATGGTTGTCATCCCTGGCTCTTTCATAGCCCTCGTTCTGACCAGAGAACACATCCTCCTGACGATCTTCCCAGCGAGGTACTGTATCATATCCAACATAATCTGCATCACGGCCCGGACCCGTTTGGACGTACCTGGGGTCATACCTCAGATTACCCATCTCTTGAGTGTTGTATGCGCCAGTTCCATATCCAAGATTACCATAGCCACCAAACCCAGCCTTGGCGCCAGCCATGCTGCCGTACCCCATATTCACACCATTGAAGCCCTGGTTGCCATTAATACCATTCATTCCGACATTCTCAGCGCCCCCATTGAAACCCTGGTTGACATTGCCCACGAATATCCCAGCAGTATCCGCATTGACATTCATGTTACCGGTGTTCCCGCCTCCACCTACAGGACCAGTTTCTCCAGCGTTCAAGCCGGTTACAGGAACAACATCAGCACTTTGACGATTCTCAACTCGGGGAGAAGCAGCAATGTTCTCACCATGCGGTGTCCCGTTGTTTTCAGCCCGTGCGACTATCGGTTGAACCAGATTCTGCAGCTGCTCTTGCCCTTTGGCGATAGTCTCCATGGTTTGCATGAGCAGGGCCATCCTGTCACGCATCTCTTGCATTTCACTCTGCACGTTGTCCATGATCTTTTTCTGGTTGATCCTTGTAGAGTAACGGTGGATCCGCTCTTCTGCAATCCTGAAAATACCTGCTAATTGGCGCAGGAGATAAGATTCATGGATCACAAACCTGTAATGCAAATATGAGTATGTATGCAAAATGCAATGTGTGTCTATGCTTTAGGGATTATCATTCCCCGATTCTAGTGTGAGTGTGCCAGTGCAGTGACAGTGCTAGCGATACAGTGATTGGAGCTGAATCATAGAAAACCTCAGAGAAATCCAAGAATACAATATCACTGAGTACAATGAGAAGGCATGACCTCAACCAACAATCCTGGTGATGGTTAGCACGAATGCAAATAAAGCATACAAGTTAATACATGAAATGATCAAGTACTCCCATAAGCCCGGTACTCTTCTATTAACTTCTTGGTCTCTGGATGACTTGGTCGGGTAAGCAGACCCTCGACAAGCTGGTTTCTTATCTTGAGAACACGTCGCACGTCACCGGCGGTTTCCTCCCATGCCCCTTCTCCGAAGCGATCCTCTAGCTTCCGCTTCTGAGACACAGCTTCGTTCCTGCCTTTGATGGCCTTGTTCAATGCTTTCTGGAGGCTATACCTGGCCATTACCTCTTCTTCGCACTTCTCAATGCTAGCCTTCAACTGCTCTTCGAGGTCAGAAATGTGCTGCTTCAATTTATCTTCCCTCTTTTTATTGTTGGTTAGCGTAACATTCCATGTCTTATTACAAGAAGAGATTTCTCGGTGAGCGGCGTCGAGTGCTTTCTTTTTTGCCTCCAACATGTCATGGGAGCTTCTGAACTCTTGACCCAGACGTTCGCGCTTCTTCTTCTCCTCAGTCAACTCGACACCTAGCTTGTTTACTAGTTCGATCTGCTGTTGGAAAGAACGCACAACCTTATTCTTCTCACTCCGCATCTGAGCTAGCTCCTTCTCTAACTCTTCATTAATCTTCCTCAAGGCTTCCTTTTCCTTCACAACTTGCTCGTAGACCTCCATAGTGACAGTGGTTGGCTCTTCCACCGGAATATGAACAGGGACCGGCGCAGCTGGAAATGGCATCAATAACTGTCTGGCTCTCTCCTGGATCCAAACTTTGTAGGGTGCATATGCCTGGCAATCATTCTTCCCCAACAGTGGCTTTCCTTTTCTGTTAATACGCGTCCAGGCATACCGAAGCTTGGCTAGTAGCTCTCCACTCAAATCACCGGTGAAGTACAGAGATTCCTGTACTTCTTCCTCCTGAGGCGGGTTCTTCAGCGCATATCCAAACTGGCGGATGAACAAAGATGGGTTGTAGTTGATACACCCTTTTCTCCCTATCAACGAAACATTAGGATACCCAGAACAACTGAAAACAAGCTCGGACCCCAACAAGTCTCGGTCAAACCACTCAATGTCTTCAGAAGACAGCCTCATCATACGCTCTGGCCAGTCAGCTGTAGTTGCGCTATCCACAAAAGGTCCCTTCAGGGGAAGATGGCTCTTGAACCACATATACAGCAAAGGCACGCAACAAGAGACATTCTTGCCTCTCCTGTTCTCATTTCTGTAGTGCATCGAATGGTAGAAGTCACCGATCAGTGTAGGCACCGGGTTGCCAGCAGCAAATAAATGAAATGCATCCATGTCCACGAAGTTTGGGAAATTGGGAAACAGCACTATCCCATAAATGCATAGGGCCAAAATAGCGTTAAAGACCACCCAACACCCATTCTTAGCGTACTCTTGAGCCTTACCAACCAGAAACTGGAGAGAAAAACCTGGAACCCCTCGCCAAGAAGTCATCAATAACTCAGAAGCATTCATATGCAAGGCCTTAGCTAAATCCTCCAACTTGGGTTCGGCGGCAGAGTGAATAAAAGAAACTGCATTCTGCACCGGCAGCTCAGTAAACTCTACATACTCCTCTATGGTAGGCCCCAAAATGAAGTCAGCAAACGTGAAACACCTCAAAGCCGGGTCATAGAATTGCATCAGCGAATACAGCCCATTCAATTCATCATCAGTGGATTTGCGAACCAAACTCAACAGCCGTCCGTAACTCTGCCTGAAGCTTCTACGGACATCTTCATCTGCGAGAGAAATCAGACCCAGGAGGGGAGCAATATCAGGGATAGGTAGCTTGTACGC
Organism: Lathyrus sativus; assembly: GCA_963859935.3. Lineage (NCBI taxonomy): Eukaryota > Viridiplantae > Streptophyta > Magnoliopsida > Fabales > Fabaceae > Lathyrus > Lathyrus sativus. Next base: position 149,677,622 of record OZ012740.1, on the reverse strand, counting down.
AACTGTCATCCTCAAACCAGCCATGATCAATACTCAGAAGTCCAGACACTAGAACCAGGGAATATGCAAATGCACCTGCAGCACAGACACACGTTAATGGGATGTAATGATAATGACTATGCAAACAATGCAATGCAAGCAACATGCAACAGGGACCAAGTGCCATAGCTGAGAAGCCTGAACCATATCGAAAGTCTCAGATAGACCCTCCAAAATTCCTCAAACCCTGGTCTCAGATAGACCCAAAACAAGGCTCCAACACTGGTCACTGATAGACCTCATGCCATAACTCCAAATGGTCTCTGACAGACCTCATACCATAACTCTGACTGGTCTCTGAAAGACCTCATGACTATCCATAAATACCCAGGATCTCTGATCAAGAAATAACCGGTATCTGAAGGTCTAGTTACCTGCATAACCCCAAACCCTCTCACAGGTGGATGTCCTAGTAACTGACAACGGTATGGCATCCTATGCGGTCGTTGGCGTCACAGACTTTCAGGGTTGATGATACGATTCCCAGAAGGAGTGGCATCATCAAATCCTGAAGAGGCCTCACTTAGCCAACTTCCAAATGATCGGTTCCCAGAGTCGACAATCCAACTAACCAGCAACCCGAGCCACCCAACGGGCAGGACAGGAGGCCAACCAGAAGAACCTCGTCTGAGTGTAGATTTCGCGGGACACTAGGACATGCAAAGCACGTGCGCGCCCACTAATCTCTACTCTAAGTCTCGGTGCACTCAAGCCCAGGTCCGGCTTATCTCTCAACCATAGAATCACCCGTCACACCCCAATACAGCAATAATAATGATAATAAAATGCTGAAATGTAAATACAGAAATGTAAATCCATACAAAATCCTCGACGGGAAAACAAGCGCTAGGATTGACTCTCTTAAGGAACGTTAGATCCCAAATGCATAAGGAACTATCGCAGTCCTTAGCAGCCAGGGGACGTTGGATCCCCAGCAGAGTCGCCAGCTGTTCGCTGTCGCTACTGCGAAAATCGGCGCCGGCTGACAGAAGAGTCGCCACCTTTCGTTATTTATCCCTCAGAGCGGGAAAGGAAACGATCGGAAAAAGCTAACGAAAAAGGGGGAAAGGTATGGTCATCGCAACCAAAACCTGGGTTCGGGAGTCGGTTACGTAAGGGGAAGGTATTAGCACCCCTCACGTCCATCGTACTCGATGGGATCCACGCTTGCTTGGTTTGTACGGATTACACTTCTATCTAAACTAAAGGATGAGGTCTGAAAAGAAAAGGAAACATGACTCGGCAAAACATCGCACTTTATGCCTACGTATTCTCGTCTGGAACGAGAAATCAGAGTCAACGTAGTTTGCCTAACTACGGGTGAAGGTGGGTGAAGGTTGCTCGCTAGGATATCGCATCCTATGCCTACGTACTTCCACACAGCATGGAAGATCAGAGCAAACGTAGTTCGGGCTACGCACGACACAAGCTGTTCAAGTGTCTTTTATGAAAAAATCTCACCTTAAACAAGGGTTTTCTTATTGCAAAAAGGTTGATGTTCGTTCAAATCTTTTGACGGAAGAAATGAATTAATCTCTGTTATAACCTTTATTAGTGTTTTTCTGTTGTTTTGAAGGAAGAAGAGATGACACTCTACAAATCCTAGGGTTGAAAAAAAAAGGAATAAAATCTACCCTAATGTTATCATGCATGGGTTAAGACCTAATGTCTATCATGCTCCTCTCTTGCGCAGAGAGAAACAGAGATCCTAAGGGAATAGACGGAAACAGAAGCAGCAGATATATACAATAAAGCAGTAAAATGCATGGATGCAACAATACAAGCGAGGCAAGGGAGTCCCACTCAACCTCGAACCTAGAAGACAACAGGCAAAAGTGAACAGAATTCACTCTCAACCTAACAGGTTAAACAGCAAGCAATACAGTCAGGGAAAACCAATCAATACATCAAGACTTAAAAACAGCAAAAATAAACAGCCACAGCAACTCTGCATCAACATCTGACTTCAAGTCATCATCAAACATCCACCAGCTTTAAGCAAGCATCCATCTCCATCTCCACAGCCTTCCAGCAAGGTCTTTGTCATCAGTCTTCAATCTGCAATGGCTCTTCTTCAAGTCCTACTCTCCAAGCTGAGGAATCAATCACAAGGATGAACTGGGTGTTAAGCAATTAGTTGACCACCAAAGGTGGCAAACAGACTGCTATCAAAACAGAGAATATTTCTCTCAAGAGTTCTATCCCTTAGACATTAGCACCAAGCCTTCCAAAGGAAGGGGGTGAGTGTCTTAGAGAGACTCTGCATCACAGAGAAGGATGGAGGCAGTCAAGACCTTCCATGTTTGAGAATCAAGTTTACTACTCTAGAGCTCTGCCTAGCTCCTAAATCCTACAGACTTCAACAGCTGCCAGCAAGAGATACTCCTCATCAACTCTGGAAGTTGGTCTTCAGTCTCTGATCTTCAAATGGGCTTCATCACCACAGTCTTCAGCTCAAACCCCAAGTCCCAAACAAACCCAATACCCCAAACAGACAAATGAACTAACCCCAGAGAGGGCACACCACACAATCAATCAAATATAAGCAATATACTAATAGCAGTAAGGGAATCCTAATATTTTCTAAGGGATCTATCTTATACCCATAACCCCTATAGTCCCATACCCCAAAAATCAAATAAAAATTCCTAAAAGACAAGATCTATCTCACCTATGCTCACTTAAAACCCTAATTCATCACTCTAATCTCACCTAATCAAATCACCTAAAAGTTTAATCCTAAAAATATGAATTAAATCCCATATACAAGTTGAAGTCCTAAGCTAATCACCCTAAAAAGAATGGACCCTAAATCTAAGGGGAACTATTAGAACTAAAATCAACAAAATTAGGTACCAAACTAAATCCATTAAAAAGCTATTTACAAGAAAATGCATAAAAAATATCAAAACAAAATAAAATGCCATTTTTATTATTGGATATTTTTCTTAACAGAATTATGAATCTACCACAAAAAGAACCAATCAAAAATAAGCTATTTTCAATTTTATATGGATTTTCTAAGATCAAAGAAAATATAAAAGACAATAAAAAACAAAAAATGAAATAAAAGGGGAGGGGGTGCCATAAGCAAAGGCGCCTAGTTCATATCCTGATGGGCCAGAAAAAAATGGGGGCGCGAATATCAAATACCTGGGCCCAGTACGCGTCAGAAAATGAATTAAAAAAAAACTAAAATGGTCATGGTGTATTTAGCAACAAATTCAAGTGTTATTTCCAATTGGGCTTCGCTGGGGGGTGGGGATAGGAATCTGAATCCAGGCCCAGGGGTTGCGTTTAAGTGAAACGCATCGTTTCACTATGAACTTTCCCTCCATTCTCAACTTTAAACATCATCCCTTGGATCAGTGTAAGAAGTCAATAATTTGGCATGATCGAACGGCCACAGTGTCGTCTTCTCCAATCAACTTCTAGGGTTTCAGAAATCCATATCCATGCATGAATCTTCAAGTCTATCGTTCTCCCTCAATATTCCATGAAATCATAAAATTCCAAAACCAAAATTGGCCTACTCAAAGCCCTCTACAAGATCCTTCACTTGGATTTTTCTAAAACTCACTCCATGATTCAACCCGATAGCTGGAACCTTAGGGCACCAAGAATTGCACCTGATATGCGTGGCTATGGTTCTTGCTCAAACTATACTAGAACGATCTAGAGATTATGCTGAGTATTCTAAGCCAAAAAACTAACATTATCTTGCCCTAATCCATGAGTTCTTGATCTTGAAAGATTCATCACCATGAATCAAACCTTCTCTAATGGCCATAACAGATTGTGCACATGTTCATCTACCTAAACCTAACACTTTTATACTAATAATCTAACCTAACAATACCTAATTATAGAGATAGAAATGAAATTACCAACCTGCTAGGTGGCTATGGCAGAGGTGGTTACAGTCCAATCCAATGCTTGCAATCCTTTGAGAGTGATCCTTGCTTGATGAGGAGCTTTCTGTTTGCAACAATGGTGATGATGAGTGCTTGGATTGTGAGATTCGAGTCTGATATGGATCTTTGCAATCTCCACCTTAGAGCTTCAATCCTCCATTGATGTATCTCTGAGCTTGCTTGGATGCACTCACTATCTTCAATGGATGATGGATGAAGAAAAAGAATGAACAGAATTGGTGTAGATTGAAGATTTTCACACTTTCTTACAATGGAAGCAACAATGGAATTCTCTCTCTTCTCTCCCTCTTTTCACCAACCCCTTGCACCAATGAGTTCAATCCAATATATAGATGATGATGGACAGATCTAGAAGTTTTTGGATGCCTCTAGGATGATTCTAGAATGTGGTGGAAATTCATGGAAATTCTCATGTGATGACATATTGATATCTCATGGTATCTCCTTACAATGCACTTATACTCCTTCAAAATCTCCTTACCTGCCAAATTGGAATGATATTCAAGCTCCTTGCCTTTGAAATTTCACTTATGCCAAGTTTTCCATACTTGCCTTATTATGCAAGTAACAAAAATACAAAACAAGTCCCATTTTTAAACCCTAACTCAAAAAAGTGGCTGAACCAATGTCTCTAAAATGGTGTTTGGAATCAACTTGGTATATTGGATGACCCACTTTGGATTTGTAGATCTCTCAAACCAATTTTTTATTTCAACTTTTTCAACTTATATGCCTTTCTTAGGTCATTTTTCACCAACTTTGGTCAAGTCTTGTTCTATGCATTTCCAAACTCCCATGACCTCTTTTCTAGACTTAAAATGACATTTTAAGCAACTTTGATGTTGTGAAGTTTTTCATTTGAAGCTTCCTTGTATGAGTTTTAGGCATAGGCTAAGAATGACCTGTAATCCTCAGATGACCAAAATACCCTTTGCTTGCCAAGACCATAAGTAGAGTTCCACAAATCATATGAAGGCATACCATACCTTTATAGAAATCTTAGACAATAAGGAACAACTCTCATGTTGGACAGAAATCCATTTGACATCTCCTTGAAGGTCAAAAGTTGCTTGGAAGACAGACAACTTTCACAGACAAATTTCAGTGCCCTCAGATGACCTGTAACTTGCAAGAGCTATAACTTGAGTTCTATAAATCATCTTGATGACTTCCACCACTCAAATTAAATCTATGAAGATACTCTACAAGTTTCATGTGGACCAGAAATTCATATGAAGCTTGCATCTTGAGTTACACTGCTTTGAAGTTTGACCTAAATCAGGGGATTTTACACTGAAACCCTAATTTGGTAACTCCTTTTCTCCTTGACTCCTCTTGATTTTTCTTTAGCACAACATCATATCCATATCCATATAGCAAATAATGAATCCCACATTCTTCAAATGATCCTTGATGCCCTTCAAAACAATTCTTTGACTTAGGATTGACCTAGTGTTGACCCAGATAAAACCCTAGTTGACTGACTTCAACTGAGGCTCTTGCAATCATCCCAATGACTTGGTTCTTCTTCAAAATGATCATCTAGGCTCTTCATAACATCCATACACACCTCATTCTCTTGGCTCATAGCTCACACTTCCTCTGATGATCCCCAACTAGCCTCAAGATAGGAGAGAATTCACTAATCAACCTGGCAACTCTCCAAAGCTCAAATTCTTCCCTGATGACCTGAGTAGTCTTGAATATGAATGAAACCCTTGAATATGCCTCTTGAGACAAGAATGATACTTGATCCCCTGATTAATATTAGCTTGCCTATACTATGCAATGTAGATGAATGTACTATGTACATGATGACAATGCAAATGACTATGCAATTGAAACATAAACCTAGGTTAGAAAAGGTTGGGCAAATTTTGGGGTGCAACATTTGCCCATAAGGAAAGCCTTAGAGCATCGCACTAATAACTACATAACACATTCATTCCTACATAAAAATCTTGTCCCATTAGGGAAACCTTTTTCTTAACATTTATCGATTAACGAAAACTATACCTATGACTCGATTCCCCACATGAATTCGATCATACCCACGGTTATAGAATTGAACCCCACCCTTACCTTAGAATTGAGGCCAATTCCACGCTTTTCGATTCCGCTTCTGCTCTACGGTGATTTTTCTGCAGAAATCTTCTGAATTCGCCGATGGATGATTCTTCGCTCTCCACTTCTCTCAATGCGTAACTTCTCTTTTCCGTCTTTCCTTTCCCAAAAATGATGTAATTGAGGGTAAAAGAGTCTACGGGAATATATTTTTGCTACAAAATCTCATTCCACCAGAACACGTTCAAATTCTGCATAACTGCAGTTTTCGCTCGTGTGACGGTCATCACACTCCTATGACGGTCGTCATAGCAGCAAATTTTCATTTGTTCCAGATAGAACATCTTTTTAGCTTTCCAACGCTTCGAACGGGGGTCAAATCCGACTTACGGATCAAAAGATATGAATTTTCGAAGTTTTCTGACAAAACCAGAATTTTTCTGACAATTCGACCGATTCAATTCCTTTCTACGATCCAAACACATACTCAACTACGACTACGACGCAACGAGACATAGCAAAGTCATAATTGAATTTAATCGAAGTAAAACGGGCGTTACAACTCTCCCCTACTTACAAGAATTTCGTCCTCGAAATTACCTTAATCAAACAGCTCGGGATAAGACTCCCGCATCTTGCTCTCTAGTTCCCACGTCAAGCTTTCGCCAGCAGCTCCCAACCAGACTACTTTCACCAAAGAAATCTCTTTACCTCATAACGTCTTCACTTCCCGATCATCAATTCTCACAGGCTTCGTCTCCACAGTAAGATTCTCGCATACTTGCACATCGTCCATGGAGATGACATGTGACGGGTCTGAAATATACTTGCGGAGCTGTGACACATGAAATACATCGTGTAAATTCGACAAATTTGGCGGTAACGCCACTCGATATGCCACCTTCCCAACCCTGTCCGATATCTGGTACGGACCAATGAAACGAGGAGTAAGCTTCTTAGATTTCAAAGCTCTACCAACACCGGTCACAGCCATGACTCTCAAAAATACATGATCTCCTGCTTCGAATTCTAAATCCTTCCTGCGCTTATCATGATAACTTTTCTACCTACTCTGTGAAGCTTTCATCTTTTCTCGAATTAACTTCACCTTCTCGGTAGTCTCTCGAACAATCTCCGGTCCGAGTACCACACTCTCTCTCGATTCATACCAACACAACGGAGTCCTACACCGCCGACCATACAAAGCTTCGAACGGTGCCATTCCGATACTAGAGTGATAACTGTTATTATAAGTAAACTCTATCAACGGAAGGTATGTATCCCACGAACCACCTTCCTCAAGGACACACGCTCTCAGCAAATCTTCTAAAGACTGAATGGTCCGTTCAGTCTGACCATCTGTCTGAGGATGGTATGCCGAACTCAACCTCAACTTCAAACCCAAAGCCTCTTGCAGACTCTTCCAAAACTCAGAAGTAAACCGCGGATCTCTATCCGACACAATACACAACGGAACACCATGCAACTTAACAACCACTCTAACATAAATCTCTGCCAACTTCGATACTGGAAAAGTGATGTTAATAGGAATAAAGTGAGCTGACTTTGTAAGCCTATCGACAATCACCCAAATAGAATCACATCCTCTCAAAGTGTTCGGCAAACCCGTTACAAAGTCCATCGAAATGCTGTCCCATTTCCATTCTGGAATTTCTAACGGTTGCATCAACCCAGCGGGTTTTTGATGCTCAACTTTCGACTTCTGACAAGTCAAACATGCATACACAAAACGTGCTACATCACACTTCATACCAGGCCACCAAAACAGGTTCTTCAAATCATTATACATTTGCGTCGCTCCCGGATGAATACTCAACTTACTTCTGTGACTTTCTTCTAGGATCGCTTTCTTCATATCTGCATCATTAGGAATGCAAATACGACCACGAAATCTCAACACACCTTGCGCATCCAACTGATAATCATTATCTTCCGCATGATCTACTCCAGGCATTAAATCCACCAATTTCACATCCAATTTCTGAGCTTCTCTAATGCTGTCTAGAAAGTCATTATTAATCTTTAACATGCCCAACTTTACACTATTCGGTGTTACTTCACAAACTAAACTCAAATCTCTGAATTGCTCAATCAACTCTAATTCTTTAGCCATCATTGCTGACATATGCAAAGTCTTGCGGCTTAAGGCATCAGCTACAACATTAGCTTTCCTCGGATGGTAATGTAATCCAAAATCATAATCCTTTAACAACTCTAGCCACCTTCGTTACCTCATGTTCAGTTCTTTTTTGGTCAAACAAGTACTTCAAACTCTTATGGTCACTGAACACTTCGAATCTTGAGCCATACAGATAATGTCTCCAAATCTTCAGCATGAAAACAACGGCAGCAAGTTCTAAATCGTGCGTAGGATTATTCTTCTCATGGATTCTCAGCTGTCTTGAGGCATAAGCAACTACTTTATTATTCTTCATGAGTACTCCTCCTACACCAAACTTAGAAGCATCACAGTATACAACAAACGGTTCTTCTGTGTTAGGCAAGATCAACACCGGCGCAGACGTCAACCTCTTCTTTAACTCTGTAAAACCTGCTTCGCATTGAGCATACCATACAAAAGTCTTCCCTTTACAAGTCAACTTAGTTAACGGAAGGGCCAACTTAGAAAAACCTTAAATAAACCTTCTATAATAACCAGCAAGTCCCAGAAAGCTTCTAATCTCCGTTGCCGACTTCGGAGTTTCCCATTTCAACACGACATCAACCTTAGATGGATCCACGGCAATTCAATCACCTGATATAACATGACCCAAAAAGCTAACTTCCTCCAACCAAAAGTCACATTTCGACAGTTTCGCAAACAACTTCCTTTCTTTCAACACTTGCAGCGCTAATCTCAAGTGCTCAACATGCTCCTCCTTCGACTTCGAATAAATTAGGATATCATCAATGAATACTACCACGAACCGATCCAAATACTCATGGAAGATACGGTTCATGTATTCCATGAAAACTCCCGGCGCATTAGTAACGCCAAAAGGCATTACCGTAAACTCATAGTGTCCATACCTGGTTCTGAATGCAGTTTTCTGAACATCGTCATCTTTTACCTTAATCTGGTGATACCCCGACCTCAAATCAATTTTACTAAACACTCGCGCTCCAACCAATTGATCCATCAAGTCATCAATTCTCGGAAGCGGGTATTTGTTCTTAATTGTAACTTTGTTCAGTTGTCGGTAGTCAATACACAACCTCATACTGCCATCCTTCTTCTTCACTAACAATACCGGAGCTCCCCACGGTGATACACTTGGTCTAACGAACTTCTTCTCAAGTAAGTCTTCCAACTGTTTCTTCAACTCCGCCAATTCAGATGCAGACATCCTGTATGGTGCCATAGACACAGGTCTGGTACCGGGTACAAGATCAATAGAAAATTCAATTCCCCGTTCCGGAGGAACTTCAGGAATTTCATCTGGAAACACCTCAGGGAAATCACAAACAACTTCCAATTCATCGATTATTGCTTGATTCTCAATGGATAATGATGCCACCAACACAAACACCTGAGCATCTTCTAGCAACATCTGCTTCATCTGTTTGGTAGTTACCAAATGCGCTCCTTCCTCCTCAGGAGTAGAGAATCTCACCGACTTATTAAAGCAATTAATGTGAACGCAGTTATACTCTAACCAGTTCATGCCCAAAATTATGTCTATCCCACTTAGTGGCAAACAGACTAAGCCAACCAGGAAATCTCTATCAAACATCGACAGAGGACATCTCAAACACATAAGAGATGTAGTTACCGATCCCTTAGCTGGAGTCTCAACTACCATCTCTCCACTCATGTGTGACAACATAAGACCCAAACGTTCGACACAATCCGCAGCAATAAAGCAATGAGACGCACCAGTGTCAATAATAGCAAGTAAAGGAATACTATTAATGAAACAAGTACCTTCAATCAATTTGTCATCACTGGATGTCTGAGTCCTAGATAGCGCGAACACTCTTCCGCCAGTCTGTTCCTTCTTAGGCTTCTGACACTTGCCACTGATGTGCCCCTCCTCACCACAGTTGAAACAAATTATTCCCTTGCGTTTGCACTCAGCAATAGTGTGTCCCAACTCTCCACAACGGTGACATCTCAATGATCTAGCAGCACACACATTACTCTTGTGACCTGGCTTTCCACACTTATAGCAAACAATACCAGCAGGAGCATCTCCCCTACTAGTTTTCTTTTCGTCAGTTACTTTCTGTTTCCCTTTGCCAGCTGGAGGGTCATAAGGTTTACCACGACTCTGCTGTGATTTGCCTCTCCTCTCACTCATCAACTTTTAATGAGCGTTTCTATCTTCTTCATAAATCCTACAGCTTTCGACCAATGAATCAAAGACACGAATCTTCTGATACCCAATTGCTTTCTTGATTTCAGACTTCAACCCGTTCTCAAACTTGATACATTTAGAGAATTCAGCAGTCTCTGCGCTGTAGTGCGGATAAAACTTAGCCAACTCCTTAACTTCGCCGCATACTCAGTAACAGATTTGTCTCCTTGCTTCAGTTCAAGAAATTCAATCTCTTTCTTACCACGGATATCTTTCGGGTAATACTTCTTCAGAAATTCCCTACGGAATACAGTCCAAGTAACTTCTTCACCTGCAGCTTCCAACACTGGACGGGTCTCTAGCCACCAGTCATCAGCTTCTACTGCTAGCATATGGGTCCCATAACGGACCTTCTGTGCTGGAGTACAATCCATCACACGAAAGATTCGCTCCATTTCCTTTAACCACTCCAATGCACCATCAGGATCATGCTTACCCTTGAAGGTAGGCAGATTCTCCCGTTGAAACGTTGCCAAACTGCGAGACCCAGCATCCCCAGCAGGATTCGGCTGATGTTCCATAGCATTAGCTAAAGCTTACAGAGCAGCAGCGATTGTAGCATCATTCCTACCAGCCATTTCACTTAAGCTGCAACGACCAACAATCAGATTTCACAATTAACGAGACTCTAGTGCTAGGCACGATGACTGACGCGACGACACTAGACAACTTGGTCAGACGGACCGACCTGCTCTGATACCACTAATGTAACACCCCAACTCTAACACTTGCGGATAACAGGAAAAACAACAACTCATATAACAAACAAAGCGCAGCAGCGCAAACTTTGACTGCAAGACGGTCGTCATGAGCCTGTGACGGTCGTCACACGGGAAAAATTCTTCACATCAGAGATGTTACACTTCAACCTGACAGACAACATTCATTATGTAACAAACTGCAAATCTCTGATATGTAGCACTCTTGGGGGGGATGGACGATTGCTGTTATCATTTTAGTTGATGTCATTATTGTTGAACTTGTTACAGTGTTTTTATTAAATTGTTTTAAGAGAACATGTTGTATACTTTATCGAACTTCCGCCGGAAGTAATGACAAGTCATTTTATGATTAAATGGTTAAGTAATACATTGGTGATTGTTCATCCAATTTCGTGCTACGTATGAGATTTGCAGTTTGTTGCATAATGAATGTTGTCTGTCAGGTTGAAGTGTAACATCTCTGATGTGAAGAATTTTTCCCGTGTGACGACCGTCACAGGCTCATGACGACCGTCATGCAGTCAAAGTTTGCGCTACTGCGCTTTGTTTGTTATATGAGTTGTTGTTTTTCCTGTTATCCGCAAGTGTTAGAGTTGGGGTGTTACAAATCTGAAGAATGAAACACACCGTATCACTAAGTGTACTTGGATGGGCTTAAGTGGGACATGCTATTGACACCCCTGTTGCGAAGCCCAATGAGAAATACACTGATATTGCTTGTTATTCATACCGAGCATTTTCCTTTTTTCCTTCTATTTTCATTTCATTTTCTGATTGTGTTTGGGCCTAACGCGTGCTTTCCTTTTCACACCCCACTTTGGGCCCAACCCACATGTTAAACTGGTTATTTTTGCTATTTGCCACGCTGGTTTAATTAATTTCCTTGAATTTCTTTATTTTCTTCATTTCATATAGCTAAGAAAATAATTCATAAAAAATAGAAGATTAACTCAATTAATTCCAAACGTTTTTCCCCTGATTCATGATTGAATCTAGAATTTTGTAAATAAAAAATATTAATAATTCATGCATTTTTTCTTTTATTTGCATTTTTTGAATATTAATTGATATTAAAATAACCATGGTTAGTACCTTGTTTTGATGAATTTGGTTTGAGCATTGGGTGATGATTCTTGCCTTGATTTTTGTGTGTAGCTAGCATAGATATGCATGTTCCCCCTAGATTTTTATCACATTTGTGTGATGAAGGTAGGTGGTAGTTTTAAGTTGAAACTTTAGGTGCTCCATTTTTAGGGTTTATGTTTAGTACCTTATGATTTAGGTTTTATTTCTAGGACTTGGTGGATGATTAAACTTCTGAATTTTGTATGGTAGATTCATGATTGAATTAGGGTCCCATAGTTATTTTTGTAGGATTTTACAGTTGGGTTTATTATTTTAGTTAGGATTAACTTTAGCACTAGGTTTTAGGTGATCCTAACTTGCTAATTCAACTAGAATGACTTCATTAGTTCCCTTAGACTAGGGTTGTGCTTCTCTTGCTCTTGGATGGTGTTTAAGACAAGCTTGGGCTACCATGGATTGAATGAGGAAGCTTGGATGTGAAGATTTCCCTTCTTTTGGTGTAGTGTTGATTAGGTGTTAAGATTAGGGTTTGTAGGCAGAGCTTCTAGATAGATTCTCTTCTTTCATAAACATGGAAGGCGTTGATCACTTCCATTCTTCCCTATGATATAAGGTCCCCTTGTAAAGGCCTCATCCCTCCTTTGGTAGGATGTGTGGCTCTTTACAAGTTGGTAGAACCTTTGAGGGTCCCTTTCTCTGATGATAGGATGCTTAGTGGTGACCTTTGGTCTTCACTCTGCTGTCAATCATCCAAATCTTGCTCTTGTTAGATGAATCTTTCTCCCTTGCTAGAGGATAGAGTCCTTGTTAGAAGATTGAAGATGTTTGAAGACTACCCTTGGGGCTGAAGCTTAAAGATCAAGAAGGAACAAGTTGACACTTGCAAATGGGATGGAAGCCTGAAGGTGAGATCTACTTTGGAGCTGAAGCTTGAAGAAGATGAAGAATAAGTTGATACTTGTAAAGGGAATCCATTGGAGATTAAATGAAGAAGCTGAAGCTTGAGGCTGAAGAGCAAGCTGATACTTGTGAGTTCAATGCTTGGAGTGCCTGAAGGAACAAGTTGATGCTTGCTAGTGGAATTGAGGCCTGAAGGTGGAGTTTACTTTGGAGCTGAGGCCTGAAGAAGAAAGGATAAGTTGATACTTATGGTTGATGTATTGAAATCTTGGAGAAGTAAGTTGATATTTGCTATTGAAGATGAAAGACTGGAAGGGCAGTTGAAGGCTGAGGACTGAGTTGATGTCAGGAGAGCTTTGCTGTGAAGCTGTGGAAGCTGTTGATTTGCTTTCTTTCCTGTCTGTTTCCTTTCTGTGCAAATGGGTTGTTGTGACTTGTTTGATTTGCTTGATGCATTAGAATAAGTTCATATTTAGATTGATTTAAGCTAGGAGCATGTTTGCACTAGAGGTTGAGTTGCTCCCTCTGCTTGTATTTTTACTGTATGGCTTTGCTTGTGGGTATTCGGTAGAGCCTTGTTCCCTTGCCTATATGGTCTGGTGTGTTTGCTTAATAGCATGTTATTTCTTCTGTATGATTGCAGTTATTCTATTTTGCTTGATAGCATGTTATTTCTCTTGTATGATTGCAGTTATTCATATCTGGCTTGAGGTTGAGATGAGCTTGTGGAGGCTGATGCCCCACACACATTTCCTCCCTCACTTGCATTGCACGCATTTTACAGTCGTTTACTGTTTATTGTTTAAAGCTGATGCTTTATCTGTTTCTATATCTCGTTGACATGATCCCCTAGGAATCTCACTTCCTTTGATAAGGAAGTGATGATTAGAACTTTAGGTTGAAACCTATGCATGATAACTTCTAGGAGTTCCCTGTTTCAAACCTCAACTATAGGATGAATCCTTGGCATGACAACATTAGGACTTGATAGTCTCCCCTTAGTTGAACCTGTTCATTCTCTCTTCTTATCTCAAAACAAATCAGAATACAGTAATAAAGGTTAACTGATGTCGTACGTTACGAGCCTTAAGCTATCTGAGAAAGGGTTGTCGGAGAGTTTCTTTTCGACAGCTTGGATGTTTAGTATGGTACCCTTTGGGTGACATGCGACGCATCCACTCTCAGGTCATAGTCTCTAGTGTGATATTAGTTGCAATCATCCATAAAAAACAGTTCTTCCGTAAAAGACAGAAAACAAACCTCAAACATTTTGCCCCGTAGGCCCATAATTCAAAGGAAAGCTTTTCTGAAGAAAAGAGCGTCGTTAACTCCCAGTTCTACCGCAAACGGTAACACATAAGTCTCCAAGGGTCGAGCTGCGTACACCAAACTGCTGGAACTGTTTGTTAACCCTACTCGGAAAAAAAACAGATGAACCTGAATCCTCGTAATCCGTATTATCCCGAACTACGTAAGCTCTGATCTCTCATACCTGTTGAGAGTACGTAGGCACAATACTGATGTATTGGCGAGCCACCTTCCCCGTAACCCGTAGTTAGCCGAACTACGTTGACTCTGATTTCTCATTCTCTGATGAGAATACGTAGGCATAAAGCGCGACGCTTTGCCGAGTCATTTTCTTTTCTTTTCAGACCAGCCTTGATAGGTAGATAGTTAAACCAACCCGTCAGATAAACACAACAAGCGTGGATCCCATCGAGTACGATGGACGTGATGAGTGCTAATACCTTCCCCTTGCGTAACCGACTCCCGAACCCAGACAATGGTTGCAATGACCTTGTCTTATACCTTTTCGTCAGGTTTTTCCGATTGTTTCCTTTCCCGTCCCGAGGGATAAATAACGAAAGGTGCCGACTCTTCTGTTTTGCCGGCACCTTATTTTCGCGGAAGCGACATATACAAACCCCAGACAGGAAAACAAGCGCTAGGATTGACTCGCATAGGGAACCGTTGGAATCCCCAGCAGAGTCGCCAGTTGTCGCTACTGCGAAAATCGACGCCGGCTATGACAGAAGAGTCGCCACCGTGCGTTATTTATCCCACAAGAGGGAAAGGAAACGCTCAGAGTAAACCTAACGCAAAGAGGGAAAGGAATGGTCATCGCAACCAAATCTTGGATTCGGGAGTCGGTTACGCAAGGGGAAGGTATTAGCACCCCTCACGTCCATCGTACTCGATGGGATCCACGCTTGTTGTCTATCTAAAAGGGTGTGTTTAACTATCTACGCTAAAAGGTCTAGGGACAAAAGAAAAGAAAAGCGACTCGGCAGAACACAGCAGTTCTATGCCTATGTATTCCCGTCTGAAACGAGAAATCAAAGTCAACGTAGTTCGCCTACCTACGGGAAAGGAGGGGAAGGTTGCTCGCTAGGATATCGCATCCTATGCCTACGTACTTTCATACAGCATGAAAGATCAGAGCAAACGTAGTTCGGGCTACGGAGGACACAAGCTTGTCTGACAGTTTTTTATCTCCTTAAAAAAGGGTTTTCCTGATTAAAGGTCCAAGAGGACAAAAGCAGAGTTTGAATGTTTGTTTGAGTTTTTTTTACGAAAGAACTGTTTTTTAGTCTGTTTGCAACTTGTACTGCACTAAAGACTTGTGATCTGAGAGTGACTACATTGCATGTCACCCTAAGGGTACCATACTAAGCAGTCAGATTACTGAAGAGTGACCCTCCAGCAACCTTTTCTCAAATAGCTTAAGGCTCGTAGCATACAGCGCGCGTTATCCTTATTTCTGTGTTTTTGAATTGTTTTGAGATGAGAAAAGAGACACCTTAAGACTATGGTGGAAAGGGAACTCTACCTATAGTTATCATGCATGGGTCAAAACCTAATGTCTGTCATAATTTCCTCTTGCACAGAGGAAATCAGAGATCCTAGGGGATAAACAACAAAAGACAGCAAGCAATTACAGTAAAATGCATGCAATGCAACAGTATAAGAGAGGCAAGAGAGAAAATAATAGGCAAGAGGAGACAAGCTCCACCTCAAACCTAGAGGTAATCAACACAAGTAAACAAACAATACAGAGAAAAACAAAAGACACAGAGGAGGCAGCCCAAGCAGCAGCATCAAACTCCTACAGCAGACAACAACAGCTACAACAAGCTCTAAACAGCATCAGTTGAATTTGACAGTAAAGTTGAAAGCAAGGGCTTCTTCTTCATGCTAGCTTATATCTTCAAGCTCCATCAATCTTCAAGCACTCTCCAAGAGGAGGATCAATCATCAAGATCAAAATATTATGTTAAGAAAACTTAATGACAACCAAAGGAAATCAATAAGAACTTAACATTGCAATGGAAAGGTATCCTCAAAGTTCTACTCACTTGGGAATACCACTCATCCCTCCTAAGGAGAGATGGAGCTTCCCAAGGAGGACTATGTATCATTGGATGGAATAGAGGCAAACAATGCACTTTATGTTTGAAGAAAGAAACAAAACTAGGTCTAAGGCACTTCATAAAATCCTAATTTTCTAAGCTCCTAAAAAAGCTTCCACAAGAGGAAAAGTCTTCAACTCCAAGCTCCAATCTTCAAGCCATAGCATCTTCAATGAATCCAGAAGCTCCACAAAAAAGGATAGCAAGCAAATCCAACTCCAAAGTCACCAACCAAGCCAAACAAGCAAAGGCACTCAAGAGAGAACAACACTAGCACAAGCAACTTGCAAATTACATATAAAATATGAAAATGCATCTAAAAATGCCAAATAAATTCTCAAATGACCCCTAAAGTATCAGGGACCAGGGGTCAAAAGGGGAGATTGAGAATCAAAAGGGAAGTGCCCCAATAGAGGGCAAACACCAAGAGTGTCCCAAACAAAGGCAGCAATGGAGAGGGAATAAAAGGAAATTCAAATCACAAGAAAACAACACTTAAAAATTATGAAAAAAATATCCAAAGATCAATTAACATGTTATTACAATGCTCAAAAACTCATGCAAAAATAAGAAGTTTAAACATGAAAATAAAATCAAGAAAGAACAGAACTGCAATTTAAATCAAATAAAACATCTCCAACATTTAATTTGTTTTGAAACAGAAAATGAAACGAAAAAAATGAAATAAAATATCCAGAAAAAACTAGACATCTTAAGGTTTCTGAAAATTATTTTTTTGTATTTTTATGAGTATTGGAACTATTTTAAATGATTTAAAATGAAACAGCAATAAAACAGAAAATTAAAATGAAAAGAAATAAAACAAAAGACAAAAGGTATGAATAGCAATCAGCATAGGCAAAACAGAGATGGTCCCAGGAAAAGGGGGTGTGGAAAGTATGCAGCACTAAGCCCACGAAAATAAATAAAGAAAACAGCAAACAAATAGTTAATCAAAAGAAATAAAACAACAAAAAGAAAATGGCAAAGTGGCAAATGCACCCAGCGGGAGTTGAACACGCGCGTCCAGCCTCCTCTTCCTAGCCAAAACGACGCCGTTTAGGCATGTGGCCATGTGGCGCGTCCTGCGCCCTTGGATTGGGAGACTTGGTCTCCTTTTCCCTCTCCATCTAACGGCCACTCGGCCTCCCTCTCCCCCAGCCGGAAACCACCACCGGAACAGTTCCGGTCATCTTCTTCCTTGGCTCCAACCACCATGCTCATGAACAACAACACATAAAATGCAATTCTCAATTTTTTTTAGAGTTTTTTATATCAAAATTCATCTACAACTCGTGAGGATTTCAAATATATCTATCATCCAAAATTATTAATAATGCAACATGGAAAAAAATGAAGCAAACAAAGTTTGGTGCCAAAAACTCAACCTCACCAAAACCTCTCCAAATTAATTCTAAACTCAACCTTATGTCATGGAGGTTATGGATCAAGCAAAATCTAAGCAAAATCATGCAAAAACAGTCCATACTAAATCTCACAAGTTTGGAGCTCCAAATTTCGAACGTCATAAACATCAACAATTATAATCCAGAAACGATCTACATGCTTCAAGGAGTGCAAAGAAACGAAAATGGCAAAGAATGATCAAGTATGGAGAGAGATATGGTGAAATTCAAGTACCTAGTGGAGAACTTCCACTGAGCCTTTAATCCTTGATGAAGCTTCGCAAAACTCTCCAAAATCGTTCAATGATCTTCAATAAAGCTTTCTCAATTCACAATTTGGCTTGAAACGAACTAGATCTTGGAATTCACTTTTGGATTTTTCTTCACTTTTTCAAGCTTGTTCTTGATGAATTTTGCTCCAATTTTCAGAACTTGTGATTTGTGAAGGTTGGAAATGTTATATACAATGGATATGGATTCAAAGGAAGCCCAATCTTTGCCTCTAGGCCCAAAATGAAAATTCAAAATTTCACCACTTTTGCTCATGAATAGTGCACAAAAATGGGAGTGTTTTGGCTCCAAAATGGTTCAATTCAATTAACATCAGCATGTGGAGTGCGGATGGCTGGGATTTCACCCTTGCATTTGATCCAATGGTTATTTTTGATTATGTAACTTCATGGTGAAGTAACCAAAATAGCAACTCCCAAAACTTGGCCTAAACTCAAAATTCTGTTAATTCCAAAGTGTTTAGAATGTGATTTCCATTCAAAAAATATACTCATATGCCATGTTTTGGTCCTCTAACTCAAAAAGTCAATTTTCCCTCCTTAATCCATTTAAAATATTCCCTTTTTTAGGCCATTTTAAGTGACTTTTTGCTACAAGCCAAACCAATCCAAAATGACCACTTGGTTGCACTTAAAATCCCATTTTAAGCAACTTTCATGTTGAACAAAAATCCATTTGACAAGTGCAAGTTGGAGATTTTGGCCTATGATTGAAAATGACCTATAATCTCACTTTCCCAAAATACCCCTGACTTGTAAACCTCATAACTTGAGTTCTACAAATCATATGGAAGACTTCTAGTACAACTTAGAAAGCTAAGATCATGAGGAACAACTTTCATGTTGTCCAAAAGTTCATGTGCAACCTCTTTCTAGGTCAAACGTTGCTTGGAAGTCAAGTGACTTTCACAGATAAATTTCACATTCATCTGGTGACCTGTAACTTGTCTTAACCATAACTTGAGTTCTATAAATCCACTGGAGGACTTCTAGTACTCAAATTAAAGGTATTTATATGCTCTAAAGGTTCCATATTGGCCAAAGATTTATTTGAAACTTGTATCTTGACTTATATGGCCTTGAAGTTAGGCACTAAATAGGGAATTTTACACTGAAACCCTAATTTAGCAACTTCCCACACTCTTGATTCTTGATTTGATCTTGGAACAACACCACAAATGTCTCAACACATCATTCCATGAACTCCATGACCTAAAAGTAGGCTTTGATGCTCTTCAATGGCACAGTTGACCTAAGGGTTGGCCCAGATGAAACCCTAATTGTCTGCACTTCAACTGTGGCTCTTGAACTTGAATCAATGACTTGATTTAGCTCCAACATGGCCCTCTAGGCATTCCATGAGCTCTATATGCATCTTCTATTCACACTTCATGCTTCACATCCCATTGATGGTCCTCAATTGGCTCTCAAGATAGGAGAAAATCCACATGTAGGCATTCAAACTTCACAAGACCTTAAACCACCTCCTGATGACTTGGATAACTTCTCAAGCTTGGATAAGACCTCTTGCTAGGCTTCTTTTGATAAGAATCACACTTGATCCCCTGTTGGATGAGTGATATTCTATGATATGCAAATGATATAACTATGTAAATGATGTAACCATGCAAAATGATAATGCAATGAAACATAAACCAGGTAAAAGATGTTGAGCAAATTTTAGGGTGCAACAAGATGCATGAAGAGAATGTATGGCAGATCCACTTTGGTACTCTGACTTAGGCAGTACATGAAATAGAGTTGTTCATTGTTCACATAATCTGGAGAATTTGTGGATTTTCTGTGATTGATGCAGCCCAGAAAAATCTTTGCCCAGATTTTGTAGTCAGGTTTCAGATCCTTAAACTTGTTGGAAGCCTGTCTAGATGAAATAACTTCCTCATAAACTTCTTCCATATCAACACGCCCAGCTGGCAGATGAAAAACTCCATCAGTTTCCTCATACCCAATAAGTTTTCTGATGAGATTTTCAGTAATTATAATCTCTTTTCCCAAAATAGAAGAGAGGATGAACTTTGGGTAAACAGATGCATGAATCCGAAATTCCTTCACCAAGTGTGGATACACTGGTCCAAATAATCTATCAAAATACTTAACCCAGCCTTGTGCATCAACAATAGAACGCAAATCAAATCCATTGTCAGCCAAAGAATCAAATTCCACCATGGATTCACAAAGAACTTCAAGTTTATCAACAAGGGTTAACAAAGTTCTCCCAGGTTCCTTAAAAGGAGTAACACCCATGTTTGATGACGCAACTGCAGCCATTGATGATTGAAACTGAGCTGAGGTTGAAGATGATGTTGCCATTGTTGAAGATGGAGAAGATTTGGATGAAGGTTTAGGGTTTTGATGAAGACCAAATAGCAAACAGAAATGCATATACTTGTTTGTGAAGTGAAAAGTGTGAAATGGTGTGATTTGTGGTATTTATAAAGAGAAGTTAGGGCACACAAACAGACACATTCAGCACGTTCTCAACTAGCAATAAATGGCATTTAATGAAAAGAATAATAATCATTTCAAAACATTTATTGATTCTGACAATTTGGGGGGAAAACCAAGATTTTAACTATTCAAACAATACCTCAAATGTCTCTTCAGTATTGTGCACACCATCTTTTCAGATTCAGAGTGACACGTGTTTCCTTGCATGTGCTTCTGAATTCTCTTGAGAAATGAAACGTTAGCCAATGTTCAGATCCTTTAAGATTGGTTAGTTCAGATACACACAAATAATAATAATAATTCAATAAATCAAATAAATGACAGAAGAAATACTTCAGAGTTTTAAACATTTAGCATCTGAGAAGCTTGCTTCTGATAAATATCATTCTGGACAAAAATCCATACCAATATTTTTCAGAATAAACTTGAACCTATCTTCAGCAAGGGGTTTTTTGAAAATATCAGCCCACTGATGATTTGTATCAACAAAGGCTAAGTTTATAATACCCTTCTGAACATAGTCTCTGATGAAGTGATGTTTAATTTTTATATGTTTTGCCTTAGAGTGTAAAATGGGGTTTTTAGACAAACATATAACATAAGTATTATCACAGAATATAGAAATATTACTCTCGAAGATCTGATAATCTTCTAGCTGACTTTTCATCCAGAGCATATGAGTGCTACATCCAGCAGCAGCAATATATTATGCTTATGTAGTTGATAGCGCAATTGTAGGTTGTTTCTTGCTGTACCAGGAGATTAAATTTCTTCCTAGAAATTGACAACTTCCAGAAGTAGTTTTTCTTTCCACTCTGTCTCCAGCGTAATCAGCATCACAGAATCCAACTAATTTGAAATCATCAGATTTTCTGTAACCCAAACCCACATTAGAAGTACCTTTCAGATACCTTAGAATCCTCTTAACAGCTGTTAAGTGTGATTCTCTAGGATCTGATTGGAATCTTGCACACAAGCATACACTGAATAAAGTGTTAGGTCTAGAAGCAGTTAAGTAGAGAAGAGATCCTATCATACCTCTGTAGAGTTTCTGATCTACTTTCTTACTTACCTCTTCCTTACCAAGAGTACTTGTTGGATGCATAGGAGTCTTTGCCATCTTACTATCAGTCATGTTAAACTTCTTCAGAAGCTCTTTAACATATTTGGTCTGATGAATGTAAGTGCAATCTGGAGTCTGGTTGACTTGAATTCCCAGAAAGAATCTCAATTCTATCATCATGCTCATCTCAAATTCAGCCTGCATACATTGAGCAAACTCCTTTCCCAGCATAACATTGGTAGATCCAAATATAATATCATTCGCATATATTTGACAAATTAACATATCTTTCTTAAATGTTTTACAAAAGAGTGTAGTGTCCACTTTGCCTCTAATAAAATTTTTCTCCAGACGAAAATTGCTTAATCTCTCATACCAAGCTCTGGGAGCTTGTTTTAAACCATAAAGAGATTTCTTTAGTTTAAAAACATGTTCTGGAAATTTTTCACTTTCAAAACCAGGAGGTTGGTGAACATAAACTTCTTCTTCTATAATTCCATTTAGAAAGGCACTCTTAACATCCATCTGATATAGAGTGATGTTATTTTGTGCAGCAAAAGAAATGAGTAAATGAATAGACTCTAACCTGGCTACAGGAGCATAAGTCTCTATATAATCAATTCTTTCTTGCTGGCTGTAACCTTGAGCAACAAGCCTTGCTTTGTTTCTTTCAACTTCTCCTTTTTCATTCAACTTATTTCTGAAGACCCATTTAGTTCCAATTATGTTGAATCCCTTTGGTCTTGGAACCAAATCCCAAACATCATTTCTTGTGAACTGATTGAGCTCTTCTTGCATGGCAATTATCCAGTCATTGTCTTGCAGAGCTTCATCCACAGAAGTTGGTTCAATAACTGACACCAACCCAAATAATGACGCTTCAGATGATCTGAGGAAGGATCTTGTTCTTATGGGGTCATCCTTCTTTCCAATGATCACATCCTCTGGGTGAGAGGCCTTGATTCTGGAAGATGATCCTCTAATAGTTGATTCTTCAGAAATATTCAAGTTGTTCATTTGAGAAGCTAAAGGAATTGCATCTGGCATTGCTTCTGGTTCCTTCACTTGAGCTTTTTCTGCCTCTGAGCCTTCAGAGTCTGTGAGAATTACTTCTCTATCTGCAGAACTTTCAAACAGCTTTGGCTTTTCAATGCCAAGCTTATCATCAAATCTAACATGTATAGATTCCTCCATAATCTGTGTTTCAGTATTATATACTATGTAGCCTTTAGAGCGTTCAGAGTACCCAAGCATGAAACACTTTTGTGCTTTAGAATCAAACTTGTTAAGATTCTCTTTAGTGTTCAACATATAACATATACATCCAAAAGGATGAAAATAAGAAATGTTGGGCTTTCTGTTCCTCCATAATTCTGTTCCTCCACAATTCATAGGGAGTCTTTTCCATAAGAGGTCTTACAGACACTTTGTTCTGAATGTAACAAGCTGTGTTTATTGCTTCTGCCCAAAAATGCTTTGCCAGATTAGTCTCGTTGATCATGGTTCTGGCCATTTCTTGCAGAGTTCTATTTTTCCTCTCTACAACTCCATTCTGTTGGGGAGTTCTAGGGCAGGAGAAATCATGAGCAATGCCATTTTCATTAAAATATTTTTCAAAATATTTGTTTTCAAATTCGCCACCATGATCACTTCTGACTTTAACAATTTTGAAATCTTTTTCATTCTGGACTTGTTTGCAGAAGTCAAAGAACACAACATGTGACTCATCCTTGTGTTTTAGGAATTTCACCCATGTCCATCTGCTATAGTCATCAACAATGACTAATCCATACTTCTTGCCTCTGATGGATGAAGTTTTCACTGGTCCAAACAGATCAATGTGAAGTAATTCTAATGGTCTTGAAGTTGAAACAACATTTTTAGTTTTAAAAGAAGATTTTGAAAATTTTCCTTTTTGACATGCTTCACAAAGAGCATCTAAACTGAACTTCAGCTTAGGAAGTCCTCTGACCAGATTGAGTTTATTAATCTGAGATATACGTCTCATATTAATATGTCTCAATCTTCTGTGTCAGACCCATTGCTCATCATTAACAGACAAAAGGCATTTAACATTTTGAACTTTAAGTTCTGAAAGATTGATTTTGTAAATGTTATTTTTCCTCTTTCCATTAAATAGGATTGAGCCATCCTTCTGACTAACAGCTTTGCAATATTGTTGATTAAAGATTATGTCATAACCATTGTCACTTAATTTACTTATGGACAATAGATTATGCTTTAATCCTTCTACAAGTAAAACATTAGATATAGAGGGAAGGTTACCATTGCTAATAGTACCAGAGCCAATAATCTTGCCCTTCTGATTCCCTCCAAACTTCACTTCTCCTCCAGATTTAAGCTCCAGGCTTTGGAACATAAACCTTTCTCCCGTCATGTGACGTGAGTGAAGGTGAAAAAATACTTAGAAGGGGGGGTTGAATAAGTATGAAGATTAAAACTTAGAAATAAAACTCAAGTAATTTTATCCTGGTTCGTTGAACTCAACTACTCCAGTCCACCCTTCCTAGAGTGATTTGCCTTTCTCAATCAAGGACTTAATCCACTATTTAATCAACTGATTACAATAGTAAGCACTTAGAACAACTGTTCAAAGTCTTCTCAAGAACTACTAATCCTAATTGGATCTTCTTAAGGTTTACAATCAAATGTAAAAACAAATACAAGTGTTAAAATTGCTTCTAAAAAGCTTTATCACAACTGTGATTTTTCACTTAAATATTAAGAACAAAGAAATTAATTCTTAGAAAGAATATGAATAGTATGAGAGCTTTGAATATTGATTTCTTTCAGATAAAACGTCAACTGAAGAAGATGGGTGAAGGCTTGCTTTTATAGGCAGCTGATCCAAGAGAGCTTCACGTTAAGAAGAGTGTCCAAAAGGTCTGAGCCTTTTTGTCTTCACATCAAGTGACCTTGCCTAGAAGAAGCACAGAGAAATCCTTTTTGTCTGTGTTCTTGTGTCTAGCATAAATAAGGAAAGAGTCGTTTGAATTATTCCAACGGACATAATCTTTGAATTCTTCTTCTTCAAATTTCAGCAAGATTCATCAGAGTCTACTTTGATCAGAGCCTTCTGATGTTGATCAGAGTTTTGCTGAATCAGAGTCTTCTGCAGCAGGTGTTCTTTTAGCGTGTTCAAGTTCAGAGCATATTTGAGTCAGATCCTCAGTACTGGCAGCTTTAGTACTTTCAGAATCTTCTGTAGTAACTATGCTTTGAAAACTCTTCATACAGAATTCTTCTTTGGTTCAGATTCTTCTGGAGCTTCTGCTTCAGATCCTTCTGGAGGCTACGCTCAGGATCTTCTGTTGGCAGCATTCAGAATCTTCTAATGGATGCATCTGGCGCTTCAGAGTCTAGCAAATTTCTTATGTTCAATTCTGATTTGCTTCTGGAGTGTTAATTCCTTTACTATCTGCAGTAAAAACTCTCAAGCAAATTTTAGAGTATATAATTCTTAATTACAAAATTTCATAATAGTTATCATCAAAACATAGAGATATTATTAAGAACCAATCTGTGTTCTAACAATCTCCCCCTTTTTGATGATGACAAAAACATCAGAAATTTTGTTTAATTGAAAATATAATAATTATAACTCCCCCTGAGATAATGAATCTTCCCCTGAATTAAATACAAATAAGGAATAAAAACTTCCCTTTTGTCTTGAGTAATTTTCAGAGTTAGAGCTTGATTGTTCTTTAACATTTGAGAGTCAGAGTGTCTTGCAAATTTCAGAGTCAGAGTTTGATAATTGTCAAATGATCTGAGAGTCTCAAAGTTTCTTTTACAGAGTGTACTTATCAAATGTTCTGAAATACTCAAATTTAATGTTAGATAAAATAGATATGTCTGAAGTTTCATTCTGGTGAAGTTTAATTAAACAGTTCAGATCTATATTTTCTCCCCCTTTTTTTGTCATAAGCAAAAAGTAATAACTTGAAAAGACAAATAAAAGGAATGAGATAAATCAAGTGGAGAAAACTTTGAAACATTCATTCATTCAATTCAGAGCAAGAGTACACACATCAGAAGATATTCAAAATACATAAGCAAACATCAGATGTAAACATCAGAATGAAAAAAAATGAAAAACTAAGAGTGTTTTGACAAAAGCATCTTCAACAGATCTGTGATCTCAGAAGAGGACTGTTCTTGTTTTGACATCCACTTAGCCATTGTTTCATTCTTCTGATCCTGTTGAGACATCCACTGAGTCATGTCTTCAGACTTCTTATCCTGTTTAGCCATCCATGACTTGATTTCTGATTGACCAGCTTCCAGAACTGCAATCTTATCCTCAAGATCTGGATGTTCTTTCTTTATCTCAGATGAAGAAGGTGGAACAGTTTCTGAAGTTTGAACATAGTCAATATCCATGGGGGCTTTAGAGCTTGGAGAAGTAGATCCAGAAGGATGTTCTATCAGAGTCATGGCCAAAGGATTGTCTTCAGATGCAGATTCAGTATTCTCTTCTGATGATGAAGGAGTATCTGTAAGAAGCAGTGGTCCAGATCTCTTGACAGTCCAGAACAGACTTCTTGCAGCTTTAGCAAATCTGAGCTTCGCATCATCAGAACATATGTTCTTCAGATTTGATGCTACAGTGTTGAATCTGTTGATGAAGCCATTCCAGATGATATCAGATTCTGTTGCATCCATTGTTGTTGAACACTTCCTCTATACAGTACCTAAATACATCTGTATTTCTTGCAAAAAAACATGTAAATAAATGATCAACATTTAGTCTAGGTCTGGGGTGTAACAGAGTCTCCAAGGTAATTGGCTTTGGTTGGGGAGTAGGTGGAAATATGGATTTGTAAATGGAGATCAGAGGAGGAGGGTAGTAGGGTATGAAAGGAATTTCAGTGGATTTGTCAGGTTTTGATCTGTTTAAGGCATTCAACAGATTTGGTTTTGCTTTTGTGTGATATGAAACCACATCAAAGGGTTTATTAGAATAAGGTTGGAAAGCAGATTTAGCAGGTTTTTCAGAAGTATCAGGTTCATCAGAATTAGCAGGTTTATCAGATGAAGCAGGTTTAGCAGAAGTAACAGCTTTTGCAGATTTAGTAGAGTATGATATTGTATCTAATGAACCTACTTCTGACATTGATTTAATATAAGTTAGAAGCACAGATGGTAGAATGATAGTAAGTTTGGGTTTGAAAGGAGTGATAGGGTCAGATGGTTCAACTCTGTCATAGAAATCTTTGAGTTTGAAACCATAGGAAAGGTTGTGAAGATAAGATGAGAATTGTTCGCATGAGGCAGAAGTTACAGATGTTCTTAGTGTAGATGTTGGGATAGGATTAGGAATGAGGATTTCAGATGATGGTTTAGGTGTGGGAGTAGGATCTGGAATAAGAACTTCAGAAGATACAAGGGGTTCTGGTTGGTTTACCTCAGAATCTCTGTGAGAGGGGGATATCAGAAAATCTGGGTGAATGTCAGATTCTGAGGAATTGGATGATGTGGTTGGTGTGCAAGAGGTAGAAGACACTTGAAAGACAGTTTTTAGAGGTGTAACATCAAAAACCTCTGTCTCAGGGATATTGGTTCCAGATGGGTTGGTTGATTCTGAAGGATTTTCAGAAGGTTTTGATGAGGGTTCAGATGTGGGTGGTTCTGATGTGGGTGGATCAGATGTTACTTTTATAGGTTCAGAAGTAACTGGTACAGATGCAGTGGGGTCAGATGTGTTAGATGGTGAATTTTCTGACTGTGGCTGTTTTTCTTGTTGTTGTGTTTGAGGTTCAGATGGTTTTTCTGGTTGTTGTGCTTGTTGTGATACAGATTGTTTTTCTTGTGGTTGTTGTTGTTATTCAGATGGCTTTTCTTTGAGTTGTTCAGATGGTTTTTCTGGTTGTTGTTCTGATTGTGGTTTTTGTGGTGCAGATGGTTTTGTTGGTATTTCTGGTTGTGGAGTCTGAATTTTTGGTTTTGTTGTTGTTGGTTTTGGTACAGATGATTGTTTTACAGGTGAGATTAAAATAGGATTAGATGATTTTGGAGGAGATGGAACAGAAGCATGAGGTGGAGCAGTAACAGATTGTTGTTGTGTAGAGGGTGGTTTTGGAATAGACTTAAAAGTTGAATCATTTATAACAATAGTATTTGCAGAAGATACAGAAGATTTGGTACCTTTAATCTTGATGCGTTTAGCAGGAACAGAAGGAGTGTCTCCAAATTCTTTCCTCTTTAGTAGCTTTTGAGGCTTCTCAGCAACCTTGGGCTTCTTCTGAACAGGTGCAGCTTCTGCTTCTGATTGACTTCTCTTTCTTGGTGTCTCTTCTACTACAACAGGCAATGGTTCCCTTGCTCTCTTTATAATATCTGCAGGAATAGGCTTTCCTTCTGCCTTGCAATCATCAATATATCTTACTACAATTTCCCTTGGTTCTTCAGCATAGAACAGAGGGTAGTCATCTACTGGGATTCTCTTCTGACTGAGTTCAGTAATGTTCAGCTTCTTGGGTGCTATTGTGAGTTCTTCTACTATTTTTAGTCTCTGAAGACTTTTGGCATTCAGAGGCTTTCCAAGAATGAATTCCAGTTCATCTGTGACTCCAGCAGCATACAGAGTAGTTACAAGTCCATTTTCTGTTAGAAGATCTGAGATTAACCTTCCAAAAGGAATCCAGGTTCTGATCTTATGACCTTTTTCTTTCACATATTCTCTAGAGGCATTTATATGATTCCATAAGTGCATAAACAGAATATATGGAAGATCTACCTTGGTGCTTTGACTTAAGCAATACATAAAGTAGAGATGTTCATTGTTGACATAGTCTGGAGAGTTGGTAGACTTTCTGTGATGAATGCATCCCATGAAAATCTTAGCCCAGATCTTGTAATCAGACTTCAGATCTTTGAACTTATTAGGAGCTTGTCCAGCAGTCATCACTTCCTCATATACTTCATCCATATCTACACGCCCAGCTGGCAAGTGTGATACTCCATCTGTTTCCTCATATCCAATGAGTTTTCTAATCAGATCTTCTGTGATGATTATCTCTTTGCCCAGAACAGAAGATAAAATGAACTTAGGGTATACAGAAGCATGTGTCCAGAATTCTTTTACCAGAAGGGGGTAGACTGGTCCAAAAAGTCTGTCAAAATACTTCACCTATCCTTGAGCATCTATAATGGAGCGAAACTCAAACCCATTCTCAGCCAGTGAATCAAATTCCACCATTGATTCACAGAGAACCTCCAGTTTTTCAACAGGTGTTAGCAATGTTCTCTTTGGTGGTGTATAAGGAGTTACATCCATATTAGCAGAAGTAACTGCAGCCATGGTTGATTGAAATTGTGCAGCAGTTGATGATGAAGTTGCCATTGAAGATGAGTTTGTCAAACGCTTAGGGTTTTTGTGAAGAGAGAAGAGAAGACAGAAATGCATAAAAGGTTTGAGAAGTGAAAAGTGTGAAAATGGTGAGAAATGATGTATTTATACTAAACACATAGGCATACAAACAATCAGAAGAAAGCACGTTCACACAAAGCATTTAATGAAAAAGAATAAAATCATTTCAAGCATTTATTGATTCTGACAATTTGGGGGGAAAATCAAGATTTTCATTATTCAAACTTCACCTCAAACGTCTCTTCAGTAGTGTACACGCCATCTTTGCAGATTTAGAGTGACACGTGTTTGCTTGCATGTGCTTCTGAATTCTCTTGAGAAATGAAACGTTAACCAACGTTCAGATCCTCTGAGGATTGTTAGTTCAGAGTTGCACAAGAAAATAATTGAATAAAATAAATAAATAATCAGAAGAAATACTTCAGAGCATCGAGCATTTTTGCATCTGTAAAATTTGCTTCTGACAGATATCATTCTGGACAAAAATCCATACCAATATTTTTCAGAATAAATTTGAATCTATCTTCAACAAGGGGTTTTGTGAAAATATCTGCCCATTGATGATCTGTATCAACAAAGGCTAAATTTATGATTCCCTTCTAAACATAGTCTCTGATGAAATGATGCTTAATTTCTATATGTTTTGCCTTAGAGTGTAAAATGGGGTTTTTAGACAAACATATAGCAGAAGTATTATCACAGAAGATAGAAATGTTACTTTCAAATATCTGATAATCTTCTAGCTGACTTTTCATCCAGAGCATTTGCGTGCTACATCCAGCAGCAGCAATATATTCTGCCTCTGTGGTTGAAAGTGCAATTGTGGGTTGCTTCTTGTTGTACCAAGAGATTAGATTTCTTCCTAGAAATTGACAACTTCCAGAAGTACTTTTTCTTTCCACTCTGTCTCCAGCGTAGTCAGCATCACAGAATCCAACTAATTTGAAATCATCAGATTTTCTGTAACACAAACCCACATTAGAAGTACCTTTCAGATACCTTAGAATCCTCTTGACAGCTGTCAAGTGTGATTCTCTAGGATCTGATTGGAATCTAGCACACAGGCATACACTGAACAATATGTCAGGTCTAGAAGCAGTTAAGTAAAGAAAAGATCCTATCATACCTCTGTAGAGTTTCTGATCTACTTTCTTCCTTACCTCTTCCTTGCCTAGTGAACTGGTTGGATGCATGGGAGTCTTAGCCAGCTTACTATCAGTCATGTTAAATTTCTTCAGAAGTTCTTTAACATATTTGTTCTGATGTATGTAAGTGCACTCTGAAGTTTGGTTGACTTGAATTCCTAGAAAGAATCTCAGTTCTCCCATCATGCTCATTTCAAAATCTGCCTGCATACATTGAGCAAACTCCTTTCCCAGCATAGTATTGGTAGATCCAAATATTATATCATCCACATAAGTTTGACAAATTAGGAGATCTTTCTTAAATGATTTACAAAAGAGTGTTGTATCCACTTTGCCTCTGATGAAAATTTTCTCCAGAAGAAAATTGCTCAATCTCTCATACCAAGCTCTGGGAGCTTATTTTAAACCATATAGAGATTTCTTTAGTTTGAAAACATGATCTGGAAATTTTTCACTCTCAAAACCAGGAGGCTGGTGGACATAAACTTCTTCTTCTATAATACCATTTAGAAAGGCACTTTTAACATCCATCTGATACAGAGTGATGTTATTTTGTGCAGCAAATGAAATAAGAAGGCGTATAAATTCTAACCTTGCCACTGGAGCATAAGTTTCAGTGTAATCAATACCTTCTTGTTGACTGTACCCTTGAGCAACAAGCCTTGCCTTATTTCTTTCAACTTCTCCTTTCTCATTTAGCTTATTTCTGAAGACCCATTTAGTTCCAATTATATTGAATCCTTTTGGTCTTTGAAATAAATCCCGCACATCATTTCTGGTGAATTGATTTAACTCTTCTTGCATGGCAATAATCCAATCATTGTCTTACAGAGCTTCATCTACAGAAGTTGGCTCAATTACTGACACCAGTCCAAATAATGATGCTTCAGATGATCTTAGAAAGGATCTTGTTCTGATGGGATCATCCTTCTTTCCAATTATAACATTCTCTGGATGAGAAGCTTTGATTCTGGAAGATGATCCTCTAACAGTTGATTCTTCAGAAATGTTTAGATTGTTCATCTGAGAAGTTAAAGGAATAGCATCTGGCGTTGCTTTTGGTTCCTTCACTTGAGCTTTGTCTGCCTCTGGGCCTTCAGAGTCTGTGAAGACTACTTCTCTATCTGCAGAGTTTTCAGACTGCTTTGGCTTTTTACTGCCAAGCTTATAATCAAATCTAACATGAATAGATTCTTCCACAATCTGTGTCTCAGTGTTGTATACTCTGTAGCCTTTAGAGCGTTCAGAATATCCAAGCATGAAACACTTCTGTGCTTTGGAATCAAACTTGTTCAGATTTTCTTTAGTATTTAACATATAGCAAATACATCCAAAAGGATGAAAATATGAAATGTTGGGCTTTCTGTTCTTCCACAGTTCATATGGAGTCTTTTCCAGAAGAGGTCTTACAGACACTCTGTTCTGAATGTAACAGGCTGTGTTGATTGCTTCTGCCCAAAAGTGTTTTGCCAGATTAGTCTCATTGATCATGGTTCTGGCCATTTCTTGCAGAGTTCTGCTTTTCCTCTCTACAACCCCATTTTATTGTGGAGTTCTAGGACAGGAAAAATCATGAGCAATACCATTTTCATTAAAATATTTTTCAAAATATTTATTTTCAAATTCACCACCATGATCACTTCTGACTTTTATAATTTTGAAATCTTTTTCATTCTGGACTTGCTTGCAGAAGTCAAAGAACACAGAATGTGACTCATCCTTATGTTTTAAGAACTTTACCCATGTCCATCTACTATAGTCATCAACAATGACTAATCCATACTTCTTGCCTCTGATGGATGCAGTTTTCACTGGTCCAAACAGATCAATATGAAGTAATTCTAGTGGTCTGGAAGTAGAAACAACATTTTTTGATTTAAAAGATGATTTTGAAAATTTCCCTTTTTGGCATGCTTCACAAAGAGCATCTGAGGTGAACTTCAGATTAGGAAATCCTCTGACAAGATTAAGTTTATTAATCTGAGATATACGTCTCATATTAATATGCCCCAATCTTCCGTGTCAGACCCATTGCTCTTCATTAATAGACAAGAGGCATTTAACATTCTGAACCTTAAGTTCTGAAAGATTTATTTTATAAATGTTGTTTTTCCTCTTACCACTAAATAGGATAGAGCCATCCTTTTGACTAATAGCTTTACAATTTTTTTATTAAAGGTAATATCATAACCATTGTCACTTAATTGACTTATGGACAATAAGTTATGCTTTAACCCTTCAACAAGTAAAACATTAATAATAAAGGGAAGTTTACCATTTCCAATGGTGCCAGATCCAATGATCTTGCCCTTCTGGTTCCCTCCAAATTTCACATCACCTCCAGATCTAAGCTCCAGACTTTAGAACATAGACCTTTCTCCTGTCATGTGTCGTGAGCATCCAGAGTCCAGGTACCATGATTGGCGTCCTGACCTTGCTGCTAAGAACATCTGCAACAGGAATTATTTTACTTTTAGGTACCCAGATCTTCTTGAGTCCTTTAGGGTTAGTTGTTCTGAAGGTTTGTCTAAACTTCTGTTTTTCAACATAAGGTTTATTCTGACTAGCCTTAGATTTAAAAACATGAATATTCTTTTCAGAGCGTGTTTGTTCAATATCATTCAAGTGACCAAATTTAAAGTGGGAGTATAAAGGAGTTTTCTTGATGATAATTTTATCAACAGGTTTTGGATTTAAATCCTTTCCAGAGGAGGATTCATATCCAATTCCTTTTCTGTTATTTCTGCTAACTCCATAGATCATAGAAGCCATTTTGCTTCTGTCTATGCTTTTAGCAAGAAACTTCTGAAAGCTATAATCATATTTTTCCAAAATATTTTTGCATTCAGATTCAGTTTCAAAATCAGAGTTTTGTTGAGCTAATTCAGAATCATTTTTCAATTTTAAGTTCTTTTCATTTAGCTCAGCTACTTCTGATTTGAGAATATTATTCTCAGATACAAGATTGCTTTGACGCTTCTTGTATTTGAGCTTAATATTGTTATAGCTTTTCAGAACTTCTGATAACACTTTGATAAGTTCTTCTTTAGTGAGTTTAGCCATTACCTCTTCAGCGTCAGAGTCAGATTTAGAGTCGGATTC
This sequence comes from Lathyrus sativus, assembly GCA_963859935.3. NCBI lineage: Eukaryota > Viridiplantae > Streptophyta > Magnoliopsida > Fabales > Fabaceae > Lathyrus > Lathyrus sativus. Next base: position 149,644,219 of record OZ012740.1, on the reverse strand, counting down.
AGATCCTGAAGTTCCTTCCTCCTGATCTTCTATGTCTGCCATCAAAGCTACATTGGCACATTCCTCTTCTGACTCAGATTCAGATTCAGATGTATCTGAATCATCCCAGGTGGCCATTAGAACCTTTTTCTTCTTAACAAATTTTCTTTTAGGCTTTTCTTTCAGCACCTTTGGACATTCATTTTTGTAACGTCCAGGTTCTTTACATTCATAACAGACAACCTCCTTTTTGCCAGATCTTCTGTATCCAGAAGATTATTTTCTTTGGTCAGGCTTCCTGAAGTTTCTGAACTTCTTTCCTTTATGCTTCCAGAGTTTGTTTATTCTTCTGGCCAACATGGATAGTTCATCTTCATCTTCAGATGAGGATTCTCCAGAGCTTTCCTCTATCACTACAAGGAAAAAGGAGATTTACGACACTTGAGTTGCGACAGTTATAACAAAACCGTCCTTATTCCTGGATTGCAACGGTTGTCACGACAGTTAGGGTCAACTGTCGTAGATTTTTTGCGACAGTTATCAAAAAACCGTCCTTATTCCTAGACTACGACAGTTCTCACGACGGTTTGAGCCAACCGTCGCAAATTTTTTAGGCATGTTGTATAAAATAATGCGACAGTTACCAAAGAACCGCCCTCTTTCCATACTCGCGACAGTTAAGGCGAACTGTCGCAATTACTTTAGCCAATCATAATCACTATTTTTTTTATTCCTTTAATTTTCTACTTTTTATTTTCTAACCTTTTCAATTTTATTAATTAATTTAATAAATAATTATTATAATTATTATAATTTTCATGACAATGTAGTTTAATATTTTTGTCTAAAATAATAGTAAAATATTTTCTATTTTATTATATAAATAGTTAACTTTTATTAAAATTAATTTTAGTAACAATGTTTATATATATATATATATATATATATATATATATATATATATATATATATATATATATATATATATATATATATATATATATATATATATGTATATATATATATATATATATATATGTATATATATATATATATATATGTATATATATATATATATATATATATATATATATATATATATATATATATATATATATATATATATATATATATATATATATATATATATATATATATATATATATATATATATATATATATATATATATATATATATATATATATATATATATATATATATATATATATATATATATATATATATATATATATATATATATATATATATATATATATATATATATATATATATATATATATATATATATATATATATATATATATATATATATATATTATGGAGATTATAAATACATTACAAATTATAAATTATAGATTAAAAACATGTTTAAACTATAAAAAAGTATTGAAAAAAAAGTTTCAGAAAAACAATTATAGTGAAACTTGTGGACCCCTTCTTCTTCTTCTCGCAAACGGTTTCCGAAAAATCCCAAAACCCTAAACTCAATCATCTTCAATTCGACCTTTAGTTCCTTTTTAATCATTCCTTCTCCAATTTAACCTCTAAATCCCTCAGCATCTTTCAATTTCCCGATCTTCTCCTTCTCTCAAATTTTGTCACAAAACCCTTCATGGATGTATCAGTGAAGACAGAATCGGAATCCACAACAGTTTTGCTCAATCAGGCTCACGAAATGCCCACGGTGAATGATTGCATTGTTTACACTCGAGTCAAAAGGTCTCTCAATTCGTGTAATGGTTTTTCTGAGGATGTTGATTGCAAGAGATTCAGTAATACAAATTGTATTGGAGAATGGAGTCGATTGTTGCAGGAAAGTAGGGACGGCGGCTAGTCTGGTGATGGTTTGAAGAGTGAGTTTCGAGAGGTTGCCTCCTTGGTCCATAAGCATCCTCCCTGATTGTAGAACAAATGTATTTAACACTGCAAGAGTAAGAATATCAAAATATTTGTTATTATTAGCATTGTCTTTCGCGTCAAGTTATTGATGATTGGATTGTTATGGTTTCCTGAAGCCAAGGTTTCGGCCTTCACAAATACAAATGTTCCCTAGCAATTATAAGTTGTTATTATGGGAGACCTATGACAAAGATGTATCGTCGCTAGCGTATAGTTCCAGAATCACATCTTCTGGACTTCTAGATCAGATAAGTGCTACCACAGACACTAGTGATTATCTTTGGTACATAACCAGGTTAGGGAATTTCTTCGTCATCGAGCTTTTTTCTTTTGCATTTTTAGCTCGATGCAGTTGAAATCTCACGTTTTCTAGTTTTCATGCAACAATGTTGACATAAGTTCATCGGAATCATTTCTTCGCGGAAGGAACAAGCTGAGCATTAGTGTGCATTCCTCTGGCGATGTTGTTCATGTGTTTATCAACGGAAAATTTTCAGGCATGTATAGTAGTATCTTATACTTGTTGTAATCAACTTTTCTCATTCAATAAATTTCAAATAATTGACAGATTCTTGTTTCCTTTTGCAGGCTCGACTTTCGGGACAAGAGAACAGAGAAGTTTCACGTTTGACAGCCCTATCAACCTACGAGCTGGAACTAATAAAATAGCACTTCTCAGTGTAGCTGTTGGATTACCAGTTAGTACCTTGCTTGTTACTCTAACTTGAACTCGATCATCGCTTTGCTAGTTATTCATATCTTTTGCTTTCTTTTTTCTTTTTCCATAGAATGGTGGAATCCATTTTGAATCATGGAAGACAGGAATCACCGGTCCAGTTTTGCTCAAAGGTCTCGACCACGGGCAGAAAGATTTGACATGGCAGAAATGGTCATACCAAGTCGGCCTGAAAGGCGAAGCGATGAATTTGGTGTCTCCGAATGGTGTATCATCTGTTGATTAGGTGAGTGAGTCATTAGCTTCTCAAAACCATTCGCAGTTGAAATGGCACAAGGTAATAACAGTTAGTTACTGGTTTACATTACTTTAACATCTATTGAAGTATATAAAGCTTCTAATCTAATTCGAAAATTTCAGGCCTATTTCAATGCACCTAATGGAAATGAACCATTGGCATTAGACATGAGCAGTATGGGAAAGGGTCAAGTATGGATTAATGGACAAAGCATAGGAAGATGTTGGATGGTTTATGCAAAAGGTAACTGCAATTCTGGCAACTATGCCAGAACATATCGTCAGGCGAAATGCCAACTTGGTTGCGGACAACCTACTCAATGATGGTATGATACTACTTTTCTCTAAACTTCAACATTACTTCGATATCTCTAGGAAAATGTAACTCATTACTTCGATTTTGCAGGTACATGGCAATGCGTCTAGGTTTTCAAAATGTAAATTTTAATTATTCAAGCCATTCTACAGTATTCAAACAGACTAAATGTATTAGTATTGCATACAGTATAATACTATACGGTTAACCATTTATATACTAACTGCATCTGTTCCGTTTTTGCAGGCCTATGGCACAAAGAAAGCCTATGTTCAGTTGACTCCAGATTATGATGCATTGGATGTTGCTAGGAACATTGTGTGTGATGGTTATGAGGACTTCTTTCATATACAGATGCATCAAAAACATTTTTACACCGCCTTATTGAATCATAAATATATATTACTTTTTAAAAAAATGCAATTGGATGATTCAATAATCAAAACCATGGAGACTTCTCCATTGGAAGATTTGAAGGAAGCTAGAGAGTTGATTCTGCGCATTCGAAGGAGGAATCTGTACCAGGCATGTTTTTACCGGTTACTTTTCTGCCATGTTTTTCTTATGTACTCAACATTTATACATGAAAATTGCTTACATTTTCTTCTATTAACTGTCTAATAAAGTAAAAAAAAAAAGAGTTTGTGTGCCATTATCTGCATTAAAAGGTCTTGGCCGCCATTGTAACTCGCGAATTCTACACTTTTGGGTCTATTACATGGATGCTTGAGTGGTGGTTCATTATAAAATAAGTGACATAAGAAGAACTCTAGATAGATGACTGTTATGATTATATGCAAACCTGAAAGTTGAGAGAGTTGTGATCCATCAGATTTAATTAATATTCATGCTATAAATGTGTCCATGGTAATTTGTATTGATTAGATTCACTTTTTCTTTTAATTCGAGATATGGCTCTTGTATCACTAGATATTATTAACCATGGGTTGTTTTAATTATTTGGTCCTCTATTTTACGATGTCATAATCACATTCAATATTGTCTGACATTTCACCCTGTAGTTTCAAGTACTGTTTGAACTCTTCATGGTGATGTGTGACTGGTTTGACAAACTTGTATTGTTAACTGCATGATAAATATTACTAGTATATATGGTATTTAGGTTCCAACATACCAAAGCTTTAAACCTTAAGGTTTTTACACTTCAGAACCCTTCATTATCCTTCCATTTTCTCTTCGATATAAATTAAACTTTTCTAATTAATAACTTTCTTTTCTTTGAAATGAAAATATACAACTCTATCTCATTACCTAAGAAATATAAGTACAACTATGTTCTTATTCATTTCTGACAGTAGAAAATTATATTTGATGGCATATATCATATACTCTGTTAACTTGGTTCTAATAAGCTATTAGTTGGTTATTTTTTTGTAAGAGTAATTACTGATTTGTTAGCGAGTCAAATCACAAAGTTAATAAATAAATACAGCCAATGTGCAATATATCAGTAATGAAAAAAAAAACATAATTTTAATTTGTCTAGTAAATATAGTTAATTGATCCCTAAATTGATGTTAAATCTAGGTGTTTCAGTCATTTAAATTTGTCAATTGGTCCTCTATTGTGATATGGATGTTGCATTCAGATTTTACCATTTTGCCTTCTTTACATGTATTATTTCCATTTTCGGTAACATGTTATTTGCTTTTAATCATGCAGTTTGTAGCAGGTATCTCAAACAAGTTGGTCTTTATTGAGGAGACACCACGTATTGTGCTTAACTTTATCGAATCTATTATTGTGTTGTAAATTGTTTGTGTAAATAGTAATAAAATGCATTAAATGAGATTGATCTAGTTTAAAGTTAGATTGTATACAAGGATATCATTTGGTAGATATTTATGGTTCAATCCCCTGTGAGAAAAAAACAACCCAAGTACCTCCGTCCTTCCTATAGATGAAGTCTAGGGGCTAAGTTTCACTCATCTCTTTGAAGGACCAAAATACATCAAAGGTACCAAAGGCATCAATAACCAAAAGTAGCAAATCCTCCTCCAAACAAAATGATTACATGTATTGCTAATACACTATGTGTGCCTGCTCTAATATCTCATTCAAATCTAGGAGAATGTCTATATGAGAGAGTACTCTTCCCAACACCTCTGAGTTTGTCCCCTAGAGTTAGGAATATGAGAATAGAGCTAGGAATCCTAGAAAAGAAATAGGTTTCGTCACCATAGCTACATATTGATTTGTAGCTGATATATGTTGAACTAACAGGGTCTTATGAATCATTCTCTCTCTAAAAAAAGATATCAGTTCCATATATTTATTTTGGCAAATAAAAATGGATTGTGGGACAAAGCCACCATGTTAAAATTGTCACAAAATAGGATGAGTAGTAATAGGAACTCTTGAGTTTTAGTAGAAGCGGTTGCAGCCAAAGAACCTCTATTGTTATGTTAGGCAAACATCTTAGTGCAGACCTAGCCACTATATTTGTTTCTCAGATCACCATGAACAATATTTGATCTAAGATATATACAAAACAGTGATGTGGCCTTCCTATCATCTAGATCAGCTCCCCAGGGCGTCAATGAACATCACAATTTTGACTCCTTTCAGTTGCAATCACTGAAGGCAAGTTTTTGTCTTTTGGGCATAAAAAAACTTGGGATTTCACAAGTGTTTATTATTTTATGGTTGGTACACACGTTCCTAACAATTGTAGGATTTTACTAACTTTTTCCTCATCCTCCAAGAGCGATGCAGTGGCTCCTCTACAGCAGAATCAGCGTCTGATTTTAATGATTACTCATCTCTTACCAGACAACAGAGTAGTAATTATCCTCGTTTAGCGCCAGTTTGTAAAGAAGTGAGTTTCAAAATCTCCTCATACTTATTTTAGAATCATCATTGTCATCTTAACATCCTTCATGTACATTTTTAGCGATTGTCTTGAACTTTTAATCATACCTAATTACTCTGTCATATACAGGTAAGAGCACCAGAGGCCAATGGCTACTACAACTGTGATGATAGTGCTCTATCGGCTCAGAATGTGATTGAAAATGACCAACTTCACTCATCAAATTTCACGGAACGTGACATTAATAACCATTCAAAAGCTATTGAAGCAGCTACTGAAAGAGAGTGCATTCTTCCATGTGAACATCGTCTTCAGAGACTAGAAAAAGTATTAGGGGTAAAATTTGGTCGGCTGTTTCTAAACTTGGGGTGGTTGAGAAGGATGGTTCTAAACTTTTTGAAGTTGTTATGTTAGTGTTTATTATTTGAATATCATGAATATTGATGATTGCCATTAATGTAACCTACAATAGCTGTATTATGAATCCTAAACTGAGTGCAGATTTTTTTTTATAAAAATATTTGCAACTTGCGGCGGTTCAAACCGCCACAATATACCATAGTTTTTTTAAAAAAAATATTTGCAAATTGCGGCGGTTCAAACCGCCACAATATACTTTCGCAATCAATAATGAAAACAAAAATCATTAAGCAAGTTAAGACGGTTGAAAACCGTCACAATATGGAGATTATGACAGTTAGCTATCCGTCATGAAAATAATGACGGTTTGTACGACAGTTTTCACAACTGTTGCAATACGGCCTCGCGACGCACGTTTCCGCAACAGTATTGAAACCGTCGTAACTTACAAATTGCGACTGTTAAAACCGTCGTAATCTATCAAAAAGAACCATCGCAATTTTCCAATTTTCTTGTAGTGTATTACCTGCAAGTTCATCTTCCTCAAGTGTATTAGATTTTAAAGCAATAGATTTACCTTTCTTTTGAGGTTCATCTTCCTCAAGTTCAATTTCATGACTTCTTAGTGAACTGATCAGTTCCTCCAAGGAGATCTTGTTCAGATCTTTAGCCATTTTCAGCGCTGTCACCATAGGTCTCCATCTGGTAGGTAAGCTTCAGATGATCTTTTTCACATGATCAGCAGTAGAGTATCCTTTATCCAGAACCTTTAGTCCAGCTGTAAGTATTTGAAATCTGGAGAACATAGCTTCAACAGATTCAGAGTCTTCCATCTTGAAGGCTTCATACTTCTGGATCAGAGCCAGAGCCTTTGTTTCCTTGACTTGAGAGTTTCCCTCATGAGTCATCTTTAAGGATTCAAACATGTCAAATGCAGTTTCCCTGTTTGTAATTTTTTCATACTCAGTGTGAGATATTGCATTCAACAATATTGTTCTGGCCTTGTGGTGATTTCTAAATTCCTTCTTCTGAGCATCTGTCATAGATTTTCTGTCTATTTTCTTGCCATTCCCATCTGTGGGATGAACATATCCATCTATGACCAGATCCCATAAATCAGCATCATATCCAAGGAAAAAACTTTCAATCCTGTCTTTCCAATAATCAAATTTCTCCCCATCAAACATAGGGGGTTTGGTGCTGATTCTGTCCCTTTCTTCATATTTGTTGTTAGTGTTAGACATTGTATTATCAGCCATAGTAACAACCAAATATATATCAAAGTTTTTCTCACTGGATCTTTACTATCACTGTGAAGTGGTAGCACACACAGAACCGGAGCTCTGATGCCAACTGAAGGTGAGAAAATACTTAGAAGGGGGGGTTGAATAAGTATGAAGATTAAAACTTAGAAATAAAACTCAAGTATTTTTATCCTGGTTCGTTGAACTCAACTACTCCAGTCCACCCTTCCTAGAGTGATTTGCCTTTCTCAATCAAGGACTTAATCCACTATTTAATCAATTGATTACAATAGTAAGCACTTAGAACAACTGTTCAAAGTCTTCTCAAGAACTACTGATCCTAACTGGATCTTCTTAAGGTTTACAATCAAATGTAAAAACAAATACAAGTGTTAAAATTGCTTCTAAAAAGCTTTATCACAACTGTGATTTTTCACTTATATATTAAGAACAAAGAAATTAATTCTTAGAAAGAATATGAATAGTATGAGAGCTTTGAATATTGATTTCTTTCAGATAAAACGTCAAGTGAAGAAGATGGGTGAAGGCTTGCTTTTATAGGCAGCTGATCCAAGAGAGCTTCACGTTGAGAAGAGTGTCCAAAAGGTCTGAGCCTTTTTGTCTTCACATCAAGTGACCTTTCCTAGAAGAAGAAAGCATTGAGAAATCCTTTTTGTCTGTGTTCTTGTGTCTAGCATAAATAAGGAAAGAGTCGTTTGAATTATTCCAACAGACATAATCTTTGAATTCTTCTTCCTCAAATTTCAGCTAGATTCATCAGAGTCTACTTTGATCAGAGCCTTCTGATGTTGATCAGAGTTTTGCTGAATCAGAGTCTTCTGCAGCAGGTGTGCTTTTAGCGTGTTCAAGTTCAGAGCATATTTGAGTCAGATCCTCAGTACTGGCAGCTTTAATACTTTCAGAATCTTCTGTAGTAACTATGCTTTGAAAACTCTTCATACAGAATTCTTCTTTGGTTCAGATGCTTCTGATTTGCTTCAGATTCTTCTGGAGCTTCTGCTTCAAATCCTTCTGGAGCTTCTGCTTCAGATCCTTCTGGAGCTTCTCCTTCAGATCCTTCTGGAGCTTCTGCTTCAGATCCTTCTGGAGGCTACGCTCAGGATCTTCTGTTGGCAGCATTCAGAATCTTCTAATGGATGCATTTGGCGCTTCAGAGTCTAGCAAATTTCTTATGTTCAATTCTGATTTGCTTCTGGAGTGTTAATTCCTTTACTATCTGCAGTAAAAACTCTCAAGCAAATTTTAGAGTATATAATTCTTAATTACAAAATTTCATAATAGTTATCATCAAAACATAGAGATATTATTAAGAACCAATCTGTGTTCTAACAGTGAGCAGCCAGAGTCCAGGTACCATGACTGGCGTCTTGACTTTTCTGCTAAATACATCTGCAACAGGGATTATCTTATCCTTAGGTACCCAGATCTTTTTGGGTCCTTTTGGGTTAGTTGCTTTGAAAGTTTGTCTGAACTTCTGACTTTTTACAACAGTTTTGTTCTGACTGACTTTTGGCTTAAACACAAGAACGTTCTGATCATAACGTGTGTGTTTGATATCATGCAGATGACCAAACTTGAAATGAGAGTATAAGGGAGTCTTCTTAATGATAAGTTTATTAACAGGCATTGGATTTAAATCCTTTCCAGAGGAAGATTCATATCCAATTCCTTTCCTATTGTTTCTGCTAACTCCATAGATCATTGAAGCCATCTTACTTCTATCTATGCTTTTAGCCAGAAACTTCTGAAAGCTAAAGTCATATTCTTCTAAAATATTTTTGCATTTAGACTTAGTTTCAGACTCAGAGTCTTGTTGAGCTTTTTCAAAATTGGTTATCATTTTTAAATTGTTTTCTTTGAGCTCAGCAACTTCTGACTTTAACAGATTATTCTCAAATTCAAGATTGCATTTAAGCTTCTTGCATTTGAGCTTAATCTGGTTATAGTTTTTCAGGACTTCTGATAAGACTTTAATAAGCTCTTCCCTAGTAAGATCAGAAAGTACCTCTTCTGATTCAGATTCAGATCTAGATGATCCTTCATTCTGATCTTCCACGCCTGCCATCAGAGCCATGTTGGCGCATTCATCTTCAGATTCTGATGAAGATCCAGATACATCTGAATCATCCCAGGTTGCCATTAGAACCTTCTTCTTATGCTCAGGCTTTCTTCTAGGCTTTTCTTTCTGAAGCTTTAGACATTCATTCTTGTAATGGCCAGGTTGTTTGCATTCAAAACAAATAACTTCTTTCTTTCCAAATCTTTTTGGTCCAGAGGACTCCTTGCATTGATCTGGCTTCTTGAAGTTCTTGAACTTCCTCTATTTGTGCTTCCAGAGTCTGTTGATTCTTCTGGACAGCAAGGACAGTTCATCTTCTTCTTCAAAAGAAGACTCTTTAGAACTCTCTTCTAACACCTGCAAAGCTTTCACAGATTTGTTAGATTTTAAGGCAATTGACTTACCTTTCTTTTGAGGCTCATCTTCCTCAAGTTCAATTTCATGGCTCCTCAGTGAGCTGATTAGTTCCTCCAATGTGATCTTGTTCAGATCCTTAGCTAACTTCAGAGCAGTGACCATAGGTCTCCATCTGATGGGCAAGCTTCTGATGATCTTCTTCACATGATCAGCAATTGAGTAGCCTTTGTCCAACACTTTTTGACCAGCTGTGAGGACCTGGAATCTAGAGAACATAGTTTCTATAGACTCAGATTCTTCCATTTTGAACGCTTCATACTTCTGTATTAGCGCCAGAGCCTTGGTCTCTTTAACTTGTAAGTTTCCTTCGTGTGTCATCTTCAAAGACTCAAACAAGTCAAATGCAGTTTCTCTGTTGGTGATCTTCTCATACTCAGTATGAGATATTGCATTTAACAAGATTGTTCTAGCTTTGTGATGATTTCTGAACTCCTTCTTTTGGGCTTCAGTCATAGGTTTTCTTTCAATTTTCTTTCCATCCCCATCAGTGGGATGAACATACCCATCAATGACTAAGTCCCATAAATCAGCATCATAACCAAGGAAGAAACTCTCTATTCTGTCCTTCCAATAGTCAAATTTCTCCCCATCAAACATAGGGGGTTTTGTGTTGATTCTATCCCTTTCTTCATATCTGTTGTTGTTGTTAGATGTTGAAATTTCAGCCATAATAACAACCAAGAATATATATCAAAGTTTTCTCACTGGATCTTTTCTATCACGGTGAAGTGGTAGCACACACAGAACCGGAGCTCTGATGACAACTGAAGGTGAGAAAATACTTAGAAGGGGGGTTGAATAAGTATATAGAAAATATTATTGCAATAAAAACTCAAAGATTTTTATCCTGGTTCGTTGAACTCAACTACTCCAGTCCACCCTATCAAGAGTGATTTGCCTTTCTCCACAAGGACTTAATCCACTATTAATCAAACTAATTACAATAGCAAGCACTAAGAGCAATTGTTCTTAGTCTTCTCAAGAAATACTGACCATAACTGGGTCTTCTCAAGGAACTTTTACAATCAATATGTAAAACTAAACAAGTGTTTGAATGCTTCTAAGAAAGCTATATCACAACTGTGATTTACACTTAAGTTTAAGAACTATGAAATAAATTCAGCAATGAGAATAAATAGTATGAGAGCTTTTCTTTGAATTTTTTTCAATATTTCGTCAACTGAAGAAGAGAGATGGAGACTTGCTTTTATAGGCTTGAAGATCCCAGACGTTGCATGCTTTGAAGACCGTGTCTGCAAAGTAGCTGGAACCTTTTTGTCTTCACATCACTTGACCTTTCCTAGAAGTAGAACGTTCAGAGAAATCCTTTTTGCCTGTGTTCTAGTGTCTAGCATAAATGAGGAAAGATTCGTTTGGCTATCCAACGGACATAACTTTGAAATCTTCTTCAACAAGTTTCTAATACTCAACAATTAATCATCAGAGCCTTGAGTGATCAAAGTCTTTGATGTTCATCAGAGTTTGTTGAATCAGAGTGTTGCAGCAAGTGTGCTTTAGCGTGTGATAATTCAGAGCAGAGTTTGGAATCAGATCCTCAGTACTGGCAGCATAGTACTATCAGAGTCTTCTGAAAAACTAAGCTTGAAACTCTTCATACAATGTCTTCAATGCTTCAGATGCTTCTGTAGCTTCTGCTTTAGATCCTTCTGTAGGCAGCGCTCAGAATCTTCTGTAGGCAGCGTTCAGATTCTTCTAAGAGATGATTCTGACGCTTCAGAGCTTTTCATAATTCCATGTTCAGATCTAATTTGCTTTCAGAATAATATACACTTTAGTATCTGCAGCAAACATTCTTAAACAAATTTTAGAGTATATAATTTCTTAATACAAAATTTTGTAAGAGTTATCATCAAAACATAGAGATATAATTAAGAACCAATATGTGTTCTAACATAATTCACCCAATGCCCCCAAAGTTTCCCTAAACCATCCCTAAGGTTATACGACAATATCAGTACGAACTCTAAGGTTCATTAGGCTAATCCGGCAACATCTGCACTGCCTAAAACACTATTTCCTGCAATTGCTCTGAGTACATCAGAGTTACTCACATATGAATCTTCCTATTCCTACAGGGTCAAACACACAACTATCCAAGGTTTTTGGCCACAAAGGCCTAAGGTTTCTTTCCTCACAATAATATTCAGTGATTCATACCATAACCCACAATCTCAGAGTTCTATAATCGAACCTCTTAGTTGTGAGGGCAAGTTTTCTCACAATACAGGCCTCCGAGTTTTCGATGATGACAAAACACAACCTTGGACAAATTAGAAGCATCATGCAATACTTCATCATGCTATACCTCTTTTTCATTGTTAAATCATTATACCTTAATATGTGTCATAACTGAATGTGGCAGGATGCACAAAATGGAAAAAGCTGTTATTTTTGCAGGTTTCTAAGCAGTGAGTCGACCATACAGTCGGCGCATGAAGCCTGGCATTTCTCACAGCTCAGCGCATGGAAGCTATGCGTCGACCGTACAGTCGGCGCATGAGTGTTTTGATTTTCCACGGATCAGCGCATGAAGCCATGCGTCGACCATGCCACTCAGCGCATGGAGCTGAGCATTCCCCACGGGTCAGCGCACGCCGACCCTATGGTCGACCGTTCGTGCGCTGTGCAGTTTTTCTTGCTGTGTTTAAAATTCTGTTCAGTTGACTGTTTTGGTTATTACTATAAATAGAGTTTTGCTAAATTTTAACAACTAACAATTGAAATCTTGAGTAAATTGCCAGGGCAAGAAACGTGAAATAGGTGCAACATATTTCTTCATCTTCATCCTTCAAACAACACACAAATCCACAAATATACACAATCATTTTTGCTGTGTTTGGTGTCTTGTTCAAGGGTGATAAGGTTCGAACGCGTTGATTGAAGATCCGGTTCGAGTGGAAATTGGGGCAGGTGTTTCTTGCAGAAAACCTTGAGGGTTTTACCCATCAAGACTAGAAGGTTTTGAGGGCTTTTGCTACGGAATAGTTCGTTCAACATTCAAGCAGGTGCGAAGGTAATTGATCAACGGAAGGTTCATCAGTTTAGTAGCGAGGGCGTTGAAGTATTGAAGACTTTCCGGGTTTGATTTGTTGGTGTCTAAGATCAGCCGAGCCGAAGGTTTGAACAACGGAAGGTTTTTCATTAAGGTGGCTGGAATCGAAGGTCATTCACAACAAATTGAAGGGCTTGATTCATCTTGAATCAAGGTGCAAGAAGTGATAGCAAGCATCAACAACATTTGAGATTGTTTGTATCATTGTCTATCAACTCTTGTGTAAACTGTTCATTCCAACAGGTGATATATATTCAATATATCTCAATTCTAATTTTAGAATTGAGGGCAGACGTACCCAGAAGCGAGGACGACGGGGGAACTGCCTCATCAAATCGTGTGTTCTTCATTTTTTGTCATTTTCAATTCAGCTTATAAAATAAGTGATTCTAGCTTAAGTGATTATTGTTAAACTGTGATACAAATTGAGTAAGGTGTTGAAACTCTGTTTTTAACTACTAAGTACAATAAAATATTGTACTAGGGCATTTCCAATCTCTTACTCAACATAAATATCCTTTGAGATATTTGTGCACACAAACTGTTCGACAAAAGTCCTGAACTAAAATTGTCTTATTTTGCTTCTAGTTTTTGTGTACCTTGTTTTTCATTGGAACTAGGTAACCTTGCAAATTGAAGTATATAATTGATAAGCATAGTTTGTGTTGTGATTTTATTTTTCCGAATTGTCATAAATCCATAGGCTTACGTATATCCGGTTTTCCAATAACCGTTCGTTTTAGACTACAATTTTCCTCGGCCGCTTCCGCACTTAAAACATTTTTAAAACCAATTTTAAATTGGTAGCGCCGACTCGATTTTTAATTGGGGATCTATTTAACCCCCCCTTCTAGATCCGTGCCATAGTCTAACAAGTGGTATCCAGAGCTCCGGTTATTCGGTGCTTCAAATACAACGAGATAGAAAATGGCAAACGAACCTAAAGGGGCGTATAATAGGGCTCCTGTTTTCAACGGTGAAAATTATAGTTATTGTAAAGACTGTATGCGTGTGCATATAAACTCCATAGATAGAAAAATATGGAACGTTATCCTTAATGGTCCAATAGAAATTACTATGACCAATGCGGATAATGTAGTTGTGCCAAAGCCTGAAGCACAATGGACCGATGACGATGAGAAAAAATACAATTATGATTGGAAAGCTAAAAACAACTTAATCTCCTCATTAGGTGTAGATGAATATTACCGTGTATCCCATTGTCCTACTGCTAAGGCCATGTGGGATTCACTACAAATAGCCCATGAGGGGACAACCGATGTTAAGTTAGCTAGAATCAACACTCTTATACAAGAGTTTGATCTCTTTTTCATGGAGCAAGGGGAAACCATTGCCGACATGCAAAAGAGATTTACTCATCTTATCAATCGTTTACATTCACTAGGTAGGCCTATTTCCAATGATGTTGCTACTAATAAAGTCTTGAGATGTCTTAACAGGGAATGGCAGCCAAAAGTGACCGCCATCAAAGAGGCAAATGATCTTACCATATTAGACTTGACAACATTGTTTGGCAAATTGCAAGAGCATGAACAGGTACTCTTGAGCTTAGACCAACGTGAAAAGATGGAAAAGAAAGACAAAGCGAAGGTGAGTGAAAAGAAATCGATAGCTCTCAAGACTTCCTCCTCGAAGTCTCAAGCAAAAGAGCAAAATGATTATTCCTCGAGCGACGAAGAAGAAGAAGACACAAGCGAAGATATGAGGTTGTTTGTTAAAAGGTATAACCGTTACGTAAGGAAGAACGACATACAACATTCCAAGAAGAACTTGGTAAACTTCCGGAAACAATCAAGACACTCCAAGTATGATGACTCGAAAGGTAAAAAGACTAGAGGGACGTGCTACAAGTGTGGAAAGCCCGGTCGCTACAAACCGGACTGTCCAATGAATAAAAAGGGAAAGGACAAGGAATCATCAAAATCACACAAGAAATCATCAAAGCCGAGGAGAGCGTACATAGCATGGGAAAGTGACAGCGACTCTTCCTCCTCTGATGAAAGTTCTAGTGATGAAGAAGAGTCTGTGAATCTATGCCTCTCCGCCAATCAGAAAAATAAGAAAAAACAGGTACGTAACTCTAAATATGATAAGTCATCAAATATGTCGCATTCAGAATTACTAGCCGCATTTCATGCCTTACATAATGAAGCAGTTGAAGCCTTCAAGAAACTTGCTTCTAATAAGAAAATCTTTACGTATTTAGAGCATAAGGTTAAAGAGTCCGAAAAGAAATTAGAGGACCTAAAGGCTTCCATTGTGAAAGGCAATGAATCGGATTGTAAAGACGATAGAAACCCTTTCAACTTCGGGTGTGACACTTGTCATATTTGGCAAGGTGAGGTTAGACACCTCAAGGCCAAATTAAACAAGGCACTTGAGCCTAAGATTACATTTGCTATTGATAAAAAGGATTTTAGAAAAAGTATGATTAACCCATACCAAAAATATGCATATGTAATTAGGGATCAAGCAAGTGAAAGTGTCTCTAAAGTTGATTTTGCTTGCTTATACTGTTGCAGGAAAGGCCACTCCATTGGTAAATGCCGTTTTAGAAGATTTCTTGTTCCTAAAGGCATCTACCAATGGTTGCCCAAACGCAACCATTTTGTCGCTAACCTATTAGGGCCCAATATGCCATTGGGTACCTCCTTGTGCTAATTATGTTTTGACAGGTGAAATGTGTCGAGACCACCGAGAGAAGATGGGTTCTCGATAGTGGGTGCTCAAGACACATGTCTGGAGACATATCCCTATTCATAGACTTTGTGGCTAAGAAGAAAGGGTATGTAACTTATGGTGATAACAACCGCGGAGCAATACTAGGCAAAGGTAGTGTAGGTAATCCCGCCTCTGCTATGATTTCCGATGTATTGCTTGTCGAAAACCTTAAACATAATCTGCTTAGCATTAGCCAATTGTGCGACAAAGGATACAATGTATCTTTTTCAAAAGATTGTTGCAAAATTGTGCATGAAAATGATAAGAAGAATATGTTTAATGGTTTTAGAGTAAACAATGTATATATGCTTGACTTAAATGAAGTATCATTAACAAGCGACAAATGCCTCATAACTATGAGTGAAGACTCATGGCTATGGCATAGGCGTTTAGCGCATGTTAATTTTGACTTACTCAATAAGGTAGTCTCAAAAGACCTAGTCTTAGGACTTCCCAAAATAAAGTTCACCAAGGATCACCTTTGTGATGCTTGTCAAAAAGGGAAGCAAACGAGGATCTCATTTAAATCCAAAAAGATAATTTCAACAACGAGACCTCTTGAACTTCTACACATGGACTTGTTTGGGCCGTCTAGGATCAAAAGTCTAGGAGGAAACTATTACGGGTTCGTAATAGTGGACGACTTTTCTAGGTTTTATTGGACCATCTTCCTAGTAAGTAAAAGTGATACATTCGCTGCTTTTGAAAAATTTGCTAAGCTTTCCCAAAACAAGTTAAATACAAACATAGTGTCCATAAGGAGCGACCATGGAGGTGAGTTTGAAAATCATTTGTTTGAAGAATATTGCGGTAACCATGGTATTGATCATAACTTCTCCGCTCCACGCACTCCTCAACAAAACGGGGTTGTGGAGCGCAAAAACCGTATTTTAGAAGAATTGGGAAGAACAATGATCAATGAGAGTGGTTTACCTAAATATTTTTGGGCCGACGCCATTAGTACGACATGCTATGTTTTGAATAGGGTACTTATTCGCCCCATTCTAAACAAAACACCGTACGAACTCTTAAAAGGGCGAAAGCCAAATGTCTCTCACTTGCACGTGTTTGGATGTAAATGTTTTGTATTAAACAATGGTAAGGAAAACTTGGGCAAATTTGATTCCAAAGCCGATGAAGGTATCTTTCTCGGATACTCTCACTCGAGTAAAGCATATAGAATTTACAATAAACGATTACTTGCTGTAGAAGAGTCTGTGCATGTTACTTTTGATGAGTCCTATCCAAGAAATGTCGGAAAGGATAGTGTTGTTCATGGTGCAGGTACATCCACAGAAGACATACTCAAAGATGGCGAAACAGGGATTGATCAACCTGACAAAGTCAAAGTTGAGGAGGATAAGGATGTATATCATGAAGCAAACGAGGAAGTTCATCCACCTACAAACGATGATCTCCCTCAAGCTTGGAAATCATCTAAAGATCATCCAATCGACAACATTCTCGGAGACATCACAAAGGGAGTCACTACTCGATCGAAGCTAAGTAATTTCTGTTATCACTTCGCTTTCGTGTCACAAATGGAACCTAAAAATCCTAAGGAAGCCCTACTCGATGAACATTGGTTTCTGTCAATGCAGGAGGAACTAAATCAGTTTACTAGAAATGAGGTTTGGGACCTTGTCCCTCCTCCGCGAGGTCATCGAGTAATCGGCACCCGATGGGTGTTTAGGAACAAGCTGGACGAAAACGGGGTAATAACTCGTAACAAGGCGCGTTTAGTCGCGCAGGGGTATAACCAAGAGGAGGGCATCGACTATAAGGAAACTTATGCTCCGGTTGCCCGACTCGAGGCTATACGCCTTCTTCTTGCTTTCGCATGTGCGAAAGATTTTAAGTTATTTCAAATGGATGTAAAGAGTGCGTTCCTTAACAGGTACATAAATGAAGAGGTCTACGTTGCACAACCTCCGGGTTTTGAATCTCATGAGTACCCCGATCATGTTTATAAACTAAAACGGGCGTTGTATGGTCTCAAGCAAGCTCCTAGAGCTTGGTATGAACGCCTAAGTAAATTTCTACTTGATCAAGGTTACTCAAGAGGAAAGGTTGACACGACACTCTTTATTAAACGTCAAGGAAAGCACTTGATATTAGTTCAAATCTATGTTGGGGCAGGTGTTTCTTGCAGAAAACCTTGAGGGTTTTACCCATCAAGACTAGAAGGTTTTGAGGGCTTTTGCTATGGAATAGTTTGTTCAACATTCAAGCAGGTGCGAAGGTAATTGATCAACGGAAGGTTCATCAGTTTAGTAGCGAGGGCGTTGAAGTGTTGAAGACTTTCCGGGTTTGATTTGTTGGTGTCTAAGATCAGCCGAGCCGAAGGTTTGAACAACAGAAGGTTTTTCATTAAGGTGGCTGGAATCGAAGGTCATTCACAACAAATTGAAGGGCTTGATTCATCTTGAATCAAGGTGCAAGAAGTGATAGCAAGCATCAACAACATTTGAGATTGTTTGTATCATTGTCTATCAACTCTTGTGTAAACTGTTCATTCCAACAGGTGATATATGTTCAATATATCTCAATTCTAATTTTAGAATTGTGGGCAGACGTACCCCGAAGCGAGGACGACGGGGGAACTGCCTCATCAAATCGTGTGTTCTTCATTTTCTGTCATTTTCAATTCAGCTTATAAAATAAGTGATTCTAGCTTAAGTGATTATTGTCAAACTGTGATACAAATTGAGTAAGGTGTTGAAACTCTGTTTTTAACTACTAAGTACAATAAAATATTGTACTAGGGCATTTCCAATCTCTTACTCAACATAAATATCCTTTGAGATATTTGTGCACACAAACTGTTCGACAAAAGTCCTGAACTAAAATTGTCTTATTTTGCTTCTAGTTTTTGTGTGCCTTGTTTTTCATTGGAACTAGGTAACCTTGCAAATTGAAGTAAATAATTGATAAGCATAGTTTGTGTTGTGATTTTATTTTTCCGAATTGTCATAAATCCATAGGCTTACGTATATCCGGTTTTCCAATAACCGTTCGTTTTAGACTACAATTTTCCTCGGCCGCTTCCGCACTTAAAACATTTTTAAAACAAATTTTAAATTGGTAGCGCCGACTCGATTTTTAATTGGGGATCTATTCAACCCCCCCTTCTAGATTCGTGCCATAGTCTAACATTAGTTTCCCCAATTCAACTCAGAAACCCTCAAATCCTAAATCCACCACGAATACATCTAAAGGCATACATGGAAAATCATGAACAGAAATACTCCCCATACCTTAGTCGATTTGCAGCTTTCACGATTTCTCTTTGGGACCTTCTGCCTTCAACCTTTCCTTCAGAGCCCTGGCCACACCAACTTTCACGTTAAACATAAATAAATTCCAATTTCCTCTCAGAACTCTATTTTCTCTAACTTAGTCATGGGTCTCACACATTGGGCTTTTCCCTCATACCTTTACTAACTTCCTCAAATGCCCAAATTGCCCTTATTTCACTTATATTCCATTTAATTAATAATAATACTAATAAATTAATATTATATGCTATTAATCAAATAAATATCCAAAAATGCACATTTTTCCAATGTTCACAAAACCACCGGAAATTCACCGAAACATGAATAGTTTCAATTAAACAATTAATTAACATATTCCGATTAAATTTGGGGTGTTACATGTGGGAGTGTTGATTATTTCTCCCAACAAAATTCAAGTACAAAGTCGAAGGTTTCTGTTCGAATAATGAGGCTGAATATGAGGCTCTTATAGCCAAACTTGAAGTATTGTTGGAAATACGAAGATGGAGAGTGTATTGGGTGATATCCCAAAAATACAAAGAAGAGAGAAGCATATTTGAGCAATAGTCTGGACCTACTTTCGAAAACATGGTTAAATCATAAATACCCATATCTTTCCAGGTTTGGGATTTTGTTTTCTCTAATTTTTCTAGCCAACCTAAATAATCAGAAGGATCCTTAAAGGAGGAGCTTACCCGAAATACCTATGGTCCTCATTGCTAGCCCTAGGTTTTTTAGCATGACCTACGGGTTTGTACCTATGGTAAGTTGTGAAGAAGTCCTTAAGTTTACTAGGATCAACGTGTACATCAGGTAAATGACCAAATAAAGCCAATGGCTTACCAACAACAAAAAGAGGAATAAATACCTGGGATTCATAAATTCTTCGTTTCTCTTCAGCAAGCGGTTCAGGTAGGTACTGTTGATTTCCCACCATAGTTGGACCGTTGATGGTGTCAAATGGAGAAAGTTGAGAAATCTTCTTAGGAGCCTTCACGGGTTTAGCAGATTCCTTGCAGGCTTTGGTGACATCTTTGTTAGAACGCTTTGAGGAAGCCATTGTTGAGATAGAGCTAAACTGGGTTTTTTGGAGGAGAAGAAGATTGTGAAGTTAAGAAAGTGTAAAAAGAGAAAAATAAATGAAGAAGGGGTATTTATAAGGTTGGAAGTGGAAACAGTTCTGAAGCAGCATTTATGGTTAAAGTGGGAGTGTGACACGTGTTCTATCCTCTATCCTTAATGAAGCGGTGGCAATTAATGCTTAGCTCATGATCTCTTAGGGTCTAGGATATGTGATGATGACAAATATTCTCACGTGGGGGTGAAGAGACGTTTTAGAAAAGGTAATCATGACCATGATGTCATAGGCGTGCTATAGAAGCTAAACCGTTTATAGCAGTGACTCATCAGCTATGTTGAATCACACATGGATCAATCAAGGCATCAAATAAAGTTATCAAAAAATGTCTTTTTCTTTAGCTATCGAAAATGACATTTTTGGGGGGCAATTTGTTAGCTCCCAAATTCGACTCCTAGTTTTAAATAATGGAACAATAAAGAAAATTACGTGAAGTGATGAGAGGGTTTCGACAAGGTTATGAGACTTGTTTGTTTTGGTCGAAACTACCCTTTTGTACGAGGAGGATATGTTGAATAAGATATGAAGAAAAATATTTTAAATTCTTAGAAGGTGGTTCGACAGAAGATGATGATGTTTTTTTGACGTGCGATTTGAATTCAAATAAAGGAGAGAACTTTTGTTCTTATCCAGATTTGTGAAGAAAGACACGTGGAACTTTTCTAAGGAAAGGAGACATGCCGAACGCCACTTGTCATTTGTTTGTAGGAAGACCGTTAGGCTCGGTTATTTTTTATTATTATAAATAGAAGGTCTTAGTGATAGGATCGAGGTGTTCCAAACTTGGATAAAGTTTTTGAAATTACTCAAAGTATCCGCGTGTAGAGAAAAAGAGTGTGTCGAAGAAAATGTACGTTTGATTACACCATACATTTTACACTTTAATGTAAATTTCATCTTTTCACTACAAAGTCTATCTTTTGATTACACCATACTTTTTACACTTTAATGCAAATTTCATCTTTTCACCACAAAGTGTATCTTTTTATTATTCAAGTTATTTTTTCAATGCACTTAATTGTCTTTGATTAAGTTTCTGCACCTTATCTACTTTAAATTTCGAAGTTGATAGTTGTTAGATCATGGATATTGTTGAAATATTCACTATTTTCCAAACTTTAAAATAAGAATTACTAGCACATGTCTTAGGATTTGTGTGGTCGATCTTGTACGTAACCCAATTCTTTTTCAATTGAAAAGACCAGCGGTTGTTTACTAATTTTCCCAGTAAACACTCACCCCTATTGACACAAAACTAAAGCTGAATGCCATCGATAGCACTTCATATGGGGCTCCATCTCTCTATCGTAGTCTTGTAAGCGCTCTTTAGCATCCCACTTTCACTTGGCCAGACATTTCCTATGCAGTACAACAAATATTTCTCTTCATGTATAACCCCATGGAACCCCACATGCATGCCCTCAAACGTGTTTTACGATAGATTACAGACACACAGTAGCATGATTTACAAATTTATCCCTAATATACTAACTCTTTAATCTCTTATAGATATGCCAATTAGGGAGGGTGTCCCCGATACTAGACGTTCTACCTCACATAATTGTGTATTTATTTGTGATAATGTAGTTTTTGAATCATGTTGATCATACAACCTTCTTCTCGAATTATATTGTCTTCTTCACAAGGCCGCTCTGATTTATTGTGATAACAATGCAATATATCTCTCCATCTACGTCATTTAACATCAGAGAAAGAAACACATCAAAATGAATATTTATTTTATTAAAATAAAAAATAGCTTGCAATCATGTTTGTGTTTTTCATATACCATCACAGTATCAATTGTAGATATTTTTAACAAATGTATTTCTCTAACATTATTTTAAGATTTTAGAGACACTCTTAGCGTCAATCAACCTCTCAACTTTGATTGTGAGAGTAATAAAATATGTCTTTACTTAATCTACAATGATTTGATGTAATTATAGTTATTATGTATTATTAGTTTCTTAAACAAACTTTATTAATAGTTGCATATTATTCCGAAAGCATCAATGATAATTAGGGGAAATTATATTCTTACAGTAATGGTTTCAACCTAACAGAAATATAATAGTTTTGGGGTATACCAACTAAGAAAATATCTAAAATGTGACAACACATCAAAATATTAATGAAATCAAACTGTTTTTGACAATAAATTATATTGTTGTCTCGTTTTTCTAGTTCATAAATATTTTATTGCAGGAACACAAATTCGAATTTATGATAATATATACTATACAAAAACTAATTGTATTATTGTAAAAGAAAAACAAAATAAATTGTTTTGATATAGAGAGATCATTAACTAACCAATTTTAACTTTTATATGCTCAAAGTACCAACTACACTGGCAAGTTGCAAACCCTCACCCACTATCTTACTCATCAATCATGGCTTCATAAATCCACTCAACCACTTTCCATTTTCAAACTCACTGTCGTTTTCCAAATACGACACCGTACTTCACCACCGAACATGATCTCACCGTCTCCGTCACTAAATGTCCTTCTCACACCCGCCGCGAACGCTTCCATCTTACCGCCGACGATCCCTTTCGTCAACGCACCTCAACACCGCCGCTAACTCTCCCCCCTTCATGTCGCCGGAATCCACCCCGTTCCATCTCCGGCATGTCCTCGTTGCAGCGCTGTTTTTCTTCGTCGTTTCTCTATCCTGCATACTCCTCTTCAGAGACGCCGGTTACTCTCACTTCGTTTCTGCTTATTCGCTCCCTCGTTTTTTAACCGTTTTCCCCTCGCCTTCCAATAATTCCGCTGCGGTGAGTTCTGTTTCATGACACGCTTTTTTAGTTTCCATTTTCGCTTTGAAACTATTGTGAAATCTTGATTTAAAATGAGTATTTTTGTGTATGGATTAGATTATCCTAATTTGGTTTTTAGTAACTTCCGTAATCATCAACTGTGATTTGATAGCTATTTTTAGCTATTTAGCATCGAAACCTCTTAGGAAAGGCGTGTCTAAACACCTATGCCGATACTTGGGATTACATTTAATTTATTCATTTTTTCAAATTATTTCTAGTGTCTGGTGTGTTTGGGATCTGCGTGCTTCATAGATTTTTAGCTGAAAATATGGGTTTTGAGTCTATTTGTTTTGGAAAAATTGAAGCTGATCAATTTGAACAATACTATAGATTTTTGAATAAGTTTCTAATATAATGTATAATTTGAATTTCATATATAATTTGAATTTCATATAGTTAATGAAATTTACTGTCTACAAGATGCTGTGTCCTTTTCCTCTCTCTTTGTTTACTTATTCGCCGAGTAAACATTAGGAATTTGTTTCCTAAATGAGTGAATGAGTGAGTGAGACAATGTCATTGTAGTCTATGAATGTATCGAAATCACGAAAAGAAGATATGCTAAGTGGGTCTTTTTTAGTAATTTCATGGACCAAATTGATTACCAGAAGACACATCCGAAAACCAAACTAACCAACAAAAAAACACACAAGGACCAAACTTATTAACAAAAGATATCTATAAGCAAGTATGTTTTTATGATTTTGATACATTTAAGGAGTATAGTAACATCAACTCACACTAAAATTTCTGTTTACTCTTTTATTTACTTGAGAAAGATTGATGACTATTGAGAGTTATTTATCTATTTTTGGGATTTCTACATTTTTAATGGTTGGTTGTGGTTACGGTTGTGCTTGTAGTTGATGGTTGAGGATGGGTCATTTAAGTACAGTATTTAAAGTGCAGTCAAATGCGAATGTTTAGGTTTAAGAAGCTCGGATACAGGGTACAATATGGATACGATAGGACTCAGATACAGGGTACAATATAGATACGATAGGAGTCGGATACAGGGTCAATATAGATACAATAAGACTAGGTACAGGGTACCATATAGATACAATATGACACAGATACGAGGATACATAAAAAATTTTAAAATCGAGATACGTTAACATTTATGTAGATATATAATAAAAAAAAAATCCACAATGTTTATAAAGGTGGCACTATGCACAACTTGCTCATATGTACATAAACATGACAGTAGTCAATACTGAAGAATAGATACCTATATATTTCCCTCATCTATATCAGTATATGTTATATTTACTAAGAATGTGTCAGAAAAAACATACAATTGTGTCTTCTGTTAAAACGGCACATAAAAATTGTATTGTACCCGGAAATACATTTGTGTCTTTAGTTGGTAAGAAATATCAACGATGTATCTATGAAGTATCAGACATATATTTGAGAAGTATCGGTAAAAATATTTTCGAAAAGAATAAAAAAGTTATTGGATACTTTATCAGTACGTACAGGACGCTCATCGTTACGCGTTGGACACCCATACTTTTCCATTTTTGGAGTGTATGGACTTCATAGGCCTAGATAAATTAATATATACCCATTTTTGCTGTAATTTGTTAAGCCCTAGTTTAGTGATACTCAGATGGCTAATGTAGTTCATGATTTCATCTAACATACCTATAGACTTGGTATTTTAAAAATAAAAGGCAGATAAGATTGTTGCTTTGGAAAGATATTAATTTCTTAATTGGAATATATGAGCAAGCTCAGGTCATTTAAACTAATTTAATATTTTTTTGATACACTAATTTTAAGTTATATTTTTCTTATATTGAGTTCTTTTCGGTTAATTATTTAATTGTTGGTCAGTATGACAGAAAATGGACAGACCTGTTAAAAGAGAGGCATGTTCTTTAGTAAGATTAGCCCAGCCCGACACCACACTTTTAAAAAGCGGGCTGGGTCAAGTGAAATTATTCGGGCCAAACTTTGTCATAACTATTGGGACTCATTGGGTTATCCTTGTTTCATGCTAGGATGAAAAATTAGTATATTATTGTTTGGGTAAGATTTGCCAAAATGGATAGGCAGATCCCAACTGACAGCTCTTGTTGTTATTGTGGTTTGTTAGTGTAATTCACTCACAAGTTGTCAAGTACTTAGTTCTTTTGGAATTGATTATTCTGTAGGCTAGGAATGAATATCCACTTGAAAGGATTTTGAAGGAGGCTGCCATGGAAGACAAAACTGTTATATTGACCACATTAAATGAAGCATGGGCAGCACCAAATTCAGTCATTGATCTTTTTCTGGAGAGCTTTAGAATTGGAGTTCATACTCGTAGGCTTTTGAATCATTTGATAATTATTGCACTGGACCAGAAGGCATTTCTACGCTGTCAGGCTATACATACATATTGCTTTTTGCTTGTTAGTGAAGGTGATGATTTTCATGAAGAGGCATACTTTATGACTCCTCGCTATTTGAAGATGATGTGGAGAAGAATTGATTTCCTGCGTTCAGTTCTTGAGCTGGGATACAATTTTGTGTTTACGGTATTGTATTTCAATTTTCAATCACTAACCTTGTCATGTTCACTTGGATTGATTTATGTATTCCTATTTTAGGATGCTGATATCATGTGGTTTAGGGATCCATTTCCCCGGTTTCACCACGACGCAGATTTCCAGATAGCATGTGATCATTTCACAGGTGACTTTGACGATATATATAACAGGCCCAATGGAGGGTTCAACTTTGTGAAGTCCAATAATAGGTCAATAGAGTTTTACAAATTCTGGTTCTCCTCACAAGAAACCTATCCTGGATACCACGATCAGGATGTCCTCAATTTCATCAAGGTTGACCCTTTCATTGATGATATCGAACTGAATATGAAATTCTTGGATACAGCTTATTTTGGTGGGCTCTGTGAACCAAGTAAAGATCTAAATCAAGTTTGTACCATGCATGCAAACTGTTGTTATGGTATGGATAGTAAGGTTCACGATCTGAGAATTATGCTCCAGGATTGGAGACATTATTTGACTTTGCCTCCAAGTTTGAAGAGGTTGTCAGTTATATCCTGGAGGGTTCCTCAGAAATGCAGGTTGGTAATATACAGCTTTTTCATTCTTATATTTTAATCTAGTCTTTGTTTATAATTCGTTCTCTGCTTTTTTTCATTAATGGATTGAATTCTTATTGGTGGTGAAATTTTTTCTCAGCCTTGATTCCCTCGAGCCCAATGGTTCAGCAGAGAAGAGTGCTGAAGAAGATTAAAGTTCTCATTGCACATGTTATTTTCCCATATGTCGATTGGATATTCAGCTGAAATGCGCAAAAGGAAAATTTCTTTTTTTAAAAGAAAAATTCAGGTTAGCTTTATTAATGTAAACGATAAGAATTGGACTAATGCTATTGATGTATAGTCAGATCTAGCCAGTATAAATTTGAAAAGAAAAATTAATTTTGCTAGGAGGTGTTTTTATTCTCGAGTAATTTAAAAGATCTAAAATGCTCTTCAATTCATTGAATATGTCTGTTTTACCCAATTTTGTAAAACATTATGGTGTTTTGTCCATTTTGTATCCTCCCAATTGTGTAGCACAGAACACAGAAAATCCAAGCAATTTATAACTAGTAGTTAGTATTTGATAGGATGGAAGACCTTACTGCTTCTAGGAGAATACCTTGAGGCAAATGCAGGTTAGCGACTCTGATAGCATTTGGTATGCAGATGCCGTTGGGCCATGAACCGATCTCTTGCATATGTTTCTTCACTTTGAAGCTTGTAATTCAAGCATTTGGATAAACTTAGCTGCCATAGACTCCATACTTCCGGTGATTTTTGCCAAGTTGATTTCCTTTAAGCTCTGTTTTTCGAGGGATGCTATCGTGCCAGGGGGAACCAATTAAGTTATTGTTTGACAGAGCGGTTGGTTGTTTAGAGTAGTATATTGTTTGGCATGTTACTCAACAGATGTGCATTTTGAAAGTTTTGCAAAAATATACTTCATTTTAACTCTTCAAAACAATCACTTGTTGCAAATAGGTGGGCCAAATAGAAATAGATTACTAGTCATATGTCATATGATATCTCTTAAAAAAATTAGATTGTCAATTAAACACTTCAAAAATAACTTAGGTAAAAGATGATTTTCGTGTATATAAACACAATCTTAGACCATATCTTACCATCCGACTTATAAGGTGAAAGATGGTTGTTGTGTATATAAACACAATTTTATGTCATATCTTATTAATTGACTTATAAGGTGAAAGATGATTTTCGTGTATATAAACACAATCTTAGGTCATATCTTACTATTTGACTTATAAAGTGAAAGATATTGTTGTTATATAAACACAATTTTATGCGACATATCTTATTAATTGACTTTTAAGGTGAAAGATGATTTTCATGTATATAAACACAATCTTAGGACATATCTTATTAATTGACTTATAAGGTGAAAGATGATTTTCATGTATATAAACACAATCTTAGGTCATACCTTACTATCTGATTTATAAGGTGAAAGAAGATGATTGTTGGGTATATAAACACAATTTTATGTCATATCTTATTAACTGACTTATAAGTGACTTATAAGGTGAAAGATGATATTTGTATATACGAACACAATCTTAAGCCATATCTTATTTGCAGGACAACATTTGCAATCTTGAGTCATATTTTATTTGCAGTGATTTGATTGATAGGTCTAATAGGTATAGATACGTTCTAGTATCATCTCAAAATTTTGGTAAGGCCAATTTATTCCTTTAAAACCCATTTAAAAATTAGTGATGTCTTTTACTTATAGGATACTTTTAGGACATGTCCCATCCAATATAAAACTGTAACGTGGTTGACATGTTTTATTAGTCCAAACGGCTTCACTGGTCATTCAAAATGGCTCTTGTATGTTCTTTGGTGCAAATCCGGTGCGATGAAAGACTTCATATTTGGGTGATAGTCTGAACCGATTTAAATATAAATTACCAAATTAGATTTTTTCACCCAAATAACCAAGTTTCTACACTATAATTTCCAATCTACCCAACTTTCCAATATATTATCCAATCTACCCTAGTTTTTTATTTTTTTTATTTTTTTTTACAAGGGGGCGCCATGGGGGTTGGAGCCTCCCTTATAATTTGTATGGGGGCGCCATGGGGGTTGGAGCCACCTACAAATTATAAAGGGGACGCCATACCCATTGGAGCCTCCCTTAAACAAAATTTAAAAATTATTTTTAATGTTTAATTAGTTTAAAAATATTTAATAAATAATTTTTAATAATTTAAAATTTTTTTAAAATAATAATTTTGTAAATAATAATTTCTGAATAATTTTTAACAATTTATATTTTAATATTTTTAATGTTTCATATTTTTAACAATTTATAAATAAATAATAATTAATATTTTTATTAATAAATTCCAAACAACAAATAAAAATTAAATTGGATTAAATAAATTTAATCACATACAAATGGCTACATTTGAAAGATCTTGTACACTAATTTCTACGACTCGGTCGATTTAAATGTCCGCCCGTACCGCATCTTCGATTACGTTTCTTGGTGGTCTTTGTGGTGGAGTCGGGTCCATTGTGTCGTCATCAAGCATTTGCATCACTTCGGCCCATGAAGAGTCCATATCCGTAAAGTCATCCAAATTAAAAGGGTTGCCCATGCCTTCATAATTATTTTGGGGTGGTTGGCTGGATGAGGCAATGTCAGGACGATAACCTGCCTGATCGTAGGGTGAGATGGGTGTAAAGGTTTGGGTGGGTATGGGTTGATTGGGTGTTTGAAACTGGGAGTATGTGTGGTATTGTGGTGGATGTTGTTGGTATTCGGATTGTGAATGAGTTTGTGTGAATGGAGTGAATTGGTTAGGAGTATGTTCATATGGCTGTGATTGTGTGAGTGGGTTGGAAATGGGGTTGGGTTGGCGGTTGGAAATGGGGTTGGGTTGGCGGTTGGAAATAGTATTGGGTTGATGGTTGGCATTGAGGTTGGGTTGGCGGTTGGAAATAGGGCTGGGTTGGTTGTTGGGGCCTTGATGATGAATCTTGTTGGCGTGGGTCATTAAGATACCTTGGATGTGAAATGAAACCAATTGATACAGACTTATACCAAGTCATGTATTGTATAGATTGTTTCATCTCGTATGGAAACACATTGTCGGACAAAACATAGTTGTTGCGATGCCTCCATTCACGACACTCGTGTTTTGCATACTTGGTCCACGGATTATATTCCCATTGGTCGGAGACTTTACCGTTGTGATATTTGTCGGGTATGCACTTTGGGGGACATGGAATATCTTGAAGCATTCCAAATTGAAGTTTCGCACGATCACTGTTGTGCATTTCGACGGTGGTGAAGTTGATAATGGGCACCTTTGCACTCCACACCGCAGATTCTTGTCGTTCAACTTGATGAAATGCTTCTAGACCAAGATACGGCCGCCAAATGAACTGAAGGATGAAAAAAATAATGTTTAGTATTTTCTAATAATATTCAAGGAGAGTATAACATAAATAGGTAGGTGAGTGAGTTTACATCTTCTTGCGCCAAGTGATCAATAAGATTTCGGTACTGCGTTATACTGAAGTGGGGACAATTGTCATAATTCATTCCAAGCGAAGACCACCTACAAATCGAAAACAATAAAATTTATTAATAATATGATTAATAAATAAAAACACTTTGATAGAAAAATGAGAATTGGAAAAAATAATTACCTTTTAGCGAATGGGAATTCAAACTGATTTTGTTGGATAGGTGCTAGATTGGTCATTCTTGACCAACCCCAAGATTGTAGAAGAACACCACATCCGGTCCAATTTCCGGTATTGGCTATTGAGTTATGACATAGAGACCGATATAGGTGCGCTAGTGTAGCGGACCCCCAACTATATGTTTTTATTTTATCTACGTCATCTAATAAAGGTAAGTACATAGAGTGAACGACGCTTCCACTTGTATCCGGACATAAAAATAACCCTATTAATAGCATTATATAAATTCGGGTTTTTTCTAATTTTTAGAATTTCAGGAGAATCGGGGGTTAATGTCAAGTCTCTATAAATTTTTTTGAGCCATGACATTAAAAGTTTTTGTCCCCTCAAATCTCGTGGGGTTGGTTCAACCCCGAAGAGTTCTCCTATGAAATTACCGGTAGGATTGGTTTTACCGTTAATCGCCTTACCATGAATGGGTAAACCCAATAACATGTATGTGTCCTCGAGTGTAACTGCACATTCACCTATTGGAAGATGAAATGTGTGCGTCTCGGGTCGCCACCTTTCTTGCAAAGCCAAAATAAACTTAGAATCAATGAGATAATTTGTTATCTTAACGACCTCTCCAAAACCTGCTCGCTCCAAAAAAGGTTGAATCAACGGATCATGTGGGAAATATTTATGCCCACGAGTACGAAATTCATGAGTATCCTACAAAAAAAAAATAAAACATATCATTAGAACATTGTATTTGTTACAAAAAAATAATAAAACATATCATTAGAACATTGTAAATGCATTATAATGCTACAAATAAATACAACATTGTGAATTATCAAGTAGAAATACTTACATACGACGCGATGTTGCTTGGTGTTCCTCGATGCGTTTCACCCATTGTTAACAGAGACATGACTTCTATAGTGTGAATATATGTGGAAAATATTGGGAGAATTTGAATTGTTGAATATATTTGATGTGTTTTTTAGAATGAAGAGGAGAAGTATTTATAGTTGAAATTTAGAAATTTGAAATTTGAAATTTGAAATTTGAATTTATGGTTGTATAGGTAAAAATTTAATTTGTGTAGTTGTAATATTTATTGATATTAATGAGATAGTTGAATTTGTGTAAAAAGATATTGATGTGTAGAAATATTGATAGATGAATTCGTACACTTGTCTTACTGCATGCATGCATAAAGTTACTTATTTTACACGTGTCATAGGGGCTCCATCCCCCACGGCGCCCCCCTTGTAATATAAAGAAGGGGCTCCATCCCCCACGGCGCCCCCCTTATAATTTAAAGAAGGGGCTCCATCCCCTACGGCGCCCCCCTTATAGTTTTAATAATATTTAATTCGTGGGATTTTAATCTATATGTATACATTCAAGCAAAAAATAGTATACATCCCTTAAACTATCATTCAACTATGTCTAGAACATCCAATTACATTGTTCATGCCCATTATAATGGAGAGACTTTCATCTCTGAGAATTCGGGTTTCGGGTTTCAAAATACAGATCTTACCCGATTAACCATGAGTAGAAAAGCAAATTTTGTGCATTTCAAAGAGCGCATACAGTCGAAGATTTTGTCTGGTCAAATCTCCCAGATCATTTACAGAAGTCCTGTTTTTTTTTACAACAATGAGGTCAAGTATTTTCAAGAGAAAATACTTGACAACAACGATGTTGATCAAATGTTCGATAGTCACGAACAATCTGGCCTCGACTATATCGAGGTTTATCTGTTACTCTGCCAAACTGAACATGAGGTTGGTGAAACAACGAATATAGATGAAATTGATGTTGTGGACGAGGAGGAAGAAGATCCAGAGACCATGGTTGATCAAATGGTTAATTTGTTCGGGAGCGGGGACTACACTGCAATGACTCCCCTGCAAGACATAAATGAAGAGGCCCTACCATTAAATCAAGTGTATTGTCCTCCTCAACACATGACGAACTTGCAATGCAGTGGCGACGATACTTTCTCAGATTATTTCTACAATCCTTCTCAACAAATTGAAAGTGTCTTGAAAGTCGGAAACCAGTACCGCACGAAAGAGGAATGCATGAAAGCCATAAGAAAGTTTCATATGGATAACTTTGTTGATTTTTACATCAATCGAAACGACTCAAAACGCTATGTCGTAGTTTGTCGTAACGCAAGTTGCAAGTTTCGGTTAGCAGCGTCCTATCGAAAAAGAAGTGATTGTTGGGAGATAGGTTCGATGGATCCACCTCATAGTTGCACAACCAACATCAATCGGCAAGATCATGGAAAACTAAGCTCTCAATTGATATCCCAAGAGATTTTGCATCTTGTGGGCGCGAATCCATCTGTGAAGGTGAGCACAATTATCTCTCATGTTGTTGCACGGTTCAACTATACCCCATCGTATAGGAAAGCTTGGATAGGTAGAATAAAAGCGGTGGAACATGTATATGGGAATTGGGAGCATTCTTACCATCAACTTCCACAGTATCTACTAGCACTTCAGAAATATGTTCCTGGTACGGTTGTAATATTGGAGTCACTACCAACATACACTCCTGAAGGAACATGTGTTGCTGGAAGTAGGATATTTTCTCGTCTCTTTTGGGCATTTCAACCATGTATTAAAGGTTTTGCGTTCTGCAAACCAGTTATACAAGTCGATGGAACATGGTTGTATGGAAAATACAAAGGAACATTGTTGATGGCGGTAGCACAAGACGGAAATAATAATATATTTCCGATTGCCTTTGCCCTGGTCGAGGGTGAGACAGGCGAAGCTTGGAGTTTCTTCCTCAGAAATCTCAGAACACATGTCGCACCACAACCCAACTTATGTCTGATTTCTGACAGACATGCTTCTATTGTGAGCGCCTACAACAATCCTGCTAATGGTTGGCACAACCCTCCTTCTGTCCATGTCTTCTGCATAAGACACATTGCTCAGAATTTTATGCGGGACATTAAAGACAGAAACCTCCGTAAAAAAGTTGTGAACGCTGCGTATGCCTTAAACCAACCATCGTTCATGTATTACCGAGAAGAAATAAGGTTGTCAAGCGTGGAAGCATTAAGGTGGGTGGATAATATTCCAGTCGAGAAATGGACTAGGTCATTTGATGGAGGGTGTAGATGGGGTCACATGACCACAAATCTTGTAGAATCCCTAAACGGCGTATTTAAGGGAACTAGGAACCTCCCAATCACAGCGTTGGTAAGGGCAACGTATTACAGATTGAGGTCACTATTTGCAGCAAGAGGCAAAAAATGGAGCGCTGTACTGCAATCAGGGCAAATATTCAGCGAATCAAGCATGAAGTATATGAGGGATGAAACTTCTAAGGCGGCCTCACATCGAGTTAGACCATTTGATCGTCACGATTACAGCTTCATTGTTGATGAGACAATGGATCACAACGAGGGTCGGCCAATGGGACACTACAGGGTGGAACTTCATAAAAATTGGTGCGACTGCGGAAAGTTTCAAACCTTCTGCATGCCTTGTTCACATGTCATTGCCGCATGTTCAACTGCTCGTCAGGATCCATTCTTGCAGCTATCAGAAGTTTACAAGGTCGTGAACTTATTCGGTATCTACAGTAGCAGTTTTCCAGTGGTAGCTAGTGAGGACTACTGGCCAACCTATCATGGAGACACAATCTACCACAATGAAAATATGAGAAGAAACAAAAAGGGCCGCCCCAAAAGCACCCGAATCACAACTGAAATGGATACAGCTGAGAAAATGGAAAGATTGTGCGGAATATGTCGTCTTCCCGGGCATACGAGGAAAAACTGTCCAAATGTTGGAACAAGTTCTAAGTAGATTTAATTTGGTCTTTAAAATTTGTGTAATCATGCAATTTAATATTTATATCAACTTTTCATTACCACAAAAACGAATTGAATTACTTCTACAGCATAAAATGCAAATCATTAAAATACAACGATTATTACAACATAACCTAAGATATAACAACAATCAAAGTAATATCATCAGTTCCGAACATCATAGACCTAACTTCGTTGTCATCTCTAATTCGCACCCAGTCACGCCGTATGTTTCCGTCTTCGACAGAGAAGTACGAGACAAGTCTTTCAATACTCCTAATTCTTTCACCATTTGGAATGTCTCCTTCTAGCCACCGATTCAAATTTCTTCGTAGTTGTTCTAAACTCTGAATGTTCCAAAACAACATCCTTATCGGAGGCTTCGTCGGTGAAAAAATTACATGCCCATATCTTCTAAGGAACATGACTCACTCTTCTAAAT
Source organism: Lathyrus sativus (assembly GCA_963859935.3). Classification (NCBI taxonomy): domain Eukaryota; kingdom Viridiplantae; phylum Streptophyta; class Magnoliopsida; order Fabales; family Fabaceae; genus Lathyrus; species Lathyrus sativus. Next base: position 149,610,025 of record OZ012740.1, on the reverse strand, counting down.
TTGGATGAAACAATGTTAGCAACATGTCTACCTATTTATAAAAAATTTTTTGGAAAACCATAATATAATATTTTAATTATATTAATTATAATATATTTTAAAAATTATTTTCGTATAAAGGGAGCTCCATAGGGGATGGCGCCCCCCTTTAAGTCGTTTAAGGGAGGCTCCAATGGGTATGGCGCCCCCTTTATAATTTGTAGGGTGTCTCCAACCCCCATGGCGCCCCCATACAAATTATAAGGGAGGCTCCAACCCCCATGGCGCCCCCTTGTAAAAAAAAATAAAAAAAATACAAAACTAGGGTAGATTGGATAATATATTGGAAAGTTGGATAGATTGGAAATTATAGTGTAGAAACTTGGTTATTTGGGTGAAAAAATCACCAAATCATTCTAAAAAATTCAGGAACCGAAAAAGGAGTATATTCTAAAATTATTAAAAAACTACTACTAATGGTAAAAGGAAACTTACATGTTTGTAACTTGTGGGACAAGGTAGACAAATTTAGGTTGGGCTAGATAAAGAAGGTATCTCCCTGCTCCTTCAATGCTTCTTCATTCTTGCACGTCTTTATGAAACAAATGTATCATACATTTTTGAAATTAATAGCAATTTTGATTATAATAATTTGTAAAGAAGGTCAGAGCCACATTTCAAGATCATTAATTTTTCAACTGCATCTATTTTTGTCTTCTGAAGGGAATAGAGACGTTGTATGTGGAAATTGATTTATGATTCCTACGAGTTCTACAATTTCACATCTAATATCTTATTTAATAGTTCGTAACCTTCTTAGGTCATCGAATAAAGAACAAACCGACTTTTGATTTCTATACTTTCTACAAATTCACAATCATTTTTCATCTTTATCGTTCGTAACTTCTGTTAGGCGACGACAATGATCAAGAAGAAGGTTTGAATAAATCACTAATTTTTTTTACAGAGTCAGCGCTTATGATAAATTGGTTTTTAAAACTTTTAAGCGGAAGTGACTGAGGAACTACTATCGTCTAAACGAACCGTTAACGAAAAGATCAGATATGCGATACGCCTATATGGAATATCGATTCCGATGAGAAACCGAATCAAAAGTTTGAACACAAATCAATACAATTTTATTCACTCAAAGTTGTTCAATTTTTAATGCCTTGTGAAAAATAAACTTAAGTTGAAAACAGCCTAAAAGGCTTGTGTTCAAGCAATTTGTCGAACACTTGGTGTGCGAAGCACTCCAAGTAAAATTCACTAAGTAAATGTAGTGCTAAGCTTTTTCAATTACAATCAAACAGATTTTAATGAGTTTTCTAAATACGTTTCTGCACTACATTATACCAGAATTTTAATCAAGCAATTTGATTGTACACAAACGTAAAAATTCAGAAATGAAAAAAAGAAAAAAGAGAGAACATCAATTTGTTGAGGCAGTTCCCCCATCGTCTTCACTCGGGGTACGTCTGCCCTCAATTCTAAAAATAAAATTGAGACCTGTATAAAACCTGTAGCAAATTGTTTGTACAAGAGAAGCAATAGAAATCAAACACTCAATCCTAGTTGTTGATGCTGAAACTATGTCTTCTCTCCCTTTGATTCAAGATGAATCAAGTCCTTTGAATGTGTTGAATAAACCTCCAATTCCAGCTACACGTTTGAACCACTCAATGGTCTTCAAATCTTTAGCCCGACTGATTTCAATCAGACACAATTTGAACCCAAATCTTTCTTCCATAATCCTTCGGTTACCGCTACTAGATTGACAAAACCACTCGTTCTTCAATCACCTTCGCTCGACTGAATCTGTGAAGAAATAATTTGTGCAAAACTCTCAAAATCCAAGATTATTATAGGACAAAACCGAAACGGTTTTATTCAAGAAAAATCCATCGGCCTCTCAACCCAAACCCGATACAAATACCTATGTTTGGACGTTATCACCTCAATGATGCAGAATGATCAACAAAAATGCTTTTGTGTATTTGTTGAGAAAATGCAAGAAAGAGGATGAAGATGATGAAAGAAAAATCAGTGTCTATTTTCACTTTTCTTGTTGTTGATAAGAATGAGCCAAAACCAATATATATGTGAAGTTAGGACCAAGTAACAAACATAACAGCCATTTGAAAGTCAAACATATCAGAAAAATAGAGTGACACGAGCGAACGATCGACCTAAAGAAAAGGGGGTCGACTTGAGCATTCCCGCTTTCAAAATTATGCAGAAATTAACTCTTTGCGTCGATCGAAATAGGTCCATGCGTTGACGCAAAACTGTCCAGAATTGACAAATTAAAATGCTAACAATATGAGTCGCGACCGGAGAGTCGACGCGAGCCCTCTGAGAGTAAATCCTTAAAATTCACTCTGTATGAGTCGACCTAAGCAGGGCTTTGAGTCGACTCAAAGGTTCAGAACTTCCAAAAATGCTATTTTGACATGTCTTGCTATACCTAAGCACTTCTAATGCATATCTAAGTCTACCAACATGATCAAACTCACACAAAACACGTATAATGCTTTTCTATATGAACATACACATGTTTTTGATAAATGCTAGTACACGAGATAATTATGAATGCATATGCGACTCGATGATATCGTCTAAAGTACAAATTACTAACTAGATATGTTTTGACATCATTAAAACAAGTATTGAGACAACTTGCCCTCACATACCCGCCCTTTTGATGATGGCAAAACAATAGCAAAATCGAGCACTTTGAGTAGTATCATCCTCCCAATAACTTTATGCATTCATCTAAAAACAATCTGAACGTTTGATCAATCTTGTAGGATGAATTGCTACTTTTGCTTAGTCTCTTCTTCTCCTTTGACAACATCAAAAAGAAAGAAGCAAAAGGTCAAAGAAAAACACAGTATATTGAATTGAGCACATTCACATAATTTTGCAACAGGTACTCATTAACAAGCACTCACATAAAATGGTGTTAATGAAAACGTATAAGATAAATAGAACACATAACATATGAACAAAAACCAAGTGCATTTAACAAACATTAGAATCCAAAATATTTCTATGTCTTAGTCAATCAAACAAACATAATGATAAGTGAACATTCAGATGAAATGAATAAGATATAGTATGACATGCACAACAACAACACAAATGATCCTCAAGGCTTCCTCCCTCTAAAATGATGGCCCCTTCATCTGAATTGATAGTCGTGAGGTGGTGGAGGTTGTTGCTCATCCAACCGCTCCGTAAGTTCCAGCATAGTCCGGTTGAAAACATTGAAGCTTGTAGTAAGAGCGTGATTTTGACCTGCAGCGGTTTCAACCATAGTGTCAAAACGTCCTATCACGACGGAGGCGAACGTGTTGAAATTATTGGTCTGGGTTTGAATTTGGTTCTACAAAGCCGTAAACCGTCCATCTTGGGCAGTAGCAAAGTTCTGTTGCTGGAACTGCATGTTTCTTATCAGCTCGAGGAGTTCATCATTGTTATGTTGAGGACGCTGAGGAGAGGGAGGCATATAATACGACTCTTGGTGATTCCAATTGTTTGTTGGAGGCATGTATTCTAAACCAAGAGAAGTCCATCCCGTATGTTGCCATTCACCCCATCATTGGTTTGCATAGGAATCCAAAGGGGGTGATTGATCTAACCAACCATTATTGTCTTGTTCATCAGCATTGAAATCAATCTCGATTTGATTACCATCTTCTTCTTCACTTCCATCGGACTCTTGTAAGCGTGAGCTGGTAGGCTTAACGATAAATCGGTAGTGTGTTTCTCGTGGGTCTCATATGTAACCAATCATTGTCAACGTCTTTTGACAACATTCTTGGCCAGCTGTCAAAGTCTTGTATGGAATTCCTGGGACAACCACTTCAGCATTGTTGAGCACACATTGAATGAAGGATGCATATGATAACACATTGCCTCAACCAGAATCTCTCAGAGTATAAATTCTGCTTGCAATATAGTGAGGCCAACTGATTTTTATCTTATTTTTCAAAATGTACACCAAATGAACTTCAGCTTGATCGACCCAAGAGTAACCTCTTTTCTTGGGCCGAAGTATGTGAGAAACAATCCATTGCAAAATTCTATCAACTGATTTCAAACGACCAGTAGTTACCGATTTTGGGAAGAGATTACTAGCCACGATTTGATCAGTATATGATTTCTTTAACTTTGAGTTCAAGGTTTCCTTAAACTCGTAACCGCCCACGGTTCTAGTGTCAGTGACATTTATGAGTGGAGCAGTAGAGAGTGGAGACATGTTAAATAAATATTTCCAAACAATCCATAGCAAAATCCTCTTATCTCCTAATTTGCAACTAAACTCATATCCATCAAACTTGTCTTGAAGACCCGTATAGAAAATTCGAACTAGATCCTCATTATATTTGGTGTCGCATTCCAAAAACATATTGAAAATTTGAAAATCTAGAAGTTCGAGAACTTCTTGAATATGCATTCCTTTGACAGTTTTGTGATAATAAACAAACTGTTTCACAATCGATCGTTGCTCAGATTCTTTTCATACAGTTCAACATATTCAGTGGGTAATAAAGAAAGAGCAGTTACCGGTAGACTTGCCCTTGGTTGGGAGGTTCCAGCTTGTGAAGATGGAGCTCTAGTTGTTCTTTTTCCGGTGACCCTTCTTGTAGCCATGAGATTCAACAGATGAGGAAGATAAACAGTAGATTGAGTTTGTGTGTTGATGAAAAACTCAGTTAAATCCTTGTTATATTTGATGAAATTAGGTCTTTGTAGGAATTTTGGAAAGAGGAGAAATGAAGGAGAGATATGTGTGGATGTAATGAACCAATGCTAATGATGATGTTTGAAAGCATAGAAAGAATGAACACATTTAATGGGTCAAAGAAATTGGAACGGTGCAACAAAATCAAGAATTTTTCAGAGAAATTGAGCGACGCCTCGACCTAAACAGTCTATGCATCAACGCATACTAGAATTTTTTTTTGACAATGAGAAAAATTAGCAGTTTGAGTCGACCAAAGGGTCGACCTGTGCATACCCGCTTCTAAAACATGAAAATTTTCATTTTTATGAGTCGACCTGTGACCTGCTTTGGCCGACTCAAACAGTAAAAATGAATAAAAAACACCTTTTTAAGCCATTAATGCATCAAATAAGAATAAATAGATAACCTACACATATTTCAAACATACAAATGGATAAAACATGTTCAAACATGGAATAAACATCAATTTTAACACCCAAATTGGTACACTAACTTAAATTATGTGATCAAGAAAATTTGCTAGAGAGGAACGATATTACCTCAACAACGATCGATGATAGATACCCTCAAATATGGCTCAATACTTCTTCACATTGTTAGACAAAGATATAGACAAGCACATGTATATAGAGCAAGCAATTATGAAACCCTAAACACGATCTGACATGTCGAGAACGCCTAGTTCCCTACGGATGTTAAAGAAAGGCTTTGAAGCGAGTGATTTTGTAAAGATATTCGCAAGTTGATTTTTAGTATCAACGTGCTCAAAGACCACATCCCCCTTCTCCACATGATCCCTAAGGAAATTGATCGTACCTGATCAGAAGGGGATCGATAATCTGCCACGCGTCGTCGATCTGGAAGCTGTTCACCTAAAGTGTAGAAGAGGAGGGGGGTGTACCTGAAACACACTCTGATGCCAAAGTAAGTGACGAGCAGAGTGAAAGCAAGTACAGAGAGAGAGTAAGAGAGTTAAGTTACCTGACCCTCTAGTGAAGAGGGTATTTATAGTGAGCCCCCAGTGCAGGGCCAACGGTTACCTAGCACTGGGCTGGGTTTCCAGGCCCAATGTTAGGAACTGCTAGGGCTGACGTGGCATCGTGAAGACTAGCACGTGGTCTTCGCCCTAGGATAACTGTTTCGCGCTATCCGGGAGGAGGAAGACCGAATCTCCAGGACATGGGTAGTTACTTTATGACGTGTTCCTGCGTGAGGGGCACGTGGAGAACGTGGGGGAAGGCTCGAGGAGCTCCCCGGGCAGGTTGAATTCTGCCCGAAGATGGGGAGGAAGAGGCTGGCTGGTCGGCTGTGAGGGTCCTGCCCAATAGCTATTGGCCCATGCCCGATTGGGGGAAAGGTTGTGCTCGGCAGAACTTCTGCCCGTCAGCGTGGTACTCTTGGGCCTAAGCTCTTGGGGTTTGGGCCTGCTTGGTTGTGGGCTAAGCGTCAGCCCAGTCCAGAACAGAAATGATGACGTATTTCAATATGCTTGGTGCGTGAATGCAATACGGGGTTCTTGGTTAGATTGACGGCGCTTGTATTATCACATAAAATAGGAATATGCTCGAGTTTTACATTGAAGTCGAGTAATTGTTACTTAAGCCACACAACTTGAGCGCAACAACTACCGACCGTAACGTATTCCGCCTCCGCTGTTGACAAAGCAACGAAAACTTGCTTTTTGCTATGCCAACTCACTAAGGAATTTGAAAAGAAATGACAAGTGCCACTTATGCTTTTCCTATCCGATTTGCAACCGGCAAAGTCAGAATCGGAATGGCCAACCAAGAAACAATCACTACCCTTTGAATACCAGATCCCATACTTTGAATACTAGAGCCCATACCTTTATACTTCTTCACCTCCACATCCTTACCATTCTCATCTCGATTAAGGTTTGCACACGTAGGCATCGGAGGGTCAATCGCTTTTGAATTAGCCATGTTAAAATGCTTGAGAAGTTCAAGGTAATACTTTGTAAGGCTCACAAACGTTCCCTCTTCGAGTTGCTTGATTTTAAATTTGAGGAAATAGTTGAGCTCCCCTGTCATGCTCATCTCGAACTCTCCCTACATCAATCTAGAAAACTCCTTGACCATATTCATGTTAGTAGATCCGAAAATGATATCATCTACATAAATTTGTACCAAAATTAAGTATTTTTCTTGACGTTTAATGAAAAGAGTTATGTCAACCTTTCCTCTTGAATACCCTTGATCAAGTAGAAATTTGCTAAGGCGGTCATACCAAGCCCTAGGGGCTTGTTTGAGTCTGTACAAAGCCCGTTTAAGCTTGTAAACATGACCAGGGTACTCATGGGATTCAAAACCATGAGGTTGGGCTACATAAACCTCTTCATTGATGTATCCGTTGAGAAAAGCACTTTTTACATCCATTTGAAATAATTTGAAATTTTTAGCACATGCGTAAGCAAGCAAAAGGCATATAGCCTCGAGTCGGACAACCGACGCATAAGTTTCCTCATAGTCGATTCTCTCCTCTTGGTTATACTCTTGTGCAATTAAGCGCACTTTGTTTCATATTATAACTCCATTTTCGTCAACTTTGTTCCTAAACACCCATCGGGTGCCAATTACTCGATGGCCTCGCTGAGGAGGGACAAGATCCCAAACCTCATTCCTTTTAAACTGATTTAATTCCTCTTGCATTGATAAGAACTAATGTTCATAGAGTAATGTCTCTTTAAGGTTTTTAGGCTCAATCTGAGAGACGAAAGCAAAGTGATAACATAAGTTACTTAGCTTAGATCTTGTGGTCACTCCCTTTGAAATGTCACCGAGAATGTTGTCGATAGGATGGTCATTAGAAGACTTCCAAGCTGGAGGAAGGTCATCAGTGTTAGTCGGATGATCCTCCTCAATCTCCTCATGATGGTGATCTTTTTCCTCCCCAACTTCCACTGCTTCAGGTTGATCAATCCTTTTTTCAGTGTCCTTGAGTATGTCTTCTGAAGATACACCTGCACCATGAAAAGAAATTTCATCAAAAGTAACGTGAACAGATTCTTCAACAATAAGTAACCTCTTATTATATATCCTATATGCTTTACTTGAATGAGAGTATCCAAGAAAGATACCTTCGTCTTCCTTGGAGTCAAACTTACCAAGATTCTCCTTACCATTGTTCAAAACAAAACATTTACAACCGAATACAAGAAGGTGATATACATTGGGCTTCCTCCCTTTCAAAAGTTCATACGAAGTTTTGTTAAAAATAGAACGGATGAGCACCCTATACATCGGCGCCGGCTTGACAGGAGAGTCGCCACCGTGCGTTATTTATCCCTCAGAGCGGGAAAGGAAACGCTCGAAGTAAACCTCGCAAAGACGGGAAAAGGTATGGTCATCGCAACCAAAACCTGGATTCGGGAGTCGGTTACGCAAGGGGAAGGTATTAGCACCCCTCACGTCCATCGTACTCGATGGGATCCACGCTTGGTGTTTATAGGAAAAGGGTGTGTTTATCTATCTACTCTAATGGTCAGTCTGAAAAAGAAAATAAAAGGACAGGACTCGACAGAACATAAGGTGTTCTGGGCCTACGTACTCCCTCGTGCAATGGGAAAGTCAGAGTCAATGTAGTTCGACTACCTACGTCTAAACGGGGAAAAGGTTGCTCGCCAGGACATCGCGTCCTGTGCCTACGTACTTCCACACGGCATGGAAGATCAGAGCAAACGTAGTTCGACTAACTACGGCTAAACTGGGGGGTTCTCACACAACAGTGAGAAAACAAACTGATCTCAAAGGTTCGGGAACCTACAACTATGATCTGGTCTCAAATGCACTCGGGCAAGAGAAAGGGATAACAATTAGTCGTCAGCGGGAAAGTCTCGATCGCACAGCCGCGAGAGAACAAAAGGTTAGTTGTTAGTGTGCTCGCTAGGATATCGCATCCTATGCCTACATATCCCCATCTGGTACGAGGAATCAGAGCAGCTGTAGTTCGGCTAACTACGACACAAGCCACTCAAGAACTCCTACTGAAAGGAAAGGGAAAAGACACCCTAAAACTATAGCTGAAAAAGGGGAATCTACCTACTGCTATCACACCTGGTTAACCATCCTAATGTCTATCATAACGACTCCACAGCGGAGAAGTCAAAGCTCCTAAGGGATCATGGCAACAGGACTAAACGGCAAACGGGAAATACTACAAAGTAAAGAAATATCGGAAATATGCATGAATGCAACAACTAAACAATCAAGGCACAAAGGCCGCAAACCACAGAGGTAAGGGAGCTCAGCTCTACCAAATACCAACAAGCAAAGCCACTCAATAACAAACAAGCAGAAGGAGGACCACCTCAACTTCTCATGCACACAAAGTCTACTTCTAGGATGCACCTACCTCAGAACTATCTACATGAATTCCTAAGTCTAATGCAACACAACACCACACAAGTCAAACAACACAAAGAGAAGGCTAGCTAACCTGACAAACTCCCTATCTACAAAACAAGAAACTAACCCTGAGCAGGGCCCCTAAACAAAACCTAAAACAAGCTTCTGATCTATCCCTGAACAAAACTCTATGCAAAGCCCTAACCAAAACCCTAAGCAAGAGGAATCAATCCCAGTCCCCAAGCTTCAGAACAAGCTTACCAAAGAGAGGGAGCTAAGCAGACAAACTCATAGTGCCTCCCTCAGGAAAGTACCAGGAGGTTACCACCCAGGAACTGTATCCTATGTGGCTCAACAACTGTGATCAGTTTACATTCCTCCTCAGGGGGAATTAAACTCACAAGTCGGTTCCAACATCACTGGATACTTAGGAAATCCTATCTGAACTAAGGGAACTAAGTGAATAGACCCATAGGACCTTCCTCAGGAAAGTACTAGGAGGCTTCCACTTAGGAGTTGTATCCCATGTGGCTCAACAACTGTGATCAGTTTACATTCCTCCTCAGGAGAAATTAAACTCACAAGTTGGCTCCAACATCATTGGATACTTGAGAAATCCTATCTGAACTAAGGGAACTAAGTGAATAGACCCATAGGACCTTCCTCAGGAAAGTACTAGGAGGCTTCCACTTAGGAGTTGTATCCCATGTGGCTCAACAACTGTGATCAGTTTACATTCCTCCTCAGGAGAAATTAAACTCACAAGTTGGCTCCAACATCATTGGATACTTAAGAAAGAGGTGAGAAGAAAAAATAAAAGTCATTCATAGTGCCTTCCTCAGGAAAGTACCATAAACTCCCTTCAAACTTCAGGATCTCGAACCTCACAAACAGAGAACAAGCTCCTAGACTAAGCCTCAATCCAACTGCATCCTTGCAAGCTCCAACAGGACTTCAACCAGCTCCCATCTTTGAGAAGAACCCACAGGCCATCAAACCATAAGAAACTATCTCTGAAGTTCAACCACAGTTGAACTTCAAAGTCAGAAGTTGTCAAGACTTCTCCTATTCTCAAGCTCAGACTAAAACAATATTAGAACATCCTACAAAAATCTATCAAAAATCTATGGGAAACCTACATGGCTCTATGACAACATACTAAAAAATCAGAGCAAAACTCATTACCAGATGAAAGAACCAAAATCAACAAAGCAGACATATCCACAAACCAATTATTCAATATCAAAACAATACAAAAAATGCAATTAAACTGAAAATGCATGATTAAGCTAATGTTTTTGTACTATAAAATTCTACATTGAATTACGAGTCTACAGAAAAAAGAACGGAATTATTTGATCGAATCTACTATTTTTTATGAATTTTCTAATAATATGCATGCACTAAAAGATATTAAAAGAGTCATTTAAATGGAAAATATGCTAAAAATAGCAAACAAAAATAAAATGACATTTTTATTTTTATACAATTTTCTAGACATTATTATGAGGTGGTAGGAAAAATAAGAAATTAAAAATCAATTGTTTTCATTTTATTATGAATTTTACAATATGCAAGAAAATATTAAAAGAAAATAAAGAAACAAAATTGGAATAAAATGGGAGGGGTGCTGAAAGCAATTCCTAGTTGTCTTATCTAGATGGGCCTGGGTCAGGGGGGTGCGCATAGCAGTCTTGATAAGCCCATATGAATCAGAAAGTCAGTTAAAAAATAAAAGAAAATGGAAAACTCGTGGGGGGTGCAATCAACAGGTTTTTTCATGTTATTCTTCATTGGGCTTACGTACGGGGGGTGTGGATAGTAGTGGGCATAAGGCCCAGACCAAAAATTCTATCTCCTCTCTCGCAGGGGGGAGTACTGAGCAAAACGGGGGACGTTTCAGCAAAACGCGTTTGGGCCTGGCCCAATCTGGACCCTAGCCCGAAACCCTAACAACAAAACCCTACCAACAAAACCATACTTCCCTTCAAACTCTCTGATCACTGTTCATCTATAACGAAACCCTAGCCGCTCATGAATCTCCTCTCCCTCTCTCTGACCTATTCTCAAGAACCCTCAACCCAATCTCAGAAACAAACAAATCCTACTCAGAACACCTTCTTCCTCATCTCAACATAATCAACCACGAACCTCAAATCCAAAAACGATAAACCCTAAAGTCAATGAAAGACAAACAGCAATGGAGGTAGTGAAAACGAACCTGGAAAGACGAACGACTTGAAGCTCGTTGAGGAAACTAATGGTCCGCTGAAGATCCACAACTGGAGAAGACTTCCCGATGAAGGTCCCAGGCGCTTGCTGAAGAACTTGCCGTTGGTGAATACTGATGAGGGTGACGTTTCTGGGAATCTTCGGTTGAAGACGAAGATCAAGAAGATCTAAACGATTTCTGGTACTCGTTGGAAGTTCGTTGTTCTGGAAACCAAAGGATGAAGATCGTGGATGAAAGTTTGGGCGTAGGCTTTGGCTGAGGCAGTTGAAGGTTCTTGGATGTTGCTGGGAAAATTAGGCTTGAGGAACGATGAAGGTGGATGCGTTCTGGAATAAGTGTATGAAGTTTCCGGCGTCGTTGAGTTCTCCGGCGAAGGATAGATGAAGAGGGACGGAGGAAGAAGATGGATATTCACTGATTTCTGGAAATTTCTGGGTAGAAAATTAGCTCCGGCGAGCTGTTGCGGTGGCCGGAAGGCGTTAGGGTGGCCGGCGGTATGGGGATCAGGGCGGATGCATGGCCGGCGGTGTGCTTTCTGGCGAAGCTCAGGCGAGGGGCTGAAGGCGTGACAAGTGGCAGGGGTTAGTGTAGTGGTGCATGCATGTGTTACGCGTGGAGAGAGAGTGGAGAGGTAGTGGCACTGAGTGGGAAACGTGGCTGGATCTGGTGAATTGGAGAAGTGAAGTGGTGGGTCCATGGATGAACGCGTGTCACTCTTTATACCTGGACAAGTGGCATTTTTGGCTGATTTCTAGACAAAAACAAATGGACTGAAAAAAAGATGTGGGCCTCCAAAAAAATCCCTCTGGGCCCATACGAAAATTAACAAAAAAACTCAAAACTGAATTAACAAAAAAGAGAAAATTAAATCTAATTAACCTAATTAAGACTAATCCTAATTAACTAGATGCAGATTAACTATCCTAATTGAACTAAACATGATTAAAATCCTAATTAACCTGATTAAACCTAAAAAACAGAATTAACACCTAATTAAACTAATTACCCTAATTAAATCTAAAAAAAATGATTAAAAATCCAATTACCTCTATTAAAGCTCTATTTAACTCCTATTCTATAAGATGCCTATTAAAAATCTACACTATTATTTATAATATCTATTAAAAGAAAAACTATATTAAAACATACCCTATTTATTTCTATTTATTAAAATCCCTATTAACATAAAAGAAAAATCTATAATATTTTCTATATTATCTAAAACAATTAAAAACAAATTTAAAATCTAATATATTCTAAAAATTATTAAAAAACTATTAAATCTATTTAAAAATCTATATAAAATTCTAAAAAGAGATTTAAGCTATTTAAAATTCTAAAAAAAATCTATTTAATCCTAAAAACAATCCTAAAGCCTATTTAAAATCCACAAAAGTCTATTAAACCCTGAAAATGCAGACAAATGCAAATGACCACTATAAAAGAGCGCACGAGACCAGATCGAATCGAACAGAGAACCCCGGACATCAGAATATCCCAAAATCGCTATGCAAGCTAAAAATCACCGAGGAGCGCACAATTTCCCGAAGAATAAAACCCTGATGATCTGGACTGGATCTGCCATATCTGATAGACGAAAACCAAGCTGTAACCCTGATATCCTCTGTCTGTGCACAAATATCATGCGCCTGATTTGCGAATATGAAATTTAAACCACGAGTCAGATAGGAGAATCGGTTGGTCAAATTTTAGGGTGCAACAGCTGCCCCTATTCAAGCGACTTGGACCTGAAGGGTTTGAAGAGCGTTCAGCCTTCAAACATTCAGAGGTACGAGACGGTTGAATACAAATAAAACCCGAAAATTTGCCAACCGCGAGCATATACTGTAAACTGCTTGGGGAATAAAATCCTGAAAACCGAGTCCAGTCATTACGACACCAAACTGATCAATCATCTGATAAAGAACTCCGGATTTGACTGCCAATTACCGGTGATACCCTATATAACAAAACCCGAGGGTTGCAACGAAACACCTGATCCTTTCACATTGCCTACTGATAGGCAGGAAGAGAAATATACTCACATCGTCCAAAGATGGACGAGAATACACCCTGAATGGAGTAAACGCCAATACTCACATCGTCTAATGATAGACAGGATCATCCTGATTGATGAAACAAATCAATATTCACATCGTCTAAGGATAGACAGAAAGAAAGCATTAATCTCATACTCACATCGTCTAAGGATAGACAGGATCATCCTGATTGATGAAACAAATCAATATTCACATCGTCTAAGGATAGACGGGAAGAAAGCATTAATCTCCATACTCACATCGTCTAAGGATAGACGGAAAGAAAGCCTGATCGCATACTCACATCGTCTAAGGATAGACGGAAAGACGCCATAATCTCCATACCTACATCGTCTAAGGATAGATGGGATCATCCTGATTGATGAAACAAATCAATATTCCCATCGTCTAAAGATAGACGGGAAGAAATAATCTCCATACTCACATCGTCTAAGGGTAGACGGGAAGACACCATTAATCTCCATACTCACATCGTCTAAGGGTAGACAAAAAGGCACCATTAATCTCCATACTCACATCGTCTATGGGTAGACGGGATCATCCTGATTGATGAAACAAATCAATATTCACATCGTCTAAGGATAGACGGGATCATCCTGATTGATGAAACAAATCAATATTCACATCGTCTAAGGATAGACGGGAAGAAATAATCTCCATACTCACATCGTCTAAGGGTAGACGGGAAGACACCATTAATCTCCATACTCACATCGTCTATGGATAGACGGGAAGAAAGCCTGATCGCCATACTCACATCGTCTAAGGGTAGACGGGATCATCCTGATTGATGAAACAAATCAATATTCCCATCGTCTAAGGGTAGACGGGATCATCCTGATTGATGAAACAAATCAATATTCACATCGTCTAAGGATAGACGGGAAGAAATAATCTCCATACTCACATCGTCTAAGGGTAGACGGGAAGACGTTCATACGCAATTCAACACCATCCCTCGAATTTCAGAATCCTTCTGTCTACGGGAATTGATGGAAAGAACCAATATCCTTGAAGGGGCCACATCGTCAGTATGGACCGACGGGAAGAAAACCATCTTCAAAGAACCATGTCGTCAATAAGAATCGACAATCACGAAAACTGAACATTCTTCGAAGAGCCTCGACGTCAATAAGAATCGATAGTCAGGAAATCCCTCTCGAAATGTCATCTCACCCAATAAACAGAAAGAAAACCACTATCCGAAATATCGTTTTGAAACCCCTCAACAATCCAAAATAGCCGGAGAAGACTCGCTGGGGAAACACCCCCTCTGTATGATCTGACAATAAGAAACCCGTTGAACAATAACCTGAAACTTCACATCGTCTACTGATAGACGGGAAGAAAAGCCACTTGCTAGAGAAACCCCGTCTTGAACCCCGCTGAAAATCACCCAAAACTTCACATCGTCTACTGATAGACGGGAAGAAAAACATATACTGGGAAACCCCTTCTTGAAACCCTACTGCCATTACCCGCAACTTCACATCGTCTAAGGGTAGACGGAAAGAAAACCACGTTCAAACTCAAGACGTCTAATGATAGACGGAGAAATCCACTTATTGGAGGAACACATCGTCAATATGAATTGACGGGAAGAAACGTCTGCCGATACCAGATGACTGATTGATCAAAGCACAACTATTGTATGATCTGAGATACAAATATACCGCTAAATCGTCTGAACACTTGTTGCTGAATAAACGCCCCTGAACTGATCACAAAGTAATTCACGCGCCATGTGAGGCTGATAGGAAACCTGACTTATGCTTCGTATGCATATGCATATGCTTTATTCTTTCTACGGCGTAATGCTCCATTCAGGATGGAAATGCTACGAATTTTGACAATGATATGCAAGTATGATGCAAATATGATAATGCATGCAATATGCCAATGCAGGCTCGAGCTGCCGGAGAGAGCTGGGTACAGAACACCACTTCAGCAACATAAATGCTGAAGACGAGGCCAACTCCGCTGGGGATAAACCGGATATCACAGGATTATCCCAGCAAAATAAATGTTGGGAGAGTGAAATCAACTCCGCTGGGGATATTGGGAACTTAACTGACACCATCGACGAAGTAATACCCTGCTGGGGAATATGACTCCGCTGTGAAATAGCAGACGTGCTGAATATGATTGGACTCCTCTGGGGATAGATCACCCATACCGATGAAAGATTGGACTTTGCTGGAGAAAATAGACGGAGTCTTCCCGCGTACTGCCGAAGATTGGATTTGGAAACTGATGCGTTAACACGGATGGGCCTCCCAGTGATTGCCAATCATGGATTTGAACTTTTAGGCTATCCGTGATGGGTCAGGTACAACTGACGCTGGAAAACATTCTGCCTGAATACGCAGCCTTTTAGTGGAAGAGTCAATGGATAGTGACATGACTTCCCGCATTCGTCTCGCTCTCGAAAATCGACTGCATCTGCTCGAATAACTCTGAATGACCCTGCTGATATGGAGAAGACCAATCCTTTCGCCTCTGATATGCCCCAGCCTGCGGGGCCTCTGTGGGGATGGTCCTCGAAAGGAAACCTGAAAATCTGAGCCCTGATGGTCTGATATGACATGCCCCGGCGTTCTGAACCTCGGAGAGATACTTCACATCAAATGCTCCTCGAATAAAGGACAAGCTCTGCGCTCTTAAGATGGCCTGCCCCTGACTGCAATGACCTTGCCCCTGATTATTTGATTTAGAGTAGTGCCCCTGACTACAACACATTTACCTGAATCTCAACCTGATTACCCCAGGATAACTGACTTCGAAAGGCTGACCTGACTGGGGATTACGATAATAGCTTGCCCCTGCTCTTGGAACATTTGGGCGCTCTGCATTCTATCCTGACCGTACTTTCCACTGTAGGAAACTTTTCTGCCGTCAAGCGCTTACTCGCAAGTAAAACAAGTTGTTCTGCGTAAAAGATGTATTAATGCAACATATATGACAGTTTTGACATCCAATCTGTTCACTGGGAAAAGGAAAAACAATTTATGGCATATAATGCACAAAACATTTATCAAGAATATCAACATCAGTACCAACATGGTAAGAGGAACCCTTTTAGGAGTCAGAATCGACGCGACCTTTACCGAAGTATGCTTTCGAAATAACCTGCTTCAATTAGGGCTTTTGAAGGTTGTAACGTGGTCAGGTTCGCGGTTTTGAAGGAAAGGGTAAAGGCTCAAAGTTTATTTTAACCCACCCGCTCTCCTTGATGTTCTCCCATCCTACGTTCAGCTAATTCGACCTTAGCGCTCACCTTTCAGAGGACGAAAGATAGAAGTGATAGTTCGAAAAATTATGATTGTTGGGAGTGACAGCCACTCACCTTTCGTCTTTGACGCTTGAGGTCACACGACTCGTATTTCATTTGAGGATTTTTCTTTTGTCATCCTTTCATCTTTTTTCCTTTCCCTAACTTTTGCCTGGACTGACTCCTTTTGAGTTTCTTTTGACTTTTTAAGTCCAGCGGGATGCCCTCATTTTTTGCCTAAGTCAATTGTTTTCTTTTCTTGACTTAGCGGGCTTTTGATTGATTTTTTTTCTCTTTTTTTTTTTTCCGAACAAGTCGTGTGACACTGGTTGTCTGACTCTTTGGGGAATGATGTGACTGTCTCACTCTTGATTTAACCATTATGGTTTTTTAGGCACGACCTCTAGGGGTGTGATTGATCCTCGAACGGACACTCCTTTTGCAATTTGGACGCTCGGTCAAATTAGCTAACACCTACCCTGCCCCAAGTTAAGATTGAGGGTTTTTCATTCACAGAGAGAAACTCCTACTACAAGGCTCAAAGGGGTTAACAAGGGATTATCTTCCTTATATCTCCGGTGTTTAGGGATTTGAAACAATGCCTGTACATCATCAACAGGTTTTACTTCAAAAGCATACAATCAGGAGCTGCATGTCGTTCATTTTCGTCATCCTCCCCAGATTCCTCTTAACCAAGCGTTGACATTTGTAAAAACAATTAGTGAACACGAGTGGATTCAATCAAAACATGCATATTTATTTCATTATCATCAATTGAATGAAAACAACAAGTTTTACAAACAAGATTGCATTTTAAACAGGGAAGAAACTACAAATGTAAAGACATGACAAGATAAAACAAGAAAAAATGCTAGCTTCCGAGAACCGAGCTTTCACATCTGTCCTGCTGCTGAACCAGCTATCTTCGCAATCAGTTATTAGAGACAATTTGATGCTGTCCTGATCTGCTTTCAACGACCCTACCAAATTATAGAGCCCTTCCTCCTTCATTCAGATGATTTTGGGACTTCCCTGCCCAAAGCTGATTGCTGCACTATCAAGTAGATCCTGCACTTTGTGCTTGAAGGCCAGACAATCTTCAATGTTGTGTGTAACACCCCAATTTTTAGTAATTATTTATTAATTAAATTAATTGATTAATTATGTGATTTTAGGCCTAATTGAATTAACTAATTTATGTGATTTAATTGATATATTTGAATTAATTAATTAATTAAATTTATATAAATTATTTGAGTTGTTTGGATTAATTGAATTATTGGACATATTCGAAATAATTGATTTAATTTCAATATTTAACTTGTATGATATATTCCAATTTGTAGAATAATATAGAATTGTTAGATTAATTGATTGGGCCTATTTGGAGGTGTGAATAGACATGAGTTATTAAGCCCATTGGAATTACTAGGTTAATTAAAATTGTGAGAATTTTATAAAATAAGAGAAATGGGATAGAAGAGAATAGAAAGAAAAGAAAAGATAGAAAGGAGAAAAGAGGCAAAGAGAGAAGTGGAGAAGGAGAAGAAGAACCAAGAGGGTTCAAGAAATTCAACAAATTTAAGGTAAGGGTGATTATTTATATAATTATTGGGGTTGTTTGATAATGTTGATGGGTAGAAGCATGTTTAGGATTAAATCCCTAAATTTTCACGATTTTGTGATTGTTAGGTTTTGATGATAACCTTTGATATGAGATGATTAATTTTGATTGGGATTGATATATATTGGTGTATTTTGTTACTGTTCCTTGAAACCAATTGAAAAAAAAAGGATTGCTGTAATATGAACTGTAGCAAGCAGTATGCCTTCCAACTAGAAAGTGATACATTTCATATAATTATGAGCCAAATATTAACCTGTAGCAAAATAAAAAAAGAAGTGATACTCATAGGAAGGATCCTGTAGTGTTTTCACCTTAAAGCTAAATGAAATTGTAATTTCTTATAAAATTAGATCCAAGAAAAAGTTATACATTTCATAGCATAGGATACAGTGTCGCATACTACTTGAGTTCTAATTGATGTAACCCTTTTAGTTATTATAGTTTAGTTACTTTGGTAGTCATGTGAAAAACAAAGATTGAAATGCTTTAGTTGCTGTAGCATATCGATTGAAGCCAAATGAATATGAGAATTTTATAACTTTACTTACCGTAGCTTTATAGCATAAGGAACTATCTTAATTAATTACCATGTTTTCTAGACACCATAATTAATTAAGAATTATTTTTAGTTTACTTTTATATATACATTGATGAGTCCTAGTAGCACTTTTCTTTGTATCCAAAATGTAAAGTGATAATTAATGGAGAACAAGATGATGCTCCTTATCCATCTAGCAGCCATGTAGAGCCACTTTAAAGTGATGGTATATATATAATAATTACTGTATTACTACACTTATTTTAGAAACTACTTGGTTTTAAATGCGATAATTCAAGGCGTAAGTAATTATCTTACGAACAGTATCGCAAGCAAGGTCATTGTATAGCTTCAATGCTACAGTATCAATGTTACTTGCTAAAAATTAGAGAATGGGACGATTCTTAGTAAAACAAAAAGTGGAATTGAGATAATGTCATGTTGTTAGATCCATGTCTAAATTAAGAAATCTTCATTTAGTTTAATAATATATTTTAGTTTTAGTTTTTATTTGAATATTAATTTAATTATTGATGATAAATCATTTACCTCTATCACACTGTAGTGAAATATATATAAACATTGAAGCTGACTCTGTAGCAAAATAATAGGAAAACTATTAGTAAAAGAATGTGGAATGAATGTAGCCTTTTTCATGTTGCAGTACACTACAATGAATCGTGATTTTTTCACACTTGTAATGTAGCACAAGAAATATTAGACAATGAAAACTATAGTTCCTTTTTTTTGTATAGTCTTGTAGCACATCACTTAAGTGATAGAATAATAATGTGAATCTTCCTCACTCTGTGTACTGTAGCGACACAGTAACTTAGGGAATGAATTGTGACTTTCTTTTGTATGTGCTATAACATATATGCATAATTAGTGAATAAGAATATTTGTTAAAAATCACTAAATATTTATTTAAAATATTAAATTATTTAGTGAATATTGATTATTTATTGAGTATCAAATTTTTAATTAATGATGATGAGTTAATTATTTTATATTTGATTAATGATGTGTGTTTTGGTGAATTGAGGTTGGATTGTGCGGTATTTGTGTATGTGCAAATGTGTGGTAATTCAAGGGTGATGAATTATTGAAGATATGCATGAATATTAAGATTAGGGAATGATCTTAATTGCATATGATTGTTGAATTTGCATACGCATCATTTGTGTCAAGAGGCAATGTTTGTTAGTTCCGTGGGAGCTAGTGACTTGTCCCAAACCTAGAGCGGGGTTTGAAAGCTTAGGGAATGGGCTTTTTGTGTGTTATTGGTCTAGGGAACGGACCCGGTTTAAATGTAAAAACCGAAAAATAATAACAAGTGTTGGTACCACATTGCATGAGTTGCATTGAGTCTTGCATTGAGTTTTGCATTGAGTCTCATTATGTACATTTATGTGCTATGAGATTGTGTGTGATATGTAGAACTGATAAATTGGTGAATTAGGGAGTTGTGTGTATATACTTGTGAATAGTATGGTTACTTGAATAATATTGTGTTGATGAAACTTTTGAAGTGTGAGAATAATAGTGATTATGTTTGTATGCCTTAAATTATATATTATCTTATAATTTCAATAATTATGTGAATTCTCACCCTTCTGTTGGAATGATGTTTTATACGACATCGCTCAGGTACTGAGGAGTAGAGTCGCTTCTAGCACGAGGTAGCCGTTGGAGTAGTTTGAGTTGTGTCTTTATTTATTTTGGGTCGAGTCATGCTCTGATTATGTAACACCGGGAAATATTTTGATTTCATATTTGGAGAGATATTTTATGTACTCTACTTTATTCTGTTGTTGTTATTTTGAATTATATGAAGAATTGGCTTTTAAGCCTAAGTATTAAAAAATGAGATGAGCATGAGACTTTTATTATGTCTATCATGATTAAAGCAAATTCGCCGCTACATGCTAATGTGAAAGTGTATGAAAAGCAGGAAGTTATTTTAATATTATTGAGCATGACAGGTGTTGTGTGATGTTTTGAAAATTTATGTGACACCCTTTTGTGAAATGCATGATAATTACTCTGATCTATTTATATTTATTCTGCGGGGTAGAAGGGTGTTACATTAGTGGTATCAGAGCAAAGTCGGTCAGTTGACCAAGTTGTTAGTGTGTTTAATCCCTTTTTTATTTGATATGTGTGTGTAGCACTATCGATATTGTTTGTTCTAACGAAGATTTGTTGTTGGAATCAAGAACAATGGTTGCAGGCAGGAATGATGAAGCGATTGCTGAAGCTTTGGCGATGTTGGCTGGAGCGATTGGGCAGAATCCGCAAGTCAATGTGAATGATAGAAACAACAATGATGATGAGTTTCGTGCCTTGGGGAAGTTTCAGAGGAACAATCCACCAATCTTCAAGGGAACACATGATCCTGACAAAGCACAAGTATGGCTGAAAGCAATTGAGAAGATATTTCGAGTCATGAATTGTTCAGATGCGCAGAGGGTGTAGTTTGGCACTCATATGCTTGAAGAGGAAGCTGAGGACTGGTGGGGTAACACTCGTCAAAGGTTTGAAGAAGATGAGGTTGAGGTTACTTGGGATGTTTTCAGAGAGGCGTTTCTGGAGAAGTATTTTCCAGAAGATGTACGTGGGAAGAAGGAAATTGAATTCCTTGAGCTGAAGCAGGGTAACTCAACTGTGGCCGAGTATGCAGCAAGATTTGAGGAGTTAATTAAGTTTTGTCCTCACTACAACACTACTAATGCTAAGAGATCCAAGTGTCTTAAGTTTGTGAATGGTTTGAGGCCTGAAATCAAACAAGCTATTGGTTATCAGGAGATTAGGCGATTTTCTGAGTTGGTGAACAAAAGTAGAACCTATGATAAAGATAGCAGAGCTCGGTCTAGTCACTACAAGAGTTTAAATGATAAGAGGGGAAAAGGTCAAGGTGGTGATTTTCGGATTGATGAGAATGGTATTATGAGATGTCGTGATAGAGTTTGTGTTCCGGATATTGTTGAGCTGAAGAAGAGTATTCTTGAGGAAGGGCATCATAGTGGATTGAGTATTCATCCCGGTGCTACTAAGATGTATCAAGATTTGAGGAAAGTATTTTGGTGGCCTTGTATGAAGAAAGACATTGCCGAGTTTGTGTATTCTTGTTTGACTTGTCAGAAGTCGAAGATTGAGCATCAGAAATCGTCAGGTTTGATGCAACCATTATCTATTCCTGAGTGAAAATGGGATAGCATATCGATGGATTTTGTGTCTGGTCTACCTAGAACACCGAGTAATTATGAGGCTATTTGGGTTATTGTGGATAGATTGACGAAATCTGCTCACTTTATTCCAATGCGAATGGATTACCCGTTGGAGAAGTTAGCGAAGCTGTACATTGAGAGGATTGTCAGTTTGCATGGTATTCCTTCTAGCATTGTGTCAGATAGAGATCCAAGGTTTACTTCGAGATTTTGGGAAAGTTTGCAAAGTGCTTTAGGTACGAAGTTACGTTTGAGTTCTGCTTATCATCCGCAGACAGATGGGCAGACTGAGAGGACGATTCAGTCACTTGAGGATCTTTTGAGAGCTTGTGTGTTGGAAAAAGGAGGAGCTTGGGATAGCTACTTACCTTTGATTGAGTTTACTTACAACAACAGTTTTCATTCGAGTATCGGAATGGCACCATTTGAGGCATTGTATGGTAGGCGGTGTAGGACGTCATTGTGTTGGTATGAGTCGGGAGAGAGTGTCGTGGTTGGACCCGAGATAGTCCAGCAGACTACCGATAAGATTAAGATGATTCAAGAGAAGATGAAGATTTCTCAGAGTCTTCAAAAGAGTTATCATGACAAGAGGAGGAAAGCACTTGAATTTTGAGAGGGAGATCATGTGTTCCTTCGAGTTACTCCGATAACTGGTGTTGGTAGAGCGTTGAAGTCACGTAAGTTGACACTGCGTTTTATTGGTCCTTATCAGATTTTGCAGAGGATAGGAGAGGTAGCCTATCGTGTCGCTTTGACGTCGTCGCTTGCTAATCTCCATGACGTGTTCCATGTATCTCAGTTGAGGAAATACATTGCGGATCCGTCTCATGTAGTCCAAGTAGATGATGTGCATGTAAGAGATAATTTGACTGTGGAGACATCACCTATGCGGATAGAGGATCGGGAGTTGAAGCAACTTCAAGGTAAAGAGATTGCTTTGGTGAAGGTCGCTTGGGGAGGACCAGCTGGTGGAAACGTGACTTGGGAGCTTGAGAGTCAGATGCGTGAGTCTTACCCTGAGTTATTCGTTTGAGGTAATTTTCGAGGGCGAAAATCTTTTAAGTGGGGGAGGGTTGTAACACCCCAATTTTTAGTAATTATTTATTAATTAAATTAATTGATTAATTATGTGATTTTAGGCCTAATTGAATTAACTAATTTATGTGATTTAATTGATATATTTGAATTAATTAATTAATTAAATTTATATAAATTATTTGAGTTGTTTGGATTAATTGAATTATTGGACATATTCGAAATAATTGATTTAATTTCAATATTTAACTTGTATGATATATTCCAATTTGTAGAATAATATAGAATTGTTAGATTAATTGATTGGGCCTATTTGGAGGTGTGAATAGACATGAGTTATTAAGCCCATTGGAATTACTAGGTTAATTAAAATTGTGAGAATTTTATAAAATAAGAGAAATGGGATAGAAGAGAATAGAAAGAAAAGAAAAGATAGAAAGGAGAAAAGAGGCAAAGAGAGAAGTGGAGAAGGAGAAGAAGAACCAAGAGGGTTCAAGAAATTCAACAAATTTAAGGTAAGGGTGATTATTTATATAATTATTGGGGTTGTTTGATAGTGTTGATGGGTAGAAGCATGTTTAGGATTAAATCCCTAAATTTTCACGATTTTGTGATTGTTAGGTTTTGATGATAACCTTTGATATGAGATGATTAATTTTGATTGGGATTGATATATATTGGTGTATTTTGTTACTGTTCCTTGAAACCAATTGAAAAAAAAAGGATTGCTGTAATATGAACTGTAGCAAGCAGTATGCCTTCCAACTAGAAAGTGATACATTTCATATAATTATGAGCCAAATATTAACCTGTAGCAAAATAAAAAAAGAAGTGATACTCATAGGAAGGATCCTGTAGTGTTTTCACCTTAAAGCTAAATGAAATTGTAATTTCTTATAAAATTAGATCCAAGAAAAAGTTATACATTTCATAGCATAGGATACAATGTCGCATACTACTTGAGTTCTAATTGATGTAACCCTTTTAGTTATTATAGTTTAGTTACTTTGGTAGTCATGTGAAAAACAAAGATTGAAATGCTTTAGTTGCTGTAGCATATCGATTGAAGCCAAATGAATATGAGAATTTTATAACTTTACTTACCGTAGCTTTATAGCATAAGGAACTATCTTAATTAATTACCATGTTTTCTAGACACCATAATTAATTAAGAATTATTTTTAGTTTACTTTTATATATACATTGATGAGTCCTAGTAGCACTTTTCTTTGTATCCAAAATGTAAAGTGATAATTAATGGAGAACAAGATGATGCTCCTTATCCATCTAGCAGCCATGTAGAGCCACTTTAAAGTGATGGTATATATATAATAATTACTGTATTACTACACTTATTTTAGAAACTACTTGGTTTTAAATGCGATAATTCAAGGCGTAAGTAATTATCTTACGAACAGTATCGCAAGCAAGGTCATTGTATAGCTTCAATGCTACAGTATCAATGTTACTTGCTAAAAATTAGAGAATGGGACGATTCTTAGTAAAACAAAAAGTGGAATTGAGATAATGTCATGTTGTTAGATCCATGTCTAAATTAAGAAATCTTCATTTAGTTTAATAATATATTTTAGTTTTAGTTTTTATTTGAATATTAATTTAATTATTGATGATAAATCATTTACCTCTATCACACTGTAGTGAAATATATATAAACATTGAAGCTGACTCTGTAGCAAAATAATAGGAAAACTATTAGTAAAAGAATGTGGAATGAATGTAGCCTTTTTCATGTTGCAGTACACTACAATGAATCGTGATTTTTTCACACTTGTAATGTAGCACAAGAAATATTAGACAATGAAAACTATAGTTCCTTTTTTTTGTATAGTCTTGTAGCACATCACTTAAGTGATAGAATAATAATGTGAATCTTCCTCACTCTGTGTACTGTAGCGACACAGTAACTTAGGGAATGAATTGTGACTTTCTTTTGTATGTGCTATAACATATATGCATAATTAGTGAATAAGAATATTTGTTAAAAATCACTAAATATTTATTTAAAATATTAAATTATTTAGTGAATATTGATTATTTATTGAGTATCAAATTTTTAATTAATGATGATGAGTTAATTATTTTATATTTGATTAATGATGTGTGTTTTGGTGAATTGAGGTTGGATTGTGCGGTATTTGTGTATGTGCAAATGTGTGGTAATTCAAGGGTGATGAATTATTGAAGATATGCATGAATATTAAGATTAGGGAATGATCTTAATTGCATATGATTGTTGAATTTGCATACGCATCATTTGTGTCAAGAGGCAATGTTTGTTAGTTCCGTGGGAGCTAGTGACTTGTCCCAAACCTAGAGCGGGGTTTGAAAGCTTAGGGAATGGGCTTTTTGTGTGTTATTGGTCTAGGGAACGGAC
The DNA here is from genome assembly GCA_963859935.3 of Lathyrus sativus. NCBI lineage: Eukaryota > Viridiplantae > Streptophyta > Magnoliopsida > Fabales > Fabaceae > Lathyrus > Lathyrus sativus. The sequence goes on along the minus strand of OZ012740.1, from coordinate 149,584,537 downwards.
CCGGTTTAAATGTAAAAACCGAAAAATAATAACAAGTGTTGGTACCACATTGCATGAGTTGCATTGAGTCTTGCATTGAGTTTTGCATTGAGTCTCATTATGTACATTTATGTGCTATGAGATTGTGTGTGATATGTAGAACTGATAAATTGGTGAATTAGGGAGTTGTGTGTATATACTTGTGAATAGTATGGTTACTTGAATAATATTGTGTTGATGAAACTTTTGAAGTGTGAGAATAATAGTGATTATGTTTGTATGCCTTAAATTATATATTATCTTATAATTTCAATAATTATGTGAATTCTCACCCTTCTGTTGGAATGATGTTTTATACGACATCGCTCAGGTACTGAGGAGTAGAGTCGCTTCTAGCACGAGGTAGCCGTTGGAGTAGTTTGAGTTGTGTCTTTATTTATTTTGGGTCGAGTCATGCTCTGATTATGTAACACCGGGAAATATTTTGATTTCATATTTGGAGAGATATTTTATGTACTCTACTTTATTCTGTTGTTGTTATTTTGAATTATATGAAGAATTGGCTTTTAAGCCTAAGTATTAAAAAATGAGATGAGCATGAGACTTTTATTATGTCTATCATGATTAAAGCAAATTCGCCGCTACATGCTAATGTGAAAGTGTATGAAAAGCAGGAAGTTATTTTAATATTATTGAGCATGACAGGTGTTGTGTGATGTTTTGAAAATTTATGTGACACCCTTTTGTAAAAAGCATGATAATTACTCTGATCTATTTATATTTATTCTGCGGGGTAGAAGGGTGTTACATTGTGCCCCTGTGCTCCTGAATGGAAATCACAGCGTTCCTTGATATCATAACCTGCTGGAGGTGTACCTGTCAGCGGAGCTAACTTCCTCTTCTCAACCAACTGCAATCGTAGCAACATCTGAAGAAGCTCGGCATACGGCATCGGAGGCACCTTAAATACCCTCAATGGCTTCTGATTTTGAGATTTTCGCTGATTGGGATGCTGCTGCCTTTTCCACTGTTGAGATCGTTGCTGTTGTTGCTGGTATTGGGTTGACTGTTGAACACCCTTCGTAGCAAATGTAACATCGGTTTCTTGACTTTCACTGTACTGATTAAAGCCCTCCTTGTGCTTAGCCATTTTCATTCTCAGATCTGCCCCAGGAATAGGCAACAGTTGTGGGCCTGGAGATTCTGACACCATGGAGTCCAGGATACGCTTCTGACCCACTGCAACTTTAGAAACATCTGTCATCTTAGCATCGACTGGGATAGGAGCAATACGTAAAGCTATGCCGCTCGGCGTGAATTCAATATCGTGCGAGTCAATCAGGTCTTGAACATTGTGCTTAAAAGCATGACAACCCTCGATGTCATGTCCGAATGCCCCAGAATGAAACTCACATTGCTTACTGGCATCGTACCCATGAGGAAGCGCTCTCGTGGGTGGTTCCAACGCTCTCTTCTCAACCAGATTGAACCTCAATAAAGTATGCAAGAGCTCAGCATATGTCGTAGGCGGCGCCTCAAATATTCTCTTTGTCTTCCCTTCCTGGATCCTCCGTGGAGCTGGATGCACCCTCAGTTGCTGCTGCTCAGGTTCCACATGCACGGGTGGCACGAGCTTCTTCACTGCGGCTTCGAATAGTTGATCGTCTTCTTTCCTAAGCACATTCTTGACTACTTCCATGATCACGCTCATTTGGGTCTTCAGCTGACTGTTTTCCTCTTTGAGGATCTTCTGCTCCAAACGCATCTCTTGCATATCTCTCGTCATCTGCCCCAGCTGGCTTCGGACTTCAATCAAGTCAAACTGATTCTGTTCCATATCTCTGAAGGAATTCCTGCAACAAACTGGAGGACGAGGAAATAAGACCCACAATTCTGATGTACCTGTTAAATGATAACGCAATGCAGAAAGCAAACACATATTCATAACAAGACAAAGAGAAACTCAAGCTATCAGTACACAGACGAACATCTCCCACACATGTATAACCAACAAAAGCAGCACGTAATCACAAATGAGTATGAATACAATGACCCCAGCCAACAATCCTGGTGGTGGTCGGCAAACACTAGTGCACAAAAGCTAAACGGATTATGCAGAGAAAACAGATGCGACACCCGACACATAAACTTCTAGAAACTTCTCCCATATTCAACTGAACTCTCTGGTTGACAATCTTCAGAGCACACACTTCCTGTGGAGTCTTCCATGACATTAACTGACGAACCCACACAACTGGAGGATGGAAAATCATTAATCTGAACAAAACCCTGAGGAGTGATGCAAATACGGCTAGAGTCTAACAGATCTTGAACCTGGCTTCTAAGCACCTTACAATCATTTGTTGAATGCCCCTGTGCCCCAACATGGTACTCACAGCGGGCGCTGGCATCAAAACCTGGAGGATACGGTGGAATCACCGGCTTAGTCTCTTTCGGCACTATCAATCCACTTTTGACCAGATCTGGCAACACCTGACTGTACGACACCTGTAGCTGAGTAAACTGCCTTTCAGGCTTCCTTGGTCTCCGTGGGGCGTGCTGACGCGATCGACGATAGGATGACCGTTGACTTGAAGTGTTTGAAAACTGATCCTGAGATGCTAGAGATTCTGAGATGGCGTCATCTCCTTCCCACTCTTCTTGAGAACTGACAACTGACTCATTCTTGTCAACTGGGACGTAAGGGACATCTCGAAACTTTCCACTCTTGAGTCCTCTCTCAACAAGCTCTCCCATTCTCATCAGGCCCACAAAGCTTGTGCAACCGAACAATTTGTCAAAATAATGGCCCTTCAGAGTACCCAAGAAAATGTCAACCATTTCTCTTTCCGGAAGCGGAGGTTGAACACTAGCAGCCAATTCTTTCCATCTTCGCAAATACCCTCTGAATGATTCATTCTCCGCCTGGGATAATTCTTGCAGATGTACGAGACTAGGAGCCAAATCCAGGTTGTAATCGTACTGCTTCATGAAAGCTCTGGCTAAATCCACCCATGATCGAATCTGATTACTCCCTAATTGCACATACCACCTCAAAGATGCCCCAGTCAGGCTATACTGAAAGCAATGGATCATTAATTTGTCATTTCGCACAAACGAAGTCATCCTTCGGCAGAACATCATCAAATGCAGCTTCGGACAGCTGTCTCCCGTGTACTTTTCGAATTCCGGCACTTTGAACTTGTAAGGCAACACCAGGTCAGGAACCAAACACATGTCTACAGCATCCAGGTTAACGGCATCTTTCGCTTCTAAGGCTTTTATACCTTCTTCCAATGCTCGGAGTCTTCTATCCTTTTCAAGAGCTCTTGGATCTACCATCCCGGCCATTGGAATATCTCCTCGGTAATTCATCACAGGGAAAGCAACCCCTTGATTGTTAGCAGGAGGATGACGCTCATTTCGGGCAACAAACTGCTCATGTCGATCTCGGTTCTGGACAGTAGGCTGTACAACTTGGTCTGCAGTAACGTTGTTCGGGAAGTTTTCCATAGAATCATACTGATGGTTGGACGCCATAGTAAACCTTGCCAAGGTGTTAGGAGCCTGGAAATTGCCTTCAGCCATAGCTACCAATCACCTGTAACTGACTACACTGCTTGATTCTGCTCACATCTGCTTCAGCCCCTTGGTCGCCTTCAACACTCCGCTCTTGCCTCAACCAATCCCCCGAGAATCACCCTCTGGTGAAAACAAAGGCTGGATAAGTGCTCTGGCCTGTTAGAGTAATGCTATGCAATATGATTTATGCAAACAGAAATACAAAAATGCTAATGTGCATGTGTGCATTGGAGATATTTCCCCTCCAATTCCAGTGTCAGTGGTATCAAGACGAGATAAACCATAAAGACAATATTTAGAAAAACCCTCATATATTTATTAGAATAACAGTCTTGTCAAGAGGTTACATAACTATGCTCCATACAGCTGATACGATAAAGAAGGATCCCAGCCAACATGCCTGGTGGTGATCCCAACACAACAGAATACAAGAGAAAAATCAAGTGCGGGTACGGTTGCGGAAGTCCTCAACCATCTTCTCTGTCTCTGCGTGATCCGGTCGATAAATCAAACCTTCTATCAACTGATCCCTCTTCCTGACCGTTCCCTGGATGTCTCTGACAAAGTCTTCCCAAGCCTTATCATTGGCACCATCCCCAGGTTTGGGTCTCTTGGCGTATGCTCTATGCTGAAAATCTTCCAAATTCTTCATGGCATCAGCCAGCTTGCGCTCGGCCTCGTATCGGCGGCATGCTTCCTCTTCAAGCTCTTCAGTCTTCACTTTGACCTGTTCTTCTAACTGAGCAACCTGTGTCTTTAGCTCTTCTTCCCGTCCTTTGCGTTTGGCCATAGTGAGATCCCAGTGCTCTCTGAACTTAGCTAGCTTCGTGTAGGCCCTTTCCAGCTCTTGCTTCTTAGTAGCCAATACACTGCTAACTGAGTCTACATCTAACTCCAGACGCTTCTTGGTTTCAGTCAACTCCAATAGCGTAGTCTTCAGATGTTTCAGAGTTTCGGCCTGCTGTTTAGAAAAATATCCTATTTCAATCTTTTCATGACGAAGCTGGGCATTCTCCTGCTCTAAAGCCTCTTTAGCCTTTGCTAGCTCTTCTTTCTCCGCCATCAGCTGCTTGTATACCTGTATGCCCACAGTGGTAGGCTCCTCCACCGGAGAAGGATGCAATGGCTGAACCGCTGGATAAGGCATAAGGAATTTCGTAGCTCGCTCACGAATCCATTCCATATACGGGCCAGGAACTCGAATATCCCCTCTGCTACCTGAAGGCTTCCCTCTCTTGTGCAGGTTCTTCCAGGCTTTCTCAAGTTTGGTCAGCATCTCTTTCCCTATTGCCCCAGTGAGATACAAAGATTCCTGTATCTCCTCGGGCTTCGGCGCTCCCTGAGGTACATACCCAAATTGCCTGATCAATAAGGAAGGGTTGTAATTGACACACCCTTTCCTTCCTATTAACGGAACATTCGGGAATCCTTCGCATTTGAGTATGACCTCAACTCCGAATACCTCTTCGTTAACCCATACCACGTTCTCGGCAGTCAACCCCATCAAGCGCTCGGGCCATCCTAGAGAATCAATAGAGGTGACAAAAGGTCCGGACTTAGGCATATGACTGGTGAACCACCTGCACAGGAGAGGTACACAGCAAGACACATTCCTTCCTCGCCGCTTTTCATTCTGGTAGTGGGTAGAGTGGTGGATATCTCCCAGAAAAGTAGGAACTGGGTTCTTCGCAGCCAAAATATAGAAGGCATCTGAGTCAACAAAATCAGGAATGTTCGGGAACAACACGATGCCATAAACACATACAGCAAGGATGACGTCAAAAACACCCCAGCTACCCTTCTGGGCATACTCCCGAGCCTTCTCCACCAAGACATCCAACGGAAATCCCCATACATCCCCTCTTCTGATCATCTTCCCCGACAGCTCAGACTCTCTCAAGTACAGGATAGCAGAAAGCTCAGCCAGATTAGGCTCAGCGTCCGTACGATAGAAAGGCATCTGCTCGCGGATAGGTATGTCCAAGAGTGCAGAATACTCCTCCAGGGTAGGAGCCAAAACAAAGTCAGGAAACACAAAACACCTGAGCTCCGCATCATAAAATTGTAACAGGGTATAAATGGCGCTGATCTCGTAGGCCGATGGCTGATAAACATAGGTCAGAATCCTCCCATATCTCTTTCTGAAGTCACCCATTACCCTCTTCTTAGCAATAGTAATCAACTCTAACAACAAACTGATATCCGGAGACGGAAACTTGTAGGGCAATACTCTCTTCGTGGCTTCCATGTCTTGCTAGGAACAAACACCAGAACTGGGAGGGAAAATATGTACCTGCAATACACACACGTTAGTTGAATGCAAATGGCAATGTAATGATGCAATATGATAAATAATGCAATCTGTGAACACAGGGGCTATGCTGTAGCCTGAAGAGGAACATCTCTGTGATCAAGAACAGAAAACCACCATAGTCACCAGAACCTCATGATACTAACTATCATCTGATACTCAAAATATCAATCCCCTGGTAAGAAAACCATCTGAACCTCTGTATCTGACGAGAAAACCATCTGATAATAGCATCACCCTCAGACAAGAAACCCATCTGATCCAGACAACACACCTGGAGATGAATCAAGAACACCATCTGACAAAGGTACTGAATCATGATTTCTGAAGGCCAGTTTTCCTGCAATAACCCAATCCCCCTCACAGGTATGATGGACCTAATCCACGGACAAAGGTACGGCATCCTATGCGGTCATCAGCGTCACAGACTTTCATGAATGACGATACGATTCCCAGAAGGAGTGGCATCATCGAGTCATGAAGAGGCCTCACTTAGCTGACTTCCAATGATCGGTCCCCAGAGTCGACAATCCTCACGTCTGGACTCCCCTCAGATCCTCAGGACCGGAAAGGAGCACCTCTGCGAGAACCTCGTCTGAGCGCAGATTTCGTAGGGAACTGTGCCTGCTCAGCAGACAGGTTCGTCTACTACTCTCTACAACTATATCTAGGTGCATACTCAAGCCCAGGTCCGGCTTCTCACTCACAGTAACCTCCCTTGCCCACAACAATAATCACAATAATATAATGCTGGAAAATAAATGCGGAAAGGTAAAGGTACGGAAAAGTAAAGTGCAGAAAGGTAAAACATACATGCACAACACCCAACAAATAAACACCCAAGCGCTAGGATTGACTCACGTAGGGGATGGGAAACGGTCCCAGCATAAGGGATGGGAAGAGTCCCTAGATGCTATAAGTCCCCAGCAGAGTCGCCAGCTGTCGCTACTGCGAAAATCGGCGCCGGCTTGACAGGAGAGTCGCCACCGTGCATTATTTATCCCTCAGAGCGGGAAAGGAAACGCTCGAAGTAAACCTTGCAAAGATGGGAAAAGGTATGGTCATCGCAACCAAAACCTGGATTCGGGAGTCGGTTACGCAAGGGGAAGGTATTAGCACCCCTCACGTCCATCGTACTCGATGGGATCCACGCTTGGTGTTTATAGGAAAAGGGTGTGTTTATCTATCTACTCTAATGGTCAGTCTGAAAAAGAAAATAAAAGGACAGGACTCGACAGAACATAAGGTGTTCTGGGCCTACGTACTCCCTCGTGCAATGGGAAAGTCAGAGTCAACGTAGTTCGACTACCTACGTCTAAACAGGGAAAAGGTTGCTCGCCAGGACATCGCGTCCTGTGCCTACGTACTTCCACACGGCATGGAAGATCAGAGCAAACGTAGTTCGACTAACTACGGCTAAACTGGGGGGGTTCTCACACAGCAGTGAGAAAACAAACTGATCTCAAAGGTTCGGGAACCTACAACTACGATCTGGTCTCAAATGCACTCGGGCAAGAGAAAGGGATAACAATTAGTCGTCAGCGGGAAAGTCTCGATCGCACAGCCGCGAAAGAACAAAAGGTTAGTTGTTAGTGTGCTCACTAGGATATCGCATCCTATGCCTACATATCCCCATCTGGTACGAGGAATCAAAGCAGCTGTAGTTCGGCTAACTACGACACAAGCCACTCAAGAACTCCTACTGAAAGGAAAGGGAAAAGACACCCTAAAACTATAGCTGAAAAAGGGGAATCTACCTACTGCTATCACACCTGGTTGACCATCCTAATGTCTATCATAACGACTCCACAGCGGAGAAGTCAGAGCTCCTAAGGGATCATGGCAACAGGACTAAACGACAAACGGGAAATACTACAAAGTAAAGAAATATCGGAAATATGCATGAATGCAACAACTAAACAATCAAGGCACAAAGGCCGCAAACCACAGAGGTAAAGGAGCTCAGCTCTACCAAATACCAACAAGCAAAGCCACTCAATAACAAACAAGCAGAAGGAGGACCACCTCAACTTCTCATGCACACAAAGTCTACTTCTAGGATGCACCTACCTCAGAATTATCTACATGAATTCCTAAGTCTAATGCAACACAACACCACACAAGTCAAACAACACAAAGAGAAGGCTAGCTAACCTGACAAACTCCCTATCTACAAAACAAGAAACTAACCCTGAGCAGGGCCCCTAAACAAAACCTAAAACAAGCTTCTGATCTATCCCTGAACAAAACTCTATGCAAAGCCCTAACCAAAACCCTAAGCAAGAGGAATCAATCCCAGTCTCCAAGCTTCAGAACAAGCTTACCAAAGAGAGGGAGCTAAGCAGACAAACTCATAGTGCCTCCCTCAGGAAAGTACCAGGAGGTTACCACCCAGGAACTGTATCCTATGTGGCTCAACAACTGTGATCAGTTTACATTCCTCCTCAGGGGGAATTAAACTCACAAGTCGGCTCCAACATCACTGGATACTTAGGAAATCCTATCTGAACTAAGGGAACTAAGTGAATAGACCCATAGGACCTTCCTCAGGAAAGTACTAGGAGGCTTCCACTTAGGAGTTGTATCCCATGTGGCTCAACAACTGTGATCAGTTTACATTCCTCCTCAGGAGAAATTAAACTCACAAGTTGGCTCCAACATCATTGGATACTTGAGAAATCCTATCTGAACTAAGGGAACTAAGTGAATAGACCCATAGGACCTTCCTCAAGAAAGTACTAGGAGGCTTCCACTTAGGAGTTGTATCCCATGTGGCTCAACAACTGTGATCAGTTTACATTCCTCCTCAGGAGAAATTAAACTCACAAGTTGGCTCCAACATCATTGGATACTTAAGAAAGAGGTGAGAAGAAAAAATAAAAGTCATTCATAGTGCCTTCCTCAGGAAAGTACCATAAACTCCCTTCAAACTTCAGGATCTCGAACCTCACAAACAGAGAACAAGCTCCTAGACTAAGCCTCAATCCAACTGCATCCTTGCAAGCTCCAACAGGACTTCAACCAGCTCCCATCTTTGAGAAGAACCCACAGGCCATCAAACCATAAGAAACTATCTCTGAAGTTCAACCACAGTTGAACTTCAAAGTCAGAAGTTGTCAAGACTTCTCCTATCCTCAAGCTCAGACTAAAACAATATTAGAACATCCTACAAAAATCTATCAAAAATCTATGGGAAACCTACATGGCTCTATGACAACATACTAAAAAATCAGAGCAAAACTCATTACCAGATGAAAGAACCAAAATCAACAAAGCAGACATATCCACAAACCAATTATTCAATATCAAAACAATACAAAAAATGCAATTAAACTGAAAATGCATGATTAAGCTAATGTTTTTGTACTATAAAATTCTACATTGAATTACGAGTCTACAGAAAAAAGAACGGAATTATTTGATCGAATCTACTATTTTTTATGAATTTTCTAATAATATGCATGCACTAAAAGATATTAAAAGAGTCATTTAAATGGAAAATATGCTAAAAATAGCAAACAAAAATAAAATGACATTTTTATTTTTATACAATTTTCTAGACATTATTATGAGGTGGTAGGAAAAACAAGAAATTAAAAATCAATTGTTTTCATTTTATTATGAATTTTACAATATGCAAGAAAATATTAAAAGAAAATAAAGAAACAAAATTGGAATAAAATGGGAGGGGTGCTGAAAGCAATTCCTAGTTGTCTTATCTAGATGGGCCTGGGTCAGGGGGGTGCGCATAGCAGTCTTGATAAGCCCATATGAATCAGAAAGTCAGTTAAAAAATAAAAGAAAATGGAAAACTCGTGGGGGGTGCAATCAGCAGGTTTTTTCATGTTATTCTTCATTAGGCTTACGTACGGGGGGTGTGGATAGTAGTGGGCATAAGGCCCAGACCAAAAATTCTATCTCCTCTCTCGCAGGGGGGAGTACTGAGCAAAACGGGGGGCGTTTCAGCAAAACGCGTTTGGGCCTGGCCCAATCTGGACCCTAGCCCAAAACCCTAACAACAAAACCCTACCAACAAAACCATACTTCCCTTCAAACTCTCTGATCACTGTTCATCTATAACGAAACCCTAGCCGCTCATGAATCTCCTCTCCCTCTCTCTGACCTATTCTCAAGAACCCTCAACCCAATCTCAGAAACAAACAAATCCTACTCAGAACACCTTCTTCCTCATCTCAACATAATCAACCACGAACCTCAAATCCAAAAACGATAAACCCTAAAGTCAATGAAAGACAAACAGCAATGGAGGTAGTGAAAACGAACCTGGAAAGACGAACGACTTGAAGCTCGTTGAGGAAACTAATGGTCCGCTGAAGATCCACAACCGGAGAAGACTTCCCGATGAAGGTCCCAGGCGCTTGCTGAAGAACTTGCCGTTGATGAATACTGATGAGGGTGACGTTTCTGGGAATCTTCGGTTGAAGGCGAAGATCAAGAAGATCTAAACGATTTCTGGTACTCGTTGGAAGTTCGTTGTTCTGGAAACCAAAGAATGAAGATCGTGGATGAAAGTTTGGGCGTAGGCTTTGGCTGAGGCAGTTGAAGGTTCTTGGATGTTGCTGGGAAAATTAGGCTTGAGGAACGATGGAGGTGGATGCGTTCTGGAAAAAGTGTATGAAGTTTCCGGCGCCGTTGAGTTCTCCGGCGAAGGATAGATGAAGAGGGACGGAGGAAGAAGATGGATATTCACTGATTTCTGGAAATTTCTGGGTAGAAAATTAGCTCCGGCGAGCTGATGCGGTGGCCGGAAGGCGTTAGGGTGGCCGGCGGTATGGGGATCACGGCGGATGCATGGTCGGCGGTGTGCTTTCTGGCGAAGCTCAGGCGAGGGGCTGAAGGCGTGACAAGTGGCAGGGGTTAGTGTAGTGGTGCATGCATGTGTTACGCGTGGAGAGAGAGTGGAGAGGTAGTGGCACTGAGTGGGAAACGTGGCTGGATCTGGTGAATTGGAGAAGTGAGGTGGTGGGTCCATGGATGAACGCGTGTCACTCTTTATACCTGGACAAGTGGCATTTTTGGCTGATTTCTGGACAAAAACAAATGGACTGAAAAAAAGATGTGGGCCTCCAAAAAAATCCCTCTGGGCCCATACGAAAATTAACAAAAAAACTCAAAACTGAATTAACAAAAAAGAGAAAATTAAATCTAATTAACCTAATTAAGACTAATCCTAATTAACTAGATGCAGATTAACTATCCTAATTGAACTAAACATGATTAAAATCCTAATTAACCTGATTAAACCTAAAAAACAGAATTAACACCTAATTAAACTAATTACCCTAATTAAATCTAAAAAAAATGATTAAAAATCCAATTACCTCTATTAAAGCTCTATTTAACTCCTATTCTATAAGATGCCTATTAAAAATCTACACTATTATTTATAATATCTATTAAAAGAAAAACTATATTAAAACATACCCTATTTATTTCTATTTATTAAAATCCCTATTAACATAAAAGAAAAATCTATAATATTTTCTATATTATCTAAAACAATTAAAAACAAATTTAAAATCTAATATATTCTAAAAATTATTAAAAAAACTATTAAATCTATTTAAAAATCTATATAAAATTCTAAAAAGAGATTTAAGCTATTTAAAATTCTAAAAAAAATCTATTTAATCCTAAAAACAATCCTAAAGCCTATTTAAAATCCACAAAAGTCTATTAAACCCTGAAAATGCAGACAAATGCAAATGACCACTATAAAAGAGCGCACGAGACCAGATCGAATCGAACAGAGAATCCCGGACATCAGAATATCCCAAAATCGCTATGCAAGCTAAAAATCACCGAGGAGCGCACAATTTCCCGAAGAATAAAACCCTGATGATCTGGACTGGATCTGCCATATCTGATAGACGAAAACCAAGCTGTAACCCTGATATCCTCTGTCTGTGCACAAATATCATGCGCCTGATTTGCGAATATGAAATTTAAACCACGAGTCAGATAGGAGAATCGGTTGGTCAAATTTTAGGGTGCAACACACCATGAAAAGAAATTTCATCAAAAGTAACGTGAACAGATTCTTCAACAATAAGTAACCTCTTATTATATATCCTATATGCTTTACTTGAATGAGAGTATCCAAGAAAGATACCTTCGTCTTCCTTGGAGTCAAACTTACCAAGATTCTCCTTACCATTGTTCAAAACAAAACATTTACAACCGAATACAAGAAGGTGATATACATTGGGCTTCCTCCCTTTCAAAAGTTCATACGGAGTTTTGTTAAAAATAGAACGGATGAGCACCCTATTCAAAACATAGCAAGCCGTACTAATGACATCGACCCAAAAATATTTAGGAATGCCACTTTCATTGATCATAGTTCTTCCTAATTCTTCCAAAATTCGATTTTTATGTTCCACGACCCCGTTATGTTGAGGGGTACGCGGCGTGAAAAAATCATGATCAATTCCATGCCTATCACAATATTCTTCAAAGAGATGATTTTCAAACTCACCTCCAGGATCACTTCTAATTGATATAATGTTTGTGTTCAACTTGTTTTGAGAAATTTTGGCAAAATTTTCAAAGGCGGAAAAGGTATCGCTCTTGCTAGCTAAGAAGATAGTCCAGCAAAATCTAGAGAAATCATCGACAATCACAAAACCATAGTAGTTACCACCTAGACTCTTAATTCTAGACGGTCAAAAGAGATCCATATGGAGGAGTTCAAGGGGTCTCGGGTTGAAACAATGTTTTTAGATTTGAACAAGATCCTTGTTTGCTTCTCCATTTGGCACGCATCACATAAGTGATCCTTTAAAAACTTGATTTTGGACAAGCCGATCACTAGGTCCTTAGAGACTATCTTGTTTAGCAAGTCGAAATTGACATGTGACAAACGCCTATGCCACAACCATGAGTCTTCACTCATAGTGACAAGATATTTGTCACTATTCAATGATACATCACTCAATTCAAGCATATACACGTTATTCACCCTCAAGCCTTTAAACACATCACCCTTTTAATCATTATTTTCAATTATACATCAATCTTTTGAAAAAGACACTTTATATCCCTTGTCACATAATTGACTAATGCTTATAAGGTTGTGATTAAGGACCTCAACTAACAACAGATAAGAGATAGTAGTAGACGAGGGATTACCTACATTACCTTTTCCAAGTATTTCCCCTTTATTGTTGTCTCCATAGGTTACAAATCCCTTCTCCTGTCATATGTCTTGAGCATCCACTATCGAGAACCCATCTTCTCTTCGTAAGCTCAAGATTTTGTACCTACATAAACAATCAAGGGAAATAGGTACCCAATTTTTTATTGGGCCCTTGGTTGTGAGTGAAATCTTGGTTGCATTTGGGCAACCATTGATAAACCCCTTTAGGAACTAAAAACATCCTAAAGCGACATTTAGAAATGGTATGATCCATTTTGCAACAATACAAGCAAGTGAGGTTAACATTGGTATCACTTTTGTCACTTGAACTATAATCCCCAGATGAATCACTGTCGCTTTCCCAAGCGATGTAAGCTCTTCTAGACTTACCTTGTTTCTTTTGTTAGCGATTAATTTCCTTTCCTTTGTCATTCTTCATCAATGGAAAATCCGGCTTATAGCGCCCTACTTTTCCACAGTTATAGCACGACCCTCTTGCTCTACTATCCTTGTTACCTTCATTCTCGGAAGACCTTGATTGTCTTCTAAAATTGACGAGATTCTTTTTGGAATGTTGGATACCATTTTTTATATATAGCGATTGTATCACTTCACGAACATCCCCATATCCTCATCGTTTCTTCATCATCGTCATCACTCGATTCGTTATCACTTAGCTCTTTTACGGAGGACTTTGAACAAGAAGCTTTTAGAGCTATTGAATTCTTTTCCGTAGTTTTGGTCTTTTCTTTCTTTTCCTTTTTCTCAAATTGATCAAGGATAATGAGCACTTGCTCATGTTCTTGGAGATTTCCAAATAGAGTTGTAAGATCCAAAGTCATGAGGTCATTGGCTTCCTTTATGGTCGTGACCTTTAGTTGCCACTCCCTGGTAAGACACCTTAAAACTTTGTTAGTAGCAACGTCATTGAAAATTGGTCTACCAAGTGAGTTTAGTCTATTGATTAAGTGAGAAAATCTCTTTTGCATGTCGGCAATGGTTTTCCCTTACTCCATGTGAAAGAAATCAAACTCTTAAGTCAAAGTGTTGATTCAAGCTAGTTTGACGCCATTAGCTCCCTCATGGGCAACTTGCAATGCGTCTCACATAGCTTTAGCAGTTGTACAATGTGAAACTCTATAATACTCATCAACTCCGAAGGAGGAGATCAGAATATTTCTACCCTTCCAATCGTAGTTGTACTTTTTCTCATCTTCATCATTCCATTGTGCTTAAGGCTTAGATACAACAATGTTATTTTCATCGGTCATGGTAATTTTCATGGGACCGTTTAATATAACGTTCCATACCTTTCTATCTATGGAATTGATATGCACGCGCATACAATCTTTCCAGTAACTATAGTTCTCACCATTAAAAACTGGTGCTTGATAACATGATTTTGTATCGTATTTTTAGGCTCACTTTGCGCATTTTAGGTCCGAGTTTTTATTGAGTCTTTTGCATTTTATTGTGTTCTTACTCTCTTTTTATGTTGTCAGGTGTTTCCGTCGAGATCCTAGAAGAAATCGAGAAAAGAAGTGAAACAGAAGAAAAATCCAGCTAGAACAACAAAAATCAGCAAGATCTACCAACCTTTCTGATATGGCGCTTGCCACCTCCAAATGGCGTTCGCCATTTTCCTCCTGAAGGCCACCACACATCCATAGAGACCATGGCGATCGCCATGGGCACCACGGAGATCGTCGTATAGTTCGTAGGAGCAATTTTAACTGTAGAATTCAGTTTTTGAGCAGTTGCTAGCAGTTTTCTTTTCCCTCCAAGTTCATAATTCAAATTGGAAGTTATTGAACTGCATTTTCCTCTATAAATAGACCTCTTGAGAGGGTAATTCAGGGAGATCCAACCCGTGCGGAAGCGCTGCTGAATATTTTTAGACTTTTAACCACATATTCACTTTCCAAAGCAAAAATTGCTCACACCAAGGAATTGTTGCAGTATTGTACTAATATTTTCGTTGCGTTGCTGTATACTTGGATAGAAGATTATTAAAGTTTGATTTTTTGTTTAGTTCATTGCAATTTACAGGTTCTTATTTTTCTGTTTTTACTGCATTTTATTTCTACGTGTCTGCAACTTAACTTATTTTCGTAAAAACCAAAAACTAATATTTTCTTAAAATCAATTCAATATGCATGTTGTAATTTTCAGAATTGTGAACATGTTAGGATTAGAACTCATTATGTCTGGCTAAGTTAACTAGAGACCGTCGTATGAGGACCGTCATAACCGGCGGGACTCCGTAGTTATAATAGGTACGGAATTGTGAATGCATGCTATTTTGGTTGTAATCTCTAAGTCTAATTTAAGTAGTTTTGTCACGAGAGTGAGAGGTTATTTAACATTATTTCCTCAAGAGAATGAGAAGCAAATAAAGGTTTAAGCCGAGACTGCGAGAGCGTGAGGAGTGAACCGGATAGTGGAAATTAGGAATCACTATCTAAATACAGTGAGAGCGCTTTAGATGTTGATTAAGATATTATTGGCTTTCAAAGAGTAATCCTTAGTTACCGGGAGAGCAAGAGCAAAATCTTGGGATTAAGAAGTACGACTTAGTTAAGACCGTGAGAGCATGAGGCGGAGCCTTTAAGTCGGTATGTCCTACGGAATAGGCATGTAGACATAATTAGTACCCTTTATCTACAAGGTCCCTTAGGTGCACCGAAATCATATTTCGGGCTCGTTTTTGTATTATTTTCAGATCTTAGATTTCAGCCTCGTAATTAGTGTTAACTCCTGTTTAACTCAAGCCTTAGATTTGCACATCAACCATTGATAACATTAGTTTGATTGTCTTTTTGTGTGGGTTCGACAACCTTTTTAAGACTACACGATCAACTGTATGCTTGCAGATTTATCCGTCAGTATCGACTCGATCAAGTTTTTGGCGCCGTTGCCAGGGATAGATTTAGTCAATATTGTGAATCTTTTGTTGCACAGTATAGACTAAGACAACTTTTTCTTTTTATTATTTTCCTATAATTTGTCGATTGTATGCCAAGCACTCGCTCACAAGGTGAAGAGTTAGAGCAACCAATTGACGAAATCGAGCGCTTTATTAGCTTAAGGCGCCGAATAAACGAAATCCGTATTGAATATAACCTTCCAGATCCTATCGTGCTTTACTCAAATTTGGAAATCAAAACCGAACTAGAACAAATCATGGCCCAAGGACCTCAAACCCGTCCCTTGAAGGATTTCGCTATACCATCACAAGATGAACCTCATAGCAACATTGCTGCCCTAGCAATCAATCAAAACGATTTCGAGTTGAAACCTTCGCTATTACAAGCCGTTCAACAAAATCAATTTTCAGGAAGTCCTACGGATGACCCAAACTTACATTTATCAATTTTTGTACAATATGTCGACACTGTAAAAGCGAATGATGTCAGTCAAGAGGCGATTAGACTACGTATTTTCCCATTTTCTTTAAGAGATAGAGCTAGAGCTTGGCTCCAATCTCTACCTTCAAATTCTGTCACGACATGGGACGAACTGAAGAGAGTCTTTCTAACCCGATATTTTTTGCCAAGCAAAATAGCTATGATGAGAGCCCAAATTAATGGATTTAAGAAAAAAGACAACGAATCTCTTTTTGATGCTTGGGAAAGATACAAGGACATGATGAGGATTTACCCGCATCACGGACTCGAGCAATGGCTGATAATCCATACTTTCTACAATGGTCTATTGTGCAACACCAAAATGAACTTAAGCGCTACCGCAGGTGGTGTTTTAATGGATAAACAATATGAAGAAGCCGTTGAACTCATAGAGAACATGGCTCAAAACCACTTCCATTGGGGAGGAGTACGCGTTGCTACCGAAAAACCAACTCCGAAAGGCGGAATGCACGAAGTTAACGACATAGACCGCATAAATGCTAAAATGGACGCATTAACTCAAAAGATTGATAGCTTAACCTTAACACCACCAGCAGCTACCGTAGCTGCAGTTTCACCAAGTTGCGAATTATGTGGAACCCCTGGACATACAAATGCTGAATGTCAATTATTGGCTGGTGTTTCTATCGACCAAGTGAACTATGCTCAAGGAAACCCATATTCAAACACTTATAATCCTGGCTGGAGAAATCACCCAAATGTTTCATATAAAAATAACAATGCTTTGCATCCACGAAGTCCAACACCTGCTATTCCACCTGGTTATCAGAGGAGGACCTCAGCTCCACAAGTACCTAGAAAGTCAAATCTGGAGATCATGATGGAAAACTTCATAAACGCTCAAGTTCAACAAAACAAAGAATTTGTAAAGCAAGACGCTCATGCGAGCGAACTGATGAAACAATGACGAGTAAACGTGACATTATGGCTACTCACAACAAAATGCTAGAAACTCAAATTTCTCAAGTAGCCCAACAACAACAACCAACCATAGCAGCCCCGACGGGAGCATTTCTTGGACAACCTCAACCAAACCCGAAAGGACATGCTAATGCTGTCACATTGCGAAGCGGAACCGAGTATGATAGACCGGTTGATCCGAGACTCAAAAATACATCCATGACCAAAATTCTAAGAAAAGAATTGAGGAGGTAAATGGACCAAAAACCAATGATAATAATGATAAAAGTGAAGAGGCCATAGAGAAAGAAACACCATATATGCCTCCACCACCGTATAAGCCGCTTGTACCCTATCCTCAAAGGTTAGCCAAAATAAAAAATGAAGGACAATTCAAGAAATTCGTAGAACTCCTAAAACAGTTGAAAGTCACTATACCGTTCATAGAAGCTATTACGCAAATGCCTTCATATGCCAAATTTCTAAAAGAGATCTTATCAAATAAGAAAAGGCTTGAGGAAAATGAAACGATTACGCTCACTACTGAGTGTAGCACTATAATTCAAAACAACATGTCTCCTAAGCTGAAAGATCCAGGTAGTTTTTCAATACCTTGCGTAATAGGAAAGTACGTCATAGACAATGGCCTATGCGACTTAGGAGCCAGTGTTAGTCTAATGCCGTTATCCACATGTAAGAAACTCGATTTAGGTGAATTAAGACCAACTAAGATGTCTTTACAACTTGCGGACCGTTTTGTCAAATATCCCGTGGGTATGCTATAGAATGTGCTAGTTCGCATTGGTCAGTTTTACATTCTTACCGATTTTGTGATAATGGACATAAAAGAAGACTCCAATATACGTATTATTTTAGGTAGACCAATTTTAGCTACAGCCGGAGCTACAATTAATGTTAAGAAAGGAAAGCTGACTTTTGAAGTTGGTGAAGAAAAAGTCGAATTTATTTTGGCTCAATTCCTAAAAGCTCCAGCTATTGACGATTCATGCTGCTTATTAGATGTTATCGATGAATGTGTTAAAGAAATGTAGATGCAACCATCCGAATATAGTGATGCGCTTAAAATTTCAGCACCTCCTATATTCGAAGACGATGATTGGAAAATACCATTCACAGATGACAGTCTAAGAGAATGTCTTGCACTAACAGCTGATCCAATGCGTAGCCCAACGAAACTTGCTATAGAACTAAAAAAACTACCCAAAAATCTTAGGTATGAATTCCTAGACACCGAACTGGAACGACTAGTGATAGTCAATGCTGACTTAGGACATATATAAACTAAAAAGCTGCTACATGTTTTAAGGAAGTATCTGACAATACTGGGTTATAATATCTCAGATCTAAAAGGAATAAGCCCATCCATATGCATGCACTGCATTATGCTAGAAGATGATAGTAAAACCTCTAGAGAACATCAGAGAAGGACAAATCCTATCATAAGCAATGTAGTTAAGAAAGAGGTGATAAAGTTGTTAGAAGCAGGAATTATATACCCGATATCAGATAGCAACTAGGCCAGTCCAGTACATGCAGTACCAAAGAAGGGAGGTATCACGATTGTTATTAATGAGAAAGGTGAATCCGTTGCGAAACGTGTTCATACTGGATGGAGGATGTGCATAGACTATAGAAAGCTGAACAAAGCCACCCGCAAAGATCATTTTCCCTTTCCATTCATAGATCAAATGCTTGAACGATTGGCTAAACACTCTTATTTTTGCTATTTAGATGGATACTCAGGATTCTTCCAAATTCCTATTTGACGACCAAGAAAAGATAACTTTTACTTGTCCTTATGGTACATTTTCCTATCGACGAATGTCTTTTGGATTATGTAATGCTCCTGCAACATTCCAAAGATGTATGATGTCAATCTTTGCTGACTTTATAGACAATATAATGGAAGTATTTATGGATGATTTCTCTGTTTATGGGCAAAGTTTTGAAGGATGTTTATTGAACCTAGAATTGGTACTTGAGCGATGCATTAAAGTCAATCTTTTGCTGAATTGGGAAAAATGCCATTTCATGGTTCGAGAAGGAATTATATTAGGACATATTATATCTGATCGAGGAATTGAAGTAGATAAAGCAAATATAGAAATAATAGAAAGTCTTCAACCTCCGAAAACTGTTAGAGAGATTCATAGTTTTCTTGGACATGCCGGTTTCTACCGACGATTCATTAAAGATTTCTCTAAGATTACCAAACCACTAACTGGCTTATTAATGAAAGATGCCGAATTTATTTTTGACGAGGATTGTTTGAAAGCCTTTGAACTCCTTAAAAATGCTCTGATTACTGAACCTATTATGCAACCCCCTGATTAGAATGAATCGTTGGAAATAATGTGTGATGCTAGTGACTTTGTCGTTCGCGATGTTTTAGGAAAAATAAAGGATAAAAAGCTCCATGCTATTTACTACGCAAGTAGAACTTTAGACAGTGCGCAATTGAATTACGCAACCACAGAAAAAGAACTCTTAACTATTGTGTTCGCTTTAGACAAATTCCGTTCTTACTTAGTAAGAGCAAAAATATTTTTTTATGCCGATCACGCTGCAATTAGGTATCTGTTGAGTAAAAAGGACGCTAAACCAAGACTTTTAAGATGGATCCTACTTTTGCAAGAATTCGATTTAGAAATTAAAGATAAGAAAGGAACTGATAATGTAGTAGCAGATCATCTTTCTAGAATCGAAGGTCTAGAACCCAAACAAGTTCCCATAAATGATTGTTTTCCTTACGATAGACTTGTAGCCCAATTAGAAAATGGAACCAAAATGCTAGAATGTTCTTTGAATTTTGATGACGCGGAATCTAATGAAGTTGTGGAATCAATCCATACTGAAGCCACACTGCCTTGGTATGATGACTTTGTCAACTACTTAGCAGCTGGAGTGCTCCCACCAGACTTAACTTACCAACAAAAGAAGAAATTCTTTCACGATCTTAAACATTACTATTGGGATGAACCCTTGCTTTTCAAGAGAGGCGGAGATGGAATTTTCCGTCGATGTGTCCTTGAATTTGAAGTTAACAACATCATATCTCATTGTCACACTACACTCTATGGAGGGCATGCAAGCACTTTTAAGACTTGTGCAAAAATTCTGCAATCTGGTCTATTCTGGCCTAACATTTGGAAGGACGTACACATGGCTGTATTGAATTGTGATTGGTGCCAATGCACTGGTAACATCTCTAGACGCGATGATATGCCACAAAAGGGTATCTTGGAAGTAGAATTCTTTGACGTGTGAGGTATAGATTTCATGGGCCCTTTTTCGTCTTCTTTTGGAAATAAATATATACTCGTTGCAGTCGATTATGTATCAAAATGGATTGAGGCGATAACTTCTCCTACCAATGATGCCCGAGTAGTTATGAAGCTTTTCAAGAATATCATTTTCCTAGATTTGGAGTGCCGAGAGTTGTTATAAGTGATGGAGGATCCCATTTTATTTTGAATATCTTTGGAAAATTATTGCTAAAATACTGAGCCCGACACCGAGTGGCAACACCTTATCACCTTCAAACGAGCGGACAATTGAAGTCTCAAATAGAGAGATTAAGCAAATACTTGAGAAAGCCGTTGCAACCTCTAGAAAATATTGGTCTACTAAACTTCATGAAGCTCTGTGGGCTTACAGAACAGCCTACAAAACCCCTATAGGAACTACTCCGTTTAAACTAGTTTATGGTAAATCATGTCACTTGCCTATAGAACTAGAACATAAGGCTTATTGGACTATAAAGACCCTAAACACGAACTACATAGCAGCAGGCGAGAAGAGAATTTTGGATATCCATGAACTAGAGGAACTAAGACTTGACGCTTACGAAAATGCCCGAATCTATAAAGAAAGAACCAAAAAGTGGCATGATAAAAGGATAGCAAGGAGAAAATTCAATGAAGGAGACATAGTTTTTTATTTCAACTCTCGACTTAAGCTTTTTCCAGGAAAGTTGCGTTCCAAATGGTCTGGTCCTTTTGAAATTGTTAGAGTTCTAAAAAGTGGAGCAGTAGAAATTAGAGGAAAGTCGAATGAAACGTTCATTGTGAATGGACAAAGACTCAAGCATTAGCACCCAATAAAGAATAAAGAGTTCGACACTTGTTATAAATTGGGAGAGCTTCCTGCTCCTCTAGATGAATCATATCTCCGTATGTTTCAATGTCGAGCTTCGGACATTAAACATAGCGCTCCGTGGGAGGAAACCCACGATTCTTAACTCTTACTATTTTTATTACTAGCTTAGATCTTGCATACACATTAATATAATTTTCATTGAAAATTTGTTACTATATACTTATTAAATTATTATAGTTAGTGTTACCATTATTATTGTTATTATTATTATTATTATTATTATTATTAATTATTATTATTATTATTATTATTATTATTATTATTATTATTATTATTATTATTACTTATGTTATTTATACTAACTTACGTTTATGGTATAATTTTTCTAATAGTAAATTATTTTTAAATTTCAGGATAACTGTCCTTAGGATAACCTTATTACCGAGAATATGTAGACATTTGAGAACCACACTTTCATCTTTAGGAATGATTGTTGCACCCCAAAATTTGACCAACAATTATTTGTTCATTGAGTGTTTGAAAGTGGATACCTTCATCAGAAAGTTCAAGAGATCCTCAGAGGAATTAGTTGAAACCAGGGTTGTATGCTTCACAGTTTGAAAGTTGTGGGTGCTCCTCAGATGATTCTGAGACTTTGAGAAAGAACTAGATGTTTTGAGAAAGCTTATGAGATGTCTTGATAGCCATCATGAAGCCCAGGGAAGCCATTATGCAAGAATTCAGAAGATTCAACCATGAATGGTAGAATTAGGGTTTTGACTGGGTCTACCCTAGGATAACTGAAGATTTGGAGAAGGTTGAGACTCAATCCAAGGGCCATGAGATCATGGAATGATGCATAGAGATGTTATAAAGATGATTCCTAGACCAACTCATCATGATTGAAGAGTTTGAGAAGTTTTGAGTTAGGGTTTCTGAGGATTGTCAGTGGAAAAACCCTAATTTGATCCCTATCTTCCAGGCAGTTTTAGCTCTAGATGTGATTGATATCTCATCTTCCCCACAACATGAATGTTGTAGAGCTTGTTCCTAGCTTTAATTTGAGTGGTGGAAGTACTTGATAGGAGTTACATAGCTCAAGTTATGGTTTTGACAAATTACAGGTCAGCAGAGGTGTGTGAATCTGGGTCCTTGAAAGTCACCCAACTTGCAGACAACTTTTGCCCTAGTAGGATGCTTCCTATGATTTCTTGGTCAACATGAATGTTGAAGAGGATCTTCTTAGCTTTAATTTGAGTGGTAGAAGTCCTTGATTGGATTTGTGGAACTCAACTTATGGTTTGAACAAGACAGGGGTATTTTGGTCATTTGTCAGTTATAGGTCATTTTAGCCAATGCCTAAAACTCCTATTTCCAAGCCTCAAATGGAAAAACTCAAAACATGAAAGTTGTTCAAAATGTGATTTTAAGTCTAGAAAGAAGGTCATGAATTATTGGAAAGGCTCATAGCATGGATTTGCATGATTGGTCAAAATGAACTAAAAATGGCTTATAACTTTGAAAAGTTGAAATTGAAAAGTGATTTGGGAGATCCACAAATCCAAAATAGGTCATCCAATATATCATTTTGATTGGAAAAACCATTTTAAGAACTTTGGTTTAAATAGATTTTTCATTTGAGGTTTAAAAATGGGTGATGCTTTGGAAATTTATTACTTGCATAAGAAGGCAACTTTGCAAAACCCTATATAAGTGAAATGTAAGGGCTGCTTTCATTCATTAGCCTTCAATATCTCATGTTAAGACAATTTGGCATGAGATTACAAGGGATAAGGCAAGGGAAATGATATTTTCAACTTCTCATTTAAGGAGAAGTTCATGACTTTTCTAGATCCTTTTAGATGATTCCACAAGCTTCCATCAATTGATATATAAAGAGTGCATCAGAGAGTGATGAGAGGTTGGTGATAGAGAGCATTTTCAGAGGAGAGAGAGAGGGAGAGATAGCCATTGAAGCAATTTCTTCAAGTTCAAGCAACTCAAGAATTCTTCCACCACAAGCCTTCTCTTTCACAACAAGTGCAAACAGAAACTTGTACATCCTCAGAGGATCTCATTGAAGCCATTTCAAGCCTTGGAACCATCTCCACGAGCCTCACCATCATCCCTTTGACAGGTTCTTTCTTCCCTTTGTACCTCTTAATTTAATGGCTTCCTCCTAGCTTTATAGGTATAGAATGATTGCATTAGGTTAGTTGATGTAACCCTAAGAGTTAGAGCAAGATTTGTGAGGGTTCACACCAGAACCATGAATCTTTAATCTTCCATAACTGGCTGTTTAATAAGTTTTAGGTAACATGAATTAGGTTAGAATGACCAGGATAACATCAAGAATATCTGTAGGCCATTAGACTGAAGTTTAATGAAGGTCGATCTCAGGTGAGTATGGTGGTACCAGGATGTTTAAGCCTTCTGTTAGGGCTATCTAGGGAGAGTTATGGAAAAGTGTACGTATGGTTGTGTAGAGCTTGAGTAGTAGATCATTTTTTGTTTTGGAATCGTGTGAAACCGTGGCGTGTGGAGAGAGATAGATGAGCTCGAATTTGAGTGCATGAGAGGAGGGTTTCTGAAAACCCTAGTCTGTTTGGGGAAGACGAAAGGAGAGCCATTGGATTGGTCCTAGATGTTGACAAATTATTCAAATCCAACGGCCGTGTGTTAACCTGAGAAAGAGAGGGAAGATTCAAAATCAAATGAAACGCGGCGTTTCATTTAAACCGCTTCTGGGCTTATTTTCTATTCGCCCCCCCCTTTTTTGCTGGCCCATTTAATTGAACTGGCGCCTATTGCTTTTTGTACCCCCCATCCTTTAAGTCATTTAATTGTTTTAATTTTCTCTTAATATTTTTCTGTCTTTGAAAATTCATTAAAAAATGGAAAATAACTCTTTTTTAATTCTTCTTTTTTCTATGATTAGATGGAAATGTGTAGAAAATTATAAAAATAAAAATGAGATTTTATTTTTTAGTTTAGTATTTTAATAGATTTTTCTTTTAAAATAGCTTTTTAATAGTCTTAATTTGGTATTTGATTTTGTAGGAATTGTTTTAGAACCTTCCCTTAGGGTTTTTAATCCATTCTTTTTTGTGCAATTAGATGATGAATCATAGTTCCCCATAGGATTTTTTCTAGATTTTTAGAATTAAATTTTGATTAGTTTAATTAGGGTAGATGTAGGGTATCCTGATTAGGATTTAGATTGTGCATAGGTGAAGATTCACTTTCTTTGATTGAGTTTTGTCTTGATTTTTAGGTAGAGGCCTATGTAGATGTTATGAGTAGGTGTTGAGGACCCTTGTGAATAATTGTTAGATTTTTCCCCATTAGTTTAGTATTTTTAGGTATTTTCTGAAGTTGCCTGTTGATTTTGTGTACCCTGTGGTTATCTGTTCATCTTTGGGGTTCATTGTGGGAAATTTGTTGAGGGGCTTGTGTTGCCTTGAGGACCTTGATGGAGAGCATCATGAAGAGAAGATTGTAGATCAAGAATCAGAGACCCAGAGCTTGGCATGTTCCCTGTCTGTGAGGTTTGAGATCTTGAAGTTTGAGGGAAGTTCATGGTACTTTCCTGAGGAAGGCACTATGAATGACTTTCATTCTTTCTTCTCACCTCTTTCTTAAGTGTCCAATGATGTTGGAGCCAACTTGTGAGTTTAATTTCTCCTGAGGAGGAATGTAAACTGATCACATGTTGTTGAGCCACATGGGATACAATTCCTAAGTGGAAGCCTCCTAGTACTTTCCTGAGGAAGGTCCTACGAGTCTATTCACTTAGTTCCATTAGTTTATCTAGGATTTCTTAAGTATCCAATGATGTAGGAGCCAACTTGTGAGTTTAATTTCTCCTGAGGAGGAATGTAAACTGATCACATGTTGTTGAGCCGCATGGGATACAACTCCTAAGTGGAAGCCTCCTAGTACTTTCCTGAGGAAGGTCCTAGGAGTCTATTCATTTAGTTCCACTAGTTCAGATAAGATTTCCTAAATATCCAGTGATGTTGGAGCCTGCTTGTGAGTTTAATTTCTCCTGAGGAGGAATGTAAACTGATCACAGTGGTTGAGCCACATAGGGTATGACTCCTGAGTATACACCTCCTAGTGCTTTCCTGAGGAAGACACTATGAGTCTGCTTACTTAGCTCCCTTTCTTTGGTAAGCTTGTTCTGAAGCTTGAAGACTGGGATTGATTTCTCTTGTTTTTGGTTTTGCTTGAGAGCTTTGCTCAGATTTGTTCAGATTCTGTGATTAGGGTTAGGACTAGAGAATAGATGATTCTTTCTCCAGTGTGTTTTGTTTGCCTGATGGCACTTCATTTCTTTTATCTGTTCATTGCTTGATAGCATGTTGTTTTATATTTCAGTATGATTACTGTCATTTCATTCTGGCTTGAGGTTGAGATGAGCTTGTGGAGGCTGAAGCCCCACACACATTTCCTCCCTCACTTGCATTGCATGCATTTTTCTGTTAAAGCTGATGTGTTTGTCTGTTTTTGTGTATCATTGACATGATCCCTTAGGACTCTCATTTCCTCTGACGAGGATCTGATGATAGACTTTTAGGTTGAAACCTATGCATGACAACATCTAGGAGTTCCCTGTTCAAACCTCAACCATAGGATGAATCCATGGCATGATAACAGTAGGACTTGATAGTCTCCCTCCTAGTTGAGCCATTTTACCCCGTAGTTTCCCGAACTACGTTTGCTCTGATCTTTCATACCAGATGAAAGTACGTAGGCATAGGATGCGATGTCCTAGCGAGCAACCTTTCCCCGTAGTTAGCCGAACTACGTTGACTCTGATTTCTCATTCTCTGATGAGAATACGTAGGCATAAAGCGCGACGCTTTGCCGAGTCATTTTTCTTTTCTTTTTCAGCCAGCCTTGATAGGTAGATAGATTATAACCAACCCGTCCAAGTAAACAAACAAGCGAGGATCCCGTCGAGTACGACGGACGTGAGGGGTGCTAATACCTTCCCCTTGCGTAACCGACTCCCGAACCCAGACAACGGTTGCGATGACCTTGTCTTACCCTTATTCGTCAGGTTTTTCCGATCGTTTCCTTTCCCGCTCTGAGGGATAAATAACGAAAGGTGGCGACTCTTCTGTCATGCCGGCACCTTATTTTCGCGCAAGCGACAGCTGGCGACTCTGCTGGGGAATTGAACCCAGAATCTCTGGTTCTCCGGTTCCCTATGAGAGTCAATCCTATCGTTTGTGTGTTTGCTTGTTGGGTTGCGTTTATTTATCGCATTTTTACTTCCCGCATTTTATTTCCCGCATTTTATTTCCAGTTTGATATGATTATCTGTGCTGCTGTGGGAGAGGGATGTTACTGTGAGTGAAAAGCCGGACCTGGGCTTGAGTACACACCTAGATATAGTTGCGGAGAAGTAGTAGACGAACCTGTCTGCTGAGCAGGCACAGTTCCCTACGAAAATCTGCGCTCAGACGAGATTCTTGCAGAGGTGCTCCTTTCCGGTCCTGAGGATCTGAGGGGAGTCCAGACGTGAGGATTGTCGACTCTGGGGACCGATCATTTGGAAGTCAGCTAAGAGAGGCCTCTTTATGACTTGACGATGCCACTCCTTCTGGGAATCGTATTGTCACTCATGAAAGTCTGTGACGCTGACAACCGCATAGGATGCCGTACCGTTGTCCGTGGATTAGGTCCATCATACCTGTGAGTGGGGTTGGGATATTGCAGGAAACTTTGACCTCCAGACCACCTGGTTTTCTTGACAGTGAATCAGTTATGTTGGGTTCTCAGTTGCAGATATGTTCCTGATAGAGCAAGGGTTTGATCAGAGGATCTTATCATCGGATGTTTGTTTGTTCTTGATAGAGCAGGCTTTGATCAGAGTATTGTTATCAGAGGTTTGTTCTGGATGGAGCAGATTTTTGAATGGGGTCTGAGGATCTCGTCAGCAGTTGTTATTTTGTTCTTGACAGGGCAGATTTTTGAGTGGGGTTTGAAGATCTCATCAGCAGCTGTATTTTTGTTCTTGATAGGGCAGATTTTTGATTTGGGGGTCCGAAGACTTCATCAACAGATATTCCTTGATCTTGCATCCGGGGTCTTTATTATCAGGCTTTCGTTCCTGTCAGAGCAGAATTTTGATCTCGATCCTACCAGATGGTTATTCACAGCAGATCAGATCAGTGGTTTTACACCGGGGTTTCCTTCTCATCAGCGACTGTTGACATCGAATCTCCACAGCAGCCACCTGGATATATTACCTGCATTTTGCATTAGCTTGCATAATCATTCGCATTCCATTAGCATGTGTCTGTGACAGGTACCGTTTCCCCGATCCAAGATCTCTCATTGTGTTACTGCAGCCGTTCTCAGAAAGACTGATGCGTATGAGTTCTCGGTCCTTGATGTGTCGAATCTGACTATTGCTATGTGAGGTTACTATTTCCATGATTGGGCCTGGATTCCTCTCCTTATTATTGCCAGCAGGTTCCAGGATCGGGGGAAATCTCTCAAGCACACAGACTCACGCGTGCATTTGCATGAAGCATTCTTGCATGACATACATTCTGTTGCTTTTCCTAACCCTTGATGTTGACAGGTTTCAGGTACTCAGGATCCGAGCTGCTTTCAATCTCCAGGATTGATCAAAGATTCATCCACCGCTACTCAACTCGCGCCAATCAAACGAGAATCATGGACCAGGTACAATCAGATGTTCAGGAGCTTCGTGAACGGATGGATCGTTTTATGGAGCTGATGCAAGTAGTTGCGAACGGGCAAGACCAGCTTCGTACTTTGGTTCAACCTCTCATCTCCAGGGATGACAGCAATGGAATACTTCACGGCGGGGCCGTACCCACTCCTCCTCAAGGGGATACTCCACAGAACGTTGTTCCTGCTGCCGGGGGCAACGGTAGTGCTAACGGCAATCTTATGACTAATCTCCGACTTAACGCGGCGGGCGCCGTCAATGGTGGTTTGGGAGCCAATGTTACCGTGGGGCCGGTCAACGGCAATGTTGGTGCAGGAAATATGGTGGTGCCTCAACCGTGGCTGGAGGACCATCAGGATGACATTTTCTCTCAGAGGGGTGTAGAGGCTGATTTGACTGCTGAGGCTCGACTCAGGTTCAAGGCACTGGAAGATAAAATGAGAGATATAGAAAATCAGAACACATTGGGCGTTGACATGTCCAAACTCGGGTTGATTGCTGACTTTAAAGTACCTCACAAGTTTAAGGTGCCTATCTTTGAGAAGTATAGAGGCACTACTTGTCCCCGTGTTCACCTCCGATCTTATTACAGAAAGATGTCCGCTTATTCTGACGATGAGAAGCTGCTGATGCACTTCTTTCAGGATAGTCTTTCCGGCCCATCGCTCGAATGGTATATGGGTTTGGAGCCCGCTGCTGTGCGCACGTGGAAAGATCTCGCTGAAGCATTTGTTCTCCACTATCAATATAATAGCGACTTGGCTCCCAACCGAGTCCAGCTTCAGAATCTCTCGCAGCGGAGCAATGAAAGCTTCAAAGAGTACGCCCAGCGGTGGCGTGAATTGGCCGCTCGGGTTCAACCGCCGATGGTTGAGCGTGAGTTGGTACAGATGTTCGTGGCTACCCTTCCTGGAGTCTATTATGAGAAGCTGATTAGTGGCATGTCCGGAACATTCTCGGCCCTTATCACTTTGGGCGAGCATGTTGAAAATGGAATAAAGATTGGAAAGATTCAAGGCGAATCATCCTCATCTGGAGGAGCTAGCAAGAAACCCTATACTGGCAAGCGTCGAGAGGGCGATGCCAGTGCCGTCACTAATGCTAGGAGAAAGGGCAAGGGCCCTCAGTCTCAGATCGCTAGCATAAACATCCCAGCTACTCCCCCACAGCCGCAGCAGCAGCCCCAGCAACAGAATAATTCGGGATATAAGAGATATCAGAATCGGGGTCCCCTCGCAAACCGTCATTTGGAAGCTCCTCCTATGTCATATGCGCAGCTGCTGCAGACGCTGCTTCAGCTCCAATTAGTTCAGAAAAGGACATTGGCTCCCTTGACAGGGGCACCACCTCCCGGGTACGATGCTAATGCTACTTGTGAATTTCATTCTGGGGCACCTGGCCATACAATTGAGAATTGTAAAGCTTTTAAGCATAAAGTCCAGGACTTGGTCGACGCCAAGGTGATCAACTTTTCTGACAGCGTGCCCAACGTCACCAAGAATCCAATGCCTCATCATAGGGGAGGCGGAGTAAATGCTGTTATCTCTGAAGAGAATTCAGACTTGCTGGCTGATGTCAAAGATCTGAAGACGCCGTTGAGTTTCGTTAAAGCCAAGTTGCTGAAGAAAGGCTTCTTTCCCGGATGTGGAGAGTTTTGTATGGCATGTGCTACACTTCCTGATGGGTGTGAGCAGTTGATCGAAGGTATCCAAAGTCTGATGACCGAGGGTATCTTGCAGTTCAGTCGAAGCGTTGAGAATGCGTCAGGGGAAGTCGTGCTGAAGATGGCGGACGAAGTTGCTACTATTACCATTCCTCGCCACCCTATCACTATTTCTGCGCCTCGTCCGCCTACTATTACCATCACCAGGGCCGGGCCAATCCCGTTCGAGAGCACTAATGCCGTCCCATGGCATTATGGCGCCGAAGTGTATTGTAATGGTCAGAGAATAGAGCTTGAGCCGTTCGGATCAACTGCGCAGAATCTGGCTGAAGTCAGTGGTATCACCAGAAGTGGTAGAGTGTTCGCGCCGGCAGAGGTCGCAGCAGAGAAGGTGGTCCGAGCTGACGCTGTGGACAAGGGTAAAGGTAAAGCTGTTGAAGAGGTTCCTGCAGGGGCAGAGAAAGACTTGTTGGTTAAAGATGCTGAAGAGTTCATGCGACTGATCAGGAAAAGTGACTACAAGATTGTAGATCATCTTCACCAGACTCCGTCAAAGATCTCGATTCTTAACCTGTTGTTGTGTTCTGAAGCGCACCGCAACGCGTTGCTGAAAGTATTGAATGATGCATACGTGCCGCAGGAGATATCAGTTAATCAACTCGAGGAAGTAGTAGCCCATGTCAATGCTGGCAATGGGCTGGGTTTTACAGACCTGGAGCTGACGCCCAAGGGAAGAGATCACAACAATGCCTTGCACGTCTCGATAGAGTGCAGAGGCACGATTATGTCACATGTCCTAGTAGATACGGGTTCCTCGCTTAACGTGCTTCCGAAGAAGGCACTGATGAAGTTGGATACCCGGGGACTGCTGTGCACGCCCAGTGATCTGGTCGTGAAGGCCTTTGACGGAACCAAGCGCCACGTCTTCGGAGAATTGACCTTGCCAATTCAAGTTGGACCAGAGACGTTTAATGCGGTGTTCTATATTATGGATATCATGCCCGCCTATAGTTGCCTCTTAGGTCGGCCGTGGATTCATTCTGCTGGTGCCGTGACGTCCACGCTGCATCAGAAGCTTAAATATGCTGTTGGAGGCAGCATAGTGACAGTCTGTGGAGAGGAGGACATCATGGTAAGTCACCTGTCGTCCTTTAAATACGTCGAGATGGATGGTGAGATCCATGAGACTCTTTGCCAGGCTTTTGAAACCGTCAAGGTGAAGGAGGTAGCTCCCGTTGTTGCAGAGAAGCAAGAGGTGAACCTCTCTTCGTTTAAGGAAGCTAGGGCTGTTGTCGAAGCTGGTTCCACCCCAGGCTGGGGGCATGTCTTGGATATACCATTCAAACAGGATAAGTTTGGATTGGGATATTCTCCTGAAGCTGAAGCTTCATCTTCGTCTGGTAGCTCGTCTCGTGGGAAAGGGCCGATCCTATTCACCAAGGGGGGAGTAATCTTCGAGAGTATCAACGCTACGTCAGAGGACAGCGGAGACAGTGATTGTGATTTTGATGCCTGGATTCAACCGAGCAAGCCAGGCGAGCGCCTCCACAATTGGACCATCAAGGAGATTATCGAACTGACGAGTGAAGAGTAATGATTTGCTTTTTACAATCTTTGTACAACCCTATGTCCTGCCCGGGGCATAGTGGTTTTACTGTCAGGGCCTTGTTGGATTATGTGTATGCATTTTGTTAATAAATAAAAGGCGTTTTCTTCGTAATCAAATATTGTGTTCTCTGTTATTCATGCTTTATGTTTGTTTCGAAAAACAGCAAAATGGCAACGAGGTTCGTGCTAACCTGCATATTCTTGCTTTAAACTTAACCCTTGTTATTGCAGGATCCACGTAACAGATGACATCGACTCTGGACCCTCTACGGCTCACTACGACTTTGATTGCCCGATCTATCAAGCCGAGGATGAGATTGATGAAGACGAAGACCTTCCGGAAGAGTTGGCCCGCTTGTTGAGACAAGAGGAGAAGGTTATTCTGCCTCACGAGGAGGATATTGAGATCATAAATCTGGGTTCTGAGGAGCTTATCAGGAATGTCAGAGTTGGGGCTGCGCTGCAGAATGATGTCAAGCATAGACTGGTCGAGATGCTTCGAGAGTATAGTGACGTCTTTGCTTGGTCATACGAAGATATGCCCGGACTTGACACAGATATCGTGGTTCATCGCTTGCCGTTGCGAGAAGATTGTCCTCCAGTCAAGCAGAAGCTCAGGAGGACGAGACCAGACATGGCTGTAAAAATCAAAGAAGAAGTCCAGAAGCAGTTGGACGCAGGATTTCTAGCCGTTACCACCTACCCTCCGTGGGTCGCCAACATAGTGCCTGTACCGAAGAAGGACGGTAAGGTACGCATGTGCGTTGATTATCGGGATTTGAATAGGGCGAGCCCTAAGGATGATTTCCCGTTGCCTCATATCGATGTGTTGGTCGACAATACAGCCCAGTTTTCCGTGTTTTCGTTCATGGATGGCTTCTCCGGTTACAATCAGATTAAGATGGCGCCGGAGGACATGGAGAAAACGACGTTTATTACCCCCTGGGGCACGTTCTGCTACAAGGTAATGCCCTTCGGTCTGAAGAACGCAGGGGCCACTTACCAGCGAGCAATGGTAACTTTGTTTCATGATATGATTCATCATGAGATCGAGGTCTATGTTGATGACATGATTGCAAAGTCCCAAACGGAGGAGGAGCATCTGGTCAATTTGCTGAAGCTGTTTGAAAGGCTTAGGAAGTTCAAGCTGAGGCTGAATCCTAACAAGTGCACTTTCGGAGTGCGGTCCGGAAAGTTATTGGGGTTTATCGTTAGTGAACGAGGTATTGAAGTTGATCCTGCGAAGATAAAAGCTATCCAAGAAATGCCAGCGCCGAAAACAGAAAAAGAAGTTCGTGGTTTCTTGGGCCGAATAAACTACATTGCAAGGTTTATCTCTCAGCTCACCGCCACTTGTGAACCGATGTTCAAGTTGTTGAAGAAAAATCAGGCGATTACTTGGAATGAGGATTGCCAGAAGGCATTCGATAAGATAAAGCAGTATCTTCAAGAACCTCCAATCTTGATACCCCCAGTGGCTGGACGGCCATTAATCATGTACTTGACAGTTCTGGAGAATAGTATGGGGTGTGTTCTCGGTCAGCACGACGAGACGGGCAGAAAAGAGCATGCCATTTATTACTTGAGTAAAAAGTTCACTGAGTGTGAATCTCGATACTCGATGCTGGAGAAGACGTGTTGTGCATTAGCTTGGGCTGCCAAACGTCTACGACAGTATATGCTCAATCACACCACTATGCTAATTTCGAAGATGGATCCGATCAAGTACGTCTTCGAGAAGCAGGCTCTTTCGGGCAGGATTGCCAGATGGCAGATGGTGTTAACAGAATATGATATTCAGTACGTCTCTCAGAAAGCCATCAAGGGAAGCGTATTGTCTGATTACCTTGCCGAACAGCCAATCGAAGACTATCAGCCGATGAAGTTCGAGTTCCCTGACGAGGACATTATGTTTCTCAAAGCGAAGGATTGCGAGGAGCCATTGCCCGATGAGGGGCCGGATAGGAAGTCTCAGTGGAAGTTGATATTCGACGGAGCGGTTAATTCCTATGGAAGTGGTATCGGGGCTATCATCACGACTCCTCACGGATCCCACATCCCGTTTACTGCGAGACTGACGTTTCCAGTTACCAACAACGAAGCCGAGTACGAAGCATGTATTATGGGTCTAGAAGAGGCAATTGATTTGAGAATCAAGAATCTAGACATATATGGTGACTCAGCGCTTGTAATCAATCAGATCAAAGGGGAGTGGGAAACTCGTCAACCGAATCTAGTGCCGTACATGAATTATGCCAGGAGGATGCTTCCGTTCTTTGACCGAGTAGAACTTCATCATGTACCCCGGGCTGAAAATCAAATGGCTGATGCTTTAGCCACCCTGGCTTCAATGTATAAGGTCAATCTTTGGAATGAAGCTCCAAGCATTGTTCTTTCGCGTCTTGACAGACCAGCATATGTGTTCGCAATCGAGGATGCCACTGACGGCAAGCCATGGTTCCACGATATCCAGACCTTCCTTATGACTAAGGAGTATCCTGCGGGTGCGTCAACCCAGGATAAGAAGACTCTGAGGAGGCTATCTGGGAACTTTTACCTCAACCCTGATGGAGTGCTGTATAAGAGAAACCATGATCTCGTGCTACTCAGATGTGTAGATGAGAAAGAAGCAAGTATGCTCATGGAGGAAGTCCATGAGGGCACATTTGGTACGCACGCCGGCGGGCATGCCATGACGAGAAAGATCCTGAGAGCAGGATATTACTGGTTGACTATGGAGTCGGATTGCTTCAGATTCGCGAAGAAATGTCACAAATGCCAGATTTATGCTGATAAAGTTCATGTGCCGCCGTGCCCATTGAATGTCATGTCCTCCCCTTGGCCGTTCTCCATGTGGGGCATCGATATGATAGGCAAGATCGAGCCCACCGCATCCAATGGTCATCGTTTTATTCTGGTAGCTATCGACTACTTCACCAAGTGGGTGGAGGCAGCCTCGTACGCTAATGTGACCAAGCAGGTGGTGGCTAAATTCATTAAGAGGGACATCATCTGTCGCTATGGAATTCCCGAGCGGATCATTACTGATAATGGTTCGAATTTGAATAACAAGATGATGAAAGAGCTGTGCCAGAGCTTCAAGATTGAACACCACAACTCATCTCCTTACCGGCCGAAGATGAATGGCGCCGTTGAAGCGGCCAACAAGAACATCAAGAAGATTGTTCAGAAGATGGTTGTGACGTATAGAGATTGGCACGAGATGCTGCCGTTTGCCTTGCACGGTTATCGTACGACGGTGCGTACGTCGACCGGGGCAACTCCTTTCTCCTTGGTATACGGTATGGAAGCTGTCCTACCGCTAGAAGTGGAGATTCCCTCTTTGCGAGTTTTGGTTGATGTGAAACTTGATGAGGCAGAATGGGTTACGAATCGCCTGAACCAACTCAGCCTGATGGACGAGAAGAGGTTAGCATCGATTGCATTTGGTCGCCTGTACCAAAGCCGAATGAAGAAAGCTTATGATAAGAAGGTGCGTCCTCGAAGCTTTCAGACGGGTGATCTCGTCCTGAAGAAGATTCTTCCGCCACACTCCGATCACCGGGGCAAGTGGACTCCGAATTACGAAGGGCCGTATGTCGTCAGCAAGGTCTTCTCGGGAGGAGCTTTGTTGTTATCCACGATGGATGGTGAAGATTTTGCATCCCCGGTGAACGCGGACGCAGTTAAAAAATACTTTGCTTGAAAGCGACCCGCTGGACAAAAAAGAAAGAGTCCAGGCAAAAAAGGGGCATCCCGGCGAACCAAAAACAGAATAAAAGGTTCGGGCAAAAATTAGGGATATATTGAAAAATGTACACCCGCGAAGTCAAAAACCTACACTGGGCGGCTTCGGCAAAAAAGGGTATCCCGGTGAACTGAAAACCCGGAAGGGCGGTTCACGCAAAAGTTAGGGATTTGAATAAGCAAATGACTGCGTTCCGCGTATGGACTTTCATTGTTTAGTGGTTCGGAAGACCTGAGGGCCGTTTATCTGAATCAATCTCTTCCAAAGCTGAAGCATCGGAGAAGTATCGAAGTCGAGTGGGTCTTAGAGGGATCAACTCATGGTGTTCGTCTACACCTCGATTGCCGACATTTGTATATACTGATGTATATTTATGTTTTCTTTTTTGCGCGGCTTCCTCATTCCAGGAGCTTGCCTCTGTTGTAAAACATTTTTGCCCATTCAGGGGTTCATCATCAATAAAATGCACATTATTCAGCAATTCTACTTGTCTGTTTAGCATTTATCTGTTTTGTTTGCGAATGATAACGCCGATGTGTTTTTTCGATAAAATGCGCATACATAAACTTACGGGCCTAAGCCCATTGATTGTTGAAACAATTAACTAACTGAACATTGTCACGAGATAATAACCTGGATAGGCCCCTTTGAGGAGGGTATCTTGTCTGTTTGTTTGTGTTGTTGCAGGTGTGGCACCTCGCCAGCAGATATGCCGTGCGTATCCCCGGAGCAGGATGAGTCCTCCTTCTTCAGCAGAGTTCAGTAGTCTCTCCTCCGCAGAATCAGAATCAGAATAGTGAGCATTGATATGTCTTCCCCAGGTAGAGGTGATTCTCTTCCCCAAGCAGACGCATCCTGAAGGAGTGTCACCTCATCAGCTGAGTCAAGCACCGAAGAATAATGTCGTCTCTCCCCAGCACCGGGTCACAAGTGCAGATGTCAGAAAAGTGCTCGAGTGCCGAAGCTCGTGTTTTCCCCAGTAAAGTCGCCGAAGCAGGATTCTTCCCCCGCACCGGGTCACAAGTGCAGGTTTCGTAGAAAAGCTGTTCATATGCCAAAGTATGCAGTAACTGATGGTGCCAGACTGAAGTCTCCAGTGGAATTGAGATTCCCCACCAGAGCCGTGTTCTCTCCTGAAGTTCGACGATTCCTTCTTCCCCAGTAGAGCAGTGGAACAGCTGATGTTATATTCCCCTGCGGAGTTGTACTCTTCCCCGAAGTCAGGTGACCCTTTCTTCCCCAGTGGAATCGAATTCCCTCATCAGAGTCGTACTCTCCAGTGAAGTAGAATGATTTCTCTCCCCGGCTGAGTCCGCAGAAAAGCAGAATCCTTGGAAGTTGATCAGATCATGATCTATTTTCCCCAGCAGAGCGTAGAACAGCCGATGCTGTATTTCCCCCTGAGTCGCACTCTCTCCAGCAAAGTAGAATGATTTCTCCTTCCTCAGCCGAGTTTGCAGATGTCCAAGGGATCCGAATCCTTGGAAGTTGATCAGATCATGATTGGTTTTTCCCCCAATGGAGTGATGAGCAGCTGAAGTTGGTTCCCCACAGAGTGGTCATCCCCAGAAGAGTAGCCGAGACGGCCGCGTAGTTCATTCTCGCGATTGATATCAGCAGATCCAAGTTCTCGTAGAGCTTCATCCCCTGCAGCAGTCAGCTGAAGTTGTTCCCCTGCAGCAGTTCGCGGAAGATTAATTCCCCAGACAGAGACTGATTGATATTGGCGTGTTCACATTCTCCTCAGCAGGATGACTCCTCTACCTGAGTGGTTCTTTCTCCTTGACAGGAAGATTTCCCCCTTCGGCATTTATTTTGCTGACGGGATTGCATCATTGTGCATGACTGCATAGCATTTTAACGTTGCATAACATCGTGCATGATTGCACAGCATTTAGCATAAAACGCATATCATTCCCACCGTGTGGGGCATAGCGCAGAAGCGTACGCATCTTAAGCATAATCTAGGTCATTATCATCCTTGTTGAACAGGTGTACCGCCAAAAGACCGGTTGCTCAGGACAATTCTTGATGTTCTCCCCAGCAAAGTTTGTTTTCTTAGATGATTCTAAAGACCCCGGTGTAATCCCCGCAGTCGCTCGCTCAAGATGATTTTTTTTGAGATCCCCAGCGAAGTCTTCGGTTCGAGATGATTCTCAAACTCCTCAGCAGGGCCGTTTGCTTAAGATGATTCTTAAGACCTCAGTACAGCTTCTCGGGTGTTCGCCTAGTATGATACTTGAGCTCCCCAATAGCGCCTCCAGCAAGAGTTGCCCAGGAAGATTCCTGGAATTCCCAACAGAATGTTTGCTCCAGAAAGGTTATTAGTTCAGGACGATTCTTGAAGATGCCCGATGGATCTGTTTGGTCAAGATGATTCTTGAAGCCCTGAGCAGCATGATATGCCTGCTCCAACAATGATGTCTAATCTGAAGATGGATTTCATAAGCGCCCGATGGCGATATCAGAAGGTTCCGGTGAGTCCAGATTACCGTGTTGAAGAGTCAACGGGTGGCTGAAGACAAGGTTCCAGGGTTGTAGATACAACAAAAGTGATTTGTGTGAGTCTGAAGACCAAGTCAGTTGTCCTGAGAAGATGATTGATTGCGATCAGGTGAATAGTGTTTCTTCTGACTGAAGTCGAAGATGTTTCTCCAGCTGAAGCGGAGTTTTGCCTGAAGGCAAAGTGTTTGAATCCCCGTAGAGTCATGAATGGCTCAGGATACCATTTCTTTGACTGAAGTCACAGATTTCCTAAGCTGAAGCGAAGGTGCCTAAGGGCAAGGTTATCCCCAAGGTCATGAAGGACCTAGGATTCATTTTTCGGACTGAAGGCCGAAGTATATCCCTGACTGAAGTCTCGGATGCTCTATAGCAGAGGCGGAGTCGCCTGAAGGCAGGTCCCTGTATCCTTGAAGGCCAAGGATCATTTTCTTCAGACTGAAGTCAAAGATACCTCCTGCAGAGTTGCCATCCTTGAAGGCCAAGGATGCTTATCTTCAGAAGTACTTGAAGATCTTGTCTAGCTGAAGCTGGAAGTGGCCAGGGGCCAGGGTTTCATATAGTTCTAATGTTGAAGTTCTACGGCGGGCAGTGTGCAGTAGTATTCCGATTCTGAGGGTGAACCCCAGATCAGAGTGTGCTCGGTTAAGTCTCTCATTCCCAGCAGAGTAGGTTCAAATACGCAAGTGTACTATACCAGGGGTGAACCCCAGGTCAGAATTGGTCAGTGATATAGTTGTCCAGCAGTGAGGTTGGGTATTTTGATTATCCGACGGCGAGGTCAGATTATGTTTGTTTCCGGCAGCGAGGTTGGATGTTTGTTTGACGGCAATGTCAGACTCCTTAAATCCCCAGCAGAGATGATGTCGGTACGACGGCGATGTCGAGTGTCTCTCAGAATGATGTTTGTTTCCGGCGGCGATGTCAGATCAGTATCTCTCCAGCTAGTTGTTGAGCAGCTAGTGTTGCAGTATTCAAAGATTTGTTCCCCGCAGAGTACCGTGTGCTCGTGCAGTTGGCAAATTTTCGGGTTTACCGATATTCAACCGTCTCGCACCTTGATTGGTTGAGAGCCGTTCGCTTCTCACCCAGTCAGGTTCAAGCCGTTTGAATAGGGGCAGCTGTTGCACCCCAAAATTTGACCAACAATTATTTGTTCATTGAGTGTTTGAAAGTGGATACCTTCATCAGAAAGTTCAAGAGATCCTCAGAGGAATTAGTTGAAACCAGGGTTGTATGCTTCACAGTTTGAAAGTTGTGGGTGCTCCTCAGATGATTCTGAGACTTTGAGAAAGAACTAGATGTTTTGAGAAAGCTTATGAGATGTCTTGATAGCCATCATGAAGCCCAGGGAAGCCATTATGCAAGAATTCAGAAGATTCAACCATGAATGGTAGAATTAGGGTTTTGACTGGGTCTACCCTAGGATAACTGAAGATTTGGAGAAGGTTGAGACTCAATCCAAGGGCCATGAGATCATGGAATGATGCATAGAGATGTTATAAAGATGATTCCTAGACCAACTCATCATGATTGAAGAGTTTGAGAAGTTTTGAGTTAGGGTTTCTGAGGATTGTCAGTGGAAAAACCCTAATTTGATCCCTATCTTCCAGGCAGTTTTAGCTCTAGATGTGATTGATATCTCATCTTCCCCACAACATGAATGTTGTAGAGCTTGTTCCTAGCTTTAATTTGAGTGGTGGAAGTCCTTGATAGGAGTTACATAGCTCAAGTTATGGTTTTGACAAATTACAGGTCAGCAGAGGTGTGTGAATCTGGGTCCTTGAAAGTCACCCAACTTGCAGACAACTTTTTCCCTAGTAGGATGATTCCTATGATTTCTTGGTCAACATGAATGTTGAAGAGGATCTTCTTAGCTTTAATTTGAGTGGTAGAAGTCCTTGATTGGATTTGTGGAACTCAACTTATGGTTTGAACAAGACAGGGGTATTTTGGTCATTTGTCAGTTATAGGTCATTTTAGCCAATGCCTAAAACTCCTATTTCCAAGCCTCAAATGGAAAAACTCAAAACATGAAAGTTGTTCAAAATGTGATTTTAAGTCTAGAAAGAAGGTCATGAATTATTGGAAAGGCTCATAGCATGGATTTGCATGATTGGTCAAAATGAACTAAAAATGGCTTATAACTTTGAAAAGTTGAAATTGAAAAGTGATTTGGGAGATCCACAAATCCAAAATAGGTCATCCAATATATCATTTTGATTGGAAAAACCATTTTAAGAACTTTGGTTTAAATAGATTTTTCATTTGAGGTTTAAAAATGGGTGATGCTTTGGAAATTTATTACTTGCATAAGAAGGCAACTTTGCAAAACCCTACATAAGTGAAATGTAAGGGCTGCTTTCATTCATTAGCCTTCAATATCTCATGTTAAGACAATTTGGCATGAGATTACAAGGGATAAGGCAAGGGAAATGATATTTTCAACTTCTCATTTAAGGAGAAGTTCATGACTTTTCTAGATCCTTTTAGATGATTCCACAAGCTTCCATCAATTGATATATAAAGAGTGCATCAGAGAGTGATGAGAGGTTGGTGATAGAGAGCATTTTCAGAGGAGAGAGAGAGGGAGAGATAGCCATTGAAGCAATTTCTTCAAGTTCAAGCAACTCAAGAATTCTTCCACCACAAGCCTTCTCTTTCACAACAAGTGCAAACAGAAACTTGTACATCCTCAGAGGATCTCATTGAAGCCATTTCAAGCCTTGGAACCATCTCCACGAGCCTCACCATCATCCCTTTGACAGGTTCTTTCTTCCCTTTGTACCTCTTAATTTAATGGCTTCCTCCTAGCTTTATAGGTATAGAATGATTGCATTAGGTTAGTTGATGTAACCCTAAGAGTTAGAGCAAGATTTGTGAGGGTTCACACCAGAACCATGAATCTTTAATCTTCCATAACTGGCTGTTTAATAAGTTTTAGGTAACATGAATTAGGTTAGAATGACCAGGATAACATCAAGAATATCTGTAGGCCATTAGACTGAAGTTTAATGAAGGTCGATCTCAGGTGAGTATGGTGGTACCAGGATGTTTAAGCCTTCTGTTAGGGCTATCTAGGGCGAGTTATGGAAAAGTGTACGTATGGTTGTGTAGAGCTTGAGTAGTAGATCATTTTTTGTTTTGGAATCGTGTGAAACCGTGGCGTGTGGAGAGAGATAGATGAGCTCGAATTTGAGTGCATGAGAGGAGGGTTTCTGAAAACCCTAGTCTGTTTGGGGAAGACGAAAGGAGAGCCATTGGATTGGTCCTAGATGTTGACAAATTATTCAAATCCAACGGCCGTGTGTTAACCTGAGAAAGAGAGGGAAGATTCAAAATCAAATGAAACGCGGCGTTTCATTTAAACCGCTTCTGGGCTTATTTTCTATTCGCCCCCCCTTTTTTGCTGGCCCATTTAATTGAACTGGCGCCTATTGCTTTTTGTACCCCCCATCCTTTAAGTCATTTAATTGTTTTAATTTTCTCTTAATATTTTTCTGTCTTTGAAAATTCATTAAAAAATGGAAAATAACTCTTTTTTAATTCTTCTTTTTTCTATGATTAGATGGAAATGTGTAGAAAATTATAAAAATAAAAATGAGATTTTATTTTTTAGTTTAGTATTTTAATAGATTTTTCTTTTAAAATAGCTTTTTAATAGTCTTAATTTGGTATTTGATTTTGTAGGAATTGTTTTAGAACCTTCCCTTAGGGTTTTTAATCCATTCTTTTTTGTGCAATTAGATGATGAATCATAGTTCCCCATAGGATTTTTTCTAGATTTTTAGAATTAAATTATGATTAGTTTAATTAGGGTAGATGTAGGGTATCCTGATTAGGGTTTAGATTGTGCATAGGTGAAGATTCACTTTCTTTGATTGAGTTTTGTCTTGATTTTTAGGTAGAGGCCTATGTAGATGTTATGAGTAGGTGTTGAGGACCCTTGTGAATAATTGTTAGATTTTTCCCCATTAGTTTAGTATTTTTAGGTATTTTCTGAAGTTGCCTGTTGATTTTGTGTACCCTGTGGTTATCTGTTCATCTTTGGGGTTCATTGTGGGGAATTTGTTGAGGGGCTTGTGTTGCCTTGAGGACCTTGATGGAGAGCATCATGAAGAGAAGATTGTAGATCAAGAATCAGAGACCCAGAGCTTGGCATGTTCCCTGTCTGTGAGGTTTGAGATCTTGAAGTTTGAGGGAAGTTCATGGTACTTTCCTGAGGAAGGCACTATGAATGACTTTCATTCTTTCTTCTCACCTCTTTCTTAAGTGTCCAATGATGTTGGAGCCAACTTGTGAGTTTAATTTCTCCTGAGGAGGAATGTAAACTGATCACATGTTGTTGAGCCACATGGGATACAATTCCTAAGTGGAAGCCTCCTAGTACTTTCCTGAGGAAGGTCCTACGAGTCTATTCACTTAGTTCCATTAGTTTATCTAGGATTTCTTAAGTATCCAATGATGTAGGAGCCAACTTGTGAGTTTAATTTCTCCTGAGGAGGAATGTAAACTGATCACATGTTGTTGAGCCGCATGGGATACAACTCCTAAGTGGAAGCCTCCTAGTACTTTCCTGAGGAAGGTCCTAGGAGTCTATTCATTTAGTTCCACTAGTTCAGATAAGATTTCCTAAATATCCAGTGATGTTGGAGCCTGCTTGTGAGTTTAATTTCTCCTGAGGAGGAATGTAAACTGATCACAGTGGTTGAGCCACATAGGGTATGACTCCTGAGTATACACCTCCTAGTGCTTTCCTGAGGAAGACACTATGAGTCTGCTTACTTAGCTCCCTTTCTTTGGTAAGCTTGTTCTGAAGCTTGAAGACTGGGATTGATTTCTCT
This sequence comes from Lathyrus sativus, assembly GCA_963859935.3. NCBI lineage: Eukaryota > Viridiplantae > Streptophyta > Magnoliopsida > Fabales > Fabaceae > Lathyrus > Lathyrus sativus. The sequence continues at coordinate 149,541,982 of OZ012740.1, read as the reverse complement.
TGTTTTTGGTTTTGCTTGAGAGCTTTGCTCAGATTTGTTCAGATTCTGTGATTAGGGTTAGGACTAGAGAATAGATGATTCTTTCTCCAGTGTGTTTTGTTTGCCTGATGGCACTTCATTTCTTTTATCTGTTCATTGCTTGATAGCATGTTGTTTTATATTTCAGTATGATTACTGTCATTTCATTCTGGCTTGAGGTTGAGATGAGCTTGTGGAGGCTGAAGCCCCACACACATTTCCTCCCTCACTTGCATTGCATGCATTTTTCTGTTAAAGCTGATGTGTTTGTCTGTTTTTGTGTATCATTGACATGATCCCTTAGGACTCTCATTTCCTCTGACGAGGATCTGATGATAGACTTTTAGGTTGAAACCTATGCATGACAACATCTAGGAGTTCCCTGTTCAAACCTCAACCATAGGATGAATCCATGGCATGATAACAGTAGGACTTGATAGTCTCCCTCCTAGTTGAGCCATTTTACCCCGTAGTTTCCCGAACTACGTTTGCTCTGATCTTTCATACCAGATGAAAGTACGTAGGCATAGGATGCGATGTCCTAGCGAGCAACCTTTCCCCGTAGTTAGCCGAACTACGTTGACTCTGATTTCTCATTCTCTGATGAGAATACGTAGGCATAAAGCGCGACGCTTTGCCGAGTCATTTTTCTTTTCTTTTTCAGCCAGCCTTGATAGGTAGATAGATTATAACCAACCCGTCCAAGTAAACAAACAAGCGAGGATCCCGTCGAGTACGACGGACGTGAGGGGTGCTAATACCTTCCCCTTGCGTAACCGACTCCCGAACCCAGACAACGGTTGCGATGACCTTGTCTTACCCTTATTCGTCAGGTTTTTCCGATCGTTTCCTTTCCCGCTCTGAGGGATAAATAACGAAAGGTGGAGACTCTTCTGTCATGCCGGCACCTTATTTTCGCGCAAGCGACAATGATGTCTAGAGACATCGCTTTGAGGCTCTTTCTAAGAGGGACTTTACTGTGTCCATCTACCCTGATGACTCTGCCATGATTGCCCTTAGCATTGGGGACAATGTTATCTATCTACTTAATCAGATAGGATGGACCAATTTTGCTATCACTAAGAAATTCCACACCTACCATAATCTGACCTTGGAGTTCCTTAGCTCCCTTTATTATGATCCCACTCGTGGATATGGGTTCAACCTTGGATTGGCCACTTTCAGGTTGTTCGGAAACAAGTATCACTTTACCCATCATTAGATGGCTGACTTATTAGGATTTCCTAATGGGCTAGATGGCGTCACTAAGACTCATGAAGGCGCTTTCTCTGGTAATGACCTCGATCAGTTATGGGGTACTATTACTGGTAATTACCATCCTGAGCCTAATGGTATGTTCTCTGAGAGCATCGATAATCCCGGAGTCATATACTTCCATAAGATCATTGCTCACACCCTTTTCGGAAAGGAAGAGAATGTTACTGTTGTTTCTAGAGATGAGTTTTACATCATGCTTTGTGCTTCTCACGGGAAGCCGGTCAATGCTGCCCCGTTCTTGCTAGCCAACTTCATTATGCTTGCCCGAGATTCCTTTATCCTATTATCATAGGAGGTTTGGTCAAAATGATCGCAGATGCTATTGGGATGCGATATCATTTGAACCGTACTCATGTTTTTGGTGGCATTCACCCCATGGACATCAACTTCTGTTTTAGCCGTGGAATTATTGCAAATCTTGGCCCGGTTGAGTTTGAATTGTTAGTTGATAATGTTGTTGTTCATGCTTTTGCCTTGCCAAACCATGAAAGGACTAGTGTTCATAATAAGGAAAACTGGTTGTATGTTTTGGAAGTCCTGAATGAGATCTTGACTCCACCTGACTCTCCTCAAGCATACGAGAATGTGGTTACTAACAGGTCTGATGGTGCCACTTATGGTTCTGCAGTCCATCCAATTAATACGCCTATCTCTATAGCCACTGCTATCTATGCCCTTCAGTCCGAGCTAGACTTTGTGAGAGATGAGATAAATTCTTTGAGAGTGGATTTCATAGGACTCATGGATGTTGTGCATGAGGAGCTCCATCTGTTCCAAATTGTCTATTTAGTTAGGAGCCGCAACGGATAATTCTGAAGCCGCACTTAATTTCACTTGCTTACTTAAGATAGTTTTCTTTATTTGTATAAGTGTTTTCCTTTCCCGTATTGTCTGCACTGTTGTTTTTCATTCCAATGTTGTACCGTTGGAATGCCGACGATGAATTGCTTCATGTACTGTTATTTGATTCAATGCAAATTTTTCCTTTAATTACGTGTTTCTGTACCTTTTAATGTTTTAGAAATTTCCCTTAGCTTTCTTTTAAAGAAAAAAAATTCCAGAAAAATTGATCATTCTGAGCTACTGGTTAAATTCTCGTTTTTTGCCTCATGGCGTTCGCCATAAGGTTAAAAACTTGAGATTCACCCCTTGAAGCACATGGCGCTCGCCATGTTCCTTATGGCTTTCGCCATGACGTTGTGAAGATAGCACCCAGGCGAATTCAAATTCCCTGGCGCGTTTTTCCATAATAAACCTCCTTTAATCATCATTTTTCAACTTCCTAGGATTTCAACCACCCTAATAACTTCTCATTAACTTACCTTAACCTCCAACCATCTATATTCTCCCTATTTCATCTATTTAAACCCTTAAAAAATCCCTTTTCTATCATCACCACCATAACATCATCTTTTTATCTTAATCCATCAAATTCCATAATCAGAATCTTCATCCCATTGCAGCAATGCCTCCAAGAGTTGCTTCAGGGATTGACTACATATGCATTGTCTTTCCTGAAGGGAGTATCAGAGAAACCCAACGAACCAACATTCACAGACTCTGCAAAAGGCCCGTTCTAGCGACGAGGTACCCCGATCCTGAGGCTGTGCGTGCTCTAGGCCTTTCTGATAGCATCGCCGGGATGCTCAATAACTTAGATATGTCTCAATTCTACTCTATGACTAATGCTGCATCTGTTAGATTGACATATGGATTTTTGAGTTTTCTCTGTTATCTTACCGACCATTCCCGTATTACTGGCACCATTTATTTTAGGATGTTTAACGTAGATTATTCCCTCTCCCAAGAGCAAGTAGGTGATATTTTCGGATTTCCTAGCAGCAAGGCGTTCGCCACTCAAGCACCCCTAGAGAGTGAGTGGGAGGTCGGTGCTTTTAACTTCTGGTATCAAAATCACTAACACCCACACCACCACTTGAGAAGGCCTGGAGGCTACCACCATCCATAACCCAACCATTAGATACCTTTACCATTTTCTATCTTCCACCATATTTGGCCGAGAGAACACCAGAAACGTAAATTTCAAATATTTATTCTTTATCCATTGTGTCCTCTCCCAAGCTAAAGTGAATCCAACATTGTTTCTCTTAGCACACATGCTTTATGCCGGAAATAGAAACAGTGGCCCTATTTGTGTTGGCAGAATTATAACTGCCATAACTTGCTCATTAAACTTACACACTGAGTTAGAGACTATTGAGAGTATGCCATGCCTTTATGCTGATTTAGACTATTGTCGTTTTATGCGGCTTGTAAAGTTTTTTCCTAATGGCAAGTTTCATCTGATGGTTCGCACTAGAAAGGTTAGAGGTGCCACATTGCCCTGCTCTGAGGTATTAATGTGCGCATTAATACTAACTGGATATTTGATCTTGACGCACCCGATTTAGAGCAGGAGAGAGCTACTAGACGTTATCACGCTGTCATGGGACACACTGCTCCATAGACTAGGACTCGTCCTCGTGCTTCTAATGCATCCAGGCCTAGTACCCACACACACACACACTAAACCTTTTGTTGCTGACCATTTTTGTTAGTTCCATGATTCTATGATTGTCCATAGTTCTATGATTGGCTAAATTTTGGTAAAACATGATTATGCACTGATGTTAAGCAAGATGTTATAACATCTCCATCTGCTGTGGTGACAGAACTGATGTCATGTGTTTTAACCAAGATGTCAAGACAGATGTCGTGACATCCATCTGCTGTGGTGACATAACTGTTGTCATGTGTTTTAATCAAGATGTCAAGACAGATGTTGTGACATCTTTGTCTGGTACAACAAGAGCTGCTATTTTATATCTTTTGATAGAGGTGGTTTGGTTTGATGAGATCCTGTTGGATATATCTCATCAGTGTGTGCAGGTCAAAGAGATTTATTAGGAACAAAGTGCAGATTTAAGTCGTGTTCATAAAAAGGATCTTTGAGACTTTTTAGGAAGCTATAATATATTTGTTTCTACTGTTATGAAGAAGATTCTGCAGGAGTGTACTACAAGGTAAGTTTGGTTAGCTAGAATAGAGTGTATTGGATGTCATATTGAATGTTATGACATCAGGTAGCTGACATCAAGGGCGCGTGTTTGTTTTTCTATTATGGTTCCTGAGTTATCTCAGGCTAGATTTCAGGAAACCTGCTAGGGTTCCTTAATTATCTCAGGCGAGACTCTAGGCAGTGTTGAGCATAACATGAAACACCTATGACCTATTTGATAGCACCATGAATTGTGGAGATTGGATTAACTTGGTTAAACCTAGTTTCTATTGCAATTTATGAACATTGAAATCTTCTCTCCCTACTGTTACTTTTGATCAGCCCAAGCCCAGACTGCATTACTATTTAAGGAGGCACAGAAGCAAGGAAAATCAAGCACTCACAATAAGAAAAACTTGAGTGTAAACTAAGGGTTTAGGGTTTTGGGAGTCTTTTGTATGTGTCTTTATAAGTCACCCTTTGTATCTTTGGATGCATAGTGGTAGACATGTTTAGGCTGTTATGTGTTAATTGTCAAGTGTTCACTCGAAGCTTTTAAGCAAGAATGTATTGTTCTTGATTAAAGCTGTTAAGAAAAATCAAGTATTGTGACTTTGAAGAGTGTCTTCTAAAGTCTTTCTCTTTGTATTGAATTGTTTATCACTGATGTGATTGTGGGGAGTGAGAGGTGTCTCTTGTCTAGTGTGTTCTAGGAAGAAATTGCATTGGGTAGAGATTAAGTGAGGAGTTGTAAACTAGGAGTTTAGCTCTGAATTAATTATACTAATAGTGGATTTCCTTCCTGGCTTGGTAGCCCCCAGATGTAGGTGATGTTGCACCGAACTGGGTTAACAATTCATTGTGTTATTTATCTTTTAGCATTTACAATTCTGCATAATTTAAATGGTTAGATAAATAGTTCTGTCAGTCTACTAATGTTACAACTGATGTCATGACATTGTTAATATTTAAAGGAATTTAAAATGGTCATGTTCTATCCTTGTTTTGTTTTAGAAGAGATCAATTTCATTAGCATCTGTTATGACATCTGAGATCTGCATACCAGAATTTCAATTTTGCAGATACATATCTGTCGCCCCAGGAGTATGATTACATTGCTATGAGGAATGCCCTTGATGATATTTTGTCAGAGATGAGGTACAGGAATGATATGGAGGCTGATCGTGACCTGATGCTTCAGACTTTGCAGATACAACAGAAGGAGCTAAAAGTTGTTGTTGACCATATTAGCCAGCAGCAACATGACTACCTTGAGAGGACTCAACATGATCTTGGTGACCTGATCGAGGAGATAAGTGGTTTGCAATTAGAAGTTCAAGACTTGAGTACTTTTGTGCATCATGTTCCAAACCTCTTCAATAGAGGTGGTGGACGACAGCACGACCGAGGCTGCCATTATTGATCTCACACCAGGTTTATCCACTCCTTCTTCCACCTTGTTCCATAACATTGAGGACAATGTTCATTTCAAGTGTGGGGGAGGAACTTTATCGCTTTATGTCTGTATGTTTATGTTTTTATGCTTTCCAGTTAGTTTGTTTCTTTGTTTATCTATCGAGTCATATGCGTTGTGATTCCATTTATACTTTACATTTTCGATATGTTTGAAAATTCCCTCTTTATGACCCTAATTTAAAAAAAAAATTGTTTTTACTCAATAGCATGACACTGTGAGTATAGGTTGTTTACCTTTGTTTTAGGCCATGTTAGTCAGACTTGGGAAATTTTTGTTAATATCGACACCGTTCCTATACCCAAGATTTCCGAAATATGTGATATTGATTTAAATAGACATTATGCTGAGACCTTATTCCTAGTTCTTTAGAAGTAGCCTCTTGATTAGTTTATAATAGTAATCAACACCATCTTTATGTACAAACTAAGTAATGAACTGATGCAAATATGTGTTAATCTCAAAAATTGAATTGTGTGTTTTTTATAGAAAAAGCGAATGGAAGACACGTTCTCGCTAAGTTAGGTGGCCCTCACCCGGCCATTTAGCCTAAAGGTTTGGACTCTTGAGATTCGTAAACAAAAGAAAACATAATGTGTAAAAAGAAAGAAGTTTTTGAATAAGATATCAAATAACAGTAACAGGTTCACTTACCATGTAAGTACAAAGGATAACGAGCTTAATGTGATTGCGCGAGAATGAAAGAGAGGTGAATAAGAACAAAGTGTGTAGGTCAAGTTATAATGTCATGATTTGAATTGGTATTGCATAGGAAGGAAGTCTTTGTCTGCTTTGGTGCATTCGTGTTGGTACGTGTCATACCCCAAATTTTGACCCCTTAGATATTTATCATCATTTTAGGATCATACTCATTTGATTATCTAACCTTAACCCATTCCAAGTTTGTCTTTGCTAAGATACATGTGAGTTAGGGTTTCGTACGGTCAAGAATCGAGGTTTCAAAGGTTTGATCAGTCAATGTCTTGGATTGGTTCTCCATGAAACAAGATCAAGAATGCTAAGTTGGATCAGGTATGAGTTCAATTTGAGGTTGTCACCCAAGAATAAAAAACAGTGCAGTTCAGGATACTCGATTAGGGTTTTCGATCAGGAAAAGTCAACTGTGGTTTGACTTTTGATTTAAAAGGTGTTATAATGGTGGGATCATGGTCCAAAAAGTTTATATGGCTTGGTAAAGTCTACTCAAGAAGTTTCAAGGCCTCAAAAGACCCAGAGCATCAACAGTCGACTCGGTAGTCACCGATCGATCGTTCGGTTGACCGAAAAGTCAACTCTTCACTCATAAGGAATTTGACCTCAAAGTGGGAATCAAAAATTTTCCTAATGACATATTTCACCTACCCATAAAATTTCATGACCATTGGATCAAGGATTGAGGAGTAATCGCAAAAGTTGGGAATTAGGGTTTTGAAAGGGGCAAGACCATAACTCCTTAACCACACATCCAATTGAGTTGGTTCAAAGCTCATTGGAAAGCTCTTGACAAGTCCTACAAAAGTCCCAAAGTGGTCTATGAGCAGAAAAGGCATAGATTTGGAGTTATGACCAAATTCATTACAAGAGGGAAAAGTAACTTAGAAAAATTCTAAGTTATTTCACTTTTAGGCTTGTTTTCAGCAACTTTGAGAGACTTTTTTGCCAAGTTCCTTTGGGAATCTGAAACTCATTAAAATATGAAAGTTGTAGAGCTACATGAGGGCTTTCCAAAATGTATTAAAACTCCTCCATATCCCTTATGAGCTGAGAGTTATGGATCCAACAAGATGAGGTTTTAACACTTGAATCCAACACTTTCACTTTTTCACAAACTCATCCTTTGATCACTTGAGCTATTCTCAACCCTTGGATCATGTTTGTGTCTGATATTTAGGGAGTATAATGAAGGAAAATTCAGAAGAAGTGAAGGATGTGAAGAAAGAGCAAGTTGCAAGCAAGTGGCATTAAAATAATCAAAGAATTCAAGAGAAGAAAGAGAAACTTTTTGGCTCCAAACTGTAGCAGCTGTGACATCTGCATTCTATGCCCTATTCGGTCACCTCATGTATCTCATTCCACTTGATTTATTTCTTGCATTGAGCTAAGAAAGTGATGTATGCAGCTGCCCCAAGATCTTGTACATGATTTCTTCAAAATCTCCCTCAAAAAGCCAAACTTTAAATCTGCCCAAACCTCTTCATGGCCTATAAATAGAACCTTCCTCCCACTCATTTTTGACACGAGAGCCATCCTAAACACAAAAAACACATGGCGCTCCTTCTTACCCTCTTTACTTGAAATTGAAGAAATCTCACAAAATCACCATTTTCACCACTTTACACTTTTCATACCAGATCTTGTTCCAAACATTCCACCACTTCAAAAACCTTATACACACCCTTAAAATGACCCTCTGAAGCTATTCCCACCATTGGTTTCTCCAAAAAATCTTTGGATCAAAAAGTCAACTGTTCACACACCATAGTTTGACTTTTGTGCATCCTTCATACCAAATCACTACATAGATCCATTTCCATCAGTTTGGCACTTTAGAAACCTCATATTAATGATATTCTAGCTGTTCAAAACCTCAAACAACAGCTGGAAGTGCATTTACTCCAACTGTCCACAAACTTGCACTTTTCTTCAAGGAGAAGAACCATTCAAAGGAAAGAAAGATCTCTGGATTTCTTGGCAGCTGTCTTGCTATTGGAGGTCTACAAGAGGTAAGTGACCTCTAAACCTTACTCTTTCTCATATATGTATCATCCAAGGTTGTTGAAAATGATTTGCATAGGTTTGTCATGTGATGCATCTATTCTTCAAAGTTTGACACTGTTATGCTAGATTGTGTTTATCTGTTTTAAACTTGTTAGAGGATCATGAATCATGCTTGAAACATGTTTGAATATGTTTAAAACACTGTAATGCTCAATTTGAAACTTCATGCTATGTTGGATCAGTTTGGTATGCTTTGACAATGTTTAAATGGACCAAGTGGGCATAAGATTGTTTTTGGTTTGTGCATAGGACTGTCTTTAGAGTTAGTGTGAGTTGGAACCTGTCATAGATTGGATTCAGGCCTTGTCATGTTAGGGTCCTTGTTGGTTGTCAGGATTTGTTTTGGATTGAGGTTGCCAAACTCACTACTGGTTGTTTAGACCTTTTGTTGGAGTTCAGTTTGAGATTTGTGTTACAAGTTGGTGTTCGAGTTTGGTATTGTAAGGACCTGTCATACCCCAAAATTTACCCTCATATTCTTTGATCTTGTGCATATCATTTAGGTCAATCATCATATTGCATAACTAACCAAGTTTCTAGACTCTTTGTTTGCTTTGTTTCTCAGGAATCAGGGTTGGATTTCAGAGGCTTCAAGAGTGGTTGAATTAAAGTTTTGGATACGAGGTCTCTGATAAGATGGATCCCCTTTGTTCAGAGGTCGTTTCTTTCATTTATTGGTACTCAGGTTTGAGTTAGAGGTGTGGAGTTTTCAATTGTCATGAGCAATGCCTATTTGAGGTTTATCAGGCACAACTTCGGTTTTTCTTTGATTGGTCACAAGGGTGCCATTTGTTAGGGTTTCTTCGTTGGTTTGGCTAGAAGGATGTTGGATCAAGGTGTTGGTTCTTATCAAGCTTTGTTTATCGAGTATACACTCAAGGCGAAGATTAGGGTTATCACCGTTTGGGCTAAGTCATGGCATTTGTCAGTTAATTGAGTTCCTTTTGGGGATAGTAATTGAGATGGCGTGCAGTACGGTTCAGTTTCTGTTTGATGTGAATTAATCTTGTTTGAAAAAGAGGATTGCCTTCATTCTCAAGTTGAGTTTGATTTAAATCATGGTTAATGTCAGGTTTGATTCATCAGGAAAAGTTAGGTTGCAGGGTCTTGGTCTTATGACTCAGGATTTTTTTTTGAGGTCAAGGTTTTAAGTGCTGTGGAGATATCACAAAACATATCCAAGCCCGTAGCCATATTTTCATTCCAAATGATCAAATTTTAACCCGATTCCATTCCATAATCATAAAACCCATGTCCATTTTCTTAATTCTTTTCTAAGCCATTTTGTCTTCCAAATCCATTCATATTTTTCACTTTGAATTCATTATTTAGAACCAATGTTCCACACCCCACAAAAAAGGAGAAATTAATTTCAAACCAATTCTCTTTCAAATCCCATCCATTTATTTTCTATTTCTCTTTTTATTCTCATCAGGCTCCTTTTTATCTTCTTTCAATTTTTAAGTGTTAAGTTCATAACCAACTTTCTCATCAAGTTTAAACTCAAATTCATCTCAAATATCAAAGCCCAAATTCATGCCCAATTTTAGTTTGCAATTAAAATAACATCAAGGTCCATTTCCAAAGTTACAAAAAGCCCATTTCATTTTGTCTCAAGGTCCATGTACATGTGTTACACTAAGAGATTACAAATTAATTATTAGAACTTCAAAACAGAAAGCTAAAGTTACAGCTTGCTGTCGCACCTCGAAAAATCACGGAGATATTTCGGAGAACGCGACCCTCGCGCGAAAAGGCGCGGAAATACGGTTCGACAGAGTCACCACCGAACTTTATTTTTCCCGAATAAACGGGAGAGGAAAATATCAAGAAAACCTCTTAAAACGAAAGGATAGGAACAGGGCTGTCGCACCCAAGTTCCGGGTTCGGGAGTCGGTTACGTGAGGGGAAGGTATTAACACCCCTCACGTCCGTCGTACTCGACGGGAACCTCTTAAGGTAATTGTGGGGAGTGTTGTCTAGGTTTACTTGTTTTCTTCTCGTTGTTAAAGGTAGAATTGGTAGGGTAAAAGGTTAAAGACGCTAAGGAGAGATGGGTGGTTAGAGAATAGGGTGCTCGCCAAGGATTGGGGCCCTTGTGCCTACGTATGCTCATTCGGACAAGAATGAGAAATCAGAGCGTCGTAGTTCGACTACGGGAAAGGATTGGGTGGAAAACGGAAGATAGATAGAAGTGTGCTCGCCAAGATCATCGCAATCTTGTGCCTACGTATCTTGTATTCGAGAATGAATAAAGAATCAGAGCGTCCGTAGTTCGTGGTAACAACCACGAAAGATGAGGTTGAATGAGTTGAAAGTTTTGAGAAAGAGAGGAAAGGATGACTGACAAGCAACCCAAGAGCGCGTCTCAAAAGCTTGTCACTCAAGAATTCAAGGAATGCGGGACTCCAAGAATTCAAATCTTTTGGGAAATTGACTGAATAAATTGAAGATAAAGAGTTGGATGTTTTGAAATCGAAAGAATAAATTAATAACAACTCGAAGGCGCGCCTCGAGAGTCACTCATTCAAATATTCAAAGAATGCTAGATTCTAAGAATATATCTCTTTCGTAAGTTTTAAAAAATGTTTGCGAAAAGATCGAATCAAAAAATGGCATGCGAGGCCAAAGGAAGTGGTTTTGAAGTGGCTCGACGACGTGTCGAGGATTTGATCGAAAATGAAACCGACTTGACGACGTGTCAAGGGTTAAGATTGTGAGAAACGATATTAGTCCCTGAGGGTGCTCCTAATATCGAAACCACGAGGAGTTGTGAATGTGTGTGCAAAAATGTCGATGGTTATGAATGCGTACGAGCGCTCGACTTAGGAGAACGTTGGAAAATGTTTGAAAAGGCCGAAAGATTGAATGAATAATAACTCAAGGGCGTGCCTCGAGAATTATTCACTCGAAAATTCAAAGAATGCTAGATCCCAAGAACCTCCTTCTTTCGGAATTTGAATTGAGAAAAAAGTTGAGAAAATAATTTGAATTGAATCGAGGGTATGAAAAGTGTTTGTGAACGTGTGAGAAGTGAGAACGCGAGGTTGGATTTGAAAATATCGATTATTTAATAAATGAGACGTCGGCCCCACAACTAAATAATCGGGGTATTATCGAGATACTAGATCTTGACGATACATTTTTCATACATAAAATGTTTGAATGAACAACGGGAATATCACACAGAATTGCTGGATTCTTATGATATTTGTTCTAAATAGCGTACTAAAATGAAAAGTCGAACGACGTATTATTTGAGGTGTACACCTCCATAATGTTCGTCCAAAATTCAAGAAATGCTTGACTTCAAGAATTTAATTTTTATGACTTGATTGAGAAATAATTTGGTATAAAAAAAAATATACTGAAACAGGATTTAAAGAAAATCAAACATATTTTAGAAATAAGCTGAAAAATAGATTGTAAGTTAAAATGGATTGATTTAAATAAAATAAATTAATTAAAATTTAAAAGTAAATTTGAAAAAAAAAACTAAAGTGTAATTTATTGAATTGTTTAAAATATGTTACTTACTAATACAAAAATAAAAGTTGAATTGCCTAATAAATTAACTATATATAAAAAATGAACAATACATTTTTTTAAGGTGTACACCTTAATAATGTTCATTCGAAAACTCGAGAAGTGCTAGACTTCAAGAGTTTAATTTTACCCCATTGATTTAATTTACGAAATATTGTTTAAAATAAACAGTGAAAATATCGCACGGGGTGCTAGACCCCTATAATATATTTTTGTTCGAATAATTAAAAGTATATAAGAAAAATGAACAATATTATCCAAGGCGTACGCCCCAATAATAATTACTCAAAAACCCAAGAGGTGCTAGACCTCAAGAGCTTAATTTTCGTGATGGATTAAAAAAATTGTACGTTGAGAATGAATTAGATGTAATTAATCATTTTCTAAAAAACACTTTAAAATAGTCCATGAACTTGTTTAGAAAATATTTTGCAATTATCCTTAACTGATTAGTATGTTGAATAGAATCTCCCAATTTGGGAGGAGTTTATTAATAAGTTGCCAATTAACTAAATAAAGATTAAGATTAAAAAGGACATTTATACTGAAATAAACTTAACTAATTAAAAACAAAATGTTGAGTTTTTCTTTAATCAGCCCACACTAATTAACGTCACTTTACTTCTCTGGTGCACATCAACATAACCATGAACGAAGCATAAACGGTGGCCAAAAACGGTAGCAGCAACAATGGGCAGGAAATGAAATTGGATTCCGTCGAAATATATATATATATAAAAGTAAAACAAGCAACCAACAACAACTATGTTCTCATGAAAACTGCAACAAGCTCATTCAATGAGTTCAAACCATAAACATAAAAAGGTAACATACTAACAGACCGACACCTTCGTCCACATCCGCAGCAACAGCACAAAATAAGCATTCAAGTTCAGCACAAACACAACACAACTAACTTGCAGACCAATCATAAGCATTAGTAAAACACTGTCTTACAGTATCTATAAACCAAAAATTAGCACCAACGGAAACCACGACCGCAGTATCCGCAACAGATACGAACAACATATGCAGCAGGTCCAAATACGACTAGATACTCAGACAAATACAAAGACAATCACAATTTACGATATTATCCGGAGTCGAAAACCATAACCGCGTCGCAAAGGAAACTAGTACAACAAAGTTTGGACCAAGAGTCGCATCAGATCCCAAGTCAATTCCATGTGCAAATTAAAGCAAACTGACATCGGGTCAATGTATCAATAACAGAACAACAACCTTAATGATAAACCTGGGACCAACTAACAACGGCGCAATATATCAACCAAGAAGCAGTAACATGTTCAAACACAATACACAGAAACAATCCGCACAATATTCACAGTATAACTCGTTCATGATGTAATAATGAACACAATCACCATTATTCTACATATACTTGAACCAAAAGGCCATTCATGACATTAATCCAAATCAAATATAACAATATCCCTTCTATTTTCTGCAGCAGGAAACCAACATACATATGGCAGAAAAGTTCTAACAAGTTGTATCAGTCCAATCCAAACATAAACTATGTACCCCTGCCAAAACGAGATACCTGAAGCTGTAATGTACGATCGCGACGTTTTGAAATCCTAATAACATCCACAGATTTTAATACTCTAAATTACCATCAAAATGCAAGCAGGTATATGAACATACACTACCCTATCAATAATAGTGTTAGAAGAAAAAACTCGCTCGAAACGAATCACAATACGACAATACAACAGTTAGGACAGGAAACAAATTATAGCAACTCTACTCAACTCTTAAAAAACTTAACAGGAAGCAAACTTCCAATGTTACACAAACAGTATAGTTTCAAACCCTAATAACAATAATCAACAAATTAACGATCAAATGGAAGTATAGTTGTAATAAAAAAAACCAACCAACATTGGATTCAGTCGCGCATCAGCTCATGAATTGCTCGTTGCGCTTGCGGCTCTCCAAAGAGTCTACCAGATACGCGCATCATCGAATCGTCTGGTCTCTGCTTAAGTTGCTGCTATTCGACTCTCCAGTGCAGAGCTTAAATGTTGTTAGCTCCGACTCCTTGCGATGGCACGGCGTCATTGCTGTTGTCGGAATCCTTCATCGGAGCGCGCTGACTCGTACACAACGAAGGTCAAACATTGGAGGTAAGTTTGAAGGCTCCAAAAAGGAAGGTGGTCGCGAAAAGTGGCGTTGGCGTTGCCGGTGATTCTGAAATTGTCTTGAAAAAGTGGTTCGACCAGAAATTAAAACGGTAAGTCGGCAAGGGAGTGATAAAGACTGGATTGAGGGAGGAGATTTAAAGGGTAGTTAGGGTTTGGGTCAAGGTTTCTAGCGGCGCCGTTTTGCTGAGGGAAGAAGATGTTCCGCCGTTTCAGAATTTTTAGGGTTTTCTTCGGGGATGAGTTTCGAAAGGGGGGAATGAACAGTACCTCCCCCCTGTTAGGGTTTTCCTTTTATAATATGTTTAGTCCAACTGAAAACTCAATGGGCCGTTTGCGTATGGGCCCTCTCCGATCCTCCTCTGCTTGCTTCTTTTTACTACAAATCTCTTTTATTTTACAATTTCTTTCAACCATTAATTAACTAATTAATAAAGTCTATTACAAATCAATAATTAAAATTTTAACTAACAAAATAAATGAACATTTAACAAAACAAAATAATTATTAACAAATGTTTTTCTTTTTTAGGAAAATACACAAATAAGTATTAATTACATAGAATCTTTTAATAATATATTATTATTTTTTTTTTAAAAAGAAAAGTTTAAGAAACTGAAAATAAATAAAAAAACAGGCCACGTGTCACGCTTTAATTGGTTAAAAAGAACTTTTGAAACGTCCAATTTCGGGTGGACACGTGTCTGATAGCACGAGACAAAAAATGCGAAAATATCTACAAAAGGGGAGGACAAATTTAGGGTATGACACTCGCAAAAAATCATTTTCTGCCAAAAATCTTTGCTACTGCTATTGTACGCTGATAAGGCAACTGCTCTCAAACATACTACACTGCTATCACTATCGTAAGCCTGCAAAAAGCATGTTATCCACCTACTTTATCTTCACATCACTATGCTCCAAAAACCATGCTCAAAAACCTGCGGTACCTGTACATGAAAACAACACAACATGTCAAAACTGCACCCTGTACCAACCTACTGAACACTACAACCAAGACCATGCCATAACACAAAAGAATCAAAATCTTATCTCTATGCAACCTGCAGCTTGAAAGTATTAGGCCTGATTGCATTAAATTAGAGTCTGTAACACTCTATTCCATGACACTCCAAGACAAACGTCCTGCTGCGACATAAACAAACAAAACATGTGCATTACACTCTAATACAACCTGCGGCATGAAAGTGATCAATCACCCCCCTAAACCATAAAAAAGGGTAAATCGTTTCAATAGGTGAAAAAAGAAAAGAGAGGGAAAGGGGAAATTTTGGATCTTTTCGTTCTGACAGGTTGACACCATCACTCTCAAATTACCTCAGACCACAATCCTGTTAGGATTATATACTCCACCTCAACGCAAGAAAAAAGGGGGGAGATCACAGAGCAGAAGGGGGGGAATACCTGGGCTCTTCATTTTAACCTTAACCTCTCTGCCTGCTTCACAATATCACACCTTTGATCTTCCTATTGAGGCCATTATCTTCACTCAACCTCACAAGTTGCCAAAACCTATCACAAACCAATAAACTCCCAAACTCTTCACAAACAACAGGGCTCCTGTTGCTGCATCGGGACAACTCATGACAGTTGAACATAATTCCAAAAATTTTCTTGTCAAAAAACCTGTGAGATAACTACAAGCCTCCTGAGAAAACTGGACAGTCATCAAAGCCTCACAAGAATCATATCCAAACCAGCTTCCAAACTGAAAAGATCACAAAACAGATGTTGCTTCAATATCAAAGCCTCACTCCATAAAGCCATGAACCTTCAACACTTCAAAAGGAGAGAACCTGCTAACCTCAAAGAAAAAGGAACAGCCTTGATCTGCTGCTGTTATAATAAATCCTTTCTTTTACACAAATCATTTTCTGAATATAACCACAGAACAATGGAAGAAGGAGATGATTGAAAATGAAGGAAAGCTGCAATACCGTAAGCCTCATTGAAGCCACCACCGTGAACCGCCTCCAAGCCCTTTCTCAGTCGCATCCGTCATTCACCACCCACCCTGAAACAATAACCACAAGCCTTTTTCAGTATAAGAAAATCAAACAAAGCACAAAGGAGAAATAGAAGCACGAGTGTTGCACCCCAAAATTTGCCCAACTTTTCTTTACCTAGCTTATGTTCATTTCATTCACATTAGCATTATCATTTGCATTTCATTGACATGTATGCAGGAGATCAAGAGGTATAATTACCAATCAAGAGCTATACAAGACTGCAAGGCTAGCTAAGAAGGTTATTCAGATGTCCAAGAGTTGATATCCTTGTCAAAGAAGTTAAAAGATCCTCAGAAAGAGTGGTTGAAGCCAAGTGTGTAGGTCTCCTAACTTGAAGTTGTGGAAAGTCATATGATGATGTTGAAGCCATGAGGTTGGACTTGAGGTCTTGAGAGAGCTCATGAGAAGAGTTGAAGATCACTTTGAGGCCTAGACAGGTCATTATGCAAGATTAAGAAGACTCAGCCATGATTGGTGCAGCTAGGGTTTGACTGGGTCAACCCTAAGTCAACTGATGATTTGAGGAAGGTTGAGACCTAATTCAAGAGCCATGTGATCATGGATTGATACATTGAGATGTTATAAGGATGGTTCCAAGGTTAACTCATCATGATTGAAGAGTTTGAGAAGTTGCAGGCTAGGGTTTCTAAGACTTGACAGTGTAAAATCCCCTAGTTTGACCCCTGACTTCAAGACTATTTAACTCAAGATATGATTGTCATCTCATCTTGACCCCAACATGATTGTTGTAGGGCATGATATTAGCTTTAGTTTGAGTACTAGAAGTTCTTGATATGGTTTATAGAACTCATGTTATGAGCCAGACAAGTTACAAGTCATCTGAGGCATGTGAATTTGGAGCTTGAAAGTTACCCAACTTGCATGACATGTTTTCCCTATAAGGATGATTCCTATGAACTTTTGGTCAACATGAATGTTGTTCCTTATTCTCTTAGCTTTCCATAGAGTACTAGAAGTCCATGATTGGATGTGTAGAACTCAAGTTATGGCTTTGACAAGTTAAGGGTATTTTGGGAAGTTGTGATTATGGGTCATTTTTGGTTATGGGTCATTTTCACCAACTTAGACATCTCAAATGAAGTTTTTTTCAACTTGAAATTTGCTCAAAATGGGGTTTTAACTTTGACCATGTATTAATAAAGCATTGAAATGGCTCAAGGAGAGACTTGATTCAAGGAATTTTGAAAAAGGAAGAATTAAAAGGCATTAAAGATCAAAAATTCAAAATAAATGTTATGTGTGCAAATAAGGCAGAGTAATAGCATTTTTTGAATGGAAATTGCATTTTGGAAACAATGACATCATTATAATTTAGGTTTGAGTTCATTTTCATGACCTTTTGCTTTGTTACTTCATGAGGAAGTTACATCTCAAATCCAAGCCATAGGATAAAAACAAGGGATGAATCCCCACCATTCAAGTTCAATAACTCACAAGGAGTGCAATGGAAGTTTCTTGAAGGAATAATAGAGGAGAAATCGTGAGTTCCATGAATGAGAATTTGGAGAGAAATTGAAATTTGAATTTCTCATTCTGAACCTTTGAGAAGGATCTAGATCATTCAGTTGCATCCTATATAAGTCTATGAGTGCATTCAATTCATTTTTTGGTGAAGTTTGAAGCCTGAAGCAGAGATTGAAGTTGGAATTTCAGAGGTGCAAGTGAGAATCGGATTCTGAGTTCAAGAGCAAATCAAAATCAATTGAAGATTTCATTGTGTTCATCAAGTGATTTGGAGTGTATCTGCACTTTCTTTGAGGCTGAAGAGTGCAAGAACTGCTTCTGTTGAGAGCCAAAACACAGGTTGGTGAATTTCACAATTGTGCTTAATTTATGTAGTGTTAGATAGCATTTCATAGGTGGTTATGATCCTGGTGATATGTAGTTGGATTATAGATCAAAAAATGGTGAATTAGAGACAAAATAGGTTGATGATCAATTTCTGTTGAGCCTTGGATTAGGTGATTCTTGGACTGTTAATTGCATTTGGATAGTGCAGAGTGGTCAACATGAGATGAGGATTATATCTGTGCCATTAATTTAGACTTTGGTGAGAATCAAGATTGAGGTGCATTTTTGAAGGTGCTATCGGGTTTTGAAATTTAGAAGGAATTAGATGATTCTAATGAGATATTCATGATCAGCATTAAATTCTAAGGAGAATGATGTATGGTTTGTTAGTTTTGCTTGACCTGCAAGTGTTGCCCTACCGGAGACGACGGTGGCGCCACCGTCAGGTCTTTTCCCCCAAACTGAGTTTTAAATGAAGAAGATGCATGATAGGCGTTGGATCTTGCTGGGGACTTGACTTAGTACATCCATCTCACGGCCACGATTCATTTTGAGATTCTGACTTTGACTTGAGCCAAAACGACGTCGCCCTCATTAATTGAGCTGGCATCACGTCAAGACATTGGATTCGTTGACTGGTAATCCCATCGTGCGCTCAGAACCGTGCCACATAACCCCTCTCCAAGCGCTGCGTTTTGATTAATGAGAGAACTGCCTGGGCTTAGTGATTAGATTGATACTCACACCCCCTTTTGGGCCCAACCCATTGTTTTAACTATCCAGAATTGCTATATACCACGTGCCTTTATTTAATTTCTCTTCTTTTTATTATTTTTGTGCATTTCATACTAGTTTGATTTTAATCCATTAAAAATAGGAAAATTAGTCAATAAATCCTGATATTTTTTCCCCTGATTCATGAATGAGTTTAGAAATTTTAGGAATAAAAATATTAGGATTATCATGCATTTTCATTTTATTTTGATTTTTTCACATTTTATTTGACAATAAAATTGTATTGTTTGCCTCTTCTGGTTGGTGAATTTTATTTGAGCAATTGGTATAGTTTCTTGGCTGGATTTTTGGCTTGTGATTAGGTTAGATATGCATGCTCCCCTAAGATTTTTCTCACATTTTTGTGATGAATTTAGGTGCTGTTTTAGGACTAGAACTTTAGGAGCTCCCTTTTAGGGTTTATTTGTGATACCTTGAGGTTTAGGATTTTATTGGAAGACTTAGAGAATGAATTAGGTCCTGATTTTTTAACTGGGTTATTAGTAAATGCATGTTCCCATAGAAAAATAATCATATTTTTAGAATGTGTTTTGGTATTTTTGATAGAATATTCTACTTGTTTGTTCATTTGGTGTTTCAATGTTGATGATTGATTTAGAATTGACTCAAAGTTGGGCTTCCTTGCATAGTGGGCTTCTGGTTCTTATTAGAGGACATCATGGACATGATGAAGCTTGTGTGAAGTGGCTGGTGGAGCTTGGATTGGAGTTTTTCCTTCTTTTTTTGTTAGCTTTGAATAGCTTGTAAGTTTAGGGCTTTAGGAGAGAGCTTTAGAAATAGATATTTCTTCAAATAATGGTTGGTTTTATTCCCATTCCATTCCCATCCTATGATTCAAAGACCTCATGTTAAAGTCGCATCTCTCCTTTGGAGGGATGTGTGACATTTACAATGAGTAGAACTTTTGAGGATGCCTCTCTCTGATAACTGGTTGAGTGTCAGATGGGATTCCTTTGGTTTCCTGTCTGCTTCCCATTATCAAACAATCATCTTATTGATTCTCTTCATTCTTGGTGGAGCCTATTGAAGATTGAAGCTGGAAGATGGAGTACCTTTCATTCTCTTGAAGATGATAGACTTGAAGAACAGTTACAGACTGTGGACTGGATTGGTGTTAGAAGATTGCTTTGCTGTGAAGTTGTGGAAGTTGTTGATCTGCTTTTTTTAACTGTCTGTTTTCATTCTGTGCAATTGTATTGATGTGAATTGATTGGTGTGATGCATTTAGATTAGGTCATGTAGTTGAATAATCCTAAGAGCATCCTAAGGGTTGAGTTTCCCCCCTTGCTTGTATTGCATTAGAGGTTGAGTTTCTCCCTCTGCTTGTATTTTTACTGTATGGCTTTGCTTGCTGGTATTCGGTAGAGCTCCGCTCCCTTGCCTGTATGGTTTGTGATTTGCTTGATGGCATTCTATTTTCCTTTATGATTGCAGTTATTCATACTTGGCTTGAGGTTGAGATGAGCTTGTGGAGGCTGATGCCCCACACACATTTCCTCCCTCACTTGCATTGCATGCATTTTATTTACAGTCGTTTACTGTTTACTGTTTAAGCTGATGCTTTATCTGTTTCTGTTTATCATTGACATGATCCCCTAGGAATCTCACTTCCTTTGATAAGGAAGTGATGATTAGAACTTTAGGTTGAAACCTATGCCTAATAACTTCTAGGAGATCCCTGTTTCAAACCTCAACCATAGGATGAATCCTTGGCATGACAACTGTTAGGACTTGATAGTCCCGCCTTTAGTTGAGCCTGTTCTCTTCTCATCTCAAAACAAATTAAAATACAGTAATAAAGATTAACTGACGTTGTGCGTTACGAGCCTTAAGCTATCTGAGAAAGGATTTTTGGAGAGTTTCTTTTCAACAGTCTGGATGTTTAGTATGGCACCCTTTGGGTCACATGCGACGCATTCACTCTCAGGTCATAGTCTCTAGTGCGATATTGGTTGCAAACATCCGTAAAAAACAGTTCTTCCGTAAAAGACAGAAAACAAACTTCAAACCTTTTTGCCCCGTGGGCCCGTAATTCAAAGGAAGCTTTTCTGAAGAAAAGAGTGTCGTTAAC
Organism: Lathyrus sativus; assembly: GCA_963859935.3. NCBI lineage: Eukaryota > Viridiplantae > Streptophyta > Magnoliopsida > Fabales > Fabaceae > Lathyrus > Lathyrus sativus. The sequence goes on along the minus strand of OZ012740.1, from coordinate 149,521,017 downwards.
TCCCAGTTCTACCACAAACGGTAACGCCTAAGTCTCTGAGGGTCGAGCTGCGTACGCCAAACTGCTGGAACTGTTTATTAAACCCACTCGATAAAACAGATGAATCTGAACTCCCGCAATCCGAATTATCCCGAACTACGTAAGCTCTGATCTCTCATACCTGTTGAGAGTATGTAGGCACAATACTGATGTATTGGCAAGCCACCTTCCCCGTAACCCGTAAGTAGCCGAACTATGTTGACTCTGATTTCTCATTCTCTGATGAGAATACGTAGGCATAAAGTGCGACGCTTTGCCGAGTCATTTTCTTTTCTTTTTAGACCGGCCTTGATAGGTAGATAGTAAAACATACTCGTCAGATAAACATAACAAGCGTGGATCCCATCGAGTACGATGGACGTAAGGGGTGCTAATACCTTCCCCTTGCGTAACCGAATCCCGAATCCAGACAATGGTTACGATGACCTTGTCTTATACCTTTTCGTCAGGTTTTTCCGATCGTTTCCTTTCCCGCTCTGAGGGATAAATAACGAAAGGTGGCGACTCTTCTGTTTTGCCGGCACCTTATTTTCGCGGTAGCGACAACGAGAAGGAAAACAATAAGGGAGTCAAGTTTAGAAACATCACCCAAACTCCTCGTTGCTGGTGCAGGAACTTGTCGGATTCGCTCTAACTCTGTAAGCATTCTATCATTTTTTTTTCTGTCTTCATAATCTTAAGCTGTTGATTGATTTGTTTTCCTGGCGGTGAGATTTTGAGAGAGAATAAGAATAGAAAGAGGCTCTTCAGAGAGCCAAACCTTCGTGAGGTGTTTCTCTTAACACAGAAAAAAACAACCTTTATTTTCCCTCTTCTGTAATAACAACGCCCATTGATTCACCATCATCTTGTAACAGTAGAAATCAAAATCCATATAACCAAAACCACCACTGAAAATACTTTCGAATCACCCTCTAAACCATAATCCAACATAAATCAGCATTTACAGTAATAAAAAACAACCTTGCAGCTGTGTGGTTTCAATTGCCCTTCCGTATGAAGCCAACGAGATCCCTTCAATCTCACACCACCCATACGCGACTCTCTTCTCCATGAAATGCTCGCCATCGTCTTTGTTGCTTCATCTATTCACCAGAACCACCCTTCAGATATTCTTTGTAAACCTTCACGCTCTTCATCGACCGACGACTACCTCGAAACCCATTAACCCAACCTTCCGTCGATCCTTCTCCAACCTTTAAACAATCATACCCACATAAGACCTCTCTAAAATTTTTAGCCACAAAACTTAATTGAGAATCATGGAATAGATGAAGGAAGGATTTGAAATGAATTAAAAGAAAACAAACTGTCAAACCAACCAGAATCAAGCGAGTGAGGAAGTAACGCGCAAGAGGAGGAAGGCGAAGAGAGCGAGGAAGCAGAATGGGATTCGTAAAGAGGAAGATTCAATTTCATGATGAGTTCTGTTCCTCATTTCACCTTTAATTTAATTTTTATTTATTTATTTGAGTTAGGTTAAATTCTGTTTGGGCTGACATACCTTTAAGCCCATTGTTTGTGGTTTTTGCTTAATACATCCTCCTAATCACTCTTTATATCCTTCTTTTCTTTTTTTGTTAATAATTTTGTTAGATAGATTATTCATTGCGTTGTTAATAATCCTTCTTGATAAATTTTGTTGATTTTTGTTTGTTAATAATATTGTTAATTATTTTGTTAAGTATTTCTCTAAATGAACTTTTGTTAATTATTTCTTCAAGAACCTTTTCTTAAGATTTTTCGTTTTTTATGATTTGTTTGTTTTGATAATTTTATAACAATTGATTATGTTTTATTCTTTCCACGCTTTTCTTGAATAATTCTTTTTCATGACCTGTTGACTTGTAAGTTACGTCTTTAGAATATGTTTAGTTAGGATCCTTGTGGCCTCGTTAGAGCCATTTTACCTTGCAATTTAGAATTAGGTTTAGAGTTTGTAAACTCTATGTGAGCATCATCGTTATGATTAATCACTTTCCCCGTTTGACTTTCGTTAAAGTCAATCTTTAGTTAGTTTTCAACTTAGACTTAGGGACTTCGTTAACTCCATGTAGGTACCATGGTTATGAGTACTTCTTCCCCTTTGGAACCTTGACCGTTATCAAGAGTTCCTCGTCCTTAGTTAGGTCGAACTATGGAGGCTCTGATTCCCCTTTCCTAATCAGGATACTTAGGCACAAGAGGCGATATCTTGTCGAGCCCTCTAACCACTAATAACTAACTTTTATCTCCCTCCTTTTGGTCTCGTTAGAACCAATTGGTCTTGCAATTTAGAATTAGGTTTAGAGTTTGTAAACTCTACGTGAGCATCATCGGTATGATTACTCACTTTCCCCTTTTTGACTTTCGTTAAAGTCAATCTTTAGGTTAGTTTTCAACTTAGACTTAGGGAGTTCGTTAACTCCATGTAAGTACCATGGTTATGAGTACTTATTCCCCTTTGGAACCTTGATTGTTATCAAGAGTTCCTCGTCCCTAGTTAGGAGAACTACGGTTGCTCTGATTCCATCATTGTAAGGATACGTAGGCACGAGATGCGACGTCTTGGCGAGCATACTTAGTGTATATACCCCTAGGTCTTTACCTTAACATAACTCCCTTAGCAAGCAACTTTAGCATAACACAAATACTAACAAGATGTTCCTGTAGAGTACTACAAATACTTAGGATGCTAACACCTTCCCTAGGTATAACCAACCCCGAACCTTAGATCTCTAGCTTTGTTGTTACGTAGCGAACTTAGGGTTTTCTTCGATCTTTACCCTTTCCTTTGGATAAATCAAAGCTCGGTGGTGAACTTCATGATTTGTGATTCAAGTTAATTAATAGCTTGATATCTGATTCTCACCGCAACAGAAATGGCGACTTCATTGGGGATCACCTCCCTTAAGAGGGTTAAGCCCACCTTGTTTGTATTTGTGTTGTCTTATTTGTTTGCTTGCCTGTATATCTGTATATTTGTAAATATCTGTATATACCTATTGTGCTTGGGTTTTTCTGTTTGCAGGGTTGTTATCTTGAGTGGTGAGGAAGTACCATACCCGGACTTGAGTGCACTTATGATAGGAGGTGGTATATTCAAGAAGGCTTATAGGGAGTTGATTCCCGACCAAGATGACTTGAGAAACCACAGTTCAGTGGAGGCCCTCTTGAGAGTTTAGTGTTGTTGAACGAGTATTCGTGAAAACATTACTACTTTCGACCTAGGAGCCCGTGACACTGTGGACCTTTAGATTACATTTTACCCCACTTTGGCCTTGTTAGGACGTAGTGCAATGACTATGAGGGAGTAATCCCGAAGTAGTTGATACGCGATGCTACACTTGGACGAGACTCTCTTGAGAATATTATCGACTACCGAGTGATTTGGGAAATTGATAATATCCGAAAGATGGGTTGTTGACTCTGGAAACCACTTAGAACCTTGTTCTGCAGATACAAGAACCCATAGTACACACCTTTTGGGATGGGTAGACCATGGCTCCATGCTCGTGATCTTCAAACCTAGGCCCTTATCTGTTTGCTTGTACATATATGTGAATATGTGTATACCTGTGATTGTGCATCCATCTATGCATTCCCGCATTCATAGATAACCCTCTGGTTTCAAGGAATTCAAAGAATTATTCCTTTTACAAAGTCAATTGAGATAGTGGATTTTAAAGCGAATTTTTTTTCAAATTTTTTACGGCTTCCTTTTGAGTTCCTTGAAACCATTTGGTTTGCATTTGCATTTCATGCGCATGTCGTCACATTTGCATTTGCATTTGCATTTCTCAGTCTTGAGTCTCATCTATCCTTTGTCCATAACCCAGTTGACTTCCCAAAGCCAGCATTGGACTTGAAGTAGATTTTGAAAGATCATGAATTCAGAAGAGCAGAACCAGTTTGTGACCAGAGCAGATTTTCAATTATTGAAAAGTCAGTTGAATCAGATTTTGGAAACCATGACAACCTTGGGAAAGAGAGATGACCATGTCCAGAGGAATTCTGTGAATAATGTTGCTCAAGATCAGCCTGTGCAGACTCCTATTGGGAACCAGTTTATACAAGAACATACCATTGTCCGAGATGGAATTTTCTCTTCTCTTGATGATACAGACTATCAGACTTTTGCATTTCCGATGCCAGATTCTTAAGAGGTAATCCCTGTGATGGAATCCAAGGACCCACGATACGTTGAGATTATGGAGAAGTGTCGTGCATTGGAGAAGAAACGTGATATCATTAAGGGTCGTGACTCTGCTGATTTGAATGCTTTGAACATGTGTTTGGTACCCGACCTTGTGATGCCGCCTAAGTTCAAGATGCCAAAGTTTGAAAAGTACAAAGGAGATAGTTGTCCGAAGCAACATTTGGTGATGTATTGCAGAAGAATGACTTCACACGTCCGCAATGACAAGCTCATGATCCACTGTTTCCAAGACAGTCTGAGTGGGGCATCGCTAAATTGGTATATGCAGCTAGAGGCAAACAACATTCAATCGTGGTCAGATCTAGCTAGTGCCTTTGTGAAGCAATACAACTACAATCTTGACTTGGCTCCCAGTCGCTTGCATTTGCTAGATTTGTCTCAAGAAGACAATGAATCCTTCAGAAGGTATGCTCAGAGATGAAGAGAAATAGCTGCTCGTGTCCAACCACCACTTTTGGATAAGGAATTAGTTGACTGGTTCGTGGATACTTTGCAAGATCCATACCGAGAGAAGTTGTTCAGCATTATGACTTCTAATTTCTCAGACTTGGTAATAGCTGGAGAGCGCATCGAGAGCGGTCTCAAGAGCGGAAAAATTCAAGGCACTTCGAACACTCTATCTAATAAGAGCGAATCAGTTGTCAGTTCTCAAGAAGAGTTGGAGGAAGAAGGTAATTCCGTCCAGGAATCCCTGATATCTCAATCTCAGCGCTCAGGCGTCTCAACTGTTCGAAGTCAACAATCTTTTGGGTCTCCATGCCAGACACTATCATTTCACCAAAGGCAATATTTTCCTCCAAATCAAAGACTTCCTCATAATCAACGATCATATTTCCATCAGCCGCGTCAACACGCTAGACAAAGACCAAGGAAGCCAAAGAGACATTTCACTCCGTTGCCAATGGCATATAGTCAGATTTTGCCAGATTTGATCAAAAGTGGATTGATTGTGCCGAAGGAAATAGATCCAATGATTCCTCCATACCTGCCAGGCTTTGACGCTGATGCCCCATGTGACTACCACGCTGGGGCACAAGGGCATTCAACTGAAGACTTTAAGGTGCTCAGGAGCCAGGTTCAGAATTTGCTTAACTCCGAGATGATCTCATTCACGCCTCAAGGATTTCAAATCAACAATCCTTCATTTGGCCAAGAGGATTCATCAGTCCATATTGTGGAAGAAATCACCGAGTTTGGATGTGAAGATGCTTCTCTGACTGATCTCGACAATCAACCCTGAAGATAGTTATCTCAGTTGTAAAATCAAGGAAAGAAAGTTCAGTTTCTCGAAGCTGGCAGTTTTTGGCTATTTCAGCATTTGTTGTTGTATTTTCTTTCCATTTTGATTTTAAGTTTTGCTTGTAAGCTGTTTGTTTTTCGAATTGGCAGGATTAATTAAATATTTATGCATCTTTTGATTAAGTCCATTCGTATTCACTCTTTCTCATTTTCTTTTATTGTTATAAAAAAATATTTATCTTTTTCCACCCACTTATCTTTATCAAATTGTTGTTTAAGCATAGATTAGGGAGGATGACGAAAACGTTATACGCATAACTGTTGTTGGTATGCTTTCAATTAAAACTTTGCCGACGATGTAAGGCATTGTTTCAAATCCCCAAACACTGGAGAAATAAGGAAGATAATCCCTCGTTAATCCCTTTTGTTGCACCCTAAAATTTGCTCAACCTATTTCACCTGGTTTATGTTTCAATTGCATTATCATTTGCATAGTCACATCATGTACATGGTCCAATTATTTGCATATCATAACATAGAAAGTCATCTCATAGGGGATCAAGTGCCATCCTTATCTAAAGAAGCACACCAAGGGGCCTTATTCAAGCTGAAGAACATCCAAGTCATCAAGGAATGGGTTGAAGCTTTAAGGAGATTTGAATGTCAACAAGTGGATTTCTCTCCTAACTTGAAGTGTATTGAGGGTCATCAATGGGGTATGAAGCATGTAATCATGGATTTTAGGTGTGTATGGATCCCATGGGAGTCCTAGAGAGCCCTATTGAAGCTTAGACAAGTCATGGCATCAAGTTCAAGAAACACAGTTGAGGTGTGTACAAGTAGGGTTTCATCTGGGTAACCCTAGGTCAAGGAGAGTAGAGAAAGGGCATCAAGACCTAGCTCTAAGTCATGGAAGTCATAGATTGAGATGTTAAAGCATGAGTATGGATGAATCAAGATCAAGTTCAAGAGAATCAAGAGTGATTGGAGGGGTTTGAGACAGGGTTCTTAGGGTAAAATCCCCTGTATAGCACTAGACTTCCAAGCCACATAAGTCCAAATACATGTTTCAAATGGATTCTTGGTCAACATGAAACTTGTAGGTCTTCTCAATAGCTTTAACTTGAGTACTAGAAGTCTTCAAGAAGTTTTGTAGAACTCAAGTTATGGTTCTTACAAATTATGGGTCAGCAGGGGACACTGAAATTTATCTGTGAAAGTCACTTGACTTCCAAGCAACTTTTTCCCATCAAGGAGTTTTCAAATGGATTCTTGGCCAACATAAGAATTGTAGGGCTTGACCTTAGCTTTAATTTGAGTACTAGAAGTCCTCAAGAATATTTGTGGAACTCAAGTTATGATCTTGGCAATCCAGGGGTATTTTGGGAAAGTTGAATTATAGGTCATTTTTCAACATAGGTCAAAATCTCTATCTTCCACTCCTCATGGGTGATTGAAGTGGCTTGCTTCACCAAGTGATCCAAAATGGCCTAAAAAGAAGGTTTTTTCAAATGATTCAAAGGAGGGAAATTGGGATTTTTGATGTATGAGGCATACACATGGCATATGTGTAGTCATTTTGAATGGGAATTGGATTTCAAACACATTGGCAATTTCACAATTTTGAGATGAGCCATGTTTTTATGAGTTGCTTTAGAAATGGCTTTCTTACATCATAAGCAACATATGCAAAACCATTCCTTAGATCACAACCAAGGCCTTAACCCTTACCAATCCATTCAATATGTCATTTGAGGAGAATTTGGATCAAAATCAAGTGTTATAACAAGCTAGAACTCAGCTGCCACATACAAGCATGAGATGATAATTTCAAATGCAAGAGATATTGGATATCTCACATAGATCATTCTAGAGCATTCTAGATGATTCCTACAGGTTCTATATAAGGTTTGTGATTGATTCAAGGCATTGGTTGGTGAAAATTGAGAGAGATTGGAGAGATAGAATTCTGAATTTGCTCCTTGCAAAACAGAATCGGTTACATCATTTTGATCCATTTCCATCCAAACTTTTGCACTCAGTATCTTTATCTTGAGTTGTTGAGTGAATTCAGAGGGATTTCTGCCCAAAATTGTTGAAGAATCAAGAGATTGCAACTTGAGTTTGAAGCTTGCAACTCAAAATCGTATTTGGTGATTCAGAGAGATTCAACACAATCCATTGCATACAGAAGCTTTATCAAGCATCATTGATCATATCTGGAAGGTTTTGGAGTGTGGCTTGAAGGATTCATCACTCTGTTCATTCAAATTTCACAGGTATGTAAATCTCATCGTGTAGCTTGATGTAGATATAATTGTTAGGTTTTGAATGGTTAGATGCAATGAGAATCATGGCTAGGTCGTTTCTGGTAGGAAAATTCAATGTTTAGAGACAAAATTAGGTTGGATCAATTTTCTTGTGATGGACTGTTCTTGCTAATTTTGTTGGAATTTAGCTTAGTTAGGTATTGGTGATTACTCAGTGTAGCACGTGGATGATGTTGGACCTCTTAATTTTGAGATTGGTGAGGTTTGAATCTTGAGCATGTTCTGAAACTTTGATCGGGTTTTGAGATTGAGTGATATTCAATGAGAATGGAAGGTAGATTCTTGTTCAGGATGGAAAAACGAGTGGAATGTGATGTTTAGGTTTGATTATTGGTGAGGTTTTGTGCATGTGCTATCGGAGAAGACGGTGGCGCCACCTCAGGCCACCGTCTCTGTATTTTCCCTCCCAAGTTTGAAATATGGAGAAGATGAACATTTCACCCTTAGATCGTGTTCTGACTTTGACTAGATTGTTGAATCCATGGCCAGGATCGTGTCTTGAGTTCTGAAGAGAGTGAAGGGATCAAAACTCATCGTTTCATTAAAATGCTTGGATGGGCTTAAGTTTCTTTTTGCTGTTAACACCCCTCCCTTAGGCCCAATGGAAAATAACACATGATATGATTGCTATTTGACACAGACTTTTGTCAATATTCCTTGATTTTCCATATTATTTTCTGAGTTGTTTTAGGCCTAACACGCGCAAGATATCCACACCCCCTCCTGAGCCCAACTTTATTTTTGAACTGGATAGTATTGCTATTTGACACGCCTCATTTGCATTTTTCTTTTATTTTCTTCTATTTTCACATTTTATTTTTGATTAGAAATAAATTCATAACAAATTGAAAAATAATCATTTTAGGATGGGATTTTTTCCCTAGTTCCCTTAGGACATCTAGAAAATTGTGAAATAATAAAAATATTAATTTCTTGCATTTTATATATTTTGGTATATTTTACAATATTATTGCTTTTATTTTACATTTTGTTTGATACTTCATTTTTCTGAATTTAGTATGAGAGATTGGTGCATGATTTTTGATTGATTCTTGTAAGGTTGATTAGATTAGGGAGGCATGTACCCTTAGGAATTTTGTCATATTTTTGTTACTAAAATTTAGGTTAATTTGAGAAGTGGATAGGAGAGGTATTAGAATTAGGGTTTCACAACACTTAGGTGTAGTTTAGGGCATGGTTTGGGGACTTAGGGTTTGATTTAGGCCTTGGGGTTTATATGGGGTATAGGGTATATATTTAGGTTCCCTTAGAAATTAATCTAGGATCTGATAATGAGTATTACTATTTTACTTGATTTTTGCAATTTGAGTGGTGATTGTGTGTTTTCCTTCTTGGGCATTTTGCTTGTTTGTTTGGTTTGGGTTATTTCAATTGGGCTTGGGGCTTGGGCTTGGATTATTAGGGATTATGAAGACATTGAAGATGATTGGAGACAAAGGATGGGGCTTGGAGCATGAAGATTCTTCCCTTTGAAGGCGGCTTAGGAGATAGAAAATATAGGGAGGGCTTTAGATTAGATTGATTTCTTCTTGCAAACATAGAAAGCATCTTGTGCTTCTATTCCTCCCTATGACAAAAAGTCCTTTTAGGGTATTCACATCCCTCCTTTGGAGGGATAAGTGACACACTTTAGAAGTAGAACTTTGAGGGAACCTTTTCCCTACAATGTTGAGTGCTTATAGGCTTCCTTTGGTTGTCAATAAGCTGGTTAGCATTTCAACTTAATCTGATAATTGATTCTCTTCTGGAGTGAGTGAATTGAAGATGGAAACCTATTGGAGAATGAAGTTCATTGAAGATGGATAAAGATAAAGCCTGTACCTGTTAAAGAGAGTTATCTGTTGAAGCAAGGGTTTGGCTGCTGTTTGAAGCTGTTTACTGGTCGGGGTTCAGTGCTTGCCAGAGTTTGGAGATTTTTGGAGACAGGAGCTTATCTAGAGCTTGGGGATCATTGAAGAGTGAAGATGGGATCTTGCTTGAAGTTGTTATTGTCAACTTTTTTTTTGCTGTTAATCAACTGTAGCTGTCAGAGCTGTTGCTGTTTGAGTTGCCTACTGTAGGAGCTGGTGTTGCTGTCAGAGCTGGTGTTGGATTTTATTTCTTTTCTGTATTGTTTGTTGGCTTGTTCAGTTTTCCCCTTAGGTTTGAAGTGAAGCTGTTTCACTTTGCCTATTGTTTTCCCAGGTTCGAGGTTAAGCGGGACTCCCTTGCCTCACTTGTATTGGTGCATTGCATGCATGTTTACTGTTTACTGTATATCTGTTTCTTTTGCTGTTTATCCCCTAGGATCTCTGTTTCCCTCTGTGCAAGAGAGAAATATGACAGACAATAGGTTTTTATCCATGCATGATAACTTTAGGGTAGTTTTGATTCCCCTTTCAAACCTTAGGTTTTTTTTAGAATTTCCTTCTCTTCTATCTCAAAACAATTTAAAACACAGTAATAAGGATAATCGATGTCGTACGCTATGAGCCTTAAGCTATTTGAGAGAGGGTTGTTGGAGAGTCACTCTTCAGTAATCTGACTGCTTAGTGTGTTACCCTTAGGGTGACATACGACGTAGTCACCCTCAAATCATAGTCTCTAGTGCGTCAGAGATTGTGAAGGTACTAAAAAACACTTCTTTCGTAAAAGATCCAAAACAAACATCAAAGTGCCATTTTTGTCCGCTTAGACTCCTAATCAGAAGAAAACCTTTTCAGAAAGATAAAAAACAGTCAGACAAGTCTGTGTCTTCCGTAGCCCGAACTACGTTTGCTCTGATCGTTCATGACGTATGAAAGTACGTAGGCATAGGATGTCGTATCCTAGCGAGCAACCTTCCCCTCCTTTCCCGTAGGTAGGCGAACTACGTTGACTCTGATTTCTCATTCCAGATGGGAATACGTAGGCATAAAGTGCGATACTTTGCCGAGTCATTTTCTTTTCTTTTAACCCTTGACCCTTTAGAGTAGATAGGATAACAATCCGTACTAGAAAACAAGCGTGGATCCCGTCGAGTACGACGGACGTGAGGGGTGCTAATACCTTCCCCTTGCGTAACCGACTCCCGAATCCAGGATTTGGTTGCGATGACCATTCCTTTCCCGTCTTCGTGGTAGGTTTACTTCGAGCGTTTCCTTTCCCTCCTTTGGGATAAATAACGCACGGTGGTGATTCTTCTGTTTAGCCGACGCCGATTTTCGCAGTAGCGACAGCTGGCGACTCTGCTGGGGACTTCGGTGGTTCCCTACGTGAGTCAATCCTAGCGCTTGTTTTCCCGTCGTGGGTGTTGTATAGATTTACTTTTCTGTCTTTACTTTCCGCATTTTATTATCAGCTTTATATTGTTATTGCTGTTGTGGGAAGGGGGTGATCTGTTGAGAGAAAAGTCGGACCTGGGCTTGAGGTTACACCTAGACTTAGAAGTAGAGAGTAATGGTTAGCCTGCTTGCTTAGCTCGCACCATCTAGCCGCGAAATTTACGCTCGGACGAGATTCTCTTTGATGCTTCTTGCCTGGCCCTTAGGGCTCGACAAGCTGTCTGACCCGAGGATTGTCGACTCTGGGGACCGATCAATTGGAAGTTGGCTGAGGAGGGACTCTTCAGGACATGATGATGCCACGCCTTCTGGGTATCGTATCATCGGTCTTGAATGTCTGTGACGCCAACGACCGCATAGGATGCCATACCTTGTATCAGTTGATAGGACACCTACCTGTGAGGGGGATTGGGGCATGCAGGAAACTTGACCTCCAGATCACCCGGTTTTCTTGATTTTGGATCAGTATGTGTGGTTACCTGGGTTTCTTCATCAGAGCTTTGGTATGGGTCTGTTGAGACCAGGTTGGAGCATTGTTTTGGGTCTGTCGAGACCAGGTTTGAGCAGTATTATGAGCCTATGAAGACAGATATTATGGATAGATCTCCTCAGCAATATGTCACTTGATCCCCGCTGCATTATTTTTGCATATTGCATTGTTGCATACTCATCTTGCATATCATTAACGTGTATTCATGTTGTAGGTGATCATTCCCTTCTGATTCTAGTATATTTTCTGGCCAGACATGGAGTCCTTGAAGAGGACAGTTGCTTACCGGTTGCATTCGCCTGATGTCAGTGCCTTGCTGGGTTTAGTTGCTCAGATTGTTTAGTTTGTTATACATCCCCTTTGCATTTGAGACGACTGGGGTGTATACTTTGATGCAGTTTTATGAGCCGCAGCTGAGATGTTTCTTATTTCTCGACTATATTCTGGCACCCACTTTGGAGGAGTATTCTGCTATGTTGGGAGTTCCTGTGTTAGACCATATGCCCTTTATACATGTTGATGCTGAGCCTGAGTTGGCTACACTTGCTGAGATTGTCAATTTAGACGCTTCTGAGTTCGCTGGAGGTTTGGTCAAGCTGAACGGAGCTTATGGTTTTCACCTATCTGACCTGGTTGAAAAGGTTACACAGTGCGCGAAGAGTGGATGTTGGGTTACCTTCAGTGCCATTCTAGCTGTCTGCATCTACGGGATTGTCTTGTTTCCTAATGTGCCAGATTTTGTCGACTCAGATGCCTTCTTGATTCTTGCCTCGAAGAATCCAGTTCCTACTCTCTTGGGCGATGTTTATCATTCTATTCACTATAAGAATGAGAAACGTCGTGGCAAGAATGTTTCCTGCTGTCTTCCTCTCTTGTACAGGTGGTTCCAAGGGCTTCTTCCGAAGACATGACCTTTTGTTGATGTTGTTGATACTTTGGATTGGTCTTCCCGGTTGATGGGGCTGTCTGCTGAGAACATCATTTGGTTTGATCGGAGCATGCTTAGCACTGATATTATATATAGTTGCAGTGGCTTTCCGAACGTCCCTTTGATTGGACGGAAAGGCTGTATTAACTATAACCCTTCACTGCTGGTAAGACAGTTCGGTTATGCTTTGAGGGACGCTTCTATTGAGAAGGAGATACAGGAATCTCTGTATCTCACGGGCTTATTAGACGCGGCTGTTTTGATCAGATTGAGACATGCATGGGCTAACGTCCATAGGAGAGGGAAAGCTTTGCTTGGTAAGAGCAACAACAAGGCTTATGATCCTTATTTGACTTGGATCCGCGAGAGAGCTAGTATTTCCTTGATACCTTATCCTACTGTGGAACCCCTGTATCTTCCAATGATTGAGGTACCTGCTTCGATAGAGCTTGGAAAGTATAACAAATTGTTGGCCGAAAACGAAGAATTGAAGAAAGCCAATGATGAGTTAGAAAAGGAGATCTTCCAGTTGCGTCATGAGAAGAATGAAGCTACCTTCACTGTGAGGGAACAAACTGAATTCATTAATAAGTTGGGTTCAGAGTTGACGGAAGAGACCGACAAGAAAGAAAAAGTGGGAATAGCCTTGAACGGTGTTAGCAAGGTGCTTACTTCCAAGAAGGAATTGTTAAGCAAAGCTTATTCCCGCCTTAGCAAGTGGGAAGCATTGTGGAATGCCACGCTTACCAAGCGGAAGGACCGTGAAGATGAACTGAAGCTGCAGATTGCCACGCTAGAGGCACAAATTAGAGCCCAAGATGCAAAGATTGCCGAAGAGACATCACTTAGGCGCGCTGTTGAGCTTAGAGTAAGTAACCTTGACGAGAATCTGAGAGGTTATGAAGTGAAGGCCGGCTCCAAGAGGTGCAGACTCGACGAGGGTTCTGGCGAAGGAACATGCAAGGACGACGCAAAAAAGCTGAGGTCCACGGCTGAGCGACATGCATTACTGATACAGGAGCTGATCTCCCGACTGGGTTGTTCAGAGACATTGAGGATATTGGAAGACGTCAGAGAGCGCCACTTGGCCTGATTTATCTTTGCCTTGCTTTTATTATTTGTACTTGTATTTTGACCATCGCCAGGCTTGTTGGCCGAGGTCTCTTAAGTTGTATTCAAGTTGTACTCTTGTACTCAGCCTCTTGGCATGTGTTTATATATGAGGGTTTTCTGATTCCTTGCTTGCTTGATGGGGACTCCATTGTCGTGATGGCCTTCTCTCCGAAACTAAAATCGAGGGGAATATAACCTGTAGCATATTTACACAGTTGCATCTGCATTCATCTTGCATGACCGGTATTCTCGAATCTATATCTTATTTCCTGCATCTTTAGGTTTTTCAGGATTGACGAACAAAGAGTCCACCTCTACTCAACCCGAAACAACTGCAAGAGAATCATGGATCAAGTCCAAGTGGAGATGCAGGAAATCCGCGAGAAGCTGAATCTGTTCATGCAAGCAATGGAGAACATTGCTAAGGGCCAGGAGAGCCTCCAGACTTTGGTACAGCCGCTGCTGACGTGGACTAATGGGAATGGCAACAATGACCACAATTCTGCACACGTTGAAACTATTCAGGAGGATGGTCCCCCCACTCCTGTGGTCCCACCTGTAGTGACCCCACCTGTTGTGATTGTAAACGATGGCGCTGGCGCTGGCAATGGCAACACAGGGAATGGAAATGAGACTGTTGTTAACAATGTTGGATTTGGGGACGCCAACCAAGGCGGTGGTAACAACCATGGCGGTAATGGTTTCGGCAACAATGGTTTCGGCTACAATGATCAAGGATTTGATTACGTTAATCAAGACGGGAAATTCGGCTTCAACACTCAGGGTTTCGGTTACGACAATTTTGGTAACCTTAACCAGGGGTATGATGGATTTGGTACAATGAATGGTGCTGGGGTGATCCCTGTCAACACCGGGTTTGGACCTGTTAGGGTCAACCAGGGTTTCGGTAACGGGGGACGAGGTCCCATGATCAATCAGTAAGGGTTTGGTCGCAACACTGGTTACGACGGGTATGGAAATGAAAATGTGAATTGGGGTGAAAACCGCCAGGAGGATGCCTTTTCTGGAAGAGGCGTGGGATTTGAAGGACCTGTTGATCCTGTGCAGAGGATCAGAATGCTTGAAGAACAGATGAAAGGGGTAGTGAGTCAGAACTCCACCGGTTTGGATATGACTACAATGGGCTTGGTACCAGGGCTGAGGGTGCCGTTGAAATTCAAGGCTCCAACATTCGACAAATACAAAGGGGATACCTGCCCTAAAGTCCATGTCCGCTCTTACTACAGGAGGATGTCCGCATATTCAGATGACGAAAGGATGCTCATGCATTTCTTTCAGGATAGCCTGTCAGGACCTTCACTTGAATGGTATATGGGGCTGGAGCCCACGCAGATCAAAACCTGGAAGCAATTGGCTGATGCTTTCGTGACACATTACAAATATAACAGCGATCTGGCGCCAAACCGGGTCCAATTGCAGGGTTTGTCACAGAAGAACGGTGAAAGCTTTAAAGAGTATGCGCAAAGGTGGCGCGATATGACAGCAAGGGTGCATCCTCCTTTAATTGAAAGGGAGATGAATGACATGTTCATTGGGACATTTACAGGAGTGTTCTACGAAAAATTGTTTAGTGTGTCATTGAGCAGTTTCTCAGATTTGATTCTTATAGGGGAGATGATCGAGAACGGGATTAAAGTTGGAAGGTTCCAAGCAGGTGAGTCTACCTCAGCAGGAGGTACAATAAAAGAATTTGGTGGTAGACGACAGGGTGATACTAGTGCCGTGTTTGGTGGCAGGGGCAGGGGCAGGGGCAGAGGAAGAAATCAGTATGTTCAGCCGCAACAGATAGCTAGTGTCACTATCCGGCTTCCTCAACAGAGGCAGCCACAACAACAACAACCACAACAACAACAAGGACAGAATCTTGGCCAGAGAAGGATACAAAATGCGAGACCGAAAAGAGTGTTCGATGCACCTCCTTCCACGTATGCAGAACTCTTCCAGACCCTGCTAGGGTTGAACTTGGTTGAAAAGAGGACTTTGGCACCACCTACAGGGGCGGTACTCCCTTATGGGTATGACGCCAACAAGCATTGCGAATTCCATTCCGGGGCACCTGGGAATGATATAGAAGATTGTCAGGCATTTAAACACAAAGTTCAGGATTTATTGGATAGCAAAGCTATTAACTTTGGACAGGTGGGTCCAAATATCGTACAACAGCCTATGCCCAATCATGGGGCAAATGCCATCTTGACGGAAGAAAATTTGAATCTAGTGATGGATGTCAATGAGCTGAAGACACCGTTGGGTGAGATTAAAAGCACGCTGTTAAAAGGGGGTGTATTCCCAGGTTGTGATGAGTTTTGCTTGGATTGTTGGACCCAGCCAAAGGGTTGTAATGAGTTGAAGCAGGGCATTCAGGCTATGATGGATGAAAGGACCTTGCAATTTGATCAAACCGCGATTGAAAAGCCTGTAGAGGCGTTGTGTTATGAGCAGAACGATGTTGCAACGGTGACGATTCCGAGGAAAACAATAATGATAACGGCGCCTGCCAGGCGGCCGACGATCACAATTACTAAAGCAGGACCAGTCCCTTTTGAGAGTACTAAAGCAGTGCCGTGGACTTACGGGTTGGAGGTATATTGCGACGGTGAGAGAATTGAAGTCAATGGACAACCAGCTGGGGTTGTAGATAATGTTGTCGGAACAGGGGGTATGACCAGAAGCGGAAGAATCTTCACGTCACCCGAGGTAGAGGCGGAAAGATTAGCCAAGGGTAAAACCAAGGTAGCTGAGGGTGGTCCTTCTCAGTCGAATGAAAAGGAAACGTCACTTAAGGATGTGGAGGAATTTGTGAGGCTCATTCGTAAAAGTGATTACAAAATCGTGGAGCACCTCCAGCAAACGCCGTCAAAAATTTCCATCCTATCATTGCTGTTATGTTCTGAGGCCCATCGGAACGCTTTGCTGAAGATTCTAGACACGTCGTTCGTTCCTCAAGAAGTTTCTGTTAATCAGTTAGAAGGGGTGATGGCGCATGTCAATGTGGGGCACAGTTTGGGCTTCACAGACTTTGATTTGACTCCGAGAGGGCGAGAGCACAATATGGCATTGCATGTGTCAGTCGAATTCCGGGGCACGGTCATGTCCCATGTTTTAGTAGACACTGGATCTTCCCTGAATGTGCTATCGAAGAAAGCCATGATGAAGTTGGATATCAGGGGGATTATCTGCACGCCCAGTGATTTAGTGGTGAGAGCGTTCGATGGAACGAGGAGGTCGGTTTTTGGATCAATAACATTACCGTTGCAGGTGGGGCCTGAAATATTTGAAACTGAATTCTATATAATGGACATCCAGCCAGCGTATAGTTGTCTTCTTGGGCGCCCATGGATTCATGCTGTCGGGGCAGTCACATCCATGTTACACCAAAAGCTGAAGTATATGGTTGGGGATAGTGTCGTCACGGTTTGTGGAGAGGAAGATATTCTGGTTATCCATTTGTCTTCGTTCAAATATGTCGAGGTCGATGGCAAAATACACGAGACACCTTGTCAAGCCTTCGAGGGGTTGAGAATTAAAGACAAGGCTCAGGGTTCCAGCAAAATATCAGACGTGGCAGTGTCATCCTACAAAGAGGCTCAGGCTCTAGTGCAGGCAGGCAAAACCAAGGGCTGGGGGCAGGTATTGGAGATTCCCGTGAAGAATGACAAGTTCAGGCTAGGGTATCATCCTTCATCGTCAACATCCTCTTCAGGAACGCCCAAGTTCAGAGGGCCGATAACCATTACACCAAATGGGGTGAGCTTCGAGACTATCAATGCTATTTCCGATGCTGAAGACGGAGATAGCGACTGTGATATGGACGCGTGGATCAAGCCAAGCGTTCCAGGACAAAGTCTCTGCAATTGGTCTATCCGGGAAACTGTTCCCGTGACAACTAAACAGTAATGATTTGTTTTCTTAATTGTTGAATAATCCTGTGTCCTACCCGGGGCATAGTGATTTTGTTTAGGGCCATTTGGTTATGTACATTACATTGTTTAATCATGAAATAAAGGCGTTTTTCATATACAAATATTGTGATCCCTGTTTTTCTGTTTTTGTGTTTTACAATAAAATGACAATGTGGTTATTTGCTTTGTCCGTGTTTTGAAGCATTTAACCATTTCCTTTGCAGGATTACTATTTCAGATGACATCTATGAACCGCCTATGACTCACTTCGACTTCGGGCACCCGGTATTTCAGGCTGAGGAAGAGGCTGTTGAAGATGGCGACGTACCAGAAGAGTTGACCTGGTTATTGAAACAAGAAGAAAGAATCATTATGCCTCACGAGGAAGTCATTGAGATTATCAATTTGGGGTCAGAAGAGGTTGTGAGAAACATCCGTATAGGGGCTGCGCTGTAGAGCGACATCAAGCGAAGGTTGGTTGAGATGCTCAAAGAGTACAGTGATATATTTGCTTGGTCGTACGAGGATATGCCTGGGTTGGATACGAATATGGTTGTTCACCGTCTGCCACTGCGAGAGGAATGTCCGCCTATTAAGCAGAAACTCCGAAGAACTAGACCGGATATGACTGTGAAGATCAAGGAGGAAGTTCAAAAACAGTGGGATGCTGGTTTCCTAGCTGTTACCAAATATCCCTCATGGGTCGCTAATATTGTGCCAGTGCCAAAGAAAGACGGTAAAGTGCGAATGTGTGTAGACTACCGTGATTTGAACAAAGCGAGCCCGAAAGATGACTTTCCACTTCCTCACATCGATGTGCTGGTTGATAACACTGCGCATTTCTCCGTATTCTCCTTCATGGATGGCTTCTCAGGCTATAATCAGATCAAAATGGCGCCAGAAGACATGGAGAAGACTACCTTCATTACTCCCTGGGGAACATATCAACGTGCTATGACGACCCTCTTTCACGACATGATGCATAAAGAGATTGAGGTTTATGTTGATGATATGATTGCCAAATCCCAGACGGAGGAGGAGCATTTGGTTAATCTGCTGAAACTGTTCAAGAGGCTTAGGAAGTTCAGGTTGAGACTGAACCCTAACAAGTGCACCTTCGGGGTGAGATCGGGGAAACTACTGGGGTTTATCGTGAGCGAAAAAGGAATAGAGGTTGATCCTGCAAAAATAAAAGCAATACAAGAAATGCCGACGCCTAAAACAGAAAAGGAAGTGCGTGGGTTTTTAGGGAGGTTGAACTATATCGCCCGGTTCATATCTCACTTAACTGCGACGTGCGACCGTTATTCAAGTTTTTGAAAAAGGACCAGGTTGTGACCTGGAATGAAAATTGTCAAAAGGCGTTCGACAAGATAAAAGAATACTTGCAGGAACCTCCTGTTTTGATACCCTCAGTGGCTGGGAGACCTTTGATTATGTATTTGACGGTTCTTGAGGAAAGTATGGGTTGTGTTCTCGGTCAACACGACGAGACCGGACATAAAGAGCATGCGATCTACTATTTGAGTAAGAAGTTTACTGACTGTGAGTCCAGATACTCAATGCTCGAGAAGACGTGTTACGCGCTAGCCTGGGCCGCCAAACGTTTGAGGCAATACATGCTAAATCATACAACCCTGCTAATTTCAAAGATGGATCCAATCAAATACGTGTTTGAGAAGCAAGCACTCTCTGGAAGAATTGCCCGATGGCAGATGGTGTTAACCGAATATGATATCCAATATGTCTCGCAAAAGGCTATTAAAGGTAGCGTTTTGTCGGAGTACCTTGCGGGGCAGCCTGTTGAGGACTACCAATCGATGAGGTTTGATTTTACTGACGAGGATATCATGTACCTGAAGATGAAAGATTGTGAAGAGTCGTTGCCAGACGAAGGGCCAGAGTTGGGTTCCAAGTGGCAGTTAATATTTGACGGAGCTGTAAATTCCTATGGTAGCGGAATAGGGGCAATTATCACCACTCCTCAGGGGTCGCACATCCCCTTTACTGCCCGATTGACCTTTCCCGTTACCAATAACAAGGCTGAATATGAGACTTGCATCATGGGTCTGGAAGAAGCTATTGGTTTGCGAATCAAACATCTGGATGTATACGTGTTGCACCCCAAAATTTGACCAACATTTATTTACCTAGCTGGTGTTCACTAGCATGATCATCTGCTTCTCATTGATATGTGTGCAGTAGATCAAGAGGTATGACTACCCATCAAGATTTATATGAGACTTTGAAGCTAGCCAAGAAGGTTATTCAAATGTTCAAAGGTTGATATCTTTGTCAGAGAAGTTAAGAGATCCTCAGAAAGATTGGTTGAAACCAAGGTTGTGTGCCTCATAACTTGAGAGTTGTAGGGGCTCCTCAGATGATTTTGAGGCTATGAGGATGGACTTGAAGCTTTGAGGGAGCTTATGAGATGTTTTGAAAGCCATCATGAGGCCTAGAGAGGTCATTGTACAGGATTCAGAAGACTCAGCCATGAGTGGTATAATTAGGGTTTGACTGGGTCAACCCTAGGTCAACTGATGATTTAGAGGAGGTTGAGACCTAATCCAAGAGCCATGTGATCATGGATTGATGCATTGAGATGCTATAAGGATGATTCCTAGATCAACTCATCATGATTGAGGAGTTTGAGAAGTTTCAAGCTAGGGTTTCTAAGGCTTGACAGTGTAAAATTCCCTAGTTTGATCCCTATCTTCAAGGAAGTTTAGCTTAAGATGTGATTGTCATTCATCTTACCTACAACATGAATGTTGTAGAGCTTGCTCTTAGCTTTAATTTTAGTACTAGAAGTCCTTGATAGGATTTGTGGAGCTCAAGTTATGACTTTGACAAGTTACAGGTCATCTGAGGTATGTGAATCTGGGTCCTTGAAAGTCACCCAACTTGCATCCAACTTTTGCCCAAGAAGGATGATTCCTATGAACTTTTGGTCAACATGAATGTTGTTCCTCATCTTCTTAGCTTTCTAGAGAGTACTATAAGTCCTTGATAGGATTTGTAGAACTCAAGTTATGGCTTTGACAAGTCAAGGGCATTTTGGTCATTTGGAGATTATAGGTCATTTCAAGCATAAGGCCATAACTCTTATTTCCAAGCTTAAAATGGAAAAATCTTCAACATTAAACTTTCTCAAAATGATGTTTTAAGGCTATTATGGAGGTCATGAGATGTTGAAAAGGATTGTAGCAAAAAATGATAAAAATGACCTAAAATGGAGGCATAAGTTAAATAAGTTGAAGTTGGAAATTGGAAATTCCAAGTTACACATCCAACCCATGGCATATAATAGGTCATTTTGACTCTAAAAGACATTCTAAAAACAATGGTTCAGCCACTTTTTTGAATTGAGGCCTAGATCATGGGGTTGCTTTGGAAAATGGTTGCTTGCATAATAAGGCACAAATGCAAAACTCAAGGAAAGGCAATGTACAAGCTTGCTAAGTATCTTAACACATCCCATATCTCATCTAAGGAGAATTTCAGGTCAGAATTGGTTGTTGCAAGAGGCTTGGCATGAGATGATGCATGAGATGAGATGAATCCATAAACTCTTGACATGAGAATCCCAATTTCTCATTAGATGATTCCAGATGGTTCTAGATGAGTCTAAACCATCCTATATAGTGTATAGAACTTGCTCAGATGCAAGGTTGGTGTGAGATTTGAGAGAAGAGAGAGATAGCCATTTCACTTGCTTCCATTGCAAGTTGAAATCAAATTCCACATTCTGATCCATTTCCATTTCTTCTTTCTATCCAAACACATTCCCTTGATCACACTGAAGCTGTGCAGACCAAATTGAGAGCAAAACCATGGAGATTTGAGGAGATAGCACTTGGAGTTTGAAGGTTGCAAGTCATAATCGGTTTTGGAGATTCAGGCTTTCTTGGTCCAATCTTTTGCAAACAGTAGCAAGATCATCATTCAAGGATTGATTCTGAAGAGTTTGAGAGCTTGAAGTGAAGGTTTGCACCATCTGTTAATCAAGATTCGACAGGTTAGTAACTTTTCTTCTACACCATGATTTAAGCATAATTAGCAAGAATTGTTAGGTTAGAACGGTTAGAGACCATTAGGTGATGGATTCTGGGAAGTTTGGGATCAATTGGTGAGGTTTCAGTTGATGACACCATTTTTGTTTGGACCAAGAACAAGAGATATAGTGAGCTATAGCATGAATTTGATATCAAGAATTAACCAGTGTGAAGTGGTGATCATTCTGAGCCAATTAATTTCAAGAATGGTTAGAACTGAAGTTTGAGCATATCATTGATCTTGGATCGGGTTTGGAGAATTAGGGCATCTCAATTGATTTCAAGGCCATGGTTAGATTCAGGGTGAAATTCTGGACAGATTAGGTTTTGGAATTTTAATTTTCCATGGAGATTTGAGGTGATACGAATTGGTGAAGATTGAGCTATGGAGCTCTGTTTCCATGGCTTCCTCAGTGTGAACCCTAGCTAGAGGAAGAAGACGAAGACGTGGCCGTTGGATGTACGAGGACTCATTGACTGAGACTTAGATCTCACGGCTGAGATTTAATTTTGCTTGAAGAGGGAAATTCTGAAGACACCCAAAACGCGTCGTTTCATTAAAAGGGAGACTGGGCTCAATTGATGTTCGCACCCCACTTTCATGGCCCATTGGATATTGAACTGTATTTCTTTACTTTCTGCACCGTTTCTTTTTCTTTTTCTTTATGATTTTTAATTGATTTTATGATTAAACAATTGGGCCTAGCA
Organism: Lathyrus sativus; assembly: GCA_963859935.3. Classification (NCBI taxonomy): domain Eukaryota; kingdom Viridiplantae; phylum Streptophyta; class Magnoliopsida; order Fabales; family Fabaceae; genus Lathyrus; species Lathyrus sativus. Next base: position 149,498,671 of record OZ012740.1, on the reverse strand, counting down.
CGTTTACTAATTGCACCCCCATTTTAAGCCCATTCATGAAATGAACTGTCTGGCATTGCTATTCACACCATAGTTTTCATATTTTAATTTCTTTTTCTCCATTTTTCATTAATCTTTGAAAAATCATGATAAATAGAAAATTAATTATTTTTGCATGGGGATTTTTTCTCCCATTTCACATTGATGTCTAGAAAATTATAAAATCAAAACATTTGCATTTCATGCATTTTTAATATTTTTTGTGTATTTTCTCTTTTAATAGCATTTTAATTCTTTTATGTTGATGCATAGATTTGTAGAATTTTGTTAAGCTAGTTCCCTTTGAATTTTTAGGCCATTCATTTTAGGATAGTTAGATTAGGATTTTAGCTCCCCTCTGGATTTATTCCATAATTTTGTGATTAATTTTAGGATAGTTTTGATTAGATGACTTTAGGTTGTGTAGAATTAGGTTAATCCTTAACATAGGTCCACAATAACACTAGAATTTTGGGTTTCTAGGTCAAGTTAGACATTGGGACATATAGGGTATCAAGGGTAGGTATATAGGATCCCCTAGAAATTATATTAGATTTTAATATAATAGTATACTATTTTTAGATGATTTTTGTAGTTGATGATTGTTTGTGTTGCCTTTGTGGGCTTGTATTTTTGTTTGCTTTGCTAGGTGAGCTTGAGAGCTTGGTCTTGCTTTGAGGAGAATGGAGGAGCATAGTAGAAGACTTGAAGATTTATTGAGGAGCTTGAGAGCTTGAGAATCTTGGTTGTTTTGTGTTGTTTTAGGGTTAAGGATTAGGAAGAGTTTAGGCTTAGTTAACTTCTTTCTTAAACATGGGTGGTATCTTTCACCTCCATTCCTCCCTATGATTCTAAGTCCTTCCATGGTATACACCTCTCTCCTGTGGAGGGATACATGATGGTACCTAGGAAGTAGAACTTTTGAGGGAACCATTCTCCTGATGTTAAACCCTTATAGGTCACCTTGGGTGATCAATAAGCAGTTTAACACCCCAGCTTATCCAGTTAAGTGATTTCCTCTGGTTTGAGTATCTTGAGAGATGTTGAGCTTGAGTGTGAAGCTTGAAGACTTCATTGAAGAGTATGGAAGAGGATGATTCCCTGAGCATTGCCATTCCAGCTGAAGCTTGAAGAGCAAGAGCAAGTTGATACTTGAAGACCCAATGAAGATCCAGTAAAGACTGAATGAAGAGCTGAGGCTTGAAGATTGAAGGATGAAGGTGATACTTCTAAGTGATTGAAGGTTACTCTGAGAAGCTGGAGCTTGCAGGAAGAGAAGACCAAGTTGAGACTGGTAAAGCAAAGAGAGCTGAAGCTTGAAGAACAAAGGAAGTTGATACTTACTTTGAAGCTGGGAGATCCTGAAGGAACCAAGTTGATACTTGTGGTTAAGAATGAAGCCTGAAGGTGGAATTGATTAAGGAGCTGAAGCATGGAGAAGAGAAGATAAGTTGAAACTTATGTTGAAGGGTTGAAACCTGGAGAAGCAAATTGATATTTGTCAAGAGTGATTGAGGTCTGAAGACTGAGTTGCTGTTAGAAGAGCTGAAGCTTGGAGTTGAGAGAGGAGTTGATCTGCTTTCTTGTTTGTTTTCTTTTCTGTATTGATGTGCCTTGTTTGACTTGCTTGATGCATTAGAATAAGTTCATATCTAGACTAGGTAGAATCTAGGAGCATGATTGCACTAGAGGTTGAGTTGCTCCCTCTGCTTGTATTGTTACTGTATGGCTTTGCTTGCGGGTATTCGGTAGAGCCCAGCTCCCTTGCCCATGTGGTTTGTTTTGCTTGATAGCATGACTTTATCTTCTTATGTATGATTGCAGTTTACTTTATCTTGCTTGATAACATGTTTTATGTTTCAGTATGATTACTGTTATTCATTCTGGCTTGAGGTTGAGATGAGCTTGTGGAGGCTGATGCCCCACACACATTTCCTCCCTCACTTGCATTGCATGCATTTTACAGTCGTTTACTGTATTACTGTTTACTGTTTAAGCTGATGCTTTATCTGTTTCTGTGTATCATTGACATGATCCCTTAGGACTCTCATTTCCTTTGATAAGGAATTGATGATAGAACTTTAGGTTGAAACCTATGCATGATAACTTCTAGGAGTTCCCTGTTCAAACTACAACCATAGGATGAATCCTTGGCATGACAACAGTAGGACTTGATAGTCTCCTCCTAGTTGAGCATGTTCTCTTCTCATCTCAAAACAGCTTAAGATACAGTAATCATGAATGATTTCTTTCGTACGTTACGAGCCTTAAGCTATCGGAGAAAAGATTGTGGGAGAGTTTTTTTTCCACAGTCTGGATGTTTAGTATGGCACCCCTTGGGTGACATGCGACGCATTCACTCTCAGGTCATAGTCTCTAGTGCGATTGAAATTGCAAACACAATAAAAAACACTTCTCCCGTAAAAGACAGAAAATAATGCGTAGTGTCCCGAACTACGTAAGCTCTGATCTCTCATACCCGTTGAGAGTACGTAGGCACAACACTGATGTATTGGCGAGCTACCTTCCCCCATAACCCGTCGTAGGTCGAACTACGTTGACTCTGATTTCTCGTTCTCTGATGAGAATACGTAGGCATAAAGTGCGACGCTTTGCCGAGTCATTTTTCTTTTCTGTTTAAACCAGCCTTGATAGGTAGATAGATAAAACCAACCCGTCCAGTAAACACAACAAGTGTGGATCCTGTCGAGTACGACGGACGTGAGGGGTGCTAATACCTTCCCCTTGCGTAACCGACTCCCGAACCCAGACAATGGTTGCGACGACCTTGTCTTACCCTTTTTTCGTTAGGTTTTTCCGATCGTTTCCTTTCCCATTCTGAGGGATAAATAACGAAAGGTGGCGACTCTTCTGTTGTGCCAGCACCTTATTTTCGCGTAAGCGACAGCTGGCGACTCTGCTGGGGATCGAACCCAGAATCTCTGGTTCTCCGGTTCCCCTGCGAGAGTCAATCCTAGCGCTTGTATGATTACTGGTTGGGTTGTGTTTATTTATCGCAATTTATTTCCCGCACTTTATTTTCAGTATGATATGATTATCTGTGCTGTTGTGGGAAGGGGCATTCTGATGAGTGAGAAGCCAGACCCAGGCTTGAGTGAACATAGCATTAGTTGTGGAAATTAGTGGGCGCGTGCTTGCTTTGCAGGCACTAGTGTCTCATGAAATCCACGCTCAGACGAGGTTCTCCCAGTTGGCTTCCCTTTCAACCCTTTGGGTTGAGACGGTTGCTGGTTTGGTGGATTGTCGACTCTGGGGACCGATCATTTGTGATTCAGCCGAGTGAGGCCGCTTCATGAGCTGGTGATGCCACACCTTCTGGGTATCGTATCACCCCTCTTGAATGTCTGTGACGCTGATGAACGCATAGGATGCCGAACTTGAGTCAGCTTAGGTCCATACCTGTGAGCAGGATTGGGTTTGTTGCAGGAAACTTTGACCTTCAGACCACCTGGTTTTCTTGACAGTGAATCAGTTCTGTTGGTACCAGAGTTTCTCATCTGCAGATATGTTTGTTCTTGATAGAGCAGGTTTTGATCAGAGGATCTTATCATCAGATGTGTATTTGTTCTTGATAGAGCAGATTGGGATCAGAGGATCTTATCATCAGATGTGTACTTGTTCTTGATAGAGCAGGTTTTGATCAGAAGATCTTATCATCGGATGTGTATTTGTTCTTGATAGAACAGGTTTGATCAGAGGATCTTATCATCAGATGTGTATTTGTTCTTGATAGAGCAGGTTTTGATCAGGGGATCTCATTATCAGATGTCTTGATAGAGTAGAGTTCTCGTCATCAGATGTTTGTTCTTGATAGAGCAGATTTATGATTGGGGTCTGAAGATCTCATCAGCAGATGTATGTTTGTTCTTGATAGAACAGAGTTTTATTATCAGATGATTGTTCTTGACAGAGCAGTTTTCTTGGTCCTATATCAGAGGTCTTTATTATCAGACGTTTGTTCTTGACAAAGCAGAATTATGATATTGTGTATATGGCCCTATCAGATGGTTGTTCTTGATAGAGCAGATTTGTGGTCCGATACCGGGGTTCTCTTATTATCAGCTGCAGTGGTTGTTCTTGATAGAGCAGGATTATGGTTTTATTGATACAGAATCTCCACAACGCAGTTGTCTTGATCTCCTGCTGCATGATTGCATTTTACATTATCTTGCATACATTTGCATTTCATTAACGTGTGTCTGTGTTACAGGTACCGTTTTCCCCGATCCAGGATTTCTTGCCTCCTATTGTATTGTTATGGGTTCTCTGAGGAAGACCGTGGCTTACAAGTTCCCTGCCCCTGATGTGGTTAAGTTAACCGGTTTGATTGCTTTAGCAGATGATTCTGTGAGGGATGAGTTCAGAAAATCTTACGGCAGGTTGCTCAGTTTGGTTCATAAACCTTCTGCGTTCGAGGTGAATGGGTTGCACGCTCTGCTGCAGTTCTACGACCCTCCGTTGAGATGTTTCAATTTCCAGGATTTTGTTCTCGCACCCACGCTGGAAGAATATGCTGATTTGATAGGTGTGCCTATCAAGAGGCAGATGCCTTTTGTTCATATGGATGCTGAGCCTGATCTGGCTGGTTTAGCTCCTTCACTTCATTTGGATGCCTCTGAGTTGGTATTGTCTAGTTGGAACAAGGTTCCTGGTTTCTCCTTGCAGTTTCTAGTGGGAAAGGCTCAGCAGTGCGCCAAAGACGGATGTTGGATCGCATTCAATGCCATCCTCGCTCTGTGCATATATGGCATCATTCTGTTCCCCAACATGCCCGATTTTGTAGACTTCGACGCATTTCACATCTTCGCATCAGGGAATCTAGTCCCTACCTTGATAGGAGATGTCTACCATTCTATCCACTATAAAAATGAGAACAGGAGGGGCAAGAATGTCTCATGCTGTGTACCCTTGCTTTACAAATGGCTTGATAGCCATCTGCCCAAGAGGGGTCCTTTTGTCTCGTCTGCAGCCACAGCTGAGTGGTCCGAGCGTCTGATGAGTTTATCTGCAGAGGATATCGACTGGTTTGACAGAGATAGGTTGGGTACTGAGATGATCTTCAGCTGCAGCGGGTTTCCAAACGTGCCTTTGATAGGCAGGAAGGGCTGTATAAACTACAATCCGTCGTTGTTGGTCCGACAGTTCGCGTATGCTTTGAGAGCTCCGCCGAAAGAGGAAGAAGTGCAGGAATCTCTGTACCTCACTGGTCTTCTAGAGGGGGATCTGTTATCCAAGCTTCAGCGCGCATGGAATGGTATCAGTAAGAGAGGAAAACCATTGCTGGGAAGAAGCAATAATCAAGCATACCCTCCGTACGTGACTTGGATCAGAGCCAAGGCAGATGCTATAGGGATGCCGTTTCCTCGTGCCAAGCCAGAAAGCCCTCCAATGATTGAAGAGCCTACTACTGTGCCCATTCAGCAGCATAATCAGGTGTTGGCTGAGCGAGATGAATTGAAGAGGGCCAATGAGGAACTGGAGAAAGAATTGGCTCAGCTCCGAAGCGAGAGGAACGAAGCCGTTCATTCCTTCAAAAGGCAGACAGAGCTGGTGAACCGGCTGGGGACAGACCTGACTAAGCAGATAGTCGAGCGTGAGCGCATGGGTCAAGACTTCAAAGCTGTTAACGATGTACTGGCTACGAAGAAGCAGCACTTGGACGAAGCATATCGGAGGATATCCAAGTTCAACCAGCACTGGAAGGCTTCCCTGGCCACCATGAAAGAGCGGGAGGATAAGCTGATGCTACAGATCTCCAAGCTGGAAGCCCAGGTGAAGGATAGTGAGAAGAGGTTTGATGAAGAAACCGCTCGCAGATACGCCGCCGAAGGCCAGCTCAACAAAGCTCTCGCTAACCTGAAGGAGCGCAAGCTGACGTTTGAGTCCAAGAAGAGGAAGTTAGAAGATTGCTTCGGCGAAGGAGCATGGGAAGGTTCGGTCGAAGGACTTCAGTACACCATTGTGCAGAGGGAGTTACTCGTCGAGGGGTTACTCACTCTGCCAGATCATCCAGAAACGAAGGAGTTGTTGGAAGAGTATCGCGCCCGTGGCCGTACTTGACTATTTGTATTCCTTTTGTTTTGATCATTGTTGTATGCCGACCATCACCAGGCTTGTTGGCTGAGGTCACGCTGTTGATTCATCTTGTACTCGCTGATGTTGTGTACTGCCTTGACAGGCTTTCTTTATATATGAGATTGTTATTTCCATGATTGGACTCGGACTTCTTCTTATTATCAGCACTGGCACTCAGGCACTAGGATCGGGGGAGATCTCCCTAACACACAGACACACGCATGCATTTGCATGAAGCATTTGCATGACGAGCATTTTGTTGTTTTTCCTAACCCTTTTGTGTTTACAGGTTTTTTCAGGTCTTTCAGGTTGTCTCAGGTAGTTCCAGGATTGATCAGAGACCTATTCACCGCTATCCGACTAGAGCTAATCAGACCAGAATCATGGAGCAAGTGCAAACTGATGTTCAGGAACTCCGCGAAAGGATGGATCGCTTCATGGAGCTCATGCAAGCGGTCGCCAATGGCCAGGATCAGCTCAGAACTTTGGTTCAGCCTTTGATTTCCAGGGTTGATAGCAACGGCGTACTCCATGGTGGGACTGTGCCTACTCCTCCACCAGTTGAAACTCCGCAGAATGGTGTTCCCGTGACTGGGGGAAACGGCAGTGCTAACGGCAATGTGATGGCCAACATCAGACTCAATACGACGAGCGTCGGTAATGGGAGTCTGGGAGCTAATGTCAATGTCGGGCCGGGCAACGGCAATGCAGGCGTCGGGAATCTGTTTGTGCCTTAGCCATGGCTAGAGGATCGTCAGGACGATGTGTTCTCTCAGAGAGGTGCTGAAGGGGAGCTGAATGCTGAAGCACAACTTAGATTCAAGGAACTTGAAGATAAAATGAGAGATATCGAGAATCAGAATACTTTGGGCGTTGATATGTCCAAGCTGGGATTAATTGCTGATTTCAAGGTGCCTCCCAAGTTCAAGGTACCTGACTTTGAAAAGTATAAGGGCACCACTTGCCCTCGTGTCCACCTGAGATCGTACTACAGAAAAATGTCTGCTCATTCCGAAGACGAGATGTTGCTGATGCACTTCTTCCAAGACAGTCTTTCCGGGCCATCCCTCGAATGGTACATGAGTCTGGAGCCCACTAGTGTGCGCACATGGAAGGATCTTGCTGAAGCATTTGTGCACCACTACCAATACAATAGCGACTTGGCCCCGAACCGAGTTCAGCTGCAGAATCTGTCGCAGAGGAACAATGAAGGGTTTAAGGAGTACGCCCAGCAGTGGCGTGAGTTGGCAGCCAGGGTTCAGCCGCCGATGGTTGAACGTGAGCTCGTGCAGATGTTTGTAGCCACCCTCCCAGGGGTTTACTATGAAAAGTTGGTCAGCGGTATGTTTGGCACCTTCTCGGATCTCATTATCATGGGTGAGCACGTAGAGAATGGGATCAAGATCGGGAAAATTCAAGGTGAGTCATCCTCAGCTGGGGGAGGCGGAAAGAAACCTTATGCTGGCAAAAGACGGGAAGGAGAAGCGAGTGCTGTGACCAACGCTCGAAGGAAGGGTAAAGGCCCTCATCAGCAGGTGGCCAGTATAAATATCCCGGCAACTCCGCAGCAGCAACCGAATCAACAGGGATACAGGAAGTATCAGAATTGGGCACCTTTGGCGAACTGTCACTTCGAGACACCGCCCATGTCGTACGCACAACTGTTACAGACTTTGCTCCAGCTACAGTTGATCCAGAAGAGGATGCTGGCTCCCTTGACAGGGGCACCTCCACCAGGGTACGACGCGAATGCCACTTGTGAGTTCCACTCAGGGGCACCAGGCCACACAATCGAGAACTGCAAAGCCTTCAAGCATAAGGTGCAGGACATGGTGGATGCCAAGATCATCAACTTCTCCGATAATGTGCCCAATGTCACGAAGAACCCTATGCCGAATCATAGGGGAGGCGGAGTGAACGCCATTATCAAAGACGAGAGTTCGTATTTGTTGACTGACGTCAGAGACCTGAAGACGTCGCTTAGCTTCGTTAAAGCTAAGTTGCTGAAGAGATGGTTCTTTCCAGGTTGCGGAGAGCTATGCATGGACTGTGCCACACGTTCTGATGGATGTGAGCAGTTGGTAGAAGGAATCCAAAGTCTGATGACTGAAGGGATTCTGCAGTTTAGCCGGAGGGCTGAAAGTGGATCAGGAGAGGTAGTGCTGAAGCAAGCCGATGAGGTCGCCACCATCACCATCCCTCGCCGGCCGATATCTATTTCTGCGCCCAGACCGCCCACAATTACTATCATCAAAGCTGGGCCAATACCCTTCGAGAGCACTAACGCCGTTCCGTGGCATTATGGGGCTGAAGTCTATTGCAACGGAAAGAAGTTGGAGCTAGAACCGTTTGGGTCGACTATGGAGAACCTTGCGGGAATCAGTGGTATTACTCGCAGCGGAAGAGTGTTTGCACCACCAGAGGTCGTGGCGGATAAAGCGGTCAGAGCTGATGCGGCCGATAAAGGTAAAAGTAAAGTCGTTGAAGAGGTCCCGTGTGGGGTAGAAAAAGACTTGCTTGTTAAAGATGTCGAGGAGTTTATGCGGTTGATTAAAAAGAGTGACTACAGGATTGTAGATCATCTCCATCAGACGCCCTCGAAGATTTCCATTCTCAACTTGTTGCTGTGTTCTGAAGCATACCGCAATGCGCTGCTGAAGGTGTTGAACGCCGCATATGTGCCGCAAGAAATATCGGTGAATCAGCTAGAAGAGGTTGTAGCCCATGTTAATGCTGGAAATGGGCTAGGTTTCACAGACTTGGAGCTGACGCCAAAAGGGAGGAATCACAATAGTGCCCTGCACATCTCGATAGAGTGTAGGGGCACGATTATGTCGCACGTGTTGGTGGACACAGGTTCGTCACTTAATGTTCTTCCGAAGAAGGCATTAATGAAGTTGGATACTCGTGGAGTGATCTGCACACCCAGTGATCTGGTTGTGAAGGCGTTCGATGGGACTAAATGCCACGTTTTCGGGGAGGTGACCCTGCCAATCCAAGTCGGTCCGGAAACGTTCGACGCGGTCTTTTATATTATGGACATCATGCCTGCCTACAGTTGTCTCTTGGGCCGGCCGTGGATCCATGCTGCTGGTGCCGTGACCTCCACGTTGCACCAAAAGCTCAAATATGCTGTCGGAGGAAGCATCGTAACCGTTTGCGGCGAGGAAGACATAATGGTGAGCCATTTGTCGTCCTTCAAGTATGTGGAGATGGATGGCGAAATCCATGAGACTCTATGCCAAGCGTTTGAAGCCGTCAAAGTGAAGGACGTAGCTCCTGTGGTCACAGAAAAGCCAGAGATGACTCTCTCCTCGTTCAAGGAAGCTCGGGCCGTTGTCCAAGCCGGATCTACCCCAGGCTGGGGGCAAATTTTTGGAGATACCTAACAAGCAAGATAAGTTTGGGTTGGGATATTCTCCTGGAGCTGAAGCTTCTTCTTCTTCTAGCAGTGCGTCGCGAGGTAAAGGGCCGATCCAGTTTACCAGTGGCGGAGTAATTTTCGAAAGCATCAACGCGGTGTCTGAAGACAGCGGAGACAGCGACTGTGACCTCGACTCTTGGATCCAGCCAAGCAAGCCAGGCGAGGGCCTCAACAATTGGTCCGTCAAGGATATCATCCAGATGACAAGCGAAGAGTAATGATTTACTTTTTCCAATCATTGTACAACCCTATGTCCTGCCCGGGGCATAGTGGTTTTATTGTCAGGGCCTTGTTGGATTATGTACATGTATTTTGTTAATAAATCAAAGGCGTTTTCTTCGTATTCAAATATTGTGATCTTTGTTATTCCTGTTTTATATTTGTTTTGAAAAACAATAAAATGGCAACGGGGTTTGTGCTAACCTGCATATCCTTGTTTTAAACTTAACCCTTGTTATTGCAGGATCCACATAACAGATGACATCGACTCTGGACCTTCTACGGCTCACTTCGACTTCGATGGGTCGATCTATCAAGCCGAAGAAGAGATTGATGAAGACGAAGACCTTCCTGAAGAGTTGGCCCGCTTGTTGAAACAAGAGGAGAAAGTTATTCTGCCTCATGAGGAGGAGATCGAGATCGTGAATCTGCGTTCTGAAGAACTCGTCAGAAACGTTAGGATAGGGGTTGCACTGCAGAGTGATGTCAAGCAGAGATTGGTCGAGATGCTGAGAGAGTATAGTGACGTCTTTGCTTGGTCATACAAAGATATGCCCGGACTTGACACGGACATCGTGGTCCACCACTTGCCGCTACGAGAAGATTTCCCTCCCGTTAAGCAGAAGCTTAGGAGGACGAGACCGGATATGGCCGTTAAGATCAAAGAAGAAGTGCAGAAACAGCTTGATGCTGGCTTCTTAGCGGTCACTACTTACCCTCCGTGGGTCGCCAACATAGTGCCTGTACAGAAGAAGGACGGTAAGGTACAAATGTGCGTCGATTATCGGGATTTGAATAGGGCGAGCCCTAAAGACGATTTCCCGCTGCCTCATATCGATGTGTTGGTCGACAACACAACCCAGTTCTCCGTGTTTTCATTCATGGATGGCTTCTCCGGCTACAATCAGATCAAGATGGCGCCGTAGGACATGGAGAAAACGACATTTATTACTCCCTGGGGAACGTTCTGCTATAAGGTAATGCCTTTCGGTCTGAAGAACGCAGGGGCCACTTACCAACGAGCAATGGTTACTTTGTTTCATGACATGATTCATCATGAGATTGAAGTCTATGTTGATGACATGATTGCGAAGTCCCAAACGGAGGAGGGAAATCTGATCAATTTCCTGAAGCTTTTTGAGAGGCTTAGGAAGTTCAGGTTGAGGCTGAATCCTAACAAGTGTACTTTCGGAGTACGGTCCGGAAAGTTGCTGGGGTTTATCGTGAGCGAAAGAGGCATCGAGGTTGATCCTGCGAAAATAAAAGCCATACAAGAAATGCCAGTGCCAAAAACAGAAAAAGAAGTTCGTGGTTTCTTGGGTCGAATAAACTACATTGCAAGGTTTATCTCTCAGCTCACCGCCACGTGTGAGCCGATGTTCAAACTTTTAAAGAAAGATCAGGCGATTATCTAGAATGAGGATTTCCAGAAGGCATTCGATAAAATAAAGCAGTATCTCCAGGAACCTCAAATCTTGATACCCCCAGTGGCTGGACGACCTCTAATCATGTACTTGACAGTTCTTGAGAATAGTATGGGGTGTGTTCTCGGTCAGCACGACGAGACGGGTAGAAAGGAGCATGCCATTTACTACTTGAGTAAAAAGTTCACTGACTGTGAATCTCGCTACTCGATGCTGGAGAAGATGTGTTGTGCACTAGCCTGGGCTGCCAAACGTTTACGACAGTACATGCTCAATCACACCACCATGCTAATTTCGAAGATGGATCCAATCAAGTACGTCTTCGAGAAACAGGCTCTTTCGGGCAGGATTGCCAGATGGCAAATGGTGTTGACGGAATATGATATTCAGTACGTTTCCCAGAAGACCATCAAGGGAAGCGTATTGTCTGATTACCTTGCCGAATAGTCGATCGAGGATTACCAGCCGATGAAATTTGAATTCCCTGATGAGGATATCATGTTTCTCAAAGCGAAGGATTGCGATGAACCGTTGGCCGACGAGGGGCCAGATAAGAAATCCCAGTGGAAGTTGATATTCGACGGGGCGGTTAATTCTTATGGAAGTGGCATCGGGGCGATCATCACGACTCCCCACGGATCCCACATCCCGTTCACTGCGAGACTGGCGTTTCCGGTCACCAATAATGAAGTGGAGTACGAAGCATGCATTATGGGTCTAGAAGAGGCAATTGATTTGAGAATCAAGAACCTAGACGTATATGGTGACTCGGCACTTGTGATTAACCAGATTAAAGGGGAGTGGGAGACTCGTCAATCGAATTTGGTGCCGTACATGAATTATGCCAGAAGGCTACTTCCGTTCTTTGATCGAGTGGAACTCCATCATGTGCCCAGGGCCGAAAATCAGATGGCTGATGCTTTAGCCACGTTGGCTTCAATGTATAAAGTCAATTTTTGGAATGTGGCTCCAAGAATTGTCCTTTCTCGTCTTGATAGACCTGCATTCGTCTTTGCAATCGAGGAAGCCGCTGACGGCAAGCCATGGTTCCATGACATCCAGACTTTCCTTATGACTAAGGAGTATCCTGCGAGTGCGCAGCCCAGGATAAGAAGACTCTGAGGAGGCTGTCTGGAAATTTTTATCTCAATCCTGATGGAGTTTTGTACAAGAGAAACCACGATCTCGTGCTACTCAGATGTGTAGATGATAAAGAGGCGAGTATGCTCATGGAAGAAGTCCATGAAGGCACATTTGGTACGCACGCCGGTGGGCACGCTATGACGAGAAAGATCCTGAGAGCAGGATACTACTGGCTGACGATGGAATCGGATTGCTTTAAATTCACGAAGAGATGTCATAAATGGCAGATTTATGCTGATAAAGTTCATGTGCCGCCGTGCCCGTTAAATGCCATGTCCTCCCCGTGGCCGTTCTCCATGTGGGGCATCGACATGATAGGTAAGATCGAGCCCACTGCATCTAACGGTCATCACTTCATTTTGGTAGCTATCGACTACTTCACCAAGTGGGTGGAGACAGCCTCGTATGCTAATGTGACCAAGCAGGTGGTGGCTAAATTCATAAAGAGGGACATCATCTGTCGTTCCGGAATTCCCGAGCGGATCATTATTGATAATGGTTCGAATCTGAATAACAAGATGATGAAGGAGCTGTGCCAGAGTTTCAAGATTGAACACCACAACTCATCTCCTTACCGGCCGAAGATGAATGGCGCCGTTGAAGCGGCCAATAAGAACATAAAGAAGATTGTTCAGAAGATGGCCGTGACCTACAAAGACTGGCATGAGATGATGCCATTTGCATTGCACGGTTATTGTACGACGGTACGTACGTCAACCGGGGCAACTCCTTTCTCCTTGGTGTACGGTATGGAAGCTGTCCTACCATTAGAAGTGGAGATCCCTTCTTTGCGAGTTTTGGTTGATGTGAAACTCGACGAGGCATAATGGATTAAGAACCGATTAAACCAACTCAGCCTGATGGACGAGAAGAGGTTGGCATCGATTGCGTTTGGTCGTTTGTACCAAAGCCGAATGAAGAAAGCTTATGACAAGAAGGTGCGTCCTAGAAGCTTTCAGACGGGTGATCTCGTCCTGAAGAAGATTCTTCCTCCACACTCCGATCACCGGGGCAAGTGGACTCCGAATTACGAAGGTCCGTACCTCGTCAGCAAGGTCTTCTCGGGAGGAGCTTTGTTGTTATCCACGATGGATGGTGAAGATTTTGCATCCCCGGTGAACGCGGACACAGTTAAAAAATACTTTGCTTGAAAGTGACCCGCTGGACAGTAAAAAGAGAGTCCAAGCAAAAATGGGGCATCCCAGCGAACCATAAAAAATGAAAAAAGGTTCGGGCAAAAATTAGGGATATAAATTGAAAAAATGTACACCTGCAAAGTTGAAAACCCGGATGGGCGACTTTGGCAAAAAAAGGGTATCCCGGTGAACTGAAAACCTGCAAAGGGCGGTTCACGCAAAAGTTAGGGATTTGAAAAAGCAAATGACTGCGTTCCGCGTGTGGACTTTCTTTGTTTGGTGGTTTGGAAGACCTGAGGGCCGTTTATCTGAATCAATCTCTTTTGAAGCTGAAGCGTCGGAGAAGTATCGAAGTCGAGTGGGTCATAGAGGGATCAACTCATGGTGTTCGTCTACGCCTCGTTGCCGACATTTGTATATACTGATGTATATTTATGTTTTATTTTTGCACGGCTTCCTCATTCCAGGAGCTTGCATCTGTTGTAAAACATTTTTACCCGTTCAGGGGTTCGTTATCAATAAAATGCATACTATTCAGCAATTCTGTTTGTCTGTTTAGCATTTATCTGTTTTGTTTGCGAAAAAGAACGTCGATGTTTTTGATAAAATGCGCATACATAAACTTACTGGCCTAGGCCACTGATTGTTGAAACAATGAATTACTTGAACATTGTCACAAGATGATAACCTTGATAGGTCCCTTTGAGAAGGGTATCTTGTCTGTTTGTTTGTGTTGTTACAGGTGTAGCATATTCCAGACAGTGCACCGTGCACATCCCCCAAGCAGGATGATTCCTCCTTCTCTAGCAGAGTTCAGCCGCCTCTCCCTGCAGAGTCTGAACGTGAGATCGTGAACATTGATATGTCTCCCCAGGCAGAGAAGATTCTCTCCCCCAATCAGACGCATCCTGAAGGAACGTCATCTCCTCAGCTGAGTCATTCACTGAAGTGTGCAGCAACTGATGGTTCAAGACTGAAGTCTCCAGCGGAATTGAGATTCCCCACCAGAGTCGTACCCTCCCCCGAAGCCGGATGATTCCTTCTTCCCTAGTGGAATTGAGATTCCCCACAGAGTCGTACTCTCCCCCGAAGCCGGATGATTCCTTCTTCCCCAGCGGAATTGAGATTCCCCACCGAGTCGTACTCTTCAGCAAGCGGAGTGATTTCTCCTTCCTCAGCCGAGTTTGCAGATCCCCAAGAGAGCCGAATCCTTGGAAGCTGCTCAGACCATGATTGGTTTTCCCCAGTGGAATGTTGAACAGCTGATGCTGTGTTTCCCCCGCCAGAGTCGTTATCTCCAAGGAAGTAGCCGTGAAGGCCGTGCAGTTTATTCCCGCGATTGATATCGCTGCCCCTCAGCAGGTCCAGGTTCTCGTAGAGCTTCTTCCCCCCGCGGCAGTCAACTGAAGTTCATTTCCCCCGCGGAGTCCAATTGAGATTGGCGTGACCTTGTTCCCCTCAGCAGGATGATGATTCCTCCATCTGAGTAGTTCTTTCTCCTTGACAGGAGGATTCTCCCTTCAGCATTTATTTTGCTGACGGGATCGCATCATTGTGCATGACTGCATAGCATTTATCATAAACGCATAGCATTTCCACCGTGTGGAGCATTGCGCCATTGCCGAAGCATATGGATAATAAACATGATACAGGTTGTTACCGTTCTTGATTTGCAGGTGGTCCGCTGTATAATTGATTGCTCAAGATGATTCTTGAATTCTCCCCAGCGAAGTCTTCCTGCTCAAGATGATTCTTGAAGTCCCCAGCAGAGTCGCCAGTTGTCGCTTATGCGAAAATAAGGTGCCGGCACAACAGAAGAATCACCACCTTTCGTTATTTATCTCTCAGAACGGGAAAGGAAACGATCGGAAAAACCTGACGAAAAAAGGGTAAGACAAGGTCGTCGCAACCATTGTCTGGGTTCGGGAGTCGGTTACGCAAGGGGAAGGTATTAGCACCCCTCACGTCCGTCGAGTACGACAGACGTGAGGGGTGCTAATACCTTCCCCTTGCGTAACCGACTCCCGAACCCAGACAATGGTTGCGACGACCTTGTCTTACCCTTTTTTTGTCAGGTTTTTCCGATCGTTTCCTTTCCTGTTCTGAGGGATAAATAACGAAAGGTGGCGACTCTTCTGTTGTGCCGACACCTTATTTTCGCGTAAGCGACAATACAGAGACTCAGCTCTAGTGGTGAATCAGATTAAAGGAGAATGGGAGACACGTCAGCCCAAATTGATGCCATATATGAATTATGCCAGGAGATTGTTGCCTTTCTTTGACAATGTGAAATTGCATCATGTGCCACGAGCAGAAAATTAAATGGCTGACGCCTTGGCTACATTGTCTTCAATGTATAAAGTTAACTTCTGGAACGAGGCTCCTCTGATTGTTATCTCTCGGCTTGATAGGCCTGCATTCATATTTGCCATTGATGAGGCTCCAGATGGTCAACCCTGGTACTTTGACATCCAGAATTTCCTGAAGAACAAGGAGTATCCGGCTGGGGCATCCAGTCGAGATCAGAAGACTCTCAGGAGATTAGCTGGCAATTTCTATCTGAATCCTGACGGTGTTCTATATAAAAGAAATCACGACTTGGTGTTGCTACGTTGTGTAGATGAGAAAGAAGCAAAGTTGCTCATGGAAGAGATACATGAGGGTACGTTGGTACACATGTTGGTGGGCATGCTATGACGAGAAAACTGCTGCGGGCAGGTTATTACTGGCTAACTATGGAAACAGACTGTTTCAAGTTTGCAAAGAGGTGTCATAAATGCCAAATTTATGCGGACAAGGTCCATGTACCCCTAAGTCCTCTGAATGTGATGTCATCCCCGTGGCCGTTCTCGATGTGGGGAATTGATATGATCGGGAGGATTGAGCCTACGGCATCCAACGGACACCGGTTCATCTTGGTGGCAATTGATTACTTCACCAAATGGGTGGAAGCAGCATCATATGCCAATGTCACCAAACAAGTGTTCGCCAGATTTATCAAACGAGATATTATCTGCAGATATGGAATCCCTGAGCGGATTATCACCGACAACGGTTCAAAAGAGTTGTGTCAGAATTTCAAGATTGAGCATCACAACTCTTCTCCTTATCGGCCCAAGATTAATGGCACTGTTGAAGCGGCCAATAAGAACATAAAGAAGATTGTTCAGAAGATGGTTGTGACCTACAAGGACTGGCACGAGATGCTACCTTTCGCTTTGCACAGTTATCGTACGATGGTACGCACATCAACCGGGGCAACCCCTTTCTCATTGGTATACGGAATGGAGGCAGTGTTACTGTTAGAGGTCGAGATTCCTTCCTTGAGGGTTTTATGAGATGTCCAACTTGACGAGGCAGAATGGGTTAAAGATAGACTGAATCAGCTCAGCTTAATGGATGAGAAGAGGCTAGCTTCTCTCGCATACGGTCGATTGTATCAGAGCCGGATGAAGAAAGCGTACAATAAGAAGATATGTCCGCGAAGCTTTCAGACGGGCGACCTTGTGCTGAAGAGGGTTCTCCCACCACAAACAGATCACAGGGGCAAGTGGACCCCTAATTACGAAGGTCCCTACGTTGTCAGAAAAGTCTTCTCTGGAGGAGCCTTACTACTATCTACCATGGATGGTGAAGACTTTACGTCTCCTGTGAATTCGGACGCAGTTAAAAAATACTTTGCTTGAAAGTGACCCGCTGGACAGTAAAAAGAGAGTCCAGGCATAAATGGGGCATCCTGGCGAACCCTAAAAAATGAATAAAAAGGTTCGGGCAAAAGTTAGGGATAAAATTGAAAAGATGTACACCCGCGAAGTCGAAAACCTGCAAAGGGCGACTTCGGCAAAAAGGGTATCCCGGTGAATTGAAAACCCGTAAAGGGCGATTCACGCAAAAGTTAGGGATTAAAAAAGCAAATGACTGCGGTCCGGATCTGATACAACATTGCTTAGTGGTTTGGGAGTACCTGAGGGTTCGTTTATCCAACACAATCTCTTCCGAAAATTGGATACCGGGAAAGCGCCAGAGTCAAGCGAGTCATAGGAGGATCAGCTCATGATGTTTGTCTGCACCACGTTGCCGACATGTATGCAAGTATTGTTTTATATTTTTATGCTTTTTGTGCATATACGTATGTGTGTATGCGTAACTTCCTCTTTTCAGGAGTTTCATTCGATGTACAAAGCTTCGCCTATTTACAGGCTCAATCAATAAAACATGTTATTCATTATTTGATGTTTGTGCTTTACTGTTTTGTATGTGGAAAACGCCGATGTTCCGATGAACTCGCATGTGCATAACTTTGCTGGCCCTTGCCAATAATTGCTAAAACTTCGAATTGACTGAAGTAATGTCGCGAATGCTAACCCGAATAGATTTGGTTGTATAGATTTGTTTTGTCTCGTTTGTGTTGTGCATGGTTCTCGCCCTTGAAGCGGACAATCAGAAAATGGTGGCCCCAGCTAGCGGCTTCGGATGAATGACTTGACTTTATTTGATGTTATTTCCCAGCAGGTTGCACCTCACCCCCCAGAGGTTGAGATGACGTTACCCCTTACCAAAAGAAGGATTATTTTCCCCAGAAGAGTATCCTCATGGAAGTGGTCCACAGGATGTCCCCCGCAAGACAAGATCAGTATCACGTGCAAAGGTTATACTCCTCAGAGAGTCGAGTAAGTGCACGTTCAATCCCCAGCTGGGAGGATTTCCGTGGCGTATAACCAAGATAATAGATTCAGAAGGATTATCCCCACCGAGGATGGTTTTCTTTCTCCCCACAGGTCGTCATGCCTTCGTCAGGATGATTATCCCCAGCGGAGTGGTAGTTCCGGGTTTGTGAACTGTACCCAGACAGTTGTCCTCCAGAAGGGTTGCTTCTCCCCCAGCGGAGTTAATCTTCCCAGCAGGTGTTATTCTTTCCTCCCAGTGGAAATCGATGTGTAATCTCTCCCCGACAGAGTTGGTTGTATTTCCAGCATTTATTTTTCCAGAATACTCTGCGATACCCGTTCATCCCCAACAGGGTGGTATTTGTCCTCAACAGCCGTGTTGAAGCAAGCTTGTCAGAGTATCCCCAGCAGCCCGAACCTGCATTTGCATTTGCATACATTATCATGTTTGCATCTACCCACAAACGCGTAGCATTTCCATGCCGTATGGAGCATTACGCCATTGTCAGACATACGCATTTTGAAACATAAACCAGGTTGGTTAACCTTTTGCTTTCAGGTGTGTTTCTCAGCAGGAGTATGCAGTTACAGTGCAGATGTGTTACCAGACGATCGAGGTCTCGTCGTGAGACATATGATAACACAATTCTTGTTATCATTCCCCACAGAGTTACTGGTTGAAGTTTCTCTTGTCCGACCAACGGGGTGTTTTTCTTCAGGTTTGTTGTCACGGCAGCATGTCAGGGTTTCATGAATCAAGATTTCAGAAGCGGTCACTTGTTGTCGAAATGGGTGTCAGGCAGTTATTTTCAGAATATCCCCAGTGGAGTTAGCTACTGCAAAGAATATCCCCAGTGGAGTTATTTTCAAGATGAATTTTCCCGTATGAAGCAGGCGGATGAACTTTCCTGTATGAATCAGGCAGATGAATTTTCCCGTATGAAGCAGGCGGATGAACTTTCCTATAAGAATCAGGTAGACGTGTTTTCCCGTATGAAGCAGGCGGATGAATGTTCCTGTAAGAATCAGGCAGATGAATTTTCCCGTATGAAGCAGGCGGATGGACTTTCCTGTATGAATCAGGCAGATGTATTTTCCCGTATGAAGCAGGCAGATGAATTTCCCTGTAAGAATTAGGCAGATGTATTTTCCCGTATGAAGCAGGCAGATGAACTTTCCTGTATGAATCAGGCAGATGGACTTTTCCCGTATGAAGCAGGCGGAGGGAGTTTCCTGTAATCAGGCAGATGGACTTTTCCTGTATGAAGCAGGCGGATGGAGTTTCCTGTAATCAGGAAGATGACTTTTCCTGTATGAAGCAGACGGATGAACTTTCCGGTATCCAGATAAATGATTCTCCCGTGATAGACAGAGTATGTGAGTTGTGTTCCGATATTTGACAAAAGTATTTTCCCCAATGAAGTCGCCGTGATTTACTCGTGTTACTATCCCCAGTAGAGTCCTCCTCAAAGTCGTTTGTGGGTTTGGGACCAACGGAGTTGGCTACTACAGAGGTAGGCAGAGAAACGGTATTCAGATGCTTTTCCCGTATGAAGCAGGCAGATGAACTTTCCTGTGTTTAGGAAGATGGACTTTTCCCGTATGAAGCAGGCGGATGGAGTTTCCTATAATCAGGCAGATGACTTTTCCCGTATGAAGCAGGCGGATGAACTTTCCTGTGTTCAGGCAGATGTATTTTCCTGTATGAAGTAGACGGATGGGGTTTCCTGTGTTTAGACAGATGATGTGCCTGTAGGGATAGGCAGATGAGTTCCCTGTGATTAAACAGAAATGTTTCCCCAGCGAAGTCGTCGGGATTTTTCTGTGTTGACAAAATATAACGTCCTAACGTGGATAAAGTTCTATCCCGCGATGATAGAATTTCTTTCGGGTTGATGAAAATGATCCCAAGCACGGTTGCTAATTCATTGTCTCCTTATTAACAGACGGCGGAGTTTTAACATGGAAAAAAGGCGAGAGGTTTCGACAAGAGAGAGTTCAAGGCCTGGGGTGTTACACAGGCGGTTGACGTTGAAATCAGATTTTTGATATCAGATAATTGATCAGTTTGTTGCCGTAAAAATCGGATTCAGTTAGCGTATGTTGTTATCCAAGCAGTTTGTGCAGTTTGTTTCTGCGGTTGACAAATTTCCGGGTTCTTGGTATTCAACCGTCTCGTACCTCGATTATTTGAAGGTCGTTCGCTCTTCACCCAATCGGGTCCAAGCCATTTTAATAGGGGCAGCTGTTGCACCCTAAAATTTGCTCAACCTATTTCACCTGGTTTATGTTTCAATTGCATTATCATTTGCATAGTGACATCATGTACATGATCCAATTATTTGCGTATCATAACATAGCAAGTCATCTCACAGGGGATCAAGTGCCATCCTTATCTAAAGAAGCACACCAAGGGGCCTTATTCAAGCTGAAGAACATCCAAGTCATCAAGGAATGGGTTGAAGCTTTGAGGAGATTTGAATGTCAACAAGTGGATTGCTCTCCTAACTTGAAGTGTATTGAGGGTCATCAATGGGGTATGAAGCATGGAATCATGGATTTGAGGTGTGTATGGATCCCATGGGAGGCCTAGAGATCCCTATTGAAGCTTAGACAAGTCATGGCATCAAGTTCAAGAAACACAGTTGAGGTGTGTACAAGTAGGGTTTCATCTGGGTAACCCTAGGTCAAGGAGAGTAGAGAAAGGGCATCAAGACCTAGCTCTAAGTCATGGAAGTCATGGATTGAGATGTTAAAGCATGTGTATGGATGAATCAAGATCAAGTTCAAGAGAATCAAGAGTGATTGGAGGGGTTTGAGACAGGGTTCTTAGGGTAAAATCCCCTGTATAGCACTAGACTTCCAAGCCACACAAGTCCAAATACAAGTTTCAAATGGATTCTTGGTCAACATGAAACTTGTAGGGCTTCTCAATAGCTTTAATTTGAGTACTAGAAGTCTTCAAGAAGATTTGTATAACTCAAGTTATGGTTCTTACAAGTTATGGGTCACCAGGGGACACTGAAATTTATCTGTGAAAGTCACTTGACTTCCAAGCAACTTTTTCCCATCAAGGAGTTTTCAAATGGATTCTTGGCCAACATAAGAATATTTTAGGGCTTGACCTTAGCTTTAATTTGATTAATAGAAGTCCTCAAGAAGATTTGTGGAACTCAAGTTATGATCTTGGCAATCCAGGGGTATTTTGGGAAAGTTGAATTATAGGTCATTTTTCAACATAGGTCAAAATCTCTATCTTCCACTCCTCAAATGAAGAAATGTTCAACATGAGATGTGCTTAAAATGATGTTTTTAGGTCATAAAAGAAGTCATGGGTGATTGAAATGGCTTGCTTCACCAAGTGATCCAAAATGGCCTAAAAAGAAGGTTTTTTTCAAATGATTCAAAGGAGGGAAATTGGGATTTTTGAGATATGAGGCATACACATGGCATATGGGTAGTCATTTTGAATGGGAATTGGATTTCAAACACATTGGCAATTCCACAATTTTGAGATGAGCCATGGTTTTATGAGTTGCTTTGGAAATGGTTTTCTTACATCATAAGCAACATATGCAAAACCATTCCTTAGATCACAACCAAGGCCTTAACCCTTACCAATTCATTCAATATGTCATTTGAGGAGAATTTGGATCAAAATCAAGTGTTATAACAAGCTAGAACTCAGCTGCCACATACAAGCATGAGATGATAATTTCAAATGCAAGAGATATTGGATATCTCACATAGATCATTCCAGAGCATTCTAGATGATTCCTATAGGTTCTATATAAGGTTTGTGATTGATTCAAGGCATTGGTTGGTGAAAATTGAGAGAGATTGGAGAGATAGAATTCTGAATTTGCTCCTTGCAAAACAGAATCGGTTACATCATTTTGATCTATTTCCATCCAAACTTTTGCACTTAGTATCTTTATCTTGAGTTGTTGAGTGAATTCAGAGGGATTTCTGGCCAAGATTGTTGAAGAATCAAGAGATTGCAACTTGAGTTTGAAGCTTGCAACTCAAAATCGTATTTGGTGATTCAGAGAGATTCAACACAATCCATTGCATACAGAAGCTTTATCAAGCATCATTGATCATATCTGGAAGGTTTTGGAGTGTGGCTTGAAGGATTCATCACTCTGTTCATTCAAATTTCACAGGTATGTAAATCTCATCGTGTAGCTTGATGTAGATAGAATTGTTAGGTTTTGAATGGTTAGATGCAATGAGGATCATGGCTAGGTCGTTTCTGGTAGGAAAATTCAATGTTTAGAGACAAAATTAGGTTGGATCAATTTTCTTGTGATGGACTGTTCTTGCTGATTTTGTTGAATTTAGCTTAGTTAGGTATTGGTGATTACTCAGTGTAGCACGTGGATGATGTTGGACCTCTTAATTTTGAGATTGGTGAGGTTTGAATCTTGAGCATGTTCTGAAACTTTGATCGGGTTTTGAGATTGAGTGATATTCAATGAGAATGGAAGGTAGATTCTTGTTCAGGATGGAAAAACGAGTGGAATGTGATGTTTAGGTTTGATTATTGGTGAGGTTTTGTGCATGTGCTATCGGAGAAGACGGTGGCGCCACCTCAGGCCACCGTCTCTGTATTTTCCCTCCCAAGTTTGAAATATGGAGAAGATGAACATTTCACCCTTAGATCGTGTTCTGACTTTGACTAGATTGTTGAATCCACGGCTAGGATCGTGTCTTGAGTTCTGAAGAGAGTGAAGGGATCAAAACTCATCGTTTCATTAAAATGCTTGGATGGGCTTAAGTTTCTTTTTGCTGTTAACACCCCTCCCTTAGGCCCAATGGAAAATAACACATGATATGATTGCTATTTGACACAGACTTTTGTCAATATTCCTTGATTTTCCATATTATTTTCTGAGTTGTTTTGGGCCTAACACGCGCATGATATCCACACCCCCTCCTGAGCCCAACTTCATTTTTGAACTGGATAGTATTGCTATTTGACACGCCTCATTTGCATTTTTCTTTTATTTTCTTCTATTTTCACATTTTTTTTTATTAGAAATAAATTCATAACAAATTGAAAAATAATCATTTTAGGATGGGATTTTTTTCCCTAGTTCCCTTAGGACCTCTAGAAAATTATGAAATGATAAAAATATTAATTTCTTGCATTTTATATTTTTTGGTATATTTTACAATATTATTGCTTTTATTTTACATTTTGTTTGATACTTCATTTTTCTGAATTTAGTATGAGAGATTGGTGCATGATTTTTGATTGATTCTTGTGAGGTTGATTAAATTAGGGAGACATGTACCCTTAGGAATTTTTTCATATTTTTGTGACTAAAATTTAGGTTAATTTGAGAAGTGGATAGGAGAGGTATTAGAATTAGGGTTTCACAACACTTAGGTGTAGTTTAGGGCATGGTTTGGGGACTTAGGGTTTGATTTAGGCCTTGGGGTTTATATGGGGTATAGGGTATATATTTAGGTTCCCTTAGAAATTAATCTAGGATCTGATAATGAGTATTACTATTTTACTTGATTTTTGCAATTTGAGTGGTGATTGTGTGTTTTCCTTCTTGGGCATTTTGCTTGTTTGTTTGGTTTGGGTTATTTCAATTGGGCTTGGGGCTTGGGCTTGGCTTGTTGGGGCTTATGAAGACATTGAAGATGATTGGAGACAAAGGATGGGGGCTTGGAGCATGAAGATTCTTCCCTTTGAAGGTGGCTTAGGAGATAGGAAATATAGGGAGGGCTTTAGATTAGATTGATTTCTTCTTGCAAACATAGAAAGCATCTTGTGCTTCTATTCCTCCCTATGACAAAAAGTCGTTTTAGGGTATTCACATCCCTCCTTTGGAGGGATAAGTGACACACTTTAGAAGTAGACTTTGAGGGAACCTTTTCCCTACAATGCTGAGTGCTTATAGGCTTCCTTTGGTTGTCAATAAGCTGGTTAGCATTTCAACTTAATCTGATAATTGATTCTCTTCTGGAGTGAGTGCATTGAAGATGGGAACCTATTGGAGAATGAATTTCATTGAAGATGGATAAAGATAAAGCATGTACCTGTTAAATAGAGTTATCTGTTGAAGCAAGGGTTTGGCTGCTGTTTGAAGTTGTTTACTGGTTGGGGTTCAGTGCTTGCCAGAGTTCGGAGATTTTTGGAGACAAGAGCTTATCTAGAGCTTGGGGATCATTGAAGAGTGAAGATGGGATCTTGCTTGAAGTTGTTATTGTCAACTTTTTTTTTGCTGTTAATCAACTGTAGCTGTCAGAGCTGTTGCTGTTTGAGTTGCCTACTGTAGGAGCTGGTGTTGCTGTCAGAGCTGGTGTTGGATTTTATTTCTTTTCTGTATTGTTTGTTGGCTTGTTCAGTTTGCCCCTTAGATTTGAAGTGAAGCTGTTTCACTTTGCCTATTGTTTTCCCAGGTTCGAGGTTAAGCGGGACTCCCTTGCCTCGCTTGTATTGGTGCATTGCATGCATGTTTACTGTTTACTGTATATCTGTTTCTTTTCCTGTTTATCCCCTAGGATCTCTGTTTCCCTCTGTGCAAGAGAGAAATATGACAGACAATAGGTTTTTATCCATGCATGATAACTTTAGGGTAGTTTTGATTCGCCTTTCAAACCTTAGGTTTTTTTTAGAATTTCCTTCTCTTTTATCTCAAAACAATTCAAAACACAGTAATAAGGATAATCGATGTCGTACGCTACGAGCCTTAAGCTATTTGAGAGAGGGTTGCTGGAGGGCCACTCTTCAGTAATCTGACTGCTTAGTGTGTTACCCTTAGGGTGACATACGACGTAGTCACCCTCAAATCATAGTCTCTAGTGCGTCATAGATTGTGAACGTACTAAAAAACACTTCTTTCGTAAAAGATCCAAAACAAACATCAAAGTGCCATTTTTGTCCGCTTGGACTCCTAATCAGAAGAAAACCTTTTCAGAAAGATAAAAAACAGTCAGACAAGTCTGTGTCTTCCATAGCCCGAACTACGTTTGCTTTGATCGTTCATGACGTATGAAAGTACGTAGGCATAGGATGCCGTATCCTAGCGAGCAACCTTCCCCTCCTTTCCCGTAGGTAGGCGAACTACGTTGACTCTGATTTCTCGTTCCAGATTGGAATACGTAGGCATAAAGTGCGATACTTTGCCGAGTCATTTTCTTTTCTTTTAACCCTTGACCCTTTAGAGTAGATAGGATAACAATCCATACTAGAAAACAAGCGTGGATCCCGTCGAGTACGACGGACGTGAGGGGTGCTAATACCTTCCCCTTGCGTAACCGACTCCCGAATCCAGGATTTGGTTGCGATGACCATTCCTTTCCCGTCTTTGCGGTAGGTTTACTTCGATCATTTCCTTTCCCTCCTTTGGGATAAATAACGCACGGTGGCGACTCTTCTGTTTAGCCGGCGCCAATTTTCGCAGTAGCGACACCTTTGAGCCTCGAAGTAGGAGTTTTTCTTTCCTTACAAAAACATGTAATCTCAAACCTGGGATGGGTAGTTCTCAGTTAACTCGGCGGTGTACAAGTGACCTTTCATTTGAGGGTTATGCACATAGGTTTTCCTTCATACACAATAAGCAAGTGTGAAGATGTTTTCCAAGTTTAAGAGTTGATGGTAGTTCACCATAATCATTAAACCAGGTGTTGCACCCTAAAATTTGCCCACCAGTTTTCTAGCTTTGACTGGCTTTTGCTTCGTTTTCATCTGCATATTATTTAGGTCTCATTTTGCCCGTGTTATCAGCCGGATTGAATTTATCAGAATTTTAGCCGCTTTGCTCGCGTTTCAGGCGATTCAAATTAATTTAAACGAGAAAGTCAATGTCAAAATTGAGCTAAAGTCGCTCTCTTTTTTATGATTCAATCCGTGTTGATATTATCGGCGCATTTGGGCGCTCGCCTATTTTTCATGGCATTTTTTGCATTTTCATTTATTATCTTTTGCTTTATTTAATTATTAGAATAGTTTTTGTTTTATTTTTATTATTTGAAATTGATTTTGTTTTTAGGATTAATGTTTATTTTCATTATTAATAGGTAGAATAGTTTTATTTAGATTTGGATAGAATATAGTTTTCATTTTAAAATATAAATTTTATTGTTTATTTTCAATTAGTTTATTTAATAGTTTTATTAGATTTTATTAGTATTAATTTAATTAGGTTTTAATATTTTAAATAGGAATAGATGTTTATAATATGGTTTTTATTTATGTTTTTTAGAATTATGTCTTTTTTATTTATTATTAGATTAAGATTATGTTATTTTTAATTTAGTGTAGTTTTTATTTACTAATTAGATTATTATTATTTTCTTTTATTATTTATTTAGTTAAATTATCAATATGATTATTATTTATTATATTAGAAATAGTATTAGCATAGAATGTTTATTAGTTTTTATCATTTGTTTATTTATTAATTAGTTTAAGTAAGTTTATTTTAATTAAATCTGTTTTTTTTTTATATTTCATATGTAATATATAGTTATTTGAGCAATTTTATTATTGGAAGTATCCCCGCCCTAGCGGATGAATTTGTGAGTGTCATAGTGAAGGATGGGGGGTTCGAATCCGACCTTGGCCATTTTGTGTTACATTTTTTTCTTAATTTTAACGTTTATGTAATATATATTTGTTCGTGCAGTTTTGTTATTAGACGTATTGCCGCCCCAGCTCCCTTCTCCCAACAACCCTAGCCGCTACAGTGCCCTTCAAACATTATTCATCATCAACCCTAACCCTAACACTGTTCATCCGCCTCCTCCATCTTCACCATCATCATCCTTTCAAAACACCTTCAAGAACATTCATCATTCATAACAATTTCCCAGATTTCTTCATCAATGGTCAAACGTTCAAACCAACTTCAAAATCCTTTCTCCAACAACAATACCCTCTGACCCTGTTCCAACAACAGCAACACAAAACTTCTTCACACCAAAACCTTCCATCGACCAACCCCACGAATCCATCCCCAAACATCTTCACCATCATCGTTATTCATCATCTTCTACGGGACTGAAACGACAAAACCTTCAAACTTTCAACAGAACCTCCCTTTCAAAACTCCAACAAAACAACATCTCAACCACGATCTAAAGCAACCATACACCGTAAACGACTTCGAGCACGGATCCTCCATTCAAAGCATCCACAACACTCATCATCTCCATTAACACCTTCATACCCAGTTTCCGGCCAACAACATCAAACCAGAAAACTTACGCAAAACCCATATCGTGACCGCAAATCCAACATCCAATAACACGCTTCGAAACCCAGACCAAACGCATCAACTGTTCTTGAAATTTCCACAACCCGTCTCCATCTTCTTCTCTTCCAAAATAAAACTCACAACCTCCATTAATGTCCTCAAAGAAAGCTTCAATCGAAAATACACAGATAACACCACAAACCAACCTCTCAAGCTTCCGTAAATCATCTTCTTTCAAAAACCCACTCGCGATTCACAAGCAAAAACCGCGAAACCCATTTCACATAACCACAACCCAGATTCACCACCGTTAACATCCTCAATCTTTCTTCAACCCAAATCCCTAACCTAAAACAGAAGTAGAACGAGATGGAGAGAAAGAAATAGAAATCGAAGAAAATAATGAAGCTGAGAGTGAGAACAGGGATACGAGAACGAAGATCCGGAGAAATTGATTTTTGAAACGGAGCGGAGGTTAGGAGGGGAAGGGTTTAGTTTCAGAGGAGGTGAGGTTGAGCGTGTGAGGAAGAAGAGGAATGTTGTCATGTTTTTTTTTTAATTTCTTTATTATTTTATTTTATTTTTGCTGACTCTTTTTTTTTCTTTTTTCGGACTGTTGGTTTGGGCTTGGATCCCGTGGTCTATGCACAGACCGCCCCATGTTTCATCTTACTCCCTCCCCTGTTTATTTATATTTTATTTTATTTTTTTTATTATGTAAATTATTATTATTATTAGTTTTAAAAACATACTGTTATTTTTTTCTGTATATACTATGTATTATAGTTTTTGTTTTATTTGCAAATAATTTTTATATATTCTATTTCTTTTAGAGGTTATCTTATTTTATAGTTAATATATATTTTACTTCTTATATAGGTTTTTTTTTTAATTTCTCTTTTAGAATTTAATAAATATTTT
This sequence comes from Lathyrus sativus, assembly GCA_963859935.3. Classification (NCBI taxonomy): domain Eukaryota; kingdom Viridiplantae; phylum Streptophyta; class Magnoliopsida; order Fabales; family Fabaceae; genus Lathyrus; species Lathyrus sativus. Next base: position 149,470,405 of record OZ012740.1, on the reverse strand, counting down.
CTTAGAAGTTTCTATTAATATTTTATATTATAGTTTATATTATTTTTTAGAAGTTGAATTCCATTTCTCTTTTGTTATTGGGCATTTTGTCCCATTTTCCGATTGGGTCGATGACGACATTTCTGTAATTCATTACCAGTCAAATTATTGATGAATAACGTTGGATCCGAGACCACTTCTTTCTCTCCTCATTTCTCTTCATCTTTTGATTTTATTTTTTTGGTGATCGATGAAGTCTTGTAAGACGAGATCCCACTGTTTTTGGTCTATGCAACATGATTCAATTGGAGAACGATCCTCAATACCATTTCTCTATCTTGTCCATAGCACGGATATTAATACGCGACCTCCTATAGCTTGACTTCCTTATAAGTCGAGTTACGATGGTCCAGCGTCACATTGGTCCCGATTCAAAGCATTATCAAGGACCAAAAGAGGAGAAGATTGGAATAGAGCTTGCGCACAATGTCAAGGGTCAACGGAACCATTCCGTTCGGTAACATCTTTCTAATTCAAGTCTTTTAATCAACCGCCGAGCGTTGTGAGTTATAAGCATTTAGATACGTTGGGAATGGTGATTGAGGGGTTTCCCCTTAATGGCCTAGAGTGTTTAGTATAGCACCCTTTGGGTGATATGCGACGCATTCACTCCTGCGCTTTAGGTTCTTGTGTGTGTGTCCCGAGTTCCTTCCCGTTTAGGCGTGTTAGGCCTGCTTCCTCTTTTCCCTCGCCCTTGTGCGATCGAAACACCTTTTCTCCCGCTTCCGTGCGATCGAGACCGTTTTCCGTAGTTAGCCGAACTACAGCTGCTCTGATTTCTCGTACCATACGAGAATATGTAGGCATAGGATGTGATATCCTAGTGAGCACACTAACAACTAACTTCTCTGTTCTCTCGCTTCCGTGCGATCGAGACTTCCCCGCTGACGACTAATCTTTCCCTTTCTCTTGCCCTAGCACAATTGAGACCATACAGTAGTTCTAAGTCCCGTAGGTCCCCGTACCCTTAAACCAATGACATACTATGTCCGTTCTACCACAAACAGGTAACGCCTAAGTCTCCAGTGGTCGAGCAGCAATACACCTAACGGCTAGAATGCGTGCGCTAGTATCGTCCACCTTTTCTCTCACCCTCGTGTGATCGAGAACACCCCGTTTACCCGTAGTTTTCCGAACTACGTTGACTCTGACTTTCCCATTGCACGAGGGAATACGTAGGCATAGGACGATGGTGTCCTATCGAGTCAGTTCTTTCCGTTTCTTTCAGTTCTTTCCGTTTAGCATTAGCAGCCGTAGATAGATTGTTTTTCACCCATAGACTAGACAACAAGCGTGGATCCCGTCGAGTACGACAAATGTGAGGGGTGCTAATACCTTCCCCTTGCGTAATCGACTCCCGAACCCGAGATTTGGTTGCGATGTCCGATCTTATCCCTCTTTTTGTTAGGTTTTCTCTGAGCGTTTCCTTTTCCTCCCTTGTGATAAATAACGCACGGTGGCGACTCTTCTGTCATTACCGGCCCCCGATTTTCGCAGATGCGACAGCTGGCGACTTTGCTAGGGACAGTGATATCCCCTATGCGAGTCAATCCTACTGCTTGTTTGTTTATTTTTGGGGTGTGTACATATGTGCTTTATCTTCATTCGCTTTCCGCATTTTATTTTTCGCACTACATGTTTATCTGCTGCCGTTGTGTTGTTGGATGATTGTTCCATTGAGAGATAAGCCAGACCCAGGCTCGAGTATAGACTTAGCATTAGAAGTGGAGATTAGTGGTGAGCCTGTATGCTTTGCATGCACCAGCTAGCCATGAAATTCGCGCTCAGACGAGATTCTCTTTAATGTTTTTCTTTCTGGCGCTTTGGTCTCGAAGGAATTTTGGATATGAGGATTGTCGACTCTGAGAACCAATCACTTAGGAGTCAGCTAAGTGAGGCCGCTTCGTGAGACAATGATGTCAAACCAGAAATGGTGACCGTATCATCATTTCTCGAATGTATGTGACGCTGACGATCGCATAGGATGCCGAACCTTATTAGATTAGGTCCATACCTATGAGAGGGATTGGGCTATGCAGGAAGCTTGACCTCCAACCTACCCGGTATTTTGGTTTTCTCTTCAAAGTGGACTTTTGAACTTGTCCAGTCAGCAATACAGCAGTTGTTCAATGCTTTGTGGGATCTTTGATCTGTTGTTTGCTGCATCAGCATTTGCATTGCATTTCATGTGCATCTCATGTTTGCATGTCCATCCTTGGCCGGAACATAGAGCTTACCCGTCTTTTGTCCATCCCGCAGTTGATTTCCTGACATTCGCGCTGGACTTGAATTAGCTTCTAGAAGGATCATAGACTCAGGAGAGCAGAACTTGGTTGTTACTAGGGCAGAGTTTGAGATGATGAAGAATCAGTTGGATCAGCTCATGGAAGCCATGGCAGCCATGTCCAGAGGAGATGCCAATATTCAGAGGACTCCCGTGAACAATGTTGCTCAAGCTCAGGCTGTGCAGATTCCTGTTGGAGAGCATACTATTGTCGGAGATATGGATTCATCTTCTCTCCATGACACAGATTATTAGAATTTCACCTTCCCTATGCCAGATTCTCAGAAGGTTGTTCCAAAGGTTAATGCTAGAGACCCATAGACTATTAAGTTTATGAGAAGATTTCAGCTGTTGGAAGAAAAGCTTGCTACCCTGATGAATAAGGATACTCTTAATCTGGATTCTTCGAGCATGTGTTTGGTTCTAGGCCTTGTGTTGCCTCCGAAGTTCAAGACGCCAAATTTTGAAAAGTACAAAGGGGATACTTGTCCGAAGCAGCATTTGGTTATGTTCTGCAGAAGAATGACCTCACATGTCCACAATGACAAGCTTATGATTCACTGTTTCCAAGACAGTCTAAGTGGGGCATCCTTGAGTTGGTATATGCAGTTGGAAAATGGTAGCATCAGATCATGGTCAGATTTAGCCAACGCCTTTGTGAAGCAGTACAATTACAATCTCGACATGACTCCCAGCCGCATGCAATTGCAAGAACTATCTCAGGCGCACAATGAATCTTTCAGAGCATATGTGCAGAGATGGAGAGAGTTAGCTGCTCCTGTTTAACCACCACTTTTGGACAGAGAATTGGTTGACCTGTTCGTAGATACCTTGCAAGGTCCATACTATGATAAGATGATTGGTAGTAAGGTAGTAAACTTTTCTGACTTGGTGAAAGCGGGAGAACATATTGAGAGCGGAATCAAGAGTGGAAAGATTTGAGACATCTCAGATACCTCAGTTTATGAAAGCGAATCAGTTGTCAGCTCTAAAGAAGAATGGGAGAAACAAAGTAATGCTATCCCGGAATCTCCATTACCTCAGATTCAATTTTCAGACATTTCGAGTATTCAGAGTCAGCAACCTGTTAGGTCTATGTATCAGATATCTGCTTCCCCACAGAGGCAACATTCATACCGTCATCAGCCGCATCAGCATGCCCAACAAAGACCGAGGAAGCCAGATAGGCGTTTCACTTAGCTGTCGTTGTCGTACAGTCAGATATTGCAAGACTTGATCTGAGGTAGATTGATAGTGCCGAAGAAGAATGATCCAGAGATTCCTCCACATCCATCAGATTCTGATGTCAACGCCCACTGTGAGTACCATGTTGGGGCACAGGGGCATTCAACTGAAGACTGTAAGGTGCTTAGAAGCCAGGTTCAGACTCTGCTAGACTCCAACAGGTTTTCAATCACGCCTCAAGGTATTCAGATCAACGATCCTCCATCGTCCAGTAATGTGGGTTCCGCAGCTAATGTTATGGAGAGGTTTACTGAGAGCAGATGTTCAGAAGATTATCAGACAGATTTCGATGAGAAATTCTGAAGATGGCTGGTTCAGCAGCAAGTCAAGAATGAAAGTCCAGTTCCCCGAAGCTGGCAATCTTTTTATCATGTTATTCCTTTTCATTTGTAGTTTCTTTTCTGTTTAAGTGCGAACTTATTTGCAATTTTCATTTGTAAGACATGTTTGTTTTTGATTGATAATGATAATGAAATGAATATGCATGTTTTGATTAAATCCATTCGTGTTCACTCAATATTGCTTTTTATTTTATTTTATTAATGTCAAACGCTTTTTTAAGCGGAATTCCTTGAGGGAGGATGACGAAATTGAAAGACGCAAAACTTCCGATTGTATGCTTTTGAATAAACACCTGCTGATGATATACATGCATTGTTTCAAATTCCTAAGCACCGGAGATATAAGGATGTTAATTCCTTGTCAACCCCTTCGAGCCTAGTTGTAGGAGTTTCCTTCTGAAAACGAAAAACCCTCAATCTTAACTTGGGGCAGGGTAGGTGTCAGTTAATTTGACCGAGCATCCAAAATTACAACAGGAGTGTTCCCGTTCGAGGATTAATCACACCTGTAGAGGTCGTACCTAAAAAACCAAATAGTGAAACAGTCACAACCCTTCCAACAAGTCAGACCAGCCGGTGTCACACGATTTTTTCCGAAAAAGAAAAGAAAAGAAAAAAAAATAAGAAGCCCGCTAAGTCGACAACTTGAAAACAAGCGGCTTAGGCAAAAATTAGGGCGTCCCGCTGGACTTCGAGAGAAGATATACTCAAAAGAGTCGTTCCAGGAAAAAACAGGGAAATTGAAAAAATGACGATGAACAAGTCGTGTGATTTCAGACACCAAAGACGAAAAGCGAGTGACTGTCACTCCGAAAACTTGTGGTTTCCTGAACCATCACTTATATCATTCAACCTTTGAAAGGTGAGCGAGTGTCGAATTAGCTGAACATAGGACAGGAGAATATCAAGGAGAGTGGGTGGGTTAAACATAACTTTGAGCCTTATATCCTTTCTTTCAAACTGTGAACCTAACCACGTTACCACCTTTGAAAGTCCTAATTGAAGCCTGGTTGTTTCGAAAGCATACTTCGGTAAAGATCGCGTCGAAACTGACTCCTAAAAAAGGATTTTCTTACCCTATGGGTATTGATATTGACATTCTGATAAGTGATTCATTCACCAAATGTCACAACTTTTTCTAGTGAACAGACTTAGATTTCAAAACTGTCATATACATTGCATTAATATTATCTTTTGCAAAGCAATTTTTTTTACTTGTGAGTAAGCACTTGACATCAGGAGAGTTTCTACAGTGGAAAGTTCAATCGAGGTAGGATGTAGAGCGCCTGAGTACTCCGTTAAGCAGGGGCAAGACATATCTGTCGCTACTGCGAAAATCGGCGCCGGCAATACAGAAGAGTCGCCACCGTGTGTTATTTATCCCAAAGGAGGGAAAGGAAACGCTCGAAGTAAACCTAACGCAAAGACGGGAAAAGGTATGGTCATCGCAACCAAAACCTGGATTCGGGAGTCGGTTACGCAAGGGGAAGGTATTAACACCCCTCACGTCCGTCGTACTCGACGGGATCCACGCTTGGTGTTTATAAGGAAAAGGGTGTGTTTATCTATCTACGCTAATGGTCAGTCTGAAAAGAAAAGAAAAGGACATGACTCGACAGAACATACGGTGTTCTGGGCCTACGTACTCCCTCGTGCAATGGGAAAGTCAGAGTCAACGTAGTTCGACTACCTACGTCTAGACGGGGGGGAGGTTGCTCGCCAGGACATCGCGTCCTGTGCCTACGTACTTCCACATAGCATGGAAGATCAGAGAAAACGTAGTTCGACTAACTACGGCTAACCTGGGGGGGTTCTCACACAACAGTGAGAAAATAAACTGGTTTTAAAGGGTTCGGGAACCTACAACTACGGTCTGGTCTCAAATGCACTCGGGAAAGAGAAAAGGGATAACAATCAGTCGTCAGCGGGAAAGTCTCGATCGCACAGCCGCGAGAGAACAAAAATGTTAGTTGTTAGTGTGCTCGCTAGGATATCGTATCCTATGCCTACATATTCTCGTCTGGTACGAGAAATCAGAGCAGCTGTAGTTCGGCTAACTACGACACAAGCTACTCAAGTGTTTTTCTATTGCTGAAAAAGGAAAGAGACACCCTAAAACTATGGCTAAAAAAGGGAATCTACCTACTGTTATCATGCCTGGTTGACCATCCTAATGTCTATCATAACTCCTCCGCAGCGGAGAAGTTAGAGCTCCTAAGGGATCATGGCAACAGGACTAAACAGCAACCAGGAATCAACTGCAAAGTAAAGAAATACTGGAAATATGCATGAATGCAACAACCAAACAAACAAGGCATAAAGGCCGCAAACCACAGAGGTAAGGGAGCTCAGCTCTACCAAATACCAGCAAGCAAAGCCACTCAATAGCAAACAAGCAGAAGGAGGACCACCTCAACTTCTCATGCACACAAAGTCTACTTCTAAGATGCACCTACCTCAGAAATATCTAGATGAACCCCTAGGTCTAATGCAGCACACCACCACACAAGTCAAACAACACAAAGAGAAGGCGAACCAGCCTGACAAGCCCCTATCCAAAACCTAAACCAAAACCCTGAGCAAGACCTTAAACAAAACCCTAATCAAACCCCTGAGCAAAGCCCTATGCAAAACCCTAATCAAACCCCTGAGCAAAGCCCTATGCAAAACCCTAATCAAACCTCTAATCAAATATCTAAGCAAAATCTCTAAGCAAAAACCCTAATCAAATCTCTAATCAAAAACCCTAATCAAATCTCTAATCAAATATCTAAGCAAAATCTCTAAGCAAAAACCCTAATCAAATCTCTAATCAAAAACCCTAATCAAATCTCTAATCAAATATCTAAGCAAAACCCTAATCAAATCTCTAAGCAGAGCTCTAACACAAGAGAAAACCATCCAGTCTTCAAGCTTCAAGGCAAGCTTACCAAAGAAAGGAAGCTAAGCAGACAAACTCATAGTGCCTTCCTCAGGAAAGTACCAGGAGATTACCACTCAGGAATCATATCCTATGCGGCTCAACAACTGTGAACGGTTTACATTCCTCCTCAGGAGAAACTAAACTCACATGAAGGCTCCAACATCATCGGATACTTGAGAAATCCTAGATGAACTAAGGGAACTAAGTGAACAGACCCATAATGCCTTCCTTGGGAAAGTACTAGGGGGCTTCCACTTAGGAATCATATCCCATGCGGCTCAACAACTGTGATCGGTTTACATTCCTCCTCAGGAGAAACTAAACTCACATGAAGGCTCCAACATCATTGGATACTTAAGAAATCCTAGATGAACTAAGGGAACTAAGTGAACAGACCCATAGGACCTTCCTCAGGAAAATACTAGGAGGCTTCCACTTAGGAATCATATCCCATGTGGCTCAACAACTGTGATCAGTTTACATTCCTCCTCAGGAGAAACTAAACTCACATGAAGGCTCCAACATCATTGGATACTTGAGAAAGAGGTGAGAAGAAAGAATGAAAGACATCCATAGTGCCTTCCTCAGGAAAGTACCATAAATTTCCCTCAAACTTCAGGATCTCAACCCTCACAAACAGAGAACAAGCTCCTAGACTAGGACCTCAATCCATGCATCCTTGCAAGCTCCATCAAGACTTCAATCAGCCTCCACCGTCAAGAAGAAACCACAGGCCCTCAAACCACAAGAAACTATCTCTGAAGTTCAACCACAGTTGAACTTCAAAGTCAGAAGCCTATCAAGACTTCTCCTAATCTCAGGCTCAAACAAAAATAACAGAACACCTTACAAAAATCTATCAAAAATCTAGGGGAAACCTACATGGCTCTATGATCCCAAGATCAAATCTCAAAGCCTAAGTCAACTTCTAAGGCTACTAAACAATCCCTAATATATGAATGGTCAAGGGTTAACCAGCAAGTTATGAGGTCTCTATTCTCTAACCCTAAAACAATATCCATCAATCTCTAAAAAATCCACAAAAATCCTATGGGGAACATGCATTAGTCTAGTATAACATACTAAAAAACCAAAGCAAAAATCAATACCAAATGAGAGAACTAAAATCAACATGGCAGACACGTCACAAACCAATTATTCCATACCAATTAAAATACAAAAATGCATACAAAAATGAAAATGCATGATCTAATCAATATTTTTGCACTATAAAATTCTATATTGAAATATGAATCTACGGAAAAAAGAATGGAATTATTTGGACACTTCTACTATTTTTAATGAATTATTTTCTAATATGTATGAAAACAAAGAAAATTAAAAAAGAAAATAAGAAGAAACAAAACAGGGGGTGCATTAATAGCAAAACGCCAGTTGCCTTCCAATTGGGCCCAGACTGAGGGGGGTGCGCTTAGCACTCAGGGCCAAGGCCCAAACCAAATTATCATCTCTCACGCAGGGGGGGGGGGGGGGGGAACGAGTAAACGGGGGAATACTATCAGCAAATCAAACTTGGGCTTGGGCCCAACCCAAACCCTAATCCACGTTACCAATTAACAAAACCTCCCTTCTTCCCCCAAAATCCCCATTCACTGTTCATCCAAACCCTAGCGCCGTCTGCAACTCAACCTTTCTCAAACTCTGAAACTCCTCTCCAGAAAACCTCTCAAAACACTCTCAATCTGGACGAAAACTAAACCTTGATCAACTACCACACAAGCAATCAACAGAACTCATCAGAACAAGAAACTCTAACCTAAACATCTCAAGAACTGCATCTACAGCTAGACTGACACACGCATGCAAGGAAGAAGTTAGGAACCTGGAAAGGCGAACGACTTGAAGCTCGTTGAGGAAGCTAATAGTCCGCTGAAGATCCACAACCGGAGAAGATTTCCCGATGAAGATCCAAGACACTTGTTGAAGAACTTGTTGTTGATGAATACGGATGAGGATGACGGTTCTGGAAATCTTCAATTGAAGGAGAACGAAGATCAAGAAGATCTAAACAATTTCTGGTAATCTCGTTGGAAGTATGTTGTTCTGGAAACCAAAGGATGATGATCGTGGACGAAAGTCTGGGCGTAGGCTTTGGTTGATGCAGGTTCTTGGATGTTGCTGGGAAAATTGCTCTTGGTGAGATGATGAAGATGAAGGTTTTCTGGAATTTCCTTGTGAAGAACGATGAAGGTTTGAATGTGTTCTGGAATTCTTTTGAAGTTTCCGGCGACGTGGTTGAGTTCTCCGGCGAAGAATAGATGAAGAGGGACGGGGGAGGAAGAAGAAGATTCACGGATTTCTGGGAATTTCTGCAGATTCCGGCGTCTTCAACGGTCTCCGGTGGCCGTTGCGGTGAAGGGAGGTGTCCGGGCCGGCGGCTGCATGGCCGGCGATGGAAGACTCCGGTGAGGGCTAGGTGGAGACAAGTGTCTCAGTGGAGGCTTGCATGCGTGGCACGTGGAGAGAGAGGGAGAGAGAATGGAGTCTAAGTGGGAGACGTGGCAAGAGGAGAGAGTGAGTGGAAATGAGGTGGGGCCTCCATAATTGCACGCGTGGCCTTATTTATATCTGACAAGTGGCACTTCCTTGGACAAAAATGGACAAAAACGACCCTGAAACGATTGGGCCTCAAAAAATCTGCTGGGCCCACGAAAAAACCAATTGGACCCAAAATCTGACTTAACAAATTATTAAACCTAATTAAAACTAATTAAATCTAAACTAACCTAATTAACTAAAAATGATTACTACAATTAACTCTAACTAAAATTAAACTGTAATCAAATCTAAATGACAATTAACTATCCTAATTAATTCTAACAAATTCAATTAAATTCTAAACAAAAGATTAAATCCTAATTAACCTAATTAAACCCTAATTAAATCTAAAATGATTAAAATCTAGCTAAACTCTATTTAACCAAATTAATTTCTAAACTCTACTAATTTCTATTTTTTTTTTAAAAACTATTAAAATCCTATTAAATCTCTAATAAAATCTACACTATTATTTACAAGAAAATCTATTATTAATGAAAGAAAAAACTATATTCTTTCTATATTATTCTAAAGACATTTAAAAACTATTTAAAATCTATTATATTCTAAAAATGATTAAAAAACTATTAAATCTATTAAAAATTCTATAAAGCTCTAAAAAAAAAAGATTTAAAACTATTAAAAAATGTTAAAAAATCTATTTAAATCCTAAAAAAATCTAAAAAGCCTATTTAAAATCCACAAAAGGCTATTAAATCCTAAAAAAAATGCAGACAAATGCAAATGACCAACATAAAAGATAGCGCGAGACCAGATCGAAGCAAACAGTAAACCCCTGGAATCAGAATATCCCAAAAAACCCCATGTGAGCTGCAAACACCGAGAAGCGCACAATTCCCCGAAAATAAAACCCTGATTATCTAGACTGGATCTGCCATATCTGGTAAATGAAACCCAAGCTGTAACCCTGACATCCTCTGTCTGTGCACAAATGTCATGCATCTGATTTGCGAATACGAATTGAACCATGAACCAGATAGGAGAACCGGTTGGTCAAATTTTAGGGTGCAACAATATCAAATGATCATCAAGGGAGTCGGCCATCCGAAGATCAGTTAATCTGGGGCAATCAGGTCGAGATTCGATAAATCTCTCGAAGTCAGGCAGGGGCACTTCTCTACAAGTCATCCAATCAGGGGCAAATCACTTCAAGGCTGGGGCAGGTCACCCTAAGAGCACATATATTATCCTTATCCAGAAGGCAGTTAATCTGAAGGCACCTCTCTGAGGTTCATGATGCTAAGGCAATTCATATCAAACCAGCAGGATACAGAGCTTTCAGATCTCCTTTCGAGGAAGATTTACACAGATATCACACAGGCTGGGCAAGTTTGGAAATAAAGGGACTTTTCCTGTCCATATCTTCAAAGCTACTCAGAGCTATTCAAGCAGGTGCAGTCAATCTTTAGGTTCAAGGTGAATGTCGGGAAGTCGTAACCCTTCACCTGTCTTTCCCAGTAAAAGCCCAATCATCATTGGCAAGTGTAAGCTATCCCCAAGAGAGTCCAATCATACTTGGCACATCCGGCTATTCCCAACGGAGTTGGCTTCACCTCTTCAACATTTATTTTGCTAGAGTGTTTCTTTCACATCCGACTTTCTCCAGTAGCTCGAGCCTGCATCAGCATCTTTGCATATAGTTATCATATTTGCATCATCTTTGCATTTCATCCTCAAATGCGTAGCATTTCCATTTTGTATGGAGCATTACGCCATAAAAATTTAAACATATGCATGCGAAGCATAAGCCAGTTTTTGTTAGCCTTCCGTGGCAACCTGAATCACTCTTCAATCAAGACAGTGGTATATCAACAACTTTTTTCAGACAGCTCATCCGCTTGCTTACTTTTGGGTTCCAGATCATGCGTCGGTCGTACTCTGTCCATCAACCCCCTGATGATGGCATCCCCAACAGATTTTCCTCTCGTCTATCATTAGACGATACGAGATTTGGGTTTGATGTTCCTCTCGTCTATCATTAGACGATGCGAGATTTGGATTTAGTGTTCCTCCCGTCTATCATTAGACGATGCGAGATTTAAGTTTGATGTTCCTCTCGTCTATCATTAGACGATGCGAGATTTGGATTTAGTGTTCCTCTCGTCTATCATTAGACGATGCGAGATTTGGATTTAGTGTTCCTCCCGTCTATCATTAGACGATGCGAGATTTGGATTTGGTGTTCCTCTCGTCTATCATTAGACGATGCGAGATTTGGATTTGATGTTCCTCTCGTCTATCATTAGATGATGTGAGTGTTTTGGATATGGTTTTCCTCTCGTCTATCATTGGACGATGCGAGTTTTGGATATAATGTTTCTCTCCGTCCATCATTGGACGATGTTGAGAGTTGATGGCGATGTTAGATGCTTATCAGATTTATGTTTGTCTGGCGGCGATGTCAGAGTTCTGTATCCCCACAGGTACTTAACGACAATGTCGGGTGTTTCTCAGAGTTATAGTTAGCTGGCGGCGATGTCAGATGTTTGTAGGATTTATGATTGATGACGGCGATATCAGGGTTATCTTACTAGGTTTGTATTTCTCTGGCGGCGATGTCAGGTAATTTTGTTTTCCCAGCGGCGTGGTTGGATGTTTTTCTGGCGGCGATGTCAAATATCTTTGTTTTCCCAGCGGCGAGGTTGGAGGTTTTTTTGGCGGCGATGTCAGGTAATTTGGTTCTCCAGCGGCGATGTTGGATGTTTGTTTCTGGAGGCGATGTCAGGTGATTTAGTTTTCCAGCGGCGATGTTGGGTGTTTTGGTTGTCCGGCGGCGATGTCAGACGCTTTATTTTTGTGAATGACTGGCAGCGATGTCAGGTGTGATTTACCGATTGATTATTTTGAATGTCTGACGGTAATGTCAGAGGAATTTTATGTGGAGTTCTGACGACGAAGTCAGATGTTTTACAAATTGGATATTGATGACTGACGGCGAAGTCAGATGTTTTACTCGATTGATGACTGACGGTGAGGCCAAATATTCTACTTGATATAGATGTCTGACGGCAATGTCAGAGGTTTCTTTTTGCGGTTGGCAAATTTCCGGGTTCTTTTGTATTCAATCACCTTCTACCTTGAATGTCTGAAAACGGTTGCTTTTTATCCATTCAGGTCCAAGTCAATTGAATAGGGGCAGCTGTTGCACCCTAAAATTTGCCCACCTGTTTTAGCTTTGACTGGCTTTTGCTTCGTTTTCATCTGCATATCATTTAGGTCGCATTTTGCCCGTGTTATCAGCCGAATTGAATTTATCAGAATTTTAGCCGCTTTGCTCGTGTTTCAGGCGATTCAAATTAATTCAAACGAGAAATTCAATGTCAAAATCGAGCTAAAGTCGCTCTCTTTTTTATGATTCAATCCGTGTTGATATTATCGGCGCATTTGGGCGCTCGCCTATTTTTCATGGCATTTTTTGCATTTTCATTTATTATCTTTTGCTTTATTTAATTATTAGAATAGTTTTTGTTTTATTTTTATTATTTGAAATTGATTTTGTTTTTAGGATTAATATTTATTTTCATTATTAATAGGTAGAATAGTTTTATTTAGATTTGGATAGAATATAGTTTTCATTTTACAATATAGATTTTATTGTTTATTTTCAATTAGTTTATTTAATAGTTTTATTAGATTTTATTAGTATTAATTTAATTAGGTTTTAATATTTTAAATAGGAATAGATGTTTATAATATGGTTTTTATTTATGTTTTTTAGAATTATGTCTTTTTTATTTATTATTAGATTAAGATTATGTTATATTTAATTTAGTGTAGTTTTTATTTACTAATTTGATTATTATTATTTTCTTTTATTATTTATTTAGTTAAATTATCATTATGATTATTATTTATTATATTAGAAATAGTATTAGCATAGAATGTTTATTAGTTTTTATCATTTGTTTATTTATTAATTAGTTTAAGTAAGTTTATTTTAATTAAATCTGTTTTTTTATATTTCATATGTAATATATAGTTATTTGTGCAGTTTTATTATTGGAAGTATCCTCGCCTTAGCGAATGAATTTGTGAGTGTCATAGTGAAGGATGCGAGTTCAAATCCCACCTTGGCCATTTTGTATTACGTTTTTTTTCTTAATTTTAACGTTTATGTAATATATATTTATTCGTGCAGTTTAGTTATTGGACGTATTGCCGCCCTAGTGGATGTACTTGTGATTGTTATACGGAAGGATGGGGGTTTGAACCCCACCTCCCCCTTTTTTTTCTTTATTTACGTTTTTTCACCTTTTCTTTCTTTTGTACAGGTTTCTTTGTTTAATTATAGGTTTTATTCAATGTATTATCAACATTTATTAGTTTAACTTTTTTTTATTAATCATTAATCAAGCTTTAATCCATCACTAATTCAATCATTAGCTTGCTTGCCACATGTCACGTGCCTATAAATACATTACTATTCACTGTCTCCCTTCTCCCAACAACCTTAGCCGCTACAGTGCCCTTCAAACAATATTCATCATCAATCCTAACCCTAACACTGTTCATCCGCCTCCTCCATCTTCACCATCATCATCCTTTCAAAACACCTTCAAGAATATTCATCATAACTTCATAACAATTTCCCAGATTTCTTCATCAATGGTCAAACGTTCAAACCAACTTCAAAATCCTTTCTCCAACAACAATACCCTCCGACCCTGTTCCAACAACAGCAACACAAAACTTCTTCACACCAAAACCTTCTATCGACCAACCCCATGAATCCATCCTCAAACATCTTCACCATCATCGTTATTCATCATCTTCTACGGGACTGAAACGACAAAACCTTCAAACTTTCAACAGAACCTCCCTTTCAAAACTCCAACAAAACAACATCTCAACCACGATCTAAAGCAACCATACACCGTAAACGACTTCGAGCACGGATCCTCCATTCAAAGCATCCACAACACTCATCATCTCCATTAACACCTTCATACCCAGTTTCCGGCCAACAACATCAAACCAGAAAACTTACGCAAAACCCATATCGTGACCGCAAATCCAACATCCAATAACACGCTTCGAAACCCAGACCAAACGCATCAACTGTTCTTGAAATTTCCACAACCCGTCTCCATCTTCTTCTCTTCCAAAACAAAACTCACAACCTCCATTAATGTCCTCAAAGAAAGCTTCAATCGAAAATACACAGATAACACCACAAACCAACCTCTCAAGCTTCCGTAAATCATCTTCTTTCAAAAACCCACCCGCGATTCACAAGTAAAAACCGCGAAACCCATTTCACAGAACCACAACTCAGATTCACCACCGTTAACATCCTCAACTTTCTTCAACCCAAATCCCTAACCTAAAACAGAAGTAGAACGAGATGGAGAGAAAGAAATAGAAATCGAAGAAAATAATGAAGCTGAGAGTGAGAACAGGGATACGAGAACGAAGATCCGGAGAAATTGATTTTTGAAACGGAGCGGAGGTTAGGAGGGGAAGGGTTTAGTTTCAGAGGAGGTGAGGTTGAGCGTGCGAGGAAGAAGAGGAATGTTGTACTGTTTTCTTTTTTTTTTTATTTCTTTATTATTTTATTTTATTTTTGCTGACTCTTTTTTTTCTTTTTTCGGACTGTTGGTTTGGGCTTGGATCCCGTTGTCTATGCACAGACCGCCCCCTGTTTCATCTTACCCCCTCCCCTGTTTATTTATATTTTATTTTATTTTCTTTATTATGTAAATTATTATTATTATTAGTTTTAAAAACATACTGTTATTTTTTCTGTATATACTATGTATTATAGTTTTTGTTTTATTGTTGCAAATAATTTTTATATATTCTATTTCTTTTAGAGGTTATCTTATTTTATAGTTAATATATATTTTACTTCTTATATAGGTTTTTTTTTATTTCTCTTTTAGAATTTAATAAATATTTCCTTAGAAGTTTCTATTAATATTTTATATTATAGTTTATATTATTTTTTAGAAGTTGAATTCCATTTCTCTTTTGTTATTGGGCATTTTGTCCCATTTTCCGTTTGGGTCGATGACGACATTTCCGTAATTCATTACTAGTCAAATTATTGATGAATAATGTTGGATCCGAGACCACTTTTTTCTCTCCTCATTTCTCTTCATCTTTTGATTTTATTTTTTTCAAGATCGATGAAGTCTTGTAAGACGAGATCCCACTGTTTTTGGTCCGTGCAACATGATTCAATTAGAGAACGAACCTCAATACCGTTTCTCTATCTTGTCCATAGCACGGATATTAATATGCGGCCTCCTATAGCTTGACTTCCTTATAAGTCGAGTTACGATGGTCCAGCGTCACATTGGTCCCGATTCAAAGCATTATCAAGGACCAAAAGAGGAGAAGATTGGAATGGAGCTTGCGCATAATGTCAAGGGTCAACGGAACCACTCCGTTCGGTAACATCTTTCTAATTCAAGTCTTTTAATCAACCGCCGAGCGTTTTGAGTTATAAGCGTTTAGATCCGTGGGGAATGGTGATTGAGGGGTTTCCCCTTAATGGCTTAGAGTGTTTAGTATAGCACCCTTTAGGTGATATGCGACGCATTCGCTCCCGCGCTTTAGGTTCTTGCGTGTGTGTCCCGAGTTCCTTCCCGTTTAGACGTGTTAGGCCTGCTTCCTCTTTTCCCTCGCCCTTGTGCGATCGAAACACCTTTTCTCCCGCTTCCGTGCGATTGAGACCGTTTTCCGTAGTTAGCCGAACTACAGCTGCTCTGATTTCTCGTACCCGACGAGAATATGTAGGCATAGGATGCGATATCCTAGCGAGCACACTAACAACTAACTTCTCTGTTCTCTCGCTGTCGTGCGATCGAGACTTCCCCGCAGACGACTAATCTTTCCCTTTCTCTTGCCCTAGCGCAATTGAGACCAGACCGTAGTTCTAAGTCCCGTAGGTCCCCGTACCCTTAAACCAATGACATACTACGTCCGTTCTACCGCAAACAGGTAACGCCTAAGTCTCTAGTGGTCGAGCAGCAATACACCTAACTGCTAGAATGCGTGCGCTAGTATCGTCCACCTTTTCTCTCACCCTCGTGTGATCGAGAACACCCCGTTTACCCGTAGTTTCCTGAACTACGTTGACTCTGACTTTCCCATTGCACGAGGGAATACGTAGGCATAGAACGACGGTGTCCTATCGAGTCAGTTCTTTCCGTTTCTTTCAGTTCTTTCCGTTTAGCATTAGCAGCCGTAGATAGATTGTTTTTCACCCATAGACTAGACAACTAGCATGGATCCCGTCGAGTACGACGGACGTGAGGGGTGCTAATACCTTCCCCTTGCGTAACCGACTCCCGAACCCGAGATTTGGTTGCGATGACCGATCTTATCCCTCTTTTCGTTAGGTTTTCTTTGAGCGTTTCCTTTCCATCCCTTGGGATAAATAACGCACGGTGGCGACTCTTCTGTCATTGCCGACCCTCGATTTTCGCAGATGCGACACCAGGTAGTCACCTTCTTTCCCAAAAAAAAATCATCAAAAGAAAAGCCCGCTAAGTCAAAACCTATGAAGGAGACTTAGGCAAAATAGGGGCATCCCGTTGACTGTATATCCAAAAGAAACATGTCAGGAAAAAGTTAGGGATAATAAAAGGAGGAAATCCTTAAAGCTTTCACTTTGAAAAGTCCTCAAAAAGAAAAAAACAACCGAGTGTTGTAAGGGAGTAGTGACTACCCTAGGTTTTGAACCATCAACAACTAGCATCAGGCCTAGCCTGTAAGAACTTGAGTGTGTGGCCTGAGTTAACTGAACGTAGGGTGGAAGTTCATCATGGAGATCAGGTGGGAACAAATAAACTTTGAGTCTTTATCCTTTGTTTCATGAACCATGAACCAAGCCACGTTACAACCTTTAAAAGACCTAATTGAGGCAAGGTTGTTTTGAAAGCATACTACAACAAGGTTGGATGACCTGACTCCTATTGATCTTTGATTTTGTTGATCACTTCACCTGTCATTCTGTAAATGACAGGATCCACTTTGTTTTTGACCATTTGATCACTCCATTGTGTTTGTTTTATCAATAAATTTTGTTTTCAAAATATTGCATAAATGTTGCATTAAAACTGCCAATTTTAAAGAACAATGTTGTTTACAAGGCAACCATATATCAAAGGAATTCCAACAAATGCAGCCAGCTATGGAATTTGACTTGGTAAAGGAAGCTCATCCTGGGGGCAACCAATTTGGATGGTTCATTAATCAACTGCTACAAGATTCGACTAATGAGGGGCAGTCAGGTCGAGATTCGACAAATCTCTCAAGACCAATCAATCAGAAGCAGTCAAGTCAAGATCAGATAAATCTCTCGAATGCACTCATTCTAAGCAATTCTTTTCAAGTCCACCAGCTAACAGGGGCAAGTTTGTTCCCCGGTTGTTACTTTCACAATCTGACTGACAAGTCTGGGGGCTTTTTGGTGCAAGTACTGTTAAACTGAGTGTAATACCCCAAATTTTTCCCTAAGATTTGTCGTCGCATTTCATTGCATTTAATCAATTACTAACAAATTTGTGTAGTCGTTTGACTTTTTGCAAGTAAATATCATATGGCATGTATTTTTTTTCTAAAAAGTAAAAATGGCACAATTGGCAAGAGGACATGTGTAAGGAGTTGTGAGTGTGAGAGGTTGAGAGTTTGAATCTCACCTTAGTCACTTTTTGTTTTTTATTATTTTTACTCTAAATGTTTCTATCTCTCATTAAAAAATAACAAAAATAGTTTTTTATTATTATTTAATTATTATTTTCGTATTTTAATTAAATCATTTTTTAAAATATTATTTTTTTCACTTTTTTCTAAATTATTCATAAAAATATCCAAAAAATCATAAAATAAAAAATATTAGAAAAAATTTTGTTCTTTTTATAATATTTTTGATTTTAGGAATCAATAGGATTATTAGTTTTTATTTTAAGTTTATTTTAATTATTTTAAATTATTTAAATTTTATTTTTTCTTAACTAATTATTTAGTTTGGGCTTTAAAATGGGCTTTAGGGACATTATTGACAATTTGGTGTTAACCCTAATTTGTTCCCTATATATACATGTGTTGCCTTGTTGAAAAAAAGGGGAGAATGAAAAAAACCTAAGAGGAGTGAGTGTCGTTTACCGTTATTTCTTTTTCTTCATCGTTTACCGTTATTTCTTTTCCTTCATCTATTACTGTTGTTTCTTTTTCTTCATCTTTTACCGTTATTTCTTTTTCTTCATCTATTACCGTTATTTCTTTTTCTTCATCTATTACTGTTACGTTTATATATTTATAATTTTTAAATTGTTAGATATATATATATATATATATATATATATATATATATATATATATATATATATATATATATATATATATATATATATATATATATATATATATATATATATATATATATATATATATATATATATATATATATATATATATATATATATATATATATATATATATATATATATATATATATATATATATATATATATATATATATATATATATATATATATATATATATATATATATAAGATTAATCTTTGATCGAATTATATCGATACGATGTTTGCACATTTGTGTGCATGACGCGTGACATGTGTGTTAGTTCGATCTGGTTACGATGATCGCATTTTTGTGTGAGTAATAATACTGTTTTTTTGCTTAATTTCTTTTTCTTTGCGATAAATTTTGTTTAGTCCGATTTAGATCTGGTTGCGCTGAGCGCATTTCTGCGTTAGCAACATTGTTGGGTTATTTGGCACATTTAAAATTCATTATTGCTTTATTATTATTATTATTATTAGTATTATTATTATCATTATTTTTTATTATTATTATTATTAGTATTATTATTATCATTATTTATTATTATTATCATTATTATTATTATTACTATTATTATTATTATCATTAATTTATTAAAACTTGTTATAATATAAAAATCTGTTTTTTAAAATAAATAACTATATCATCTTTTCCAAATTAATATGAAAACCTATTATTTTTAAGAAAAACTTTTTTTTAGATAAATTTAAAATAATAACTGAAATCTTTTTTTAAAATAATAACTAGAACCGTTTTTAAAAAAATATATAATAATAACATTAAACCCTTTTTTTTAAAATAAAACCTTTTTGTTAGATAATTAAATTAAGACTATTTTTGAAAAGTTTTTTTTAATAATATTAAAACCTCTTTTTTAACTTAAATCAAAAGCTTTTTTATATATCACAAATAAACAACGAAGAATATCTATAACTTTCGCACTTCCGTTTCATAACTCGTCTGATTACTGTCTGACTCTGTCTACTAACGTTGTGTATTCAATGTGCAGCTTGTTACGTTGCTATTAGCTATTTTAATGTGTTTTTCAATTCAAGTTGTATTATAATTGTATCTGTTTCTCATTTGTAACTTCGCGAACAAATTATCGCGTTTACCTTTCCACACTTTAATTTCTGCTGTTTGTATGGTTTAAATTCGCGCATTTGCATCGTTAATTTGTCCCATTGCATTCCTCCGAAGGATTAGGTCTAGCCGTTTGGCCGCCACGCCAATAGTCCTCAAAACTTCAAACCCTTACAAACCCTAACTTTTCACAAATGTCTCGCCGTGGACAAAATTACAAAACTACCCCTAGCTTTAGGTCAAAGAGTCGCCGCACTCATTTTAGGGTTTCCCGCCGCGGAATCCCTAACCTAACCCTAATGCACTTAACAATTTATAACATAGAGATCGGAGTTTAAGACTCCATGTAAGCGTGTCCTTAAGATGCGTTTATTCCCCTTGAGACCTTGACCACAGTCAAGAAGTCTCTAACCTCCCTTTTGAGGGGAACTACAATTACTCTGATTCCATTCCCGTAAGGATATGTAGGCACAAGATGCGACGTCTTGCCGAGTAAACTTAGAATTAACCCCTTAAGTCTTTTAAACCCTTAATCCTTTGTATATACCCTAAAGAAAAATAATTAATGAAATAAATAAAAAAAAATAAACAAAAGGTTCCCGTAGAGTACTATGGAAGTTTAGGGTGCTAATACCTTCCCTAAATTTAACCAACCCCCGAACCTTAGATCTCTCCCTTTTAGGTTTTTCCTTTCTTTAACCTTTCCTTCGGATAAATCAAAGACCGGTTATAAATGAATTAAGATTCAAGTTAATCAATAGCTTGACATCCAAATTTCACCGCAACAGAAAATGGCGACTTCACTGGGGAGTCCTAACTATTGAGGGTTATCCCTATTTTGTTTATTTTTCTTTATATATTTGTTTTATTATATATTTTGCTCACTTGTATGTATATATTGGGGTACCTTACTTGGAGTTACTGTGTTGTGAGATAAGTCCTACACCCGGACTTGAGCAACCTTATGATAGGATGGCTGATATATTCGACGAGGCTTATAGGGAGTGAGTCCCGACTAAGCTAAATCGAGAATCACCGCTCAGTTGAGACACTTTCGAAAATGGTTCGGTTGATCGAGTGTAGTCGTGAAAACTTTTACCGTTATCGATTGGAGTCTGTGATACTGGGAACCGTAGTACCTTTACACCATCTTGACCTTATATAGGACGTAGTGCGGGAACTATGTGGGAGTAGTCCTACAATGGTTGCTACGCGATACTACGTTCGAACGAGGTTCTCTTGAGAATATTATCGACCCTTGAGTCAGTCGAGAAGTTGATAATATCCGAAAGATGGGCTGATAACTTTGGGCACTTTTTTAGAACCCTTATTCTACAGGTACAATCAACCTATAGTACATACCTCTTTGGGAAGGGTAGACCTTGACTCCATTCATTGTTCCTCTAACTTAGGACCTTTTGTTTGCTTATGTGTATTTGTGCTTCGCATCCATAAAGCATCATATCATTTCTAGTTTCAAGGAATTCAGCAGTCCTTTGCAAATTCGAAAAGCCTTACATTTTAAAGTCTAAAATTTTTTCCAACTTTCTTAAAAAGCAATATTCGCAATCGACCGTTGAAATTCTTGAAACCATTGCATGGCATCAGCATCACATTTTTGCATTGCATTTGTCCCCCGGTTTCTCATTCTCGGTTCTCTCGTCTTCCAGTGTACCTTTGAGTCGTCAAGCTGATTCCTCGACACAGATATCAGACCAGGGCTAATTATAGACGTAAGATGTCAGAGCAAGAGGCATATAATGTAGAGATCCGAATGGAGATCGATGAGTTGAAATCAGGCATGACCAAACTCACCGAGATGCTCCAAGTACTGATTTCCAGAGGAAAGTCACCTCAAAGGACCGTCATTCAGGAAGTTTCGGATGTTGATCCACCTCTTGTTCCAGTGCCACCATCTACTTGGCCCGAGCTTGGTTTACCTCCTAACTACTCTCCGCCTATTGCATCGTCTGCTACAATTGGTCAGACTATCAGACCGGTTTTTCAAGCTCCCGTCCTTACCGAGACTAGACCTGTGGTCCACACTGTTAACCAAACTATCCGAGCTCCCTTTGAGAATCCTCTATATGAGCACAATGTTGCCAGTGTTCAAGGGGAAGACCATGAAGATTTTGTTGAGCCTGAGATTACCCGTGAACAGTATCAAATCATCAATAAGAGACTCCAAGCTGTTGAGGGTACTGATTTCTTCAATATAGATGCCGACAATATGTGCCTAGTCTCCGGTCTCGTTATGCCTGCCAAATTCAAGACTCCTGAGTTTGTGAAGTATAAAGGTCACTCATGTCCAAGAGCTCATCTGGTCATGTACTTTCGAAAGATGGCGGCCTACACAACAATCAGAAATTGCTCATCCATTGCTTTCAAGACAGTTTGAGTGGTGCTTCTCTCAAATGGTATATGAACTTAGAGCATAACAGTGTCCGTTGCTTTCAAGATCTCGCTAACGCTTTCATGAAACAATACGAATACAACCTGGATATGACTCCCGATCGCCGTCAATTACAAAATATGTCTCAAAATGAAAAAGAGTCATTCAAGGAATATGCTCAGCGTTGGAGAGAGTTAGCTTCTCAAGTTGAACCCCCTATAGCAGAAAAGGAATTAACTGGATTGTTCATGGATACTTTGTCCCCTTTCTATTGGGAAAAGATGATCGGGAATGTCTCTTCAAGTTTTACAGATTTGGTGACTATTGGTCAGAGGTTAGAAGAAGGTTTGAAAAATGGTAAAGTATCCAAAACTGTTGAATCTTCTAATGGTGCAAAGAAACCCTACGAGAATTTCCATAAGAAGAAGGATGAACAGGCCAATGTTGTCATAACTGAATCAAGGAAGCCTCGCCAGTGATCTCAACCTGTTAGTGCTCCACAGCCAGCTCAGACTCCTCAACGCCCAGTTATCAGACAAGACCAGAATCGGAACAAGGATCACTTTGATCCTATTCCCATGACTTACACAGAGCTGTATCCTGACTTAGTTCGACAAGGGTTGATCACTACAAAGGCTTTACCACCTCCTCTTAATCCTCCAGTTGGATTTAGGGCTGATCTAAAGTGTGCTTTTCATGAGGGTGCCTTAGGCCACGACTTGGAGCATTGTTTTGCATTGAAAGCTAGGGTGCGTGAACTGATTAGAGCCGGAATACTTGATTTTACGGATAGTCGTCCGAGCGTCCAGACAGATCCCTTGCCAACACATCAGAATTGAAGCTTTGTCATTGGGCTTTTTTTTTTCTCGTTGTTTGCATTTTCCTTATTTTGTTTAAGTTGTTTGCTTTCAATTATGTTTGTACTTTCATTAATGAAATAAGCATTGCGACTTTTGATTCAATTCATTTCCGTCCATTTATTTGCATCTTTATGCTTTATTTTTCAAATGTTTACTTCTTGTCCAAAATTTTGATATGCTAAGATCGGAGGAGGATGACGAAAACGTTATACCCATAATTGCTGTCAGTATGCTTTCGATCAAACCTTGTTGACGATGTAAGGCATTGTTTCAATTCCCAAACACTGGAGAAATAAGGAGGTTAATCCCTCGTTACCCCCTTCGAGCCTAGAAGTTGGAGTTTCTTTCGTTACAAAAAACCCACAATTTTAACCTTGGGGTGGGTAGTTCTCAGTTAACTTGGTTGTGTGTTCATACGATACACCTTTCATTAACAAATTTTCCTTCGCACACGTCAAATAAGTGTCGAAGATGTTTTCTAATCAAAAGGTCGATGATGGTTCACCGTAATCATTAAAATCAAACAGTCACTTTCCTTCATACAAAAAAATAATATAAAAAAATCAAAAGAAGCCCGCTAAGTCAAAACCTATGAAGGAGACTTAGGCAAAACTGGGGCATCCCGCTGACTGTAAACTCTAAAATAAACAGTTCAGGCAAAATTTAGGGATAATACAAAGAGATTTTTAAATCCTTATCTTGAAAATCCTCAATGTCAAAACAATCAAATGTTGTAGGGGAGTAGTGGCTGCCTTTTCATAGGTCCCTTTGACTTCTGAGTCATCATTGCTACGATCAATGAAATCCCTAACTTATGGGAACCTGAATGCATAGTATGAGTTAACTGAGCATATGACTGAAGATCATCACGTAGATTGGGTGGGTACAAATAAATTTTGAGCCTTTATCTTTTGTTTCATAAACCGGGAACCAGGCCACATTACAACCCTCAAAAGACCTAATTGAAGCAAGGTTATTTTGAAAGTATACTACAACAAGGTTGCGTAACCTGACTCCAAAAGATCCTTGCGAATCATTTATTTTGGCAATACACTTTTATTTTAAACTTTGAGTGTCTTGAACCGCCTTGTTCCGACTAACGACTCATGTATTTTCCATCTTTCAAAAATAATTTTTCAAAAATCGCATGAACTTTGCATTACCATGTTTGTATGAATATTTTTGTTTGCAAACTGGCTTTCCTCTAAGGAATTTTCAAACAATGAGAAACTTGGTCAAGTGATCTTATCAGGGGCAAGTTCCTTTTACATCCTGTCAAAGAATCAGTTCAAGATTTGTTCAAGGCAATATCTTCTCAGATTTGGTTTATCCAGAGAATTGTTCAAGACTTAGACTGGGGCAAGCCCTCCGAGGATACAGCAAAACAGTCGATTCCACGAATCAGACAGCTGAAGCAATTATCAATTCATTTGACCTGGGGCAGTTTACTTGCATAATCCCCAAGCAGTTATTCATCATTCCTACAGTGACTATCAACTTGATACAGTTTAACAGAATGACAGGATCTCCGTGTTGAGGAATCAGTCCTCCAGTTTTGTCATCTCACAGAAAGAGTCGAGTCTTGTCGTCGACGTCTGCATTTGCATTTGATCATATGTCATAGCATAATTCCTATACATGTGCACATCTTGGGTGCTTTACTCCCCATTTACATTTCTATCTTGGGTGCTTTACTCCCCATTTACATTTCTATCTTGGGTGCTTTATTCCCCATTTACCTCTCTATCTTGGGTGCTTTACTCCCCATTTACATTTTTATCTTGGGTGCTTTACTCCCCATTTACATTTTTATCTTGGGTGCTTTACTCCTGTCGCTACTGCGAAAATCGGCGTCGGCGGAACAGAAGAGTCGCCACCGTGTGTTATTTATCCCACAGGAGGGAAAGGAAACGCTCAGAGTAAACCTCGCACAACACGGGAAAGGTATGGTCGTCGCAACCAAAACCTGGATTCGGGAGTCGGTTACGCAAGGGGAAGGTATTAGCACCCCTCACGTCCGTCGTACTCGACGGGATCCACGCTTGTTTTCGGGTATGGATTGTTATTCTATCTACTCTACAGGTCAGGGGTTAAAAAGAAGAGAAAGTGACTCGGCAAAGTATCGCACTTTATGCCTACGTATTCCCGTCTGGAACGAGAAATTAGAGTCAACGTAGTTCGCCTACCTACGGGAAAGGAGGGGAAGGTTGCTCGTTAGGATATCGCATCCTATGCCTACGTACTTTCACACAGCATGAAAGATCAGAGCAAACGTAGTTCGGGCCACGTACGACGCAAGTCTGTCTTGGTTGATTTTATTCCTTCTGAAAAAGGTTTTTTTTATTAGCAGTCCAAGCGGACAAAAATGACGTTTTGATGAGTTCACATTCTTTTACGGAAGAAGTGTCTTTTATTGTGTTTGAAATATTTATTGTGTTTTTTCTGTTTGTTTTGAGAAAGAAGAGACAGAACTCTAACCTACAGTTGCGAAGGGAATCAAACTAACCTAATGTTATCATGCATGGGTTAAGACCTAATGTCTATCATGCTCCTCTCTTGCACAAAGAGAAACAGAGATCCTAAGGGAATAGACGGAAACAGAAACAATACCAGATATATACAGTAAAACAGTAAAATGCATGGATGCAACAATACAAGCGAGGCAAGGGAGTCCCACTCAACCTCGAACCTAGAAAACAATAGGCAAAAGTGAACAGGATTCACTTTCAACCCAACAGGGTAAACAGCAAATAATACAGTCCAGAAAACCAATCAATACATCAAAATGAAATACAACAGAAAAGTAAACAGCCACAGCAGCTCTGCATCAACACCTATCTTCAAGTAATCTCCAAACAGCTACAAGCTTCAGCAAGCATCAATATCCATCTCCACAGCCTTCAAGCCAGGTCTTTGTTATCAGTCTTCCATCTGCAATGGCTTTTCTTCCAGTCTCAAATCTCCAAGATGAACACCAGTCCACAAGATGAAGTGAATGAATGTTAGACAGTCAATTACCTACCAAGGGTGGTTCATTAACTGTTAACATTATACAGACAGTTTTCCCTCAAGAGTTCTATCTTTCAAATACATTCACTGATCCTTCCAAAGGAAGGAGGTGGATATTTGAAAGAGACTTTGAATCATAGAGAAAGAATGGATGCAGACAAGGCATTCCATGTTTGGGAAACAAGCTTTCTAATCTAGAGCTCTACCTAGCTCCTAAAACCTAATCTCCTCAACAGCTGCTAGCAGGAATCTCCTCTTCACCTCTGGAAGTTGGTCTTCAGCCTCTGGATCTCCAATGGCTTCATCATCACAAGTCTTCAGCTCCCCCAATCCCCAGACAATCCCAATACCCACACAGACAAACAAAAACCCCCAGAGGGCACACCAAACCAATCAATCAAATACAGACAGTAATATACTAATAGCAGTAGGGGAATCCTAGTGATTTCTAAGGGGACCTATCCTATACCCATAATCCCTATAGTCCATACCCAAAAACAAATGAAAATCTCCTAAAAGAATTAAACTATCTCACCTAAGTTGATTTAAAACCCTAATCTTATTCATGTTGTCCTCACCTAAACTAATCACCTAAAATTAAGTCCTAAAAATGTGAACTAAATTTTATGTACAAGTTGGATGTCTAAACTAAACAACCTAAAAAGAATGGATTAAAAATGTTAAAGCAACTATTAGAACAAAATTTAACAAATTTAAGTATCAAACTAAACTTAACAAAATGCTATTTACAAGAAAAATGCATGAAAAATATTAAACAAAAATAAAATGCCAATTTTATTATTTCATATTTTTCTAGACAAAATAATGGACCTATAGCAAAAAGAACCAATTAAAACAAGCCATTTTCCATTTTTTTATGATTTTTTGAAGATGTAAAAATATTAAAGGAATTAAAATAGCAAAATAGGAATAAAAGGGGAGGGGGGTGAGAACAGTAAAACGCCCAGTTACTTATCCAATGGGCCCAAAGGCAGGGGGGTGCGAAAAGCAGAGTGGGCCCATTGTCAACAAAATCTCACTGAAAATGGAAAGGAAAACAAAAGACATGCGTGGGGGGTGCATTAAGTGAATTCTTCACGTTATTCTTCCAAGTGGGCTTACATATGGAGGGTGTGAATAGTAGTGGGGCCTAAGGCCCAGTCCAACTTCTTCTCTCAGCTTTCACACAAGGGGAGTGAACGAGCAATGGGAGGTAAGCTTCAGCAAACGAGATTGGGCTTTGACCCAATCTGAAACCCTAGTCCAACTACTAACAACAAAACCTACCTCATCCCCCCCCCCAATCCCCTGATCACTGTTCATCCCCCAAACTAACCCTAGCTGCTCCCTCATCGTCTCTCTGCAACCTCTAACCTAATCTCAAGGTCCTTCTCCCAAAAAACAAACAAGCCAATCCTATGAACTCTAAATCCCAGCGAAATGACCTAATCAACATTCTTTCTATCAGGCTAAACCAGCTTCAAGCTTTACAAGATGCGTACCTGGAGACGAATCAAGAACCAGTTCTTGGAGTTCTTGAAGCTTCGAAGGAAATCGCCGCGGGAGAGAAGAAGATCTGGAGGTCCTCTAAAGGTGGCTTGTTCGAACGATCTTGAGAAGATAATAGGAGATTGTTCTGGAAAAAACTGAAAGTTGAAGGCCACTGGAAAATTCTGGAAGAACAATGAAGGTTTGACCTTGTTCTGGGAATATTGCGTTTGAAGCGTTCTGAAGATCTTGGAGAAGTTATGGGAATCTCGAGTGTCTTCACGATCTGGAAACGGAGGGAAGATTGAAGGTGTTGCTGGAGATTACTTGAAGGTTCTTGGAGGAGATGAAGAACAACGGGTGAATTTCTGGAAAATCCAGATGAACACGATGAAGGCTTAAGTGATTTTCTGGAATTCCTTTGAATTTTCCGGTCACCGATGAAGATTCCGGTGGACTGGATTGAGTTCTTCGGCGAGTGGTGATGAAGGTGGATAGAGGAGGATCGGAGAAGAACGAGGCGTTTCTGGGGATTCTGGGCAGAAAATCAGTTCCGGCGATGGTTGCGGTGGTCCGGTGACGGTTGGGGCTGCCGGCGGGAGTTGGTTAAGGCGGATGCATGGCCGCCGGTGGCTTCTCAGGCGATGTGTGAGGTGGAGACAAGTGTCTCAGTGGGGATTCTGCATGGATGACGCGTGGCGTGCGTGGAGAAAGAGTGGAGAGATAGTGGGGCACGTGTCCGTGAGAGAGGGAGTTCTGAGTGGTGGCGTGTGTGCTGGGAAGTGAATAACGTGGCTAACCTCTGGACTTAACACGTGGCTTGGACTTTATAGGACTGAGATTATTTTGGATCTTTCTGGAACTTGCTGAACTGCATGAATTGGGCTTCCACTTCTCACCTGGGCCCAATGCGAAAATCATAATAAAAAAACCAAAAAAACTGAAATATAATGGATGGATTAAATCTGGATTAACTAATTAACTAACTAATTCTAACCAAATCTCAATTAAACCTAAAAGAAAATTATCCTAAAACTCCATATTAACTCTAATCAATTTCTATTAATAAAACTCTAATAATTCTCTAATCTAAAAAAAATAAGCTAAAAGCTCTAATCATTCTCTATTTAACATTTTATTAAACTTCTATTAAATCTATAATACCTATATTAACTTCTATAAAAAGAAAATCTATTATAAAATCTATTAAATGCTACAAAACCTATTTATTTAATAAGAGAAAATCTATATTATTTCTATTATTCTAAAATGATTAAAAATCTATCTAAAAAGAATTAAAACCATTAAAAATATTAAAAACCTATTAATATTCTAAAAAATGCTAAAAAATGATTTAAATCTATTTTAAAAAAAATTAGGACAATCTATTTAAATTCTAGAAAAATCTACAAAGCCTATTTAAAATCTACAAGAAGCTATTAAATTCTAAAAAAAGCAGACAAAGGCAAATAATCAACATAAAAGAGAGCGCGACCAGATCGAAGCAAAACAATAACCAGATACCCAAAATCTCAAAAATCACTGCATAAACTGAAAACGCCCAGGAAGCGCGCGACTTCCCAAAATAACCTCCGATTATTCGAACTGGTCTGAGATACCCGAAAAGCAACGGCAGGGCTGTAATCCCGATAAAATCACCATGATTGAGAAAATGCACTATATGCAGTATGCAAATGCGAATGTGAAATGCGTCGAAACATCGAGCCAGATACGGGACCCGGTTGGTCAAATTTTAGGGTGCAACAGCTGCCCCTATTCAAGCAGCTTGGACCTGAATGGTTGAAGAGCGCCTAGCCTTTGATCATTCAAAGGTAGAAGGTGGTTGAATACAAATGGAACCCTGAAATTTACCAACCGCAGAAATAAACTGCACCACTGCTTGGGGAACGATATTCATCAACTGAATCTAGCTGTTTACAGCAACCCACTGATCTCGTGCTGGGGATTATTTTCATCAGCCTGAAAAAAGACTTTATCATTGCAGGGATAGAACTTTGTCCACGTCAGGACGCCTGTTTCGTCAACACAAAGAAATCTCAACCAAAACTTGTCCACGTTAGGGTTCCCTCTGTCGTCAACCCGGGAAAATCGCGGCAACTTCGCTGGGGATGGCTCGTCTGCCTTTCATCAGCAATAAATCGTCCATGTTAGGAATAAACTCTTCCACGTTAGGAATAACCTTTCACGTTAGGAATACCACCGTCCACGTTAGGACTTACCTTTCCACGTAAGGAATAACCGTTCCGCGTTAGGAATAACACCGTCCGCGTTAGGACTCACCTTTCCACGTAAGGAATAACCGTTCCACGTTAGGAATAACACCGTCCGCGTTAGGACTCACCTTTCCACGTAAGGAATCTCATTTTCTTTCCACGTAAGGAATACATCTTTATCTTTCCACGTAAGGAATGCTACATCAATCTTTCCACGTAAGGACTCCAATCTTTCCACGTAAGGAATGCAATCTTTCCACGTAAGGAATCACAAACTTTCCACGTAAGGAAACCACATTTTGATTCGTCCACGTAAGGACCCCAACTTGTTCCACGTAAGGAACCAATCTTGATATGTCCGCGTAAGGACTCAATCTTTCCACGTAAGGAATCATCTTGATATGTCCGCGTAAGGACTCAATCTTTCCATGTAAGGAATCATCTTGATATGTCCGCGTAAGGACTCAATCTTTCCACGTAAGGAATCATCTTGATATGTCCGCGTAAGGACTCAATCTTTCCACGTAAGGAATCGTCTTGATATGTCCGCGTAAGGACTCAATCTTTCCACGTAAGGAATACCAACTTTCCACGTAAGGAATCACCATTTCTTTTCCCCGTTAGGAATCTCATCTTTCCACGTTAGGAATAAACTTGTCTTTCCACGTAAGGAATCTCCATCTCTTTCCACGTAAGGAAACTATTTTTCTTCCACGTAAGGAATGCTCTCTTTCCACGTAAGGAATACTTCTTTTTCCACGTAAGGAAACCTCTCTTCTTGATTTGAATCTGTCCACGTCAGGACTAAACTTTCCACGTAAAGAATACGATTTTATTCGATCTGCCCACGTAAGGACTCCAACCTTTCCACGTCAGGAATGCTATCTTTCCACGTAAGGAAACAATTTTATCTTTCCACGTAAGGAATCTGCTTCTTTTCCACGTAAGGAATAACTTGTCCATGTTAGGACTACATCGTCCACGTTAGGACCTCCCTTTCCACGTTAGGAATAACTTCTTTCCATGTAAGGAATAAATTCGTCCATGTCAGGACCCATGTTTCGTCTTGATTTGTCCATGTCAGGACTCAGGCATCTTCGACCCGCTGGGGAAATAACTTGTCCGCGTCAGGACTCACATCTTTAAAGAAATCCCGTCAATATAGGAATAAATTGTCCACGTCAGGACTTAGTTCTCCATTGATCCCAACCCACAAACTTCTTAGCACTGACGTGACAGCGACTTTGAGGCGGACTCTACTGGGGATATCTGGAAACCAAACTACCGGATGCCTGTTCTGATGACCGGAGGCAACTTCTGAAATTCTGATTCATGAAACCCCTTGATGACAAATAACTCTGCCTGGGAATAAAGAGAAACTTATCCTGATAACTCTGTGGGGAATACTGCCGAAACTGACATTATCATTGAATGTCTCATGCCGAGATCTTGAACGTTTGGTAGCTCATTTGGGCACGAGCTCTCTCCACCTGCCGGGATAAATGCTGAAGACAATGCCAACTCCGCTGGGGATAGCCAGATGCTACAGAATTATTCCAGTAAAATAAATGCTGGAAGAGTGAAGTCAACCCTGCTGGGAAATTGGGAACTTAAACCAAACACCTCGTTGAAGTAACACCCTGCTGGGAATATAACTCTGCTGGAGAATAGCAGATGCGTCTGGTAGGATTAGACTTCTGCTGGAGAGTGAACAGGTATCCCGCGGTACCCTGACAAAATAAATGTCAGAACACGACCAACTCTGCTGGGGAGAGTCTTAATCTTCGAGTTCCACTGGGAGGAAAGAACACTTGCTGAAAAGAGAGAACTCCGCTGGGGACGGCATGATTCTCTTGGGGAAAGGTGAATTGTCTGAAGACAGCTCACGGATATTAATCTTCTGCGGCTGAACCACTCTGCTTGAGATAAGGATAAATGACTTGGCTGGGGAATGTCTTTTGGATAAGCTGCGACTAGCTGGAAAATTTGATCACTCTTCGGTGAGGAACTTGGTTATCTCGGAAGCGCGACCTGCGCGGGGATCGAATCTCTCGCTACGAACTCCTGGTCCATACTGCAATCTTTTGATCGTCCACCTTCTCGGAACTCTGCTTCGGGGACACTAACATGCCCCAGTCTGTATTCTTGAACACTTCTTCTAATCAGAACTCTATCTTGAAATAGCTTGCCCCTGATTGACTGATTCGTGGAACAATGCCCATGGCTATGAGAGATTTTCCAAATCTTGACCTGACTGCCCCAGATTTACTGATTCTAGGATGACTGACTCTACCTGAATTAATCAGTATAGCTTGCCCCAGTTCACGAAACATTTGGGCATTCTGCATTTTATCCCGATCATACCTTCCACTGTAGGAATCTTTCCTGTCGGCATGCGCTTACTCGCAAGTAACACAAGTTGTTCTGCGTAAAAGATATATTAAACGCAATGCATATGACAGTTTCAAAATCCAAGTCTGTTCACTGAAAAAATTTTGTGACATGTAATGAATCAATTATCAAAATGTCAGTATGAAAGCTGGTAAGAGGAACCCTTTTAGGAGTCAGAATCGACGAGATCTTTACTGACGTATGCCCTTGGACTAAACCTGTTTCAATTAGGATTTTTTCGGGTTGTAACGTGGTCAGGTTCACGGTTAACAAGGAAAGATATAGGCTCAAAATTTATTTCGACCCACCCATTCTTCGTGATGTTCTCCAATCCTATGTTCAGCTAATCTGACTTCAGCGTTCACCTATTAGAGGTGGAATGCTAGGAGTGATGGTTCAGGATACCACACATTTTTTGTTTTTGAGTGACAGTCATTTGCTTTTCGTCTTTGGGCGCCTAGAATCACACGACTTTGTCCTTTTCGAGGATTTGTTCTTTTCTTTGACAATCCTTTTCGTCTTTCATTTTTTTTTTCATTCCCTAACTTTTGCCTGGACTGATTATCTTTTGAGATTCTTTTAATTTTCCAATCCAGCGGGATGCCCCTATTTTTTCCTAAGTCATTTGTTTTCAAGTTTTGACTTAGCGGGCTTTTGGTTCTTTTCGCTTTTTGTTTTTTTTTTTCCTTTTGAACAAGTCGTGGGACACTGGTTTGTCTGACTTTTTGTGGAACAATGTGACTGTTTCACTCTTTGTCGGCAAGGTTTAACCATTGTGATTTATCCTCAAACGGCCACTCCTTTCGTAATTCGAACGCTTGGTCAAACTAGCTGATACCTACCCTGCCCCGGGTTAAGTTTTAGGGTTTTTTCAAAAAGGAACTCCTACTACTGGCTCGAAAGGGGTTATCAAGGGATTATCTTCCTTATATCTCCGGTGTTTATGGATTGAAACAATGCCTGTATCTCATCAACAAGTTTTTTTTAATCCAAAAGCATACAATCGGAATATTATTCGTCATCTGTTTTCGTCATCCTCCCCAGATTCCTGCTAAAACAAGCATTAAGAATTAAAGAAATACAAAGAGTGAACACGACTGGATTAATTCAAAACATGCATATTCATTTCGTTTATCAATATCAATTGAAAAATAACAAGTTTTAAGAGCGAAATTTGCAATTACACAGAAAAGAAACTACAAATGCGCGGACATGAACAAGATAACATGAAAAATGTCGGTGTCTCAGAACTGGACTTTCTGCACTTTGACTTATTGGCGAGTCAGCCATCCTCAGAAGCTATCATCAGGGGTAGTCTACTGCTGTCTCGATCTTTTTTCAACGGCCCGATCAAACCTGGGCAACTTTTTCATCACCCCGACTTTTGCTTGTCTATGGCCTTGCACCACCTTGGGGACCCTATCAGAGAAGTTAATAACCCTGTTGTCGATTAAACCTTGGACGTTATGCTTGAACGCGTGGCAACCTTCAATATCATGTCCGGGAGCCCCGGAGTGGAATTCACAGTGCCTGCTCGCATCATAGCCATCCGACAGAGTGCCGATTATTGGCGCCAGAGTTCTTTTCTCCACCAAGTTCAATCTTAGTAGTGTTTGTAACAAATCTGCGTACGTTGAGGGAGGCTTTTCAAACACCCTCTTTGATTTCCTTCCCCGCATTCTTTGTTGAGCCGGATATTGGCATCTCGCCGGCTGCTGGCTTTGCTCGGACGACTCCTCAGGCTTACGCGTTATCATCCTTAAGTTCAACCCTGGCATCGGCAACTATTGTGGACATGGGGACTTATCTTCCAGTGGCTCTGGGATATATCTCGATTCGTCTGCAACCTCTGGCGGAGAAATGGGAATGTCAGTCCCTGAAACTTTTATGCCCCCTGGTACAAACTCCATTATTTTCTCATCCAGCAAATCTTGAATCTTATGCTTAAAAGCTTTGCAGTTTGCAATGACATGCCCCGGTGCGCCGGAGTGGAAGGCACAATGGGCGTTCAAGTCATAGTCTGGTGGCGGCTGCCCTGTCAGTGGAACCAAAATGCGGGGCTCAACCAGTTGAAGTTGGAACAAGAGTTGCACCAGCTGATCATAATCCACAGGGATCTCATCAAATACTCTGTTAGAAGACCTCATCCTCTTACCACACCTTCTTGAGTTATCCTGCAAAATCAATTGCGACTGCTGACGAAGAGAATCCTGAGCTTCGAATCGTGGAGAGGGTCTCTTACGCCTATCATGCGCGGGTAACGGTTCTTCAGACCCCTGAGGAGCAGATAAGCCAGCTGCGCCTTCCGACATTTGCCCTCCTTCTCTCCTGAGTACGTTCCTTAATATTTCAGCCATCAACCCTAACTGTGCTTTCAATCGGCAATTCTCTTCTTCTAGCGTCTCTTGATTCGAGCGCAACGCTTGCATATCTTTTGTGAACTGCCCCAGCTGGCCTCGAACATCCGTTAATTCTGCTTGAACCTGCTTGATGGCTATCCCCACAAGTTGGCGTATGCGGCCTGGGAGCGAACCATGATTCTCTAGCTGAGCAAAGTCGGCAGCCCTATCATTAGCCCGTGCAATCAGAGGCTGCACCATATTTTGCAATTGTTTCTGACTCTCGGCCATAGCTTCCATTACCTGTATGAGCCGCATTATGTTGTCGTGCACCTCTTGCATCTCAGTCAGATCCTGACTCATGACTTCCTTACTGCTGCTTCTGGTTGAATGCCAGGGAATTCTTTGGTCGCTAATCTTGGAGGACGTGGAAGATACAGGAGATGAGATACAGTTTAATAATTACCTGTAATGCAATATGAATATGAATGCAATGCAATGTGCGTTTCCGTGCATTAGGGAATGGCATTCCCCGATTCTAGTGTGAAGGTGCCAGTGCGGTGACAGCGCTAGCAATACAAAGATCGGAGCTGAATCACAGAAAGCCTCATCTATTACCGTTATTTCTTTTTCTTCATCTATTACTGTTACGTTTATATATTTATAATTTTTAAATTGTTAGAGTTTATATATATATATATATATATATATATATATATATATATATATATATATATATATATATATATATATATATATATATATATATATATATATATATATATATATATATATATATATATATATATATATATATATATATATATATATATATATATATATATATATATATATATATATATATATATATATATATATATATATATATATAAGATTAATTTTTGATCGAATTATATCGACACGATGTTTGCACATTTGTGTGCATGACGCGTGACATTTGTGTTAGTTCGATCTGGTTGCGATGATCGCATTTTTGTGTGAGCAATAATACTGTTTTTTTGCTTAATTTCTTTTTCTTTGCGATAAATTTTGTTTCGTCCGATTTAGATCTGGTTGCGCTGAGCGCATTTCTGCGTTAGCAACATTGTTGGGTTATTTGGCACATTTAAAATTCATTATTGCTTTATTATTATTATTAGTAGTATTATTATTATCATTATTTATTATTATTATTATTATTAGTATTATTATTAGTATTATTATTATCATTATTTATTATTATTATCATTATTATTATTATTATTACTATTATTATTATTATTATTATCATTAATTTATTAAAACTTGTTATAATATAAAAATCTGTTTTTGAAAATAAATAACTTTATCATCTTTTCCAAATTAATATGAAAACCTATTATTTTTAAGAAAAACTTTTTTTTAGATAAATTTAAAATAATAACTAGAACCGTTTTAAAAAAAATATATAATAATAACATTAAACCCTTTTTTTTAAAATAAAACCTTTTTGTTAGATAATTAAATTAAGACTATTTTTGAAAAGTTTTTTTTAATAATATTAAAACCTCTTTTTTAACTTAAATCAAAAGCTTTTTTATATATCACAAATAAACAACGAAGAATATCTATAACTTTCACACTTCCGTTTCATAACTCGTCTGATTACTGTCTGACTCTGTCTACTAACGTTGTGTATTCAATGTGCAGCTTGTTACGTTGCTATTAGCTATTTTAATGTGTTTTTCAATTCAAGTTGTATTATAATTGTATTTGTTTCTCATTTGTAACTTCGCGAACAAATTATCGCGTTTACCTTTCCACACTTTAATTTCTGCTGTTTGTATGGTTTAAATTCGCGCATTTGCATCGTTAATTTGTCCCATTGCATTCCTCCAAAGGATTAGGTCTAGCCGTTTGACCGCCACGCCAATAGTCCTCAAAACTTCAAACCCTTACAAACCCTAACTTTTCACAAATGTCTCGCCGTGGACAAAATTACAAAACTACCCCTAGCTTTAGGTCAAAGAGTCGCCGCACTCATTTTAGGGTTTCCCGCCGCGGAATCCCTAACCTAACCCTAATGCACTTAACAATTTATAACATAGAGATCGGAGTTTAAGACTCCATGTAAGCGTGTCCTTAAGATTCGTTTATTCCCCTTGAGACCTTGACCACAGTCAAGAAGTCTCTAACCTCCCTTTTGAGGGGAACTACAATTACTCTGATTCCATTCCCGTAAGGATATGTAGGCACAAGATGCGACGTCTTGACGAGTAAACTTAGAATTAACCCCTTAGGTCTTTTAAACCCTTAATCCTTTGTATATACCCTAAAGCAAAATAATTAATGAAATAAATAAAAAAAAATAAACAAAAGGTTCCCGTAGAGTACTACGGAAGTTTAGGGTGCTAATACCTTCCCTAAATTTAACCAACCCCCGAACCTTAGATCTCTCCCTTTTAGGTTTTTCCTTTCTTTAACCTTTCCTTCGGATAAATCAAAGACCGGTTGTAAATGAATTAAGATTCAAGTTAATCAATATCTTGACATCCAAATTTCACCGCAACACTGGGGCAGTTACGTCGAGATTCGTGAATCTCTCCAAGAGTTTGAAGATATTGAAGCATCTTGTATGTCAATTCTTCTATAAAATCCTCTTGATGTTTTCTTCTCGATAGACCATGTAATTTGGGGTAGAAGAAATTTGAAGTTTATTTTGTGGCAAGGGTCGCTACTCATTATGATGATCATGATGCAAGCTAGAGCGCAGAAGTACATTATTCTTGTGACATCTTCTGCCAACTCCCCAGTAAGTTGTTACTTCACTTGATCTTGGCAAGTTTCTAGATCTTCCTTTTCCGACAGAGACATCAAGCTCATGATGGTAATCCGAGTGAAGTCATGATGTTGTATCCTGAGTGGAATACTCTTTTCCCTATAGAAGGTTGTGACCTTGGAGTAGAATGGTTGGTTCTGCATGTTCATCCCTGGTGGTGGTCCAATCTGGTGAGGTTGGCTAGGTATCCTTGACGAGATGTTTATTTCATCTCTGGTTTTGCTTCCCTTTGTCTGTTTTGTCAGCATAAGCATGACATACAAGCATTTCTGCATATGCATAGTATCTGAGCATGTTGCTACCTTTCTTGGTGTGTTTTTGTTTGGTTCACTTTGGTGGTTATTCCCCAAGTGATTGGGTTTGTCTCTTCTCTCCAATAGAGTTGTCAGCCCTTAGGCATAAAGTGTTCATCATTTCCCGAATTCCCCACAGAGCTTGACCCTCGTGGATGATGGTTGGTTTAGTTATCTTTTCCACGCCTGGATAAGATAAACCCCATTTGAGTTCGCTCCTCAATGATTGTAGTCTTGTTTGACCGTTTCTTTCTAGCTCGTTCCTAGATTGAACTCTGATTCCTAGCAAGTGTGGTTATTAAACCTGATTAGGTTGCTGAACCTAATTTGAGCGTGCATTTATTGTGCACTATATTCCCAGGAAGAATCTTTTACAGATCCTCATTGAAGACATGATCTTTCTCCAACAGTGTTGTGGTAACAACGTTTCCTTGAAACTTATACCTAGACTATAGGTGGCAATCTCTCTTGAGAAGCTTATCCGTCCTTGGAGTTGTTCAACCTTTTGTGGTTACAATTGGTGTTACCCTCTATCAGTCACTTGTCATTAACCCTTTTGATGACGACTTTCAAATATATTTTGTCCATTAACTCTTTTGATGAGATTCCTATTTGAGGGGTTATTCCCGTCAATCTTTTGACGATATGATCCGAGTTTAGGTTGTATACCTTCAGATGTGTGTTGTTGATTTGTTCTTTCTGTCAATCTTTTGACGATGTGATCCAAGTTCAGGTTGCGTACCCTCGGATATCTTTTGGTGATTTTGTTCTTCCTGTCAATCTTTTGACAATGTGATCCGAGTTCAGGTTGCGTACCCTCGGATATGTTTTGGTGTTTTGGTCTTTCTGTCAATCTTTTGACGTTGTGCTCCGAGTTCAGGTTGTGTACCCTCGGATATCTTTGATGATTTTGTTCTTTTTGTCAATCTTTTGACAATGTGATCCGAGTTCAGGTTGTGTACCTTCAGATATCTTTTGATGATTTGTTATTCCCGTCAATCTTTTGACGATGTGATCTGAGTTCAGGTTGTGTACCTTCGGATATCTTTTGATGATTTGTTACTCCCGTCAATCTTTTGACGTTGTGCTCCGAGTTCAGGTTGTGTACCCTCGGATATCTTTGATGATTTTTTCTTTCTGTCAATCTTTTGAGGATGTGATCCGTGTTCAGGTTGTGTACCTTCAGATGTCTTTTAATGATTTGGTCTTTCTGTCAATCTTTTGACGATGTGATCTGTTTATGAAACTTTTCTTTCCCCAGTGGAAACCATCTTTTGGTTCTACCTCCCATGAGGATCCCCAGTATCAGCCGGTCACGTTTGAACTAGTTGCTCAACCGCTTTAGATTTCCCCATTGTTGTTGTCTTTCCCTAGTGAGTGGTTACTTGTTGTATCGCTTCTTTCTCTGTTTGCTTTTGTGGTTGTCTGCATTCCTTTGCCTTTAGCATCTCATCATTTTCATCATGTTAGATTTCATGGCATATCAGCATCGCATAGTTTTCTTTTGTCCATAACATGATCCTTGCAACTAAGGGGAAAATTTTCGGTTATCTATATTTAAATATCTTCCACCATGATTTCATGAAGATTTTCATCGCTCATGTCATCTGGTGAGGATATTTAAATAGGGGCAACTGTCATACCCCAAATTTTACCCTCAGATTCTTGGATCTTGTACATATCATTTAGGTCAATCATCATATTGCATAACTAACCAAGTTTCTAGACTCTTTGTTTGCTTTGTTTCTCAGTGTCGCTACCGCGAAAATAAGGTGCCGACAAAACAGAAGAGTCGCCACCTTTCGTTATTTATCCCTCAGAGCGGGAAAGGAAACGATCGGAAAAACCTGACGAAAAGGTATAAGACAAGGTCATCGCAACCAATGTCTGGATTCGGGAGTCGGTTACGCAAGGGGAAGGTATTAACACCCCTCACATCCATCGTACTCGATGGGATCCATGCTTGTTGTGTTTATCTAACGGGTTGATTAAATCTATCTACGCTAAAGGTCTGGTCTGAAAAGAAAAGAAAATGACTCAGCAAAGCGTCGCACTTTATGCCTACGTATTCCCGTCTGGAACGAGAAATCAGAGTCAACGTAGTTCGCCTAACTACGGGTTACGGGGAAGGTTGCTCGCCGAGATATCGCATCTCGTGCCTACATACTTTCACACGGCGCGAAAGATCAGAGCAAACATAGTTCAAGCTACGGAGAACACAAGTTTGTTCAGCTGTTTTTTATCCAAGTAAAGTTAACAGACAGTTCCAGCAGTTGGTGTTTGCAGCTCGATCCTTGGAGACTTAGGTGTTACCGTTTGCGGTAGAACTGAAAGTTAACAGAACACTCTTTACACAAAGAGTTTTCCTGATTAAGGGTCCAAGAGGACAAAAAGGATTTGAATGTTTGTTTTTGAAGTCTTTTACGGAAGAAGTGAATTGAGTTTTGTTCGTAACTCGTGTTGCACTAAAGACTTGGACTTAAGAGTGAATGCGTCGCATGTCACCCAAAGTGTACCATACTAAACATTCAAGCTACTTGAGGGAAACCCTCCCATAACTCTTTCTCAAGTAGCTTAAGGCTCGTAACGCACGGCACATGTTATCCTTTATTAAGTGTTTTAATAGATGTTTGAGATGAGAAGAGAAGTAGACGCAACTAAGGAAAACTGACTCAATCCTACAGTTTTCATGCAATGTTTGTCCTATGGTTGAGGTTAGAAGGGAAGCTAACTAATGTTATCATACATGGTTAGAGTCCTAATGTCTGTCTAACTTCTCTTGAACAAGAGAAGTCAGAGTTCCTAGGGGAACATGGCAAAGGAAAGCAACTGAAAAGAAATTACTGTAAACAAAATGCTGTAAGTAAAATGCATGCTATGCATCACACAAGCAGAAGGAGTCGCACTCAACTTCTAAACAAACAAGGCACAAAGGCCACACACCACACAGGAAAGGGAGCTGAGCTCTACCAAATACCAGCAAGCAAAGCCACACAGTAAAAATACAAGCAGAAGGAGTCCCACTCAACTTCTAATGCAATACAAGCAAGTGGAGAAGCTCAACCCTTAGGATGCTCTTAGGCCTATGATCATATACATGAAGCCTATTACTAATGCAACACTCCAAGAAAGTCACATCAATACAGTTGAACAAGAAGAAAACAGACAAACAGGGAAAACAAGCCAGCAATCTCCACAGCAGAGAAATCTTCTGACAGCAATCCAATCCAAAGTATGTAACTGTTCTTCAAGTCCACACCATCTTCAAGAGAAGGAAAGG
Source organism: Lathyrus sativus (assembly GCA_963859935.3). Lineage (NCBI taxonomy): Eukaryota > Viridiplantae > Streptophyta > Magnoliopsida > Fabales > Fabaceae > Lathyrus > Lathyrus sativus. The sequence continues at coordinate 149,429,488 of OZ012740.1, read as the reverse complement.
GATGCTCCATATTCAAGCTCCATGAGGCTCCACCAAAAAGGATGAGGAGAATCAACAAGATGAGTATATGATGATGGGAAGCATGATGGAAACCAAAGGAATCCATCATGGCACTCAACCATGCATCCATGAAAAGTATCCTCAAAAGTTCTACTCATCATGACATGCCATACATCCCTCCAAAGGAGAGATGAGCTTTCATGTGAGGACTTTGCATCATAGGATAGGATGGAAGGTGAATGAAACCAACCATGCTTATTTGAAGGAAAAAACTACTTCTAAAGCTCTCTCCTAAAAACCCTAATCTTATAAGCTACAAAAAGCTAACAAAAAGATAAGAAAAGCTCCAATCCAAGCTCCACCAGCCACTTCACAAAAGCTTCATCATGCCCAACACGCAAGAAAAGCTCACTTTGAGTCCATTCTAAAACAATCACCAAGGTTGAAGCACCAAATTTACAAACAACTTGAAAATTCTATCTAAAATAGCAAAACACATCCTAAAAATATAATTATTTTTCTATGGGAACATGCATTTGTTAATGATCTATAGTCCAGAAATCAGGGCTTAAATCCAATTCTAAGTCCTCTAATAAAATCCTAAGTTGAAAGGTATCAAGGGAAACCATTAATGGGGAAAGGCTCTAAACCTACCTCTAAATCAAAATCTATGATTTTCTAAAAAATGTGAGAAAATTCATATGGGAGCATACATCTTTAACCTAACAGCCAGCAAAATCTCACAACAAAATTCCAAACCAAATGATAGAACAAAAATCAACAAACAGACAGCTCAATTATGCAAAATTAAAGAAATACCTAAAATGAGAAAAATAGGAATTAAATTGAAAAATCATCAACAGTTAAATCTAACATCACAGAAAAATCAATAATTCAGAGAGGATCATGGGGATATTTTTGGTCTATTTTTCTGACAATTATTGAAATTAAAATTGATTTTAGAATGAAAATAGAATAAAAGAAAATCAAAAAGGAAATAAAACTAAATAAAACGCTGGAAATTAGAAGAGCCATTGGGTCATCAGACTTTGTAAGAAAATCCTAGGCTAACGCGCGTGTCCACGTGAGGAGTGAGGTGGAGCTGAGTGGGATTCCACGTCGTTTACTGAAACGACCTCGTTTTGGAAGAGAGGCAAAATCTCAGTTTGAATGAGAGCCACACGATGATCCTACTGAGTCCAAGTTCCAACCAGATCCAACGTACCATACATCATCTTCTTCCTTCAACTTCTGGTGAGGGCTCTGAACCAGACGGTGGCCCAGGCAGTGGCGCCACCGTCTTCTCCGGTGAAGGCCAAGTTGCAGGCATCCATAAGACACAAACTACACATCGATCTTGCTCAGAATTTCACGCTGATCACGAAAATGAACTCCAAATTTCATGAATCCTTCTATATTTTCAAACCCGATGCAAATTCCAAAATATGTCATGTTCTTGATTCTCACCAAAGCTCCAACTAATGGCAAGGATGTAAACCTCATCTTACACTGATCAACATACACTATTCCAATTGTGCTAATGCTCCAAGAATAAAAGGAATCGAATCCAAACAGAAGTTGCACTACATTCTTGATCATCACCAATTGCTACCATTCTAATCCTAAAACGACCTATGTTTCAACCAGATCCTAACCACATGCTTGTTTCTAACTAAAACGTGCTAGAATCCTTGGAATTATGAAATTTACATACCTTGAATGAAGCTTCAAACAGAGGTAGTTAGAACACGTTTCAAGCTTCCAAAACCTCCAGATTTCTTCAATGAAGTGCAAGAAAGAGGATCCAATCTTCAATTTGATCTGAAAATGGCTTGAACTGAGAACTCGAATTTGAGTTGAAGCTTGAGAATTTGAGTTGCAATCTATGAATTCAGCACCAATGAATCACCAAGCCTTGCCCAAATGAGTTTCTAATCATTTATAGAACTGATTAGAACCTTCTAGAGGCCCAGTCCAAGCCCAAAATCAGAGATCCAAAAATCCAATTTCTCCAAAGAGTTTGAACATGCCATGCACGATTTTGGCTCAACAGCTTGCTTAGGAAGCTTTGGTTAGCTTGCATAACCTCCTTGGAATAGATTCAGATCAGCTAGAGCTTCCAAATTGCCTTTGTGAATGATTTGTGAAGTGTTGCTTATTTGTGAAGAAACATGTCAAAACACCGTGAATTATGAGTCAATTGAAAATTCTAGAATTTCCAATGTTTCTAAATCATCATTTCTGATCAAATTGAGTGGTCATTTGACATATTTTGTGCACATAACAATTTATTTGAATTTCCCACCAAATAATGCCTTTAATTTCTCTTCTTTCAAACCACTTCAAGTCAACTCTTACTATGGACCAAATCAATTCACCATGAGCTCTTGGTTGACCTAAAAACCATATTTTGAGCAAGTTCCATGTTGAATTAAACTCCATTTGAGATGTGCAAGTTTGAGATTTTGACCTATAATTGAAAATGACCTATAATCTCACTTTCCCAAAATACCCCTGCCTTGCAAAGCCTACAACTTGAGCTCCACAAATCAGAATGAGGACTTCTATAACTTTTCGGAAAGCTAAGATCATGAGGAACAACTTTCATGTCTACCAAAAGGTCAGATGAAACCTCCTTCTAGGTCAAAAATATCTTGGAAGTCATATGATTTTCACAGACAAATTTCAGAGGCATTTGAGGACCTATAACTTGTTTGGCACATAACTTGAGTTCTACAAATCATATGGATGACTTCTAGTACCCAAATTAAAGGTATGAACATCCTCTACAAGTCTCATGCTTGGCCCAGAGTCATATGAGGCTTGTATCTTGATTTACATGGCTTGGAAGTTTGGCACTAAACAGGGGATTTTACCCTAGGAACCCTGACTTAGCAACTTCAACCATTCTTGATTCTTCTCAACTTGATCTTGAAACAAATTATCATATGCTTCAACATATCATTTCATGACCTCAATGACCTAGAAGTAGGCTTTGGCTCTCTTCAATTACTCATCTTGACCTAGGATTAACCAGATGAAACGCTAGTGACATCCACTTCCACTGTGACTCTTGTACTTGTACAATGACTTGTCTGAGCTCTACCATGACCTTCTAGGAACTCCATGAGATCTATCCATATATTATACCCACAATAAAGGCTTCACAAACCTCTGATGACCTTAAATGGCTCTTCAGGTTAGGAGATAACCCTCATACAAGCAACTGAACTTCTCAAGGACACAACCCACTGACTGATGACCTTGGTAACTTCTTAAGCTTGAATAAAAACTCTGGCTAGGCTTCTCTTGACATGTATCACACTTGATCCCCTGCTAAATGAAGGATGCTATGCTATGCAAATGTTAGAACAATGCTATGCAGTGAAACATAAGACAAGTGATAAAAAGGTTGGGAAAATTTTGGGGTGCAACAGCTGCCCCTATTCAAGCGGCTTGGACCCGACTGGATGAAAAGCGAACGACTTTCAAACACTCGAGGTAGAAGACAGTTGAGTACCAAAAAACCCGGAAATTTGCCAGCCGCAAAAATAAACTGAAAAAACTGCTTGGGGAAGATCATCCCTGTAACAGCCCAATTTTCAATAATTAATTAATTGTGTTAATTAATTGATTTATTTGGATTATTCTAATTATTTGAATAATTAGATGTTTGTTTAATGGATTGATAGATGTTTTGAGAGAGTAAATATATTGGAAAGAAATAAAGAGAAAGGTATTATGGAGGAAATAGAATGGAAATAAATATAAAGAATAGAAATAGAAGAAAAGGAGATAAGAGTTGGTAAGAAAAAGAAAAGGGAAGGAAAAAGAGAAAGAAGGAAAAGGAGGAGAAAAGAGAAGAAGAAGAAGAAAAGTGTGGAAGTCATCAAGGGCAACTCAAAGCTTCGATTGAACCAAGGTAAGGGTGAGAAATGTTTCTATTTGATCATTGCATGATGTTATGTATGTTGGGTTGGGGTTTTGGTGTAGTTTCCATCCTTTTTCATTTAGGGCAAAAGTTGGAATAATTGGTAGAACTGTGATTTAATCGGTTGGAACTGAGTAATAATGCTGTAGAATAGTCGGGTAACATGTATTGATGCTATTTGTACTGATTTGGATGTTTGAGGTTTGGTTGATGATGGATTGATGAAGGAGAGGCAGAATAGGGTTCTGTACTGCGCAGGTTCGCTGGCTCTCGCCAGGCGAGCGAAGGCGAAGCTTCGCCAGGCGAAGCCTAGCGAATGCTGGCGAGTAATTATGATTAAGTCCCAGTGGAATTCGCTGGCGAGTTCGCCAAGCGAAGTTGGATAGCGAAGGTTCGCCCAGCGAAGGTGCTGGCGAATGAAGTCAGTAGCTACTGACTTAGGCTCGCTGGGAAGTCTCGCCAGGCGAAGCCTAGCGAGTGTTCACGGAGAGAGTTCGCCAGGCGAAGGCCAGGCGAAGGTTCGCTGCGAGGGTTCGCCAGGCGAATGAAGGCGAATGTGACAACATTTTTCTTTTGCTGTGTTGCTCATGTGGTGATTGTTTGATTGATTCACATAGGTTAATGCCTCTATGATATGATATAGATATGATCTATGGTGATGATGTGTGCTGTGGGTAGCCTACGGGCGTGAATCCTAGTTGATGTGCGATGCGTATTAATTGTGATAAATAGAAATACATGTGAATACAATGATGAATGTATGTGTATTGTCTAATGAACTTGCGAATGCTTGATGTGCATAACTTATAATTGTATGATTGGTATTGTGATGTGTATACCTTGTATGAGATGGCATGAGATAAAGAATAAACATACTATGAAAAATGTGTTGTGGATGCATATTGTTTATATGTGATTGTATGTTAAAATACATGAAGAATGCATGAGAGCATAATGATGGATATGCGTGCATTGTTTGATAGATGTTGTAAATGCATATTGTATGTATATTAATAAATGTATGAGATGCATGGGAACATATCGTGGATATGTGTGCATCGTTAATAATCGTGAGAGATGCATGGGAACATATCGTGGATATGTGTGCATCGTTAATAATCGTGAGAGATGCATGGGAACATATCGTGGATATGTGTGCATCGTTAATAATCGTGAGAGATGCATGGGAACATATCGTGGATATGTGTGCATCGTTAATAATCGTGAGAGATGCATGGGAACATATCGTGGATATGTGTGCATCGTTAATAATCGTGAGAGATGCATGGGACCATATCGTGGATATGTATGCATCGTTAATAATTGTGAGAGATGCATGGGAATATATCGTGGATATGTGTGCATCATTAATAATCGTGAGAGATGCATGGGAACATATCGTGGATATGTGTGCATCGTTAATAATCGTGAGAGATGCATGGGAACATATCGTGGATATGTGTGCATCGTTAATAATTGTGAGAAATGCATGGGAACATATCGTGGATATGTGTGCATTATTTGATGACGTGGTAATAGCATAAATGTCATGGATATATGAAATATGCTTGTGAATATAATGGGTTTTGGATGATTGGGGAATATGTATGAAGGGATATGTTTGGGTATGTTCATATTTGCTTAATATGGTAAATATAACTATGAAATGAATTTGTGGTGAGAAATGTAGAATGCAATTATATGATACCTGTATATATATAATCTTATGCTTTGATTATTATGGTTATATTTCTCACCCTTCTGCTGTTTTATAATGCTCTATGAGGCATTGCAGATTAGGTTGCTGGAAGCCTTTATGAAGTTCTGCTTGTAGTTCGAGGTTGCTACGTGTGTAGCGGTTTAGTAATTATTTATGGGTCGAGTCATGCTCTGGTCGTGTAACACGGGGATCGATTGCTTATGTTTTAGGATTACATTATGTAACTTAAGTTATGTTTTCATATTTGGAGTAATTGAGATAATGAGATGTTGGCCTTAGTGCCTAGAGATGTTGATTTTATATGATGAAAGTAAATGTTTCTTTTAAAGGATTTTCATTAATGAATCCGCTGCTAAATGGAAAGGTGTTTATGAGCATGACAGATTGTTTTAATGTGGTGCAAGTTTTGTGTGATGCCCTTTTATGGATGCATGTTAACTTTTACTCTGATTATGCATATATTATTTGCGGGGTTTAGAAGGGTGTTACAATAATGGTATCAGAGCAGGTCGGTCCGTCCGGCCATGTTGTTTAATGTTATTCGTTCCCTTGTATGCGACATGTGTATGAAAACACTGTCGATACATGTTTGTTGTTTAATCTTTGTTTGCAGAAGTGGGAATGATCAAAGTGGGGGAGAAGCTTGTGATTCCTTAGAAGGCTGCAAGTGTGGAGTTGTAGCTTAGTGTGTAGTTAAACGCTATTATAGTTTGGTAAAGATGGTCTATGCCCCAATATGGTTTCGGCTGTCTATTGACAAATTGAGGAACTGATCACCCTTAATCTCTTGTTGATAGTAGTTGGGATTGTGTTGGATGGGATAGATGTGTCTTGCAAGCTTAGATGGCGTGGTGCAGTGAATTGTCTTGAGTAAAGCCGAGCACTTGAGAATTGTTTTGATGAGTCGGTGCAGGACAGTGATGAGATGTTTGATTTCGATGGAAATATTGAGTATTGATGGAAGTGGAAGAGTTGTCGGTTTACCGTTTGATTGTGGTAGTCTGAGAATTATCCTGACAAGATAAGGGATAAACAGCCAAGACGTGAAGTTGAGTTGTGATCAACTTAGTTGCGGAGAATAATCAGATATTGGAAGCTCCATATTATACGTTTGTTTGAGTGGCCAAGGAATTAAGATTGATTAAGTTGTGTTGAAGCTTGTGTTTGGTGTGTATGCTACGACAGCAAAGTGTGAAGTCGAGTATAAGAATGTATAATGACTTTCAGTGATTATTGAGGAAAGTAAAATGTGCAGTACAATACGGGTATAATTAGACCTTTGGAATTTCAAGAGTTGAAATGCGTTGAGTGGCCTTCGGAGTGTGAAAATGTTGTTTTCCTCTTTTGACGCACCATTCGGAGCGTTGGACATTATTTTAATGCTCTGTGTGATGGTGAAGTAGTGGCAGGGAAATTAATTAATTTATTGATGGAATGTGTTTGATAATTCGAAGAATATAGAGGATCATGTTGAGCATCGGGAACTTGTCTTATCAGTATTGGAGAAGAAGTAGTGATATGCCACTGTGAAGAAGTTCAGGGAGTTTTTGGAAAGTTGTCAATAGCTCGTGTGTTGGTCTTGCCGAATCCGACGGAACTATTTGTTGCGTTGTAATGCTTTGTTAATATGACTGAGAGATATGTTAAGTGCAACATCAACGAGTTTTGGCTATGCTTTGAAGCAACTTAAAGTACATAAGGGAATTATCAGACAAGTGATTTAGAGTTGGGTGTTGTTGTGTGTTTCTACCAGAGTTTGGAAGCCTCAATTGTTTAGTTGAGATTTGAGATGGTTAATGATCTTAAGATCTTAAGGTATTTGTTGATTTGAGAAGTTGAATATGATGCAGAGGAAATATTTGAGACTTCTGAAAGAGTATGGTCTTGGTTGAGTTACCATTCGATTGAGACCAAGTGGTAACTGAGTTATTGCATTGGAAATCTCTATATGTACTGATGATGATGGTAATGAAGTTAGGACTGATTGAGTAAATTCAAAATATGATTGTAGTCTGTGAAGAGACTTCTCATGGAGTTGAACTTTATATGATACAACTGACTATTGGTATTCTCGATGAGATTCGAGGAGGTCGGAATTCTAATCCGAGTTAATAGATTGATTGAATTTAAGGGATAAAAGTCGAGGAGGTGATTTTTGGATTTATGGAAATGGTATTATGAGATGTCAGGATGGAGTATGTGTTCTGAATAGTGTGAGTTGGATGAAAGTACACGGGAAGAAGGACATTGAGATAAATGGAGTATCCATGCAGGTACTGGGAAGGTGTGACCGAATTTGAGGAATTATTTTGAGGACCACAGATGAAGAGAGGAGTGATTGAGTTTGTATATACTGGATTAGACTTATTAGAATGTCGGAGAATAAACGTCAGAGACCGTTGGGTGGGATGGAATAGTATTTCCATAGACTTTGTGCCGGGTTTTCCGAAGAATTTGAAGGGGTATGATTTGATTTGAGTGGTTGTGGATAGATCGACAAGATTAACTTATTTCTTACCAATGAGGATTAATCATCCTGTGCTGAAGCTATCTAGGAGATATATTGAGGAAGTTGAGAAGTGGTATGAGATACCGTCGAATGTTGTGTCAGATGGGAATCAGAGTTTTTCATTGGGATTTTGAGGGAGTTGCAGACGCTTTGAGCGACCTGTTGATGATAATCTCTGTCTAGCATCTGTGGACGGATGGGTAGACAAAGAGAACTATCCAGTATGTAGAGGATTTCTGGAGGGCTTGTGTGTTGGATCAAGGTGGATCGTGGGATAATTAACTATCGTTGCTTGAATTACCTACAATGATAATGATCATTCTAGTATCGGAATGACATTGTATGAGGCTTTGTACGGTAAGAGGTGTAGGAATCCTTTGTGTTGATGTGTGCCAGGCAAGAGTGTTGTACTCGAACCTGAGATTATGCAAGAGACGACTAGAAAGATCAAAAGGATCCAAGAAAAGAAGTGTTTCGGGAGTTACAATAGTAACTGGTGTTGGTCGAGTTTGAGGTCTCGGAAGCACCCACCGTGTTTTGCTTATTTGTATCAGAGTGGCGCAGCGGAAGCGTGGGAGAAGTAGTATGTTAGACTGTTTCACCGCTGTCACTTGTGGGAATTGCATGATATGTTCATGTACCTAAGTTGAGGAAGTGCAAGTGCATTCATTCAGATAGATGGTGTACAAGTGAGAAAGGAATTGACCGTTAAGGCATTACTAGTTAAGGTTGATGAACGAGAGGTAACTTCGAGGTAAAGGAATTCCTTTGATGGAGGTAGTTCGAGAGAGAGTTAGATTTGGAAGGTTGGGATGCGAGGATCGTATCCAGAGTTATTTGAATCAGGTAACATTTTCGAGGACGAAAATTCCTAAAGTGGGGGAGAGTTGTAACAGCCCAATTTTCAATAATTAATTAATTGTGTTAATTAATTGATTTATTTGGATTATTCTAATTATTTGAATAATTAGATGTTTGTTTAATGGATTGATAGATGTTTTGAGAGAGTAAATATATTGGAAAGAAATAAAGAGAAAGGTATTATGGAGGAAATAGAATGTAAATAAATATAAAGAATAGAAATATAAGAAAAGGAGATAAGAGTTGGTAAGAAAAAGAAAAGGGAAGGAAAAAGAGAAAGAAGGAAAAGGAGGAGAAAAGAGAAGAAGAAGAAGAAAAGTGTGGAAGTCATCAAGGGCAACTCAAAGCTTCGATTGAACCAAGGTAAGGGTGAGAAATGTTTCTATTTGATCATTGCATGATGTTATGTATGTTGGGTTGGGGTTTTGGTGTAGTTTCCATCCTTTTTCATTTAGGGCAAAAGTTGGAATAATTGGTAGAACTGTGATTTAATCGGTTGGAACTGAGTAATAATGTCGTAGAATAGTCGGGTAACATGTATTGATGCTATTTGTACTGATTTGGATGTTTGAGGTTTGGTTGATGATGGATTGATGAAGGAGAGGCAGAATAGGGTTCTGTTCTGCGCAGGTTCGCTGGCTCTCGCCAGGCGAGCGAAGGCGAAGCTTCGCCAGGAGAAGCCTAGCGAATGCTGGCGAGTAATTATGATTAAGTCCCAGTGGAATTCGCTGGCGAGTTCGCCAAGCAAAGTTGGATAGCGAAGGTTCGCCCAGCGAAGGTGCTGGCGAATGGTGGCGAATGAAGTCAGTAGCTACTGACTTGGGCTCGCTGGGAAGTATCGCCAGGCGAAGCCTAGCGAGTGTTCGCGGAGAGAGTTCGCCAGGCGAAGGCCAGGCGAAGGTTCGCTGCGAGGGTTCGCCAGGCGAATGAAGGCGAATGTGACAACATTTTTCTTTTGCTGTGTTGCTCATGTGGTGATTGTTTGATTGATTCACATAGGTTAATGCCTCTATGATATGATATAGATATGATCTATGGTGATGATGTGTGCTGTGGGTAGCCTACGGGCGTAAATCCTAGTTGATGTGCGATGCGTATTAATTGTGATAAATAGAAATACATGTGAATACAATGATGAATGTATGTGTATTGTCTAATGAAATTGCGAATGCTTGATGTGCATAACTTATAATTGTATGATTGGTATTGTGATGTGTATACCTTGTATGAGATGGCATGAGATAAAGAATAAACATACTATGAAAAATGTGTTGTGGATGCATATTGTTTATATGCGATTGTATGTTAAAATACATGAAGAATGCATGAGAGCATAATGATGGATATGCGTGCATTGTTTGATAGATGTTGTAAATGCATATTGTATGTATGTTAATAAATGTATGAGATGCATGGGAACATATCGTGGATATGTGTGCATCGTTAATAATCGTGAGAGATGCATGGGAATATATCGTGGATATGTGTGCATCATTAATAATCGTGAGAGATGCATGGGAACATATCGTGGATATGTGTGCATCGTTAATAATCGTGAGAGATGCATGGGAACATATCGTGGATATGTGTGCATCGTTAATAATCGTGAGAGATGCATGGGAACATATCGTGGATATGTGTGCATCGTTAATAATCGTGAGAGATGCATGGGAACATATCGTGGATATGTGTGCATCGTTAATAATCGTGAGAGATGCATGGGAACATATCGTGGATATGTGTGCATCGTTAATAATTGTGAGAGATGCATGGGAACATATCGTGGATATGTGTGCATCGTTAATAATCGTGAGAGATGCATGGGAACATATCGTGGATATGTGTGCATCGTTAATAATCGTGAGAGATGCATGGGAACATATCGTGGATATGTGTGCATCGTTAATAATTGTGAGAAATGCATGGGAACATATCATGGATATGTGTGCATTGTTTGATGACGTGGTAATAGCATAAATGTCATGGATATATGAAATATGCTTGTGAATATAATGGGTTTTGGATGATTGGGGAATATGTATGAAGGGATATGTTTGGGTATGTTCATATTTGCTTAATATGGTAAATATAACTATGAAATGAATTTGTGGTGAGAAATGTAGAATGCAATTATATGATACCTGTATATATATAATCTTATGCTTTGATTATTATGGTTATATTTCTCACCCTTCTGCTGTTTTATAATGCTCTATGAGGCATTGCAGATTAGGTTGCTGGAAGCCTTTATGAAGTTCTGCTTGTAGTTCGAGGTTGCTACGTGTGTAGCGGTTTAGTAATTATTTATGGGTCGAGTCATGCTCTGGTCGTGTAACACGGGGATCGATTGCTTATGTTTTAGGATTACATTATGTAACTTAAGTTATGTTTTCATATTTGGAGTAATTGAGATAATGAGATGTTGGCCTTAGTGCCTAGAGATGTTGATTTTATATGATGAAAGTAAATGTTTCTTTTAAAGGATTTTCATTAATGAATCCGCTGCTAAATGGAAAGGTGTTTATGAGCATGACAGATTGTTTTAATGTGGTGCAAGTTTTGTGTGATGCCCTTTTATGGATGCATGTTAACTTTTACTCTGATTATGCATATATTATTTGCGGGGTTTAGAATGGTGTTACAATCCCGAAAACTAAATCTGGTTGTCACGACAACAACTAATCAATCATTTGAGTACAACACATCTGATTTCAACATCAACTACCTGCGTGATGCCACAGGCATTGAATAAACAAACTGGATTGACACAGTCAATCCTCTCAAAATATGTCACAATAAGCGGCACCGTCGTAGAACCATATCTGAATATCATCCCCGACCTTTCGTTTCCGAAGAAACGAGTAAAGCACTAAATCAAAGCGCGAACCGTTGAACCATCACGTCAACCTTCCGAAGAAACGGGTAAAATGTCGAACCATCACGTCAACCTTCCAGTTCTGAAGAAAAGGGTAAAATGTCGAACCATCACGTCAACCTTCCATTTCCGAAGAAGCGGGACAAGCACTAAACAAAAGTGTGAACGGTCGAACCATCACGTCGACTGTTGAACCATCACGTCAACCTTCCAATTCCTAAAAAGTGGGAAAAAGCACTAAATAAAAGTGCAAACCGTTGAACCATCACGTCAACCAAAGCACGAACTCAAAGTGTGAACTGTCGAACCATCACGTCGACCGTTGAACCATCACGTCAACCTTCCATTTCCGAAGAAGCGGGAAAAACACTAAATAAAAGCGCGAGCCATTGAACTATCACGTCAACCAAAGCACGAACTCAAAGTGCGAACTGTCGAACCATCACGTCGACCGTTGAACCATCACGTCAACCTTCCATTTCCGAAGAAGCAGGAAAAGCACTAAATAAAAGCGTGAGCCATTGAACTATCACGTCAACCAAAGCACGAACTCAAAGTGCGAACTGTCGAACCATCACGTCGACCGTTGAACCATCACGTCAACCTTCCATTTCCGAAGAAGCGGGAAAAACACTAAATAAAAGCGCGAGCCGTTGAACCATCACGTCGACTGTTGAACCATCACATCAACCTTTCGTTTACAAGGAAACGAGCATACGCTAAATAAAAGCGCAAACTGTCGAACCATCACGTCGACTGTTGAACCATCACGTCAACCTTTCGTTTATAAGGAAACAAGCATACGCTAAATAAAAGCGAGTCGGGCATCCGAAGACTTGAACAAACAACTCCGCGGGGAAATTCTGACGACAGTCGTCAAACACCTATTTCATCAACAGGTAACAACTTCACGATTTTCAATACTGACGTACAACAGTCTGAAGAAAATTTCGCTAGGGAAAACGAGAAACTTAACCAAGCAACTCGATGGGGAAAAATTCCACTGGGGAAATCATGGGTAACAAATCCGAAAGTTTAAACCACAAAATCTTTTAATGCTGACGTAACAGCAACCTGAGAAGAACTCCGCTGGGGGAGAAGAAAAACTTAACCAAGCAACTCTGCTATGGGAGCATATGATAGGACGAACTCTATCATCGCGTACCTCGCGCCACAAATCGAATATCTTGACACCTTCCTGAACAATAATCTCAATTATCTGCAGGAAAAAACACCTGAAAACAAAGAGGTAACCAACCTGACTTATGTTTCAAAATGCATATGTTTGACAATGGCGTAATGCTCCATACAGCATGGAAATGCTACGCGTGGATAGATGCAAATATGATGATATATGCAAATGCGAAGATGCCAAAAGGCGCTCCAGAAAAATAAATGCTGAAGACAAGACCAAATCCGATGGGGATAATCGGGTATCACGGACATATTCCAGCAAAATAAATGCTGGAAAGGTGAAACCAACTCCGCTGGGGATAACCATCTATCACGGTGAAAATCGGATACCAAACTATTGATTAGTTTGAATCTTTAATTCATTTTTGCAACCGAACTTTGATTTGTCCAAAGGAAGGGATAAAGGTCGAAATTCCCACGATGCAATGCAAATGCAAGGTTTAGAGAGTTATAGGTTCGAGGGTTGGTTAAACTTAGGGAAGGTACTAGCATCCTAAACTTCTGTAGTACTCTACAGGAACCTCTTGTTTTATTATTTGTTTTATTGCTAAGTGTTTATCTGCTTAATGGTTAAAGACCTAGGGGTTTATTTCTAAGTATACTCGATAAGATGTCGCATCTTATGCCTACATATCCTTACGGGAGTGGAATCAGAGTATCTGTAGTTCCCCTAAAGGGTTTGAGGAGCTCTTTAACCATGGTCAAAGTTCCTACAGGTTTAGGGTAGTTGTTTGATTGATCTTAGGAGAAAAGGTGAGTTGTCATTTTGAGAGAGATTTAACCGCCACAAATTATAGGAATGTAATCTTTGCATCGTTTTAAGAGAAGGGCTCAAGTACTCGGATAGGGATCGACGAGGTACACCTTTATCTCTCTTAAGGCAAAGTTCCTACGGTATTGACTGTATTGATGTGGGATGGAGATTCTATCTCTCTTAAGATGATTTGACATCTTTCTCTAATGTGTTTGAATATTTGTATTGAGTTGTATTGTTTTGTTTGTTCTAAGTTATAAAAGAGTCATTCCTACAGGGTAGGATCTAACTTAGAGATCAACTTGAATGGGATCAAGGATCATGTGGGGAGAATGATGCAAATGTGAATGCACTACACACAATTGTTGAATCATGTGTAGGTTTTTCCTTTGGACGGATGCGATGCGGAAATATAAATGACGGTAAAGGTAAATTGCTTGTAAAATAAATTGCGGAAAAGTAAAGCCATACACACGCATGAAAACGCTGAAGTGTGTGAGAGTGAATGTGTCGTGAAGTGCACGGTTAGGTTGAGTTGGGAGGAGTTGATTTATTTTAAGGGGGTGTTTGATTAGAAAAAGGTTGAATTGATTGATTGTTTTTAGTTGAATTGTGTTTAGTGAGGTTATTCGATTTTATATATGAAATTGATTTTAGTGAAAAAGTTGTATTTGATTATTAATAGCGATAGAGACTAATTTTAGTTGAATTACTTATGAGGAAATATTATGCTTGTAGTGAGAAGGTTGCGATTTATTTTTTTATGTGAATTGATTTGTGAGGAGAAGTTTGAATTAACTTATGAGAAAGTGATATTTTGATGAGGTTATATTATGATTTAGGAAAAGTAATGACTTATTGGATTTGAATAAAAAATTGATTTTAATAATAATTTTATAAAAGGTTTGGTTTTGATTTTTTTTTAGAAAAAAAGGTTAATTTATTAATAAAGGATTTAATTTAATTAGATGATAAAAGTTAATAAGGATTTTATTATTTCAATAAAGATTATATTAAAATTAAATGAGTCAAATTTCTTGTTATATTATAAAAGGTTATTAAGTTAAATAAATGACAAATAATAAAAGGATTCTAAAAAAGGTTTTTAATCTTATGAAAAAGAAGACTCAATTTTAATAAAATGTTATTTCAAATTAATGAGATATTATAAAAAAAAGTTGTTTGTTATTATTAATTGTGAAATGGTTTTTTTATTTTATTATAAAAGTTTATTAAAAAAACACTCTTAAAAAAAATAATTTGAGGAAAAAAGGTTAAATTAAATAAAAGGTTTTGTTAGTTGGTTTATTAATTAAAGGGTGATAAAAGGTTTTGTTAGTTGGTTTATTAATTAAAAATCTCACGGCTTAATGGTTTTGCAGATTTTGATGATGGATTCACGACGAAGGAGGTGTAAGGGTTCCGACGACTGTAGGGGTGGTAACGGCGGCTCGTGATGGACGAAAAGGGTAATTCGCAGCTTCGAAGGTGGAGGTTTGGGTCGCGATTTCGCGATGGAGGTTTCGTGATGGTTCCGACGATGTAGACTTCGAAGGCGGCGAGAGATAAGTTCTCAACTTGAACTTAGGTTTTAATTGGGGATTTCTGCATTTACTGTTTGTGGATTTGTGGTGGTTTCTCATTGTTGTGTATTCTTCCCCCTCTTGTGAATCTCTCCTCATCTCAATTTATAGTTGTAGAGCTTTCTTCTAATTAAACCGTATTAAAGACATACCAATTCCACTACGAACATGCTTGTCCGAGATTGGGAAGTTGTTAAAGATTTTGAAAATCATTCTTAGGAGGTTTCGATGGTTGTCTGGTTGTATTTGTTGTAGTTGAATTTGCCTTTAAGAACCTTCCTTCTCGGACTGATCATGTTAGGTGCTGTCTTGGCAAGCAATGAAAATTTGGATTGTCTAAATGAACTTTCCATTTTTGGTTCAAAATGCTCTGAACGGTTAACAGCTTTAGGAAAATTGAAATAATGCTCTGTATTTCTCTTTAACTTGGAATCTACTTCAAATCATACGCTCAAGTCTTGCGGTAGGGCCTCTGTTTTCAACATCCCCTGCTTTGGAAATATTTGAATGCCTTGGTTTTCGTTGTATGATTTGGCGATAACTAATTCGAAATCCTCTTTGGCTTGGCAGGTTTGAATGGAGGTAATTACGAAGTAACAGAGTAAGAAGTGTTTCGCGACCAATTTCTTCATGGCGCAGGGGAGCAATCTTATGTCATCTTCTGGTCAATGAGAAAAAGAAGCACAAGGAAGTAGTGGTGGTCTTCAAGCTCAGGCAACAAGTGTTTGGCTGTTGTTAGTCTGTTGGTTAAATTTCAAAATGAAACATGTGTTTTGAGCCTTAGCTGCATTGAATTCTGGTTTAACTTTAAACTTTATGCAGGGACAAACACTATCATAACCGTACTGAGGCCGACAATATGAAGGTTTAAAGTGTTGACGCTGTGTATGCCCAATGCTCGTGCCCAAAATCTCCAACACCAAGGAAGTGCATAAGCGTGAAAGGGTTTTCCAAATTAATCTGAAGAAGAAATCCTATTAGAGTGTGATGTCTGCTGGGTATGCTTTAAATTCCTAATGGTTTTAATTCATTTTGATCGTGTCTAGTGTTATGCTTCTTTTACGCATCTTTGGATAACGAGTTCGTTCTTCTGTGTGGCAGGTTGGCGAGTTGCTGCGTGAAGTCTATCGCGTGATGCCTGCCATTATGGCTTTTGCGAATAACGATTATGGATTTTAGTTTTGATCCAAGGATATGCAACCAGTTTTTGCCTTGTTCATCACCGCAGGTACCTTACTCTTTCTACTTCCACATTCTTAGTGATCTTATGCCATGAATTTCAACACATCTTCATATGTATTTGTCATGATATTGATTCTGTCTTGGTTTGGTTTTGATAATGACTTTGCAGTGAAGTTGTATATTGCAAGGAAGAACCGAACAAAGGTGAAAACCAATGAAATCAATCTTGAAATCCTGTTGAAGGTTTGTAGCTTGAACCCTGTTTATGAGTTCGCCGTAAAGTGACGCTTAGCCTGTATTGAGATCATGGCTTGGACTACATAACAGCTTGAGATAATACACGTGAGACCTCAATCTTTTGGCTGTTAGTTTTGGTGGATGCGTGAAATTGTGAGGGTCACGTTTAACAACATTCATTTTGGCTGTGTCATGATTAGTTCTGCACAGAGTTATTTATGTAGACGCACTGCGGCTCAGGTTTACTACGGTACAACCTGTCTTTCTCTGTGTTTGTATTCACCACTGTGTAACGGCTTCAAGTTTGCATAATGTTGTGCTGCCGGTATTTTTTGCAATTGTTTTACGGTTGTGTCTTGCAGGTGAGCTTGTGGCGGCATGCTAGAGATTCCGTATTGAACAGAAGGAGTAGTTCCAACTCGGCCACTTGACATCTGAGGCAAAGCAGGAAGTGTTCCAAATGGGTTTGTAATGGCTGATGCTTGTGCAGCCACAGAATTCTGGGGAACAGCCTGAAGTCCAAAATTATTCTGACCAAACATGCTTGGGGTTCCACCGAAGCAACTTGCACCAGCAGGTTGTGCAGATATGAATGGTATTGACGGCACTGTGAAGAGGATGAAGTGCGAAAGTCTGATATGGATTGAGGATAGGGGGCTCTCTGAACCGCTTTAATGTCATCAGCTTATTTTATAAGACTTCAACTTTCTCTATTTTTATTTTTATAAGACTTTGTGTATATGGGTACTCTATGTTGAAATACGACGACCCCCGCCATTTGTAAATAAGGCTTCAGTTGACAATCATGATATAAACTAAAAGATTCTACCGTCAGCTAACAACATTGTTATCTGTTCTTTACCTCATCATTCCATATTTTCCTTACTTGTAGCAAACCGTAATTTTGTTATACAACAAATATCATGATGCCGCCATATAAATTGGTAGCACAATTAGGGATGCTAATGCCCAATAAGTAACAGGCCACTACACCATATACCATGGAGATAAATATTAAGCCTAAAACGGCTACACCTATGCCACCATTAATAGCCTTCAGCTTTCTACTAAAGTACCACCTTCCCTTTTGATATACAACACCTCCCATAACAGTAGATGCTTTATCGTAAGATTAAATGAATAACGTCATCGTCTGAAATAATGTTTGCCCTTTGGATTCCAATTAAATTTGTACTTGAACAAACTGTCCGAAAAATAAGCCAAAATTAAAGGAAAAAGATGCCTAAAGGCTTAATGACATTCGAGCAATCTTGACTCCCGCAATCTCTCATGTGCATCCCATAAAACGGACGCCTTTCACTCGATATAATCCCTACATTGACGAACCTTATGGCAATGAGGATAAGTTCTCGTGATGCAACCTGTCATAAACTTGACCAATGCTAAAAAAAATAGAAATAAATCCCTGAGGGGTGATTTGGTCTTGTTTTGGCTATAGGACCATGTAGGAGATAAGAAGTTCACACAAAACCTTCACGGCCTCTTGAGCTTTCCACAACAAACCTAACTTCACAAAACACGAACAAATGGGTTAGAATGGTTAGTTATGTATAAAGGATTGATCATGAGAATGAACGCCATCTCCACTTGATATTACTGCGTCTGCACAAATTGGTTAGTCGCATAAATATTAAATATAAAGTCAAATAACAACATGAGAACGCAAAAAAAGAGGTGGGGTCTTATGGTCAAAAATTAGGGTGTGACAGATGCCCGTATTTAAGTTACTCCTAATCGGAGATATGGAGATTGAAATATCCGTCTCGACGAGATAGGAGGGACTTAAATATAAACACTGCATGAATTTTTGGCCCTAAGAGGCCACCGTATGCAAATGATATGCAATGACATGAGAATGCAAAACAGAGGTCATGTGTAGAAATGGCGCCACAGGGGAACAACTAGACGCGATACACGGGAAGAACGGACTCATCAGAGCGAGACTCCATGGGAAAAGATTGACAATCACAAAGTGTTTGTAAATATGATGTGAAGAAAACTTGGAAGAGAAATCCTCTAGAGGAATCTACTGTATATTTCAAAATGTAATTGATTCGAGATATCAACTGGAGAAGCCTATTGTCGAGACTTGTAACTGTAATTGAAAATACTTTTGCCAAAGTATGTATTGCTAAAATCTGTAAGGAATCTACTGCCGAGATTCTGTGTTGAAGTCTGTTGGAGAAATACTTCTGACGAAGTCTTCTGGAAATCTACTGCCGAGATTATCCAGGAACTGAAATAGAACTACCTACTGTCGAGGTCTTCTAGGAATCTACTGCCGAGATTAACCCGGGAAAGAAATTAAAATACCTACTGCCGAGGTCTACTGGTAATCTACTGCCGAGATTAACCAGGAAAAGAAATTGAAATACCTACTGCCGAGGTCTACTGGTAATCTACTGCCGAGATTAACCAAGGAATGAAATAGAACTACCTACTGCCGAGGTCTTCTGGGAATCTACTGCCGAGATTAACCAGGAAATGAAATGGAACTACCTACTGCCGAGGTCTTCTGGGAATCTACTGCCGAGATTAACCAGGAACTGTAAGATGTTCGAATGGTTGTCGTTGTAGACTGTAGATGTCGTTGTAGACTGTAGATGTCATTGTAGACTGTAGATGTCATTGTAGATGTAAAGCTTCACCGGGGATCTTCAGAAAAATGTGAGCCGGTTGAATTGTAATGTATGTCTTCTCAAATAAAGAGAGACTATTGTGATAAACTTCTTCGACTTCTTTGGGGAGATGTCACATGACGGAAGTAAACTTGTGTGATGAACTCACTGGGGAATATATTCCTGGGGAGTACCTTTGTTGTTGTAAAAATATGTGAATTCTCAAATGAAGAGAAATGTCTGTAATTGTCTTCTCTGATGAATCAATAATGTTGAGGGACCCACTGAGGGTAAATGATCTGTCTTGTGAAAACTGTCGTTTGTCGTTTTGACTAGGATCCTGATCAAAACGAGTTGCTCAAATAAAGAGATAGATGTTCGAGAAAATCCTGTGATGCTATTGTTGAAGAAATGTCTATTCATTCTCCCCGGGGAACAGAGTGCAAAATAAATGCACACTTGATCCATGTTCAAAGGTTGGAGATGTCCACAATGTGATTGCCAAAAACCGAAGTTCGATTCGGGAAGTAGCCGAAAAGAAACTGTCAAGCAAGACTTGACCATTGAGGTGTGAACTCAAATGGAATTGTACTAAAATAACCATCTTCCATGAGGATTGAACTCCATGGGGAAAAATGAAACATTGTGCTTTTCCTGCCTAGGTCGACAAATCTAATTGGAGGGATAAGACACACCCAAAAACCTAGGGATAACTACAGCCAAAGCGACAGAATAAAATAAACACAAAGAATGCAAACAAATGCACATGCCATGCTGTCTACTTATATGCTATGCGTATGCTTATGCTGACAAAACAAACAGAAAGAGGCGACCGGAGATGAAATAAACGTCTCAGGATAAACATCTAGACTAATCTTCGAAGACAAAAGTACCACTGGGGGATAAACAGAGAACCAAGTATGGGATCACAATCTTGCTTCAGGACTCCAAATCTTCTCTTGATAAGGTTGAAAGGTTGTATGAATTTGTAGACGGAGGTATCCAAACTGAAGTTTCATAGGGAAAAAATAAATATCCTGGGTCATCGTGGTTGTTGAACATGTCAGAGTTGAGCTTCCTGAGGATGAAATAAACATCCTCTTCACTTCAAATTTCAAATGCCCCAAGTCACATGGCTTAAAAGAAAAACATCTCGAGAGGATTTTATAGAAAACATGATGTCCACATGCCCCACTGTTTTCAAACTCTCGGAGATATTCGTCGAATCTCGACGTAACTGCCCCTGACTGGCGGTATAACTAAGTCTTCAAGAATATCTCTTTAGGAGAAATTTGCACAGAATAGCCACTTGGAAATAACTTGCTCTAGGTCAACAGAGTCTTCAAATTCCAACAATAATGTCTGTATGTAATCTTTCTAAAATATCAAGCAAATTTAGCAAGTCAGAAATGTTAATTCTGAAACAGTTAATGCAACACACGTTTGTCTTGAAGTTTTGAAAAGGGATATCGTTATAACTTGTGATCAAAACCACTAGTTAGGATACAAATTAAAAATTATTTATAAAGCCGATTTAATTTGAGCATAGCTCAAGGAGTCAGGAAACAATATCTCATCGAGTATGCTTTCGAATTAGACCTTACTTCAATTAGGACTTTGAAGGTCGTATATGGGCTTAGTTTATGACTTGTAAAGTGGAGGAATAAAGGGTTAGTATATTTGTGCCCACCCAATTTTGAAAGATATTCATAATTTTTTTTTTTTGATATTACCCTGCCCCAGGCTAAAAACGAGGTTTTGATTTGGGAGAAAAAACAGATCTTTTCTCGAGGCTTAAAAGAGGGGTTAACTATTTTTGGTGTTTAGACGGTTGAAATAATGCCTTACACCATCAGTAGGGTTTTTATTCGAAGCATACAACAAGAGATCATGCGTTTTACTTCGTCATCCTCCTTCCAATTCTTCACCAAAGTGAGAAAAACTAGGTAAAGTTGGCATTATAAAATTATGAAAAACATTTTAAGAGTGAAACGAATGGGTTTCTTCAAGACAAACACTTATTCATTACTTATTCAAAGTAACATGTTCTTACATGCCAATTATGCTTTTAATCAAAGAAATAAAAAGGAAGTATGCATAAGCAAACAAAATAAACAGCTGATGAGCCCTTCTCAGTATTTTCTAGAGTTTTCACTTATATCAGCGTAACGATATTCCATTTATGACCGAGCTTTCTCCTCTGAAAGTCAGCACTTCGTCATCTATCATTTCTTGGACTTTCTCTTGAAAAACTTTGCATTCTTCAATCGAATGCCCCAACACTCCATCATGAAATTCACAGCTGGCGTTCGAGTTGAACCACGGTGGGTGAGACTTCATGATTCTAGTCTTTCTGGGTGTCATCACTGAGTTTCTAGTAAAATAAGACCATAGTTGACTGTAGGTCATTGGGATAAGATCAAACCAGCGAGTTTCTTCTTTCGAAATATTCAGAGGTGCCTTATGATTCTGAAGCCGTCTTCGCACTCGTCAATTCTGATGTTGATCTGGAGAAGTTAGTCTTCGTTTATGAGGTAGTCGCTGCTTGCGTCGAGCAGGCGCTACATACTGATGTTGAGGATAAGGTATTGGAACTGGATCTGGCAGGATTGCATTAACATCAACACTTCCTTCCTCTAGGGAATCATCAACTGAAATCTCTTCGTCAGTTTGGTTATTCAAATCATCTTGAATTCTTCCACTTTTGAGCGCATTCTCAATGTTTACTCCAACTTCCACAATTTTGGAGAAATCTAACGGCACAACGCCTACCATCCTAACATAATAAGAGTCTGGCAGTGTTCTTAGAAACATCTTGGTTAAATCATTCTCTGGAAGTGGTGGACGAACTTGGGCTGCCAACTCTTTCCATCGCTGAGCATATTCCCTGAAAGATTCATCGTCATTCTTACTCATGCTCATTAATTGATCACTGTCTGGAGCTATGTCCAAATTGTAGTTGTATTGCTTCACAAAAGCATCAGCTAAATCTCTCCAAAACTGAATTTGATTCCTTTGTAGCTTCATATACCATATCAATGATGCCTCAGATAAGCTTTCTTGAAAGCAGTGAATCATCAATTCATCATTGTTAACATAAGCAGCCATCTTTCGACAAAACATTATCAAATGGTATCTTGGACAACTAACACCTTTGTAAACTTCAAAGACAGGCATCTTGAATTTTGGAGGAATAGTTACACCGGGAACTAAACATAAGTCACAGGCATCCAGATCAGATGCATCAGCTCCTTTCATCACTTTCAATTGCTCTTTGAAATCACGAAATTCTTTTTCCATTGCTACAAATCTAGGATCGTCCATCTTCATCTTAGTACGAACATTCTGAGGATTTGGTACACGTTGTAGAGGCTGGGAAGCTTGAGCAACCAAGTTGTCTTGCACAGGCTGAGGTTGTGTAGGGACATCCACTTGCTGAACATCTTCATCGGAGGGAAGATCAAACAACGGAGTAGTCACAATTCTGAAGCCAGTCATAGAATCCATCTTTGTTCTCTTTTCTATCCTTTAGTAATACTTCGAGCTTGGTCAGACAGTCGAGATGTCAGCTGACAGACAAATACAGAAGACCAGATGAGCCACAGAAGAGGAGAGACACATGCATATGCAAAATGCTAAGTGCTAATGCAGAAATGAAAGGTTTCATGGAACTCAAGTTCTCATAAACATTACAGAATACCAAGAAAAAATTCATTTATTACAAATGAATATTCTTATAAGAGCCCCAACATAATAGCTAAATAAAAGCTAGTAAAAGCCCTAAGGA
This sequence comes from Lathyrus sativus, assembly GCA_963859935.3. Classification (NCBI taxonomy): domain Eukaryota; kingdom Viridiplantae; phylum Streptophyta; class Magnoliopsida; order Fabales; family Fabaceae; genus Lathyrus; species Lathyrus sativus. Next base: position 149,406,216 of record OZ012740.1, on the reverse strand, counting down.
AGTCATTCATTGTGCTTGTTGATTTGTTCTTCCACTTGGATCTTCTTGAATATAAGTTTTGTGGACGTCTAAAAGATTAATTTGATAGAGGAAAATAAATCCTCCATCTCTTCCTTTGTTCTTGTTGGAAGGTGAGAAATGAATCCCTTGTTTACTTGGACCTTCAATATTGATGAGAATCTTTTGAACTTCATTTGTTCTTTGATAATAAGGGAAGTCTTTCGTATTGGTCTTTTGAGTTCTTCAATCTGAGATCCTACTTCCTTAGACCATCCAAGTTAGGACTTTTAGAAGAACATTTCAAAATATTTTATTTTGTAATCCCTATTGGTTTCTATAATGTTTATAAATAAACTAGGAATTCCATGAAACCAATGTAATATGATGCCATATGATGCAACAAACACAAGTAAGCACATAGATAGACAAGGATAAACAAACAAGGGGGACCCTAGGTTTGCAATGAGCATGGAGCCAAAGGGTATACCCATTCCCAAAGGATGTGGACTAAAGTTTGATTGTACCTGTAGAACAAGGTTCTAAAAGGGGTTCCCAAATTCATTAGCTCATCTTTCGGATATTATCAACTTCCCAATTACTGGGTGATTAATAATATTCTCAAGAGAACTTCTTTTGAGTGTAGCATCGCGTAGCACTATTTCGGGTGTACTCCCTCATAGTCCCGCACTACGTCCTAATAAAGGCCAAAATGGGGTTAAGGTAACTACGGTCCTCAATATCATAGACTCCAATCGACTATAGTAAAAGTTTTCACGATTACTCGTTCAACCGAACTATTTTCGAAAGGGTCTCAACTGAGCGTGATTTTCAAGTCAACTTGGTCGGGATTCAACTCCCTATAAGTCTCGTCGAACATATCACTATCCTATTTTAAGTTCGCTCAAGTCCGGGTGTAGGACTTTGTCTCACCACTCAAGGATAACAGCCCAAAAGAAATAAAGAAAAAACAAATAAGAAAATAAGCAAGTAAGCAAATATATAAAGCAATAAAGAAACAAAACAAGATAGGGAGACCCACTAAGAGTCCCCAGTGAAGTCGCCATTTCTGTCGCGGTGAAAATAGAATACCAAACTATTGATTAGTTTGAATCTTTAATTCATTTTTGCAACCGAACGTTGATTTGTCCAAAGGAAGGGATAAAGGTCGAAATTCCCACGATGCAATGCAAATGCAAGGTTTCGAGAGTTATAGGTTCGGGGGTTGGTTAAACTTAGGGAAGGTACTAGCATCCTAAACTTCTGTAGTACTCTACAGGAACCTCTTGTTTTATTGCTAAGCGTTTATCTGCTTAATGGTTAAAGACCTAGGGGTTTATTTCTAAGTATACTCGATAAGATGTCGCATCTTATGCCTACATATCCTTACGGGAGTGGAATCAGAGTATCTGTAGTTCCCCTAAAGGGTTTGAGGAGCTCTTTGACTGTGGTCAAAGTTCCTACAGGTTTATGGTAGTTGTTTGATTGATCTTAGGAGAAAAGGTGAGTTGTCATTTTGAGAGAGATTTAACCGCCACAAATTGTAGGAATGCAATCTTTGCATCGTCTTAAGAGAAGGGCTCAAGTACTCGGATAGGGATCGACGAGGTATACCTTTATCTCTCTTAAGGCAAAGTTCCTACGGTATTGACTGTATTGATGTGGGGTGGAGATTCTATATCGCTTAAGATGATTTGGCATCTTTCTCTAATGTGTTTGAATATTTGTAATGAGTTGTATTGTTTTGTTTGTTCTAAGTTGTAAAACAGTCGTTCCTACAGGGTAGGATCTAACTTAGAGATCAACTTGAATGGGATCAAGGATCATGTGGGGAGAATGATGCAAATGTGAATGCACTACACACAATTGTTGAATCATATGTAGGTTTTTCCTTTGGGCGGATGCGATGCGGAAATATAAATGACGGTAAAGGTAAATTGCTTGTAAAATAAATTGCGGAAAAGTAAAGCCATACACACGCATGAAAGCGCTGAAGTGTGTGAGAGTGAATGTGTCGTGAAGTGCACGGTTAGGTTGAGTTGGGAGGAGTTGATTTATTTTAAGGGGGTGTTTGATTAGAAAAAGGTTGAATTGATTGATTGTTTTTAGTTGAATTGTGTTTAGTGAGGTTATTCGATTTTATATGTGAAATGGATTTTAGTGAAAAAGTTGTATTTGATTATTAATAGCGAGCGAGACTAATTTTAGTTGAATTACTTATGAGGAAATATTATGCTTGTAGTGAGAAGGTTGCGATTTATTTTTTTTATGTGAATTGATTTGTGAGGAGAAGTTTGGATTAACTTATGAGAAAGTGATATTTTGATGAGGTTATATTATGATTTAGGAAAAGTATTGACTTATTGGATTTGAATAAAAAATTGATTTTAATAATAATTTTATAAAAGGTTTGGTTTTGATTTTTTTTAGAAAAAAAAGTTAATTTATTAATAAACGATTTAATTTAATTAGATGATAAAAGTTCATAAGGATTTTATTATTTCAATAAAGATTATATTAAAATTAAATGAGTCAAATTTCTTGTTATATTATAAAAAGTTATTAAGTTAAATAAATGACAAATAATAAAAGGATTCTAAAAAAAGGTTTTTAATCTTATGAAAAAGAAGGCTCAATTTTAATAAAATGTTATTTCAAATTAATGAGATATTATAAAAAAAAAGTTGTTTGTTATTATTAATTGTGAAATGATTTTTTTTTTATTATAAAAGTTTATTAAAAAAAGACTCTTAAAAAAAATAATTTGAAGAAATAAGGTTAAATTAAATAAAATGTTTTGTTAGTTGGTTTATTAATTAAAGGGTGATTAAAGGACTAATAAAATTTAAAATAAATAAGTTAGTAAAAGTTAATGATTAGATTAATAGTAGATTAACTAAAGGTGAATTAAATTAGTGTTAAGTGAATTAATATTTGATTAAATGGCAGATTAAAGGTTTTAAATGAGATTAAAGGGGTTAATTAAGGGTTAAGTTGGCTTATGTGTGTGTGGGTGCAATGTGTTATGGTGGGCTGCGCGATGTGGGTCGTGTGATGGTGGTTTATTGGAGATCGAGGGCTGTGTATGTGAGGGTGCGTGGTAATGTGTGTGTACCGCATATACATTAGATTACAATATAAAAATTAAGAAAACAGAAACCCTAAGACTTTCCCCCTTTCCCCAACTGCATCGCCTCTTCTCTCCTCTCTCGATCTCAATCTCTCGTTCTTTGCTTTCTCCGATCGCGATGCCCTCGTTGTCTCTCCCTTCCGTCTTCCGTTCTCGTTTCTTTCTTTCTTTCTTCTTCTTGCCTCTAACCTGTTTTCTTCATCACTACACAAATCAAACAACGAAACAAAATGTTAAATGTTAAAAATCTCACGGCTTAATGGTTTTGCAGATTTTAATGATGGATTCACGACGAAGGAGGTGTAAGGGTTCCGACGACTGTAGGGGTGGTAACGGCGGCTCGCGATGGACGAAAAGGGAGATTCGCAGCTTCGAAGGTGGAGGTTTGGGTCGTGATTTTGCAGTGGAGGTTTCGTGATGGTTCCGACGACATAGACTTCGACGGCGGCGAGAGATAAGTTCTCAACTTGAACTTAGGTTTTAATTGGGGATTTCTGCATTTACTGTTTGTGGATTTGTGGTGGTTTCTCATTGTTGTGTATTCTTCCCCCTCTTGTGAATCTCTCCTCATCTCAATTTATAGTTGTAGAGCTTTCTTCTAATTAAACTGTATTAAAGACATACCAATTCCACTACGAACATGCTTGTCCGAGATTGGGAAGTTGTTAAAGATTTTGAAAAACATTCTTAGGAGGTTTCGATGGTTGTCTGGTTGTATTTGTTGTAGTTGAATTTGCCTTTAAGAACCTTCCTTCTTGGACTGATCATGTTAGGTGTTGTCTTGGCAAGCAATGAAAATTTGGATTGTCTAAATGAACTTTCCATTTTTGGTTCAAAATGCTCTGAACGGTTAATAACTTTAGGAAAATTGAAATAATGCTCTGTATTTCTCTTTAACTTGGAATCTACTTCAAATCATACGCTCAAGTCTTGCGGTAGGGCCTCTATTTTCAACATCCCCTGCTTTGGAAATATTTGAATGCCTTGGTTTCCGTTGTTTGATTTGGCGATAACTAATTCGAAATCCTCTTTGGCTTGGCAGGTTTGAATGAAGGTAATTACGAAGTAACAGAGTAAGAAGTGTTTCGCGACCAATTTCTTCATGGTGTAGGGGAGCAATCTTATGTCATCTTCTGGTCAATGAGAAAAAGGAGCACAAGGATGTAACGTTGGTCTTCAAGCTCAGGCAACAAGTGTTTGGCTGTTGTTAGTCTGTTGGTTGAATTTCAAAACGAAACATGTGTTTTGAGCCTTAGCTGCATTGAATTCTGGTTTAACTTCAAACTTTATGCAGGGACAAACACTATTATAACCGAACTAGGGCCGGCGATATGAAGGTTTAAAGTGCTGACGCTGTGTATGCCCAATGCCCGTGCCCAAAATCTCCAACACCAAGGAAGTGCATAAGCGTGAAAGGGTTTTCCAAATTAATCTGAAGAAGAAATCCTATTAGAGTGTGATGTCTGCTGGGTATGCTTTAAATTCCTAATGGTTTTAATTCATTTTGATCGTGTCTAGTGTTATGCTTCTTTTACGCATCTTTGGATAACGAGTTCGTTCTTCTGTGTGGCAGGTTGGCGAGTTGCTGCGTGAAGTCTATCGCGTGAAGCCTGCCATTATGGCTTTTGCAAATAACGGTTATGGATTTTAGTTTTGATCCAAGGATATGCAACCAGTTTTTGCCTTGTTCATCACCGCAGGTACCTTACTCTTTCTACTTCCACATTCTTAGTGGTCTTATGCCATGAATTTCAACACATCTTCATATGTATTTGTCATGATATTGATTTTGTCTTGGTTTTCTTTTGATAATGACTTTGCAGTGAAGTTGTATATTGCAAGGAAGAACTGAACAAAGGTGAAAACCAATGAAATCAATCTTGAAATCCTGTTGAAGGTTTGTAGCTTGAACCCTGTTTACGAGTTCGCCGTAAAGTGACGCTCAACCTGTATTGAGATCATGGCTTGGACTACATAACAGCTTGAGGTAATACACGTGAGACCTCAATCTTTTGGCTGTTAGTTTTGGTGGATGCGTGAAATTGTGAGGGTCACGTTTAACAACATTCATTTTGGCTGTGTCATGATTAGTTCTGCACAAAGTTATTTATGTAGACGCACTGCGGCTCAGGTTTACTACGGTACAACCTGTCTTTCTCTGTGTTTGTATTCACCACTGCGTAACGGCTTCAAGTTTGCATAATGTTGCGCTGCAGGTTTTTTTGCAATTGTTTTACGGTTGTGTCTTGCAGGTGAGCTTGTGGCGGCATGCTAGAGATTCCGTATTGAACAAAAGGAGTAGTTCCAACTCGTCCAATTGAAATCTGAGGCAAAGCAGGAAGTGTTCCAAATGGGTTTGTAATGGCTGATGCTTGTGCAACCACAGAATTCTGGGGAACAGCCTGAAGTCCAAAATTATTCTGACCAAACATGCCTGGGGTTCCACTGAAGCTACTTGCACCATCAGGTTGTGCAGATTGGAATGGTATTGACGGTGCTGTGAAGAGGATGAAGTGCGAAAGTCTGATATGGATTGAGGATAAGGGGCTCTCTGAACAGCTTTAATGTCATCAGCTTATTTTATAAGACTTCAGCTTTCTCTTTTTTTATTTTTACAAGACTTTGTGTATATGGGTACTCTATGTTGAAATACGACGACCCCCGCCATTTGTAAATAAGGCTTCAGTTAACAATCATGTTATAAACTAAAAGATTCTACCGTCAGCTAACAACATTGCTATCTGTTCTTTACCTCATCATTCCATATTTTCCTTACTTGTAGCAAACTGTAATTCTGTTATACAACAAATATCATGATGCCGCAATGATGCCGCCAAACAAATTGGTAGCATAATTGGGGATGCCAATGCCCAACAAGTAACGGGCCACTACACCATATACCATGGAGATAAATATTAAGCCTAAAACGGTTACATCTATGTCACCATTAATAGCCTTCAGCTTTCTACTAAAGTACCACCTTCCCTTTTGATATACAACACCTCCCATAACAGTAGATGCTTTATCGTAAGATTAAATGAATAACGTCATCGTCTGAAATAATGTTTGCCCTTTGGATTCCAATTAAATTTGTACTTGAACAAATTGTCTGAGATATAAGCCAAAATTAAAGGAAAAAGACGCCTAAAGGCTTAATGACATTCGAGCAATCTTGACTCCCGCAATCTCTCACGTGCATCCCATAAAACGGACGCCTTTCACTCGATATAATCCCTACCTTGACGAACCTTATGGCAATAAGGATAAGTTCTCGTGATGCAACATGTCATAAACTTGACCAATGCTAAAAAAAATAGAACGAAATCCCTGAGGGGTGATTTGGTCTTGTTCTGGCTATAGGACCATGTAGAAGATAAGAAGTTCATACAAAACCTTCACGGCCTCTTGAGCTTTCCACAACAAACCTAACTTCACAAAACACGAAAAAATGGGTTAGAATGGTTAGTTATGTATAAAGGATTGATCATGAGAATGAACGCCGTCTCCACTTGATATTACTGCGTCTGCACAAATTGGTTAGTCGCATAAATATTAAATATAAAGTCAAATAACAACATGAGAATGCAAAAAAAGAGGTGGGGTCTTATGGTCAAAAATTAGGGTGTGACACCATCCTGCTGGAGAACAGAAAAGACGGTCCTGTATGGGGATGATCCCTTCAAACCACTGATCACTTGATCATGCTCTGTGGGGATTAACTATCCTGCTGGGGATACTCAGCTGCGAATCGATCTGTGTACTCTGATTGTACTTTGCGAGGACTCTCTGGGGAGTAAATATATTCATAACCAACCACCGGGAATGCACACTCCGTTGGGGATATCAATCTTACCTCACTGGGGATGACTTTATCCTACCGAATAAGTCAATCTTGAACTGCTGAGGATAATCTGATCCTGCGCGGATTCAATCCCAACTCTTTTGGGGATAAAAACTTCGACTTCCATCTGCCGGGGAGGAAAAGCAAATTCCGTCTGCTAGGGAGGAATAAGTTTCACATAGAGCCTCCTCCTATGTCAAGGGACTCTGGCTGGGGAACACGATCCCTCAGATATCTGCTGCAAAAGTAACAACGTGCCCCAGTCCAAACACTTCAACTTGAAAAGGCAAAACTTGCCACAAATCGACTTCGAGATGGCTTGCCCCTGAACCTGTGACAACTTCTGATAAACTCTGATAAAACAGAGAGGAACATTTCCTTCACTTCTACTTTTGCCCCCTGCTCATGGGATATTCGTAAAATCTTCCCTTAAAAGGGCCCTGCAATCTCCGTACCCTGATGGTTAGATATGGACTGCTTCTGCATTTCGAACCTCGAAAAGATGTTCCAACGAATAGCTTTTGTGCTCTCAGGGTGACTTGCCCCGATCTTGCAATGACTTTGCCCCTGATTGACTGATTCCTGGAGCAGTACTCCTAGCTGCGAGAGATTTGCTGAATCTCGACCTGATTGCCCCAGATTAATCATTCTTGGATGGCTGCTCTTACTGGGAGTTATTTGATATAGCTGGCCACAACTTGACGGAGTACTCAGGCATTCTACATTCTATCCTGATCAAACTTTCCACTGCGGAAACTTTCCTGCTGTCAAGCGCCTACTCGCGAGTAAAACAAATTGTTATGCATAAAAGATATTAAATGTAATGCATATGACAGTTTTCAAAATCCAAGTCTGTTCACTGGAAAAAATTTATGACATATAATGAACGAATCAATTATCAAAATGTCAAAATTAATACAACACTGTAAGAGGAATCCTTTTAGGAGTCAGTTTCGATGTGATCTTTACCAAAGTATGCTCTCGAACTAAACCTGTTTCATTTAGGACTTTTTCAGGTTGTAACGTGGTCGGGTTCACGTTTTTAGAAATAAAGGATAAAGGCTCAAAATTCATTTTAACCCACCCATTCTTCGTGATGTTCTCCGATCCTATGTTCAGCTAACTCGACCTTAGCATTCATGATTGAACTACAAGAGTGATAGTTCAGGATACCACACGTTCTTTAGAGTGTCAGTCACTCGCTTTTTCATCTTCGTTGTGCCTGGAGTCACACGATTTCATTCTTCTTTTTGTAATCCTTTTCGTCTTTTTATTTTTTCCGTTTTCGTTTTCCCCTAACTTTTGCCTAGACTAACTCCTCAGAGTTTCTTTTTTCGATTTTGCAGTCCAGCGGGGTGCCCTAGTTTTTGCCTAAGTCGCTTGTTTTCAAGATTCGACTTAGCGGGCTTTCTTCTTTCTCTTTTTTCTTTTGTTCGAACAAATCGTTTGACACCGGCTTGTCTGACTTGTTAAAACGATTGTGACTGTTTCACTCCTTATCGGCAAGGTTTAACCATTGTGGTTCTTTAGGCACGGCCTATATAGGTGTGATTGATCCTCGAACGAACACTCCTTTCGTAATTTGAACGCCTGGTCAAATTAACTGACACCTACCCTGCCCCAAGTTAAGATAGAGGTTTTTTCCGTTTTTCAGAAAGAAACTCCTACTACAAGGCTCAAAGGGGATGACAAGGGATTATCTTCCTTATATTTCCGGTGTTTGTGGATTTGAAACAATGTTTGTATATCGTCAACAGGTTTTTCCATCCAAGAGAATACAATCGGAAACTTACACGTCTTTCGATTTCGTCATCCTCCCCGGATTCCACTTAAACAAGCGTTTAAAATAAAAGAAAGCAATAGAGTGAACACGAATGGATTAATTCAAAACATGCACATTTATTTCATTGTCAATATCAATTGAAAAACAACAAGTTTTACAAGCGAAAGTTTGCATTCTAACAGGAAAGAAACTACAAATGCAAAGCAATGACATGATAAAATGCAGACTGTCAGCCTTCAGGTACTGGGCTTTCACACTGATTTGCTGCTAAGGGGAGCGACCCTTGCGATCTTCAGGCTCAATCAGAAGAGCGGTATACAACCAAGTTTATTTTTGGGAAGGACATGCACCTTCTGTCTATCAACTCCTTTCAAATTGTTGTGAGGTCGACTCTGATTCTGATAGTTTTGCTACGATGGAGCAAGAGGTTGTCGATGTTGATCGAGGCATTCCTTGTGTTCAGGTGCTTTCACTCTCAAGTTCGACCCAGGAACAGGTAACTGCAGTGGACAAGGGGATTCAGACTCCAACAATTCCAACATATACCCCGGTCCCTTTGCATCTTCAGATGGGGGGATAGGAATATCAATTCCTGATACCTTTATGCCGCCCGACACAAATTCAATTGCCTTCTCGTCTAGCAAATCTTGGACCTTATGCTTAAAAGATCTGCAGTTTGCGATGTCATGCCCCGGTGCCCCGGAATGGAAAACACAGCGGGCGCTCACGTCATAGTCTGGTGGTGGCTGGCCAGTCAATGGAGCCAAAGTACGAGGTTCAACCAATTGAAGCTGGAGCAAGAGTTGCACCAACTGAGCATAATCCATCGGGAGCTTATCGAGGACTCTGTCAGAGAGTTTCATTCTTTTACCATATCTTCTAGGGTTATCCTGAGAAACTGGCCGCGACCGCTGACGGGGAAGATCCTGAGCTTCAAGCTGTGTAGAGGATCTTTAGGCCTATCATGCCTTGGCACAGACTCTTCAGACACCAGTGGAGTAAGCCTGGCTGCAGCAGCTTCGGGAGTCTGCTCACACTCTCTTCGGAGTATATTCCTTAATACTTCTGCCATCAAACCAACCTGGGCCTTCAACCGGTAGTTCTCCTCTTCGAGCGCACTCTGGTTCGAGCGCAATGCTTGCATGTTATTCACAACCTGCCCCACATGGCCTCGGACTTCAATCAACTCAGCTTGAATCTGTTCCATTGCTCGGAACTTGCGATCTATCCTGCCATACCGGCACACACAAAGGGTTAGACGAAAACACTCAAATTACCTGCTATGCAAGATGATTATGCTAACATGTAAATATGCAATAGGTTAATTCCCCCCTGATTCCAGTTCCAAGGAAGAAGCCATAACGACAATGGAGCCCATATAGACAGGCAATCGAATCAGAAATTCTCATATATAATCAATGAGCCGACAGGCAGTGTACAGAATACAACTGAGTACAGAACTGAGAAGACCTCGGCCAACAAGCCTGGCGATGGTCAAATACAAGCAATATACAAAGGGAAATATCAAAGCTAGTCAAGACGGATGACGGGCCCGGAAATCCTCCAATAATCTCAACGTCTTAGGATGGCCTGGTTTGGAGAGTAGTCCCTGTATAAGCAACTTCTGCTGGACAATAGTGGACTGCAAACTCCTAGCATCCTCTTCACAAGTTCCCTCACCGAAACATGCGTCGAGCTTACACCTCTTGAAATCAGCCTCCAACTTACAACTCTTCAGCTCTTTAACAGTATCGCTCAATCTGCCCTCAGCATTCCACCTAAGCGATGACTCCTCTGCAATCTTCGCTTCCTTGGCGTTGAGCTGTGTCTTCAAGTTGGAAATCTGCAAATTTAGCTTGTCTTCCCGCTCTTTGCGACTTGCAAGCGTGGCATTCCACAACGATTCCCATCTAGAAATTTGCAAGTAAGCTTTGTCTAGATTTTGTTTTTTAGTAGCAAGCACACTACTAACGGCCTTCATATCCATGCCCAATCGCTTTCTTTTGTCAATCTCCTCAGTCAACTCGGTACTCATTCTGTTTACCACCTCAGTTTGCTTCTTCAAAGCATAGGTCGCTTCATTCTTCTCATGTTGAAGTTGAAAGATCTCCTTCTCTAGTTCTTTGTTTGCTTTTCGCAATTCTTCTTTTTTAGCCAAGAGCTTATTGTACTTCTCAATCTCCACAGTAGTGTGTTCTTCAATCACTGGAGGATATAAAGGTTCTGCAGCAGGAAATGGCATCAAAGACTTTTCAGCTATTTCACGGATCCAGAGCCGATAAGGATTATAAGCTCGACAGTTGCTCTTGCCAAGCGATGCTTTGCCTCTTCTATGAACATTACCCCAAGCATGCTTCAACCTAACCAGGATGTCTGATTCCAATAAGCCCGTGAGATACAGACATTCCTGTATCTCGTCTTCAGCAGGAGGACCATTAACCGCGTAACCAAACTATCTCACAAGCAAAGCAGGGTTATAGTTGATACAACCTTTCCGTCCAATCAGCGGGACATTTGGAAAACCAATGAAACTATAGATAATGTCAGCCCCCAGCATACTCCAGTCAGCCCATACAATATTCTCAGCAGATAAACCCATTAATCTAGAAGACCACTCCACAGTACTGGCAATATCAACAAATGGTCCTGTCTTCGGAAGGTGACTGGAGAACCATTTGTACAATATAGGCACGCAACAGGACAAGTTCTTACCCCTACATTTCTCATTCTTGTAGTGGATAGAATGATAAACATCTCCCAATAGAGTAGGCACTGGATTCTTCGAGGTGAGAATAAAGAATGCATCTGAGTCCACAAAATCAGGCAAGTTGGGAAACAATATGATCCCATAGATGCATACAGCCAAGATAGCATTGAATACAATTTAACACCCGTCTTTCGCACACTGAACAACCTTATCAACCAAGAAGGACAAATGAAACCCATATGCTCCATTAAGCTTAACCAATTTCCCTGAAAATTCAAAAACGTCCAGACTGACAATCTCAGCAAGCTTAGCCAGATCAGGCTCAACATCACCGTGAACAAACGGCATCTGGTTCAACACCCGGACTCCTAGCAGAGCAGAGAATTCCTCCAAAGTAGGTGCCAAAACATAGTCAAGAAACAGAAAGCATCTCAACTGAGGCTCATAGAACTGCATCAATGCATAAAGTCCATTCAACTCAAATACAGAAGGCTTGCACACCAGACTAAGCAGTTTCCCATATGACTCTCTGAATTCAGCCCTTACTTTCTGATCGGCCAAGGCAATTAACTTCAGCAGGGAACTGATATCGGGAGAAGGCAACTTGTAAGTGTTGCACCCCAAAATTTGCCCTCTTTCAAGGCTTGACTCATTTCTTCATTTCTTTCAAATTCAATGACATAAGGGAAGCCCATCATTCCAAATTCAAGATTCATGAATTCAAGGCTAGATTCAAGAATATTACAAAGAAAATTTCATGACATTTGCAAGAATGTCACATTTTGTTACAAAATCCAAACTCTTGGTAATGCTTAGGAAATTAAGTTATTTCTAGTCTTAATTCAAGTTTCTAAAAATAACTTCATGTCATGGTATACCCCATGCTCCATCAAGTCCACATGACCCTCTTTGTGCTTACAAACATGCAAGGAAAATATTTAAGAGCTAATTCAATGTTGGAATATCTAAAGATCAAGGCTATGCATACATTCATGGGCAATTTGAATATGGTCCAAAACAGCCCCATGCAAGAAGTGGCAATGTGTATCATATTACAAAATAATTTTATGTCACAAAACCAAGGCTATAAGCTTATGTTGATACATCTACACATCAAAAATCAGAATTTGAAAATGATGTCCAAAAGATAGTGTATTGACTACATGAGTATGTCCAAACAAATCAACCAACTAATGGGTACAAGGGTGAATAGAGAGGTAGAGTGCTGCTGAAGAAAATACAGCAAAAAACATACTAGAAATGGAAGGAAAGTGGGGCTGCACCAAAAGGTGGTAAAAAGATATTGCCAAGAATGGAAATTCTGAAAATGGAGAAGTGTGCAAAGGCTGTGGTTTTGGTACAGCAGAAAATGCAGCAGAAAAAGTGAGATAAGGAGGCTTGGAGGCTGCACAAAAGGATCATTCACTATCATTCATTACACATTCTACACACATTGGAAAACCAGAAAATAGAGAGAGCAAGAGAAACCCCAAAAACCAGAAAAATAGAAAGGAAGAAAGACCAGAAAAAAGAGAGTGACATAAAAGCACAAGAGGACCATTGAGAAGCAGAACCTTCATAACATAGAGTGAAGAGTGGAGAGCACATCCAACAAAAATCAGTGGAGGACTTGCAAGAAGGATAGAAAGCTCTTGGGTATCCATTTCATCAAACTTTTTTCTCTTTACTTTTTGCTTTTATATTCATTTTACTTCTTATTTTTTCTTTTGTGTTGTTGTACTGAGTATATCATGTAAGGTTCTAAGGGGGACAAAGAAACCATTTTAAGAACCAATAGAAAGGAAAGAAAACCACAAAAGATAGCAAAAAACAAGAGAAATATCGCATTTTTCGCTTCAGGTCGCGGCGCGACCCATGTTCGCGGCGCGAATATGCAAAAACCAGAATGAAAATTTTCCCAGTTCGCGGCGCGAACATGCAAAAACCAGAATGAAAACTTTCCCAGTTCGTGACGCGAACATGCAAAAAACAGAATGTTCACTTTTCTCAGTTCGCGGCGCGAACACCCTTCGCGGCGCGAACTGATCAGTTTGTTTATTTTATTTTCTTGTTGTTTTTACCTTACAAAAGTGTCGTTTTTTTGCATGTCTCAATTTTTTTAGCCAACTAACCCCATATGTTTGTATGACTTTAATATGTGAAAATTGCTATTGTCCTTGTTGATTTTTGATTCCAAAAACTATTTTCAAGAAAACAAACTCTCGATTCTCATCGAGCCATTTTTGACCTTGTAAGCCGATTGCCTTGTGCGTCGCGATCGACCTTGCTCGCTTCACCTCAAACCTTTTAAAGCAATTAAACCCTTGACCCAACGTCAAGCGGATTTTCTCAAACGATTGTTAAGCCAATTCACCATATTTAATAAAAGGGTAAAGTTCTCTTTATATTGAACTAAAGAGAGGGGATTGAGTGTAGACTTCTTCCTTTCCGAGTGTCGAGATGCTCATTGTAGTGTGGGTGGTTTTGATACTTGTCTTTCAATACGAAGACATTTCCATCCACACCTTTTTCTCCTAAAAAACCTCGACCCCGTACCGAGTGTATTTTCAAAACACTTACAAAAAATAAATTGATTCTCTTGGTATTGAACTAAAGAAAGAGGATTGAGTGTAGACTTCTTCCTCTCCGAGTGTTGGGATATTCATTGTAGTGTGGGTGGTCTCGATACTCGTCTTTCAATACGAAGACGTGACTTTATCCGCCACCTATCTCCCTCTACAACTTCTTTCCGCAGCCTTTGTCACCTAGAAACCTCGGTCCCGTACCGAGTGCATTTTTAAACTCTTTTCATAACAAAAACTTGAATGGTCGTGAGTGGTTAGGCGTAGGCCTTCTCCTATCCCGAGTGCTGAAGTTTACCGTAGGGTTCTCTGTCACAAAAGCACTTACCATTCAAAACCAAGAACACTTTAATAAGAGAATGAAGTTCTCTTTGTATTGAACTAAAGAGAGAGGATTAAGTGTAGACTTCTTCCTCTCCGAGTGTCGAGATGCTCACTGTAGTGTGTGTGGTTTTGATACTCGTCTTTCAATCCGAAGACGCTATGTTCGCCACACCTTTTCATAACAAAAACTTTGAGATAAAGAATTGGGTACTACCCGTAGGGGTTACTATCCGAGGACCTATCTCGCCCCTAAAAAAACAATTCAACAAATCAAATGTGACATCTTGCCTCGCATGGCGAAAACTTATCTTTCGAAAAGGATATGATACGTCTGTTCTACCGCAAACAGGTAATGCCTAAGTCTCCAACGAGCGAGCAACAATACACCTAACTGCTAGAATGCGTATGATAGCATCATCCATAAAAACATGAACAAATCGTAGGCCGAACTACGGCTGCTCTGGTTCTTTACTTTTTCAAGTAAAGACACGTAGGCACAAGGGCCACAACCCTTGCCGAGCACATTCCCCCTTATATCTGTAGTTCCCCGAACTACGTCGACTCTGATTTTCTCATATTCGTTGAGAATACGTAGGCCTAGGAGGTGGTTTCTTTCTGATTTGCGAGATGTAGGACTCGTTGAGTTGGATGGAATTCCACCGCTCAGATGAGACCCCGTTGGAAAGGTTATGTCCTACGTGTAGTCGTAACGGTGTTTTATTTCCGATGTGGGATTCTGTGATTTTGAGGACCTCTTGTAGAATCTTATTCCAAAAGGTTACTAAAACATAACTCTGTGTTCATCCTTTTGAAGGGATTACCGTCTTACGAGTAGTCGTCATGATGGAAAACTTTTGAGGGTTAGTGCATGGGACTTTGTTTAAAAGCCTTTTGGGATACCCTCTTATAAACCAATAGATTGCCCACCCGAGGTGAGAGATACCCTTTTGTTGTCTTGCAGGATTTGTAACTTTAATTCTTGATGTGGATCTGTTCTCGTGTGCACTCATTGCATTGCATTTGCATAAGCATATCTGCATCATTTTGCATTTTCTTCCTTAGCCAGTGCCAAAAGCTTACCCATCCTTGTTCATAACCCGCAATTGATTTCCCGACACTCCTACTGAACTCGTGAGAGCTGTGAAGTGTTTGAAGCAAAAGGAGCATAGACGCCTTGAAGTGCCAGTCACATAAAGCAAGCAGAAGTAGCTATGCCAGAGAATGACCGCCAGAATGTTGATCCCCTACAAGGATTTATTATGACGAATAATCCATTGTATGATCTTCCGCTTGATGGCCATCCTCCGCAAGTAAAAGTTCCTACTCGACCCCAGAGGATGCCAACGATTGATCCCATGAAAGAAAAACTCTGCGCCCTTGAGGAGACAATTCAAGCTATGAGAGTGTCTGACATGCCCGGCCTCGATGCTGCTGATATGTGTCTAGTGCTAGATTTGGTGATCCCTCCGAGATTCAAGATACCCAACTTCGAGAAATACACCGGCTTTAGTTGCCCGAGGCATCATTTGGTGATGTACTGCCGAAAAATGACCCCTTACACTCATGACGATAAGCTGATGATTCATTGTTTTCAATAAAGTCTGAGTGGGTCATCATTAAGTTGGTACACGAACCTAGAAAGAAGCCATATCCAATCATGGAGGAACCTAGCTAGCGCTTTTCTAAAGTTTTACCAGTTCAACCTAGACATTATTCCCACCCGCATGCAGTTGCAAATCCTTTCTCAGAATGAAAACGAACCTTTTAAGGGATATACACAGCGGCGGAGAGAATTCGCAGCAAGAGTGCAACCACCACTCTCGGACAAGGAGCTGACTGAAATGTTTATCAATAGTTTACATGGCACTTATCTTGAAAGAATGGCTGGTTGTACGCCACCAAGCTTCTCTGACCTTGTGATTGTAGGAGAGCGCATCGAAAGCTACCTTAAAAGTGGACAAATCCAAGACGCCTCAAGCAGTCAGGCCAGTGAGCTTGAACCTTTCGACGATTTCCATGAGGAAGAGAAGGATGAAACCAGCGCACTCATAGCGAACATTGGGTATCCTCATGATGTACCAGAAAAACTCTATGGTCCTTCATCTTCTCAACAGGCATCATTACCAGTGCCATGTTATCCTTATGAGAAATCAGTCATGCCTAAAGCTTCATTTCGTAAGCCATGGGTCGCTCATCATGCAAATCAACAAGCCCATGGCCGAGGATATTAGAATCAGTGCCGTAATCAGTATAGGCCCAACAACAACTTGGTAAGAAGAACTGCTCCTCTTCATTCAGTCCCTATGCAGCACAGTCAACTTCTCCCACATCTGATTCAAAATTCATTGGTGGAACCCAAAACTCTTAAGCCTGTGCCAGAACCTTACCCTCCTGGGTACAATCCCAATGTTCAGTGTGGATATCATGGTGGATCCATGGGGCACTCGACTGAAAAATGCAAAGCCTTCCAGGCCAACGTGTACATATCATTTCCAGAGGGATATTTGTTCGTCCATGTCAACCTCTTAGCTGTCTAAAGCTCGAAGATTTCAAAGGTCATCTCCTAAAGTCAGTGGTCCAGACAGGAAGACATCCTCAACATTGGCAGTCCTTGAGCGCTTTTATCATTTGCATCTTGTAGTTTATTTCCTGTTAATTGCTACTTGTGTTTAAACATTGTTGTTTTGGATGGTAATGTTAATGAATTGATTATGCATTTTCCGAATCAATTATGTCGTATTCACTCATTATTTCCACTTATCACAGACACATACACTTTATCCACTCCACTTCATCACTATTGTTTAGCAAAGATTGGAGGGAGGATGATGAAAATGAAATACCCACAATTTCAAATCGTATGCTTTCGGATAAAACCTTGACGATGATGTACATGCATTGTTTCGAATCCCCTAAACACCAGAGTTATAAGAAGTTAATCCCTAGTCAACCACTTCGAGCCTAGAAGTAGGAGTTTCCTTCGGATATTCAAACCCTTACACTCAACCTGGGGCAGGGTAGTGTTCAGTTAATCCAATCACGCACTCGAAATTCAAAAGACAAGACGGTCGTTCATCAATGACCCGTGACGTGGTAGTCACAATCCTCCAACAAAATAAAAAAAATATCAAAAGCCTGCTAAGTCAAACACTTCAAAAGGGAGACTTAGGCAAAAATCAGGGCTATCCCGATGGATCTGACAAGAAAAATTAATTCATGCAAAAGTTAGGGATCGAAAACAAAAAACAAAAGAGGTCCTTAAACCCTCAACAAAAAAAAAGATACAGTGGCCATTCAAATCAAAGGGTCACTGACATCCTTCAAAATAAAATAAGGTGGCTGTCATTTCAAGCAAACCTTGAACCATCAAGCTTACACCGTCAAGATAAGCATGTGCAGAATTAACTGAATGTAGGTATGGAGATCTTCAAGAAGATGGGGTGGGTACAAATAATACTTTGATCCTAATATCCTTTGTTTCTATAACCGTGAACCAGACCACGCTACAGCCCTCGAAAGACCTAATTGAGGCGAGGTTTATTCTAAAAGCATATTATCGCAAGGTTGTGTAACCTGACTCCCCACATATTTGCTAATCATCAGCATTTGTGTCAATATCCTTGCTATATCTTTCATACCAATCAAATTAGCACAACGTTTGGGCTAACGGTCCATTCGTCTCTCAATCACGACACTTAATAAATGAAATTTCTTTCAAACTTGCATGAACGTCGCATTAAAATTATCATTCGTGAATAAACAATTTTAATTGCAAGTCAGTAGTTGGCATCAAGGAAATTCCAACACGAAGCAATCAAACAGGACTGAATTATTCAGAAGTCTAGATCAAAATCAAGTATACGTTGTCACCCTATGGATCTGGGGCATTGACATCCGAGAAGTTGGAATCAATCAGTCTGAGGCTAATCCCCAAACATCAGTTGATCATGGGGCAGATCATCAAGAAGCGGTTAATCAAAAGTGGATCATGCCAATCAGGGGCTGGCCACCCAGAGTTTCTTTGACTTGAGGATAGATCCCTCCAATGTTCAATCAGGATAAGTCAAGTCGCTTCAACGCTCTTTCAAGAGAAAACTACTCCAAAGAGTATATTGAAGCCAACCACCAAGAGTCGGTTAAACAAATGATGAATCCTTTCGTGGTACAATTTCTAGGGCATGCCATCTTGAGGTCATCTCATGGCAAGCTACTCAAGCAAGTTCATCCTCATCAGCAACTGTTGAGTTCAAAATGAGTGTCTGGGAATCGTACAGTCACCTCACCCAATAACCTTAACCTTCCAAAAAGGCTTTGCTGTCATTGGATCCGTCATCCCACAGCCTAAACCTGTCACCTATCAAAATAAATCAGAACCTCCAAAGTTCAGTTCTTGTCTGGCAAACCTTTATACCAGTCCCATCCGGTCAACCCTTTACTAAACACCAATTCCCTTCTGATACATGTCATCCCTTAAACCAACTCCCATCTGGTCATCCTTCCTTTCGCCTTCCGTTTAACCAGTCCTCGTCTGGCAAATACAATTTCAAAGTCCAGTCCTCGTCTGGCAAATACAATTTCAAAGTCCAGTCCTCGTCTGGCAAACCACAAAGTCAGTTCCCTTCTGACACCAAACCTAGAAGTCAGTTCTCGTCTGACAACTTAACCTTTTACCACCAGTTCTGGTCTGGTAAACCTCATCCCAAAGTCCAGCTCCCATCTGGCAAACCTCAAAATCAGCCCTCCTCTGACAACTTAACCTTTCGCCAACCAGTCCCATCTGGTCTACCCTCCGAATACCAGCCCTCATCTGGTACTTCCAACCCAAAGTCCAATTTATATTGGAAACCACTAAAAGTCCGCCATGTCATCACCTGCATTCCCAGTCACCTGCCTGCATCCATCATTATCATATGCATCATACACATCGCATTCGACTTCATAAGCATCTTGCATCATATGCATACCTATAATCATATCATACTCCCCAGCTCTTGCATCTCCACTCTAGCGTTTGCATTTGCATTTCCATTTATGGAACATCATTATCATCAAGCATTCACATATGCGAGATCAAGTCCAGGATCAATTTCGAAGATTTTCAAGATCATTATCAACCCAGTCAGGGGCATTCTCCGCAAGACTGTGGGTGTTCCCCACGAAGTTGTGCAACTTTTGTTGGGTAAATTCAAGAGCTTCAACGCAATCAACAGCCCAGTCAGGGGCATTATTTGCAAAGACTGTGGGTCCTCCCACAAAACTCAAGATCACCAAAGCAAAATCCAGCACAGTCAGGGGCATCTTTTCAATACCATGGGTGTATTGCATGACGTATTTCAACCCCGTGGCTAATCAAATCTTCAAATCAATATTCAGCCCAGACAAGGGCATCTCCAGTAAAGTCATGGGCGATCCCCAGCAGTTTGAAACCTTGACAATCAAAGGATATCCTCAGCAGGTCAAGATTGACATCTCTAGCAGAGCAGGATCGTTTCCAGTGAGCGGGTGTGGGTTTATCCCTCAGCAGTGGAACGAATTCAGAAATTTGTTTTCCCCATAGAGTTTGAACAACTGGCTCCTTTTCACCTCAGAGTCTAGGTCATTGACTCATTCCTCAAGCGGAAGTTGTATTTGTTGAGTTTATTGCTCATCTCCCTAAGCAAAGGTTGATATTGGTTCCCTCATTGTCTAATCCCCAGCAGGGTGAATTTGCTCTTAGTGGAACAATTTTACCCAGAAGTTTGCTCAGAAGACCATCCAGGATTTGTTTTCCCCAACGTTTATGCTAGACGTGTCTAGTCTTTTCCCCGGCAGAATTAATCCTTTCTCTTTGGCATTTATTTTGCTAAAGTGTTTCCTTTGCATTTGCATCATACATAACATCCTCCCAAACGCGTAGCATTTCCATTTCGTATGGAGCATTACGCCATATTCAAACATATGCATGTAAAGCATAAGCCGGGTTGCCACCCCTTTGTTTTCAAGCGTATCTCCAGCAGTTATCAGTATATTTCTCAATCCTGCGTGGTATCCAGACCTCCATCCAGGTCATTGACAAATGTGTTCATCTTATCGGTCTCCCTAGCGGAGTCTATTTATTCAAGTTCATGTTTCCCCAACGGATTTCTTCACCCAGATGGTGAACTGACGAACGTTCTTCTGAACTTAGGGTTGAGTCGACCTTTAGGTTCGATGCTCGCTTTTTAGTAAAATGAAGTGACGATGAAGTTAAATGATTTTGATAGCTAGCGACGAAGTTAGATGCTATTAAAAATTGACGACGAAGTCAGATTATGAAGAGAATTGATGACGAAGTCAAATTATGAAGACAATTGATGGCGAAGTCAGAGTATGAAGAGAGTTGACGGCGAAGTCAGGCCATGTTGGGAATCGACAGCAAAGTCAGATCATGAAGAGAGTTGATGGCGAAGTCAGGTTATGTTGAGAGTTTACGCCGAGGTCGGATTATGTAAAGAATTGACGGCGAAGTCAGATTATGAGAGGAGTTGACGGCGAAGTCAGATTATGAGAGGAGTTAACGGCGAAGTCAGATTGTGGAGGGGTGACGGCGAAGTCAGGTGTCCTACCAATTTGATGTTAAGGACTGACAGCGAAGTCAGGTGTTTTTCCAAATTTTATGTGGAGAATTGATGGCGAAGTCAGATCATGTAGAGGGTTGGCGGCGACGTCAGAATGGTTTGAGAAATAACGGCGAAGTCAGATGATTTTAATTGACGACGAAGTCAGATTATGTGGTAAGTTGATGGCGAAGTCAGAGGATATGGAGGACTGATGGCGAGATCAGATGTTCTACCAATCAGATGTTTTTACAAATTATGTTGAATATTGACGGTGAGGTCAGATCTCACAGATTTGATGTTGAGTTCCGACGGCGAAGTTAGAATGCTATTAAGAGCTGACGGCAAGGTCAGGTGTTTGTATTTGATCGACGACTGATGGCGAAGTCAGATGTTCTACCTGATATAGGTGCCTGATTGTGATGTCAGAGGTTTCATTCTACGGTTGACAAATTTTTGGGTTCTTTTGTATTCAATCACCTTTTACCTCGAATGTTTGAAAGTGTTTGCTTTTCATCCCTTCAGGTCCAAGTCGTTTGAATAGGGGCAGCTGTTGCACCCCAAAATTTGCCCTCTTTCAAGGCTTGACTCATTTCTTCATTTCTTTCAAATTCAATGACATAAGGGAAGCCCATCATTCCAAATTCAAGATTTATGAATTCAAGGCTAGATTCAAGAATATTACAAAGAAAATTTCATGACATTTGCAAGAATGTCACATTTTGTTACAAAATCCAAACTCTTGGTAATGCTTAGGAAATTAAAGGAAAGAAAACCACAAAAGACAGCAAAAAACAAGAGAAATATTGCATTTTTCGCTTCAGGTCGCGGCGCGACCCATGTTCGCGGCACGAACATGCAAAAACCAGAATGATAATTTTCCCAGTTCGCGGCGCGAACACCCTTCGCGATGCGAACATGCAAAAACCAGAATGAAAACTTTCCCAGTTCGCGGCGCGAACACCCTTCGCGGCCCGAACATGCAAAAAACAGAATGTTCACTTTTCTCAGTTTGCGGCGCGAACTGATCAGTTTGTTTATTTTATTTTCTTGTTGTTTTTACCTTAAAAAAGTGCCGTTTTTTTGCATGTCTCAATTTTTTTAGCCAACTAACCCCATATGTTTGTATGCCTTTAATATGTGAATATTGCTATTGTCCTTGTTGATTTTTGATTCCAAAAACTATTTTCAAGAAAACAAACTCTCGATTCTCATCGAGCCATTTTTGACCTTGTAAGCCGATTGCCTTGTGCGTCGCCATCGACCTTGCTCGCTTCACCTCAAACCTTTTTAAGCAATTAAACCCTTGACCCAACGTCAAGCGGATTTTCTCAAACGATTGTTAAGCCAATTCACCATATTTAATAAAAGGGTAAAGTTCTCTTTATATTGAACTAAAGAGAGGGGATTGAGTGTAGACTTCTTCCTTTCCGAGTGTCGAGATGCTCACTGTAGTGTGGGTGGTTTTGATACTTGTCTTTCAATACGAAGACGTTTTCATCCACACCTTTTTCTCCTAAAAAACCTCGGCCCCGTACCGAGTGCATTTTCAAAACACTTACAATAAATAAATCGATTCTCTTGGTATTGAACTAAAGAGAGAGGATTGAGTGTAGACTTCTTCCTCTCCGAGTGTTGGGATATTCACTATAGTGTGGGTGGTCTCGATACTCGTCTTTCAATACGAAGTCGTGACTTTATCCGCCACCTATCTCCCTCTACAACTTCTTTCTGCAACCTTTGTCACCTAAAAACCTCGGTCCCGTACCGAGCGCATTTTTAAACTCTTTTCATAACAAAAATTTGAATGGTCGTGGAGTGGTTAGGCGTAGGCCTTCTCCTATCCCGAGTGCTGACGTTTACCGTAGGGTTCTCTGTCGCAAAAGCACTTACCATTCAAAACTAAAAACACTTTAATAAGAGAATGAAGTTCTCTTTGTATTAAACTAAAGAGAGTGATTAAGTGTAGAAAACTTATCAAATGTGACATCTTGCCTCGCATGGAGAAAACTTATCTTTCGAAAAGGATATGATACGTCCGTTCTACCGCAAACAGGTAATGCCTAAGTCTCCAACAAGCGAGCAGCAATACACCTAACTGCTAGAATGCGTACGAAAGCATCATCCATAAAAACATCAACAAATCGTAGGCCAAACTACGGCTGCTTTGATTCTTTACTTTTTCAAGTAAAGATACGTAGGCACAAGGGCCACAACCCTTGCCGAGCACATTCCCCCTTATATCTGTAGTTCCCCGAACTACGTCGACTCTGATTTTCTCATATCCGTTGAGAATACATAGGCCTAGGACCGCGAAGTCCTACCGAGTCCGTCCTTTCTCTCTTCTTCCCTGTTACCTCCTTTCCCTATTTCTAACCCTTTTCTCCCTATCTTTTGGAACACTTTTTTTATAGCATAATATTTAAGCAAATAAATTCACATATTCAACAAGAAAATGGTTCCCATCGAGTACGATGGATGCGAGGGGTGCTAATACCTTCCCCTTGCATAACCGGCTTCCGAACCCGTTCTTGGTCGCGAGACCATCTTATCCATTTCTTTCTTAAGGTTTTCTCGATATTTTCCTTTCCCCTCATGGGATGAATAAAGTTCGGTGGCGACTCTTTTGTCCTTTCCTTTTCGCCTTCCCCGTCGTTGCGCGTATTTTTCGAGTAGCTACAGTAAGCAACTGTCTTCTTGAGGGACTCCATGTCAGGCAATAAGAGAACACTAGAATCTGAGGGGAAATCACACCTGAAACACAAATACATGTTAATAAGATGCAAATGTATATGCAAATAGAGGATCAAGTGTGTGATGTGCTGTAGCAATAATAATCAGAAGCCTGTTGTTCTGTAGCTTGAGAATAACTAGAGCTTCGCCTCAGAAATACCAATCACAAAAGGAACCTTTGTACCATAATCACACTGACAAAGAAGAACCTGGTAATCTGGAGATTATGGTTTCCTGCAAACCCCCATCCCACTCACAGGTATGGACTTAATCCGCCGACGAGGTATGGCATCCTATGCGGTCATCAGCGTCACAGACTTTCAAGAGCGACGATACGATACCCAGAAGGTGTGTGTCGCTACCGCGAAAATCGGCGCAGGCTGAACAGAAGAGTCGCCACCGTGAGTTATTTATCCCAACGGAGGGAAAGGAAACGCTCAGAGTAAACCTACCGCAAAGACGGGAAAAGGTATGGTCATCGCAACCAAAACCTGGATTCGGGAGTCGGTTACGCAAGGGGAAGGTATTAACACCCCTCACGTCCATCGTACTCGATGGGATCCACGCTTGCTTGGTTTGGGTATGGATTGTTATTCTATCTATTCTACAGGTCAGGGTTAAAAAATAAAAGAAAACGACTCGGCAAAGTATCGCACTTTATGCCTACGTATTCCCGTCTGGAACGAGAAATCAGAGTCAACGTAGTTCGCCTACCTACGGGAAAGGAGGGGAAGGTTTCTCGCTAGGACATCGCATCCTATGCCTACGTACTTCCACACTGCATGGAAGATCAGAGCAAACGTAGTTCGGGTAACGCGTGACACAAGCTGTTCAAGTGTCTTTTATGAAAAATCTCACCTTAAACAAGGGTTTTCTTATTGTAAAAAGGTTGATGTTTGTTCAAATCTTTTGACGGAAGAAATGAATTGCTTTTGTTATAACCCTTATTAATGTTTTTCTGTTGTTTTGAAGAAAGAAGAGATGACACTCTACAAATCCTAGGGTTGAAAAGGGGATAAAATCTACCCTAATGTTGTCATACATGGGTTAAGACCTAATGTCTATCATGCTCCTCTCTTGCACAGAGAGAAACAGAGATCCTAAGGGGTAAACGGAAACAGAAACAATAGCATATATACAATAAAGCAGTAAAATGCATGGATGCAACAATACAAGCGAGGCAAGGGAGTCCCACTCAACCTCGAACCTAGAAAACAATAGGCAAAAGTGAACAGAATTCACCTTCAACCTAACAGGTTAAACAACAAGCAATACAGTCCGGGAAATTCAAACAATACATCAAGAATTATAAACAGCAAAAAAAACTTCACCAACTTCTGTCTTCAGGTCATCTTCAACCATCTATCAGCTCCAAGCAAGCATCAGTCTTCATCTTCACAGCCTCCAAGCAAGGTCTCTATCATCAGTCTGCCATGGCTTTTCTTCAAGTCTCAATCTCCCAGCTGAGGAACCAATCACAAGAATGAACTGGGTGTTAAGCAATTAGCTGACCACCAAAGGTGGCAAACAGACTGCTAACAACACATAGAATATTTCTCTCAAGAGTTCTATCTCTTAGACACTATCACCAAGCCTTCCAAAGGAAGGGGGTGAATGTCTTAGAGAGACTCTGCATCATAGAGAGGGATAGAGGCAAACAAGACCTTCCATGTTTGTGAACCAAGTTTTCTATTCTAGAGCTCTGCCTAACTCCTAGATCCTATAACCTTCAACAGCTACCAGCAAGAGATACTCCTCATCAAATCTGGAAGTTGGTCTTCATTCTCTTTGATCTTCAAATGGGCTTCATCAACACAGTCTTCAACTCAAACCCAAGCCCCCAAGCAGGCCCAATACCCCACACAGTCAAATAATAACCCTAGAGAGGGCACACCACACAATCAAGCAAACACAAGCAATATACTCATAGTAATAGTAGAATAGGGGAAGCCTAATATTTTCTAAGGGATCTATTATCTACCCATAATATCCCTATAGTCCCATACCCCCAAAATTCAAACTACAACTCCTAAAAGAAATGATTTATTACACATATGCTATCTCTAAACCCTAGTTTTGATTCTCCTAATCACACCTAAACAAATCATCTAAAATTAAGTCCTAAAATCATGGATTAAATTTTATATACAAGCTAAAGTTCTAAGTGAAGTACTCTAAAAAGAATGGACCCTAAATGTAGAAGCATCTAACTAAACTAAAATCCACAATATCATGCATTAAACTAAACATTATTTAAACCTATTTAAAAGAAAAATATACTAAAAATGCAAAAATGAAATAAAATGCTAATTTTATTATATGGCAATTTTCTTAACAAAAATATGAAAAAGATGCAAACTAACCATTTAAAAATATTCAATTTCCAATTTGTTATGATTTTTTAAAGAATTAACAAAAATGGAATGAAATTAATATGAATTAAATGGGGTGGGGTGCAGTTAGTGATCATTTCAGTTAAAAAAGATGATGGGCCAGGGAATGGGAGGCGCGTATAGCATATGGGCGCAGGCCCATCTGGTCAGAAAACACAAAAATAAAATAAAAAAGGGGAAACGGTGCAAAAAGCAGAAATTTCAGTTCAAATGGCATTGGGCCTTGCAAGTGGGGGGTGTGGGTATCACATTGGTCTAAGCCCAGAGACCTGAATTAATGGAACGCTGCGTTCCATCTCTCTTGACTACCCTCCATTCTCAAGTTTAAACTGTGGCCATTGGATCCAAATTGGAGTCAAAGTCTTCTAACCTAATCCAACGATCATCCATCATCGTCTTCCTTGGACAAACCCTAAGTCAGAAAAATGAGCTCCATGCAGCCATTTTCGATACCTCGGTTCTCCCTCATTCCTCCATCGATTTTCATTTTTTAAGACACTAATCCACTTGTTTTTTCAAGCTAAACACAATCATGGCATTAATTCTAATTGAAACTAGCCCTAACACCTAACCCGATAGCAAGAACCTCCATGGTACACAAGATTCCACAGTGATGCATCTTCACAATTCTTGCAACCTTTTGCATTAAAATACTCCTCATGCTGCACTGATTCTAACATGCTAATAGTCTTGGATTAAAACTCACGATACACCATGCTCTTGCTCATCAAAGTTCCACTGCCCTAGGATCAAACTTCATCAATGGAGCCCTAATTCTCTGGAACTAATCCTCTACTTATCCCTAACAATTCTAACCTAAAGATTATTCATCATGCTAACTAATCTATGCTAATTTGAAGAAAACACCAACCTGGTTTAAAGATGAAAACAGATGCAGAATTTCTTGGATCCAAAGCTTGCAATGCTTGGGATTTGCTCAATAAACTTGATTCTTGATTCTGTATGCAGTAGCTCCTGCTCAAACCCCTTGGATTGCCATAACCACTTCCTTTTGCAATTTGGATGATGAAGTTGGATAGCACGAATTCTACTTCAATTAAGCCAAATCTTGATGTAAACCTGATTTATGATGGATGTAGATGATGATAGGATCAAGAATTGTGGAGAATGATGAAGATTTGATAGAGTTCTTATGTGATTTGCAAAATGGTAGAATGAGATGAAACTTGGTATTTTGATCAAAATGAATCACCAACCCTTGAATGAAGCCACTCTACTCAATATATAGGCACTCATAGAACACTCTAGAACTTGGTAGAAACTTCTTGTGCACAATTTCCTTGAATTTTGGCATGTGTAACTTCATACATAAGTAACCAATGGTATCTCTCAAACTTTGCCCTAAACTCAAAAATATAATTTTGCCAATGTTCTTAAAACATTTTTTCCAATCAAAATGACCTATAACTTCATCCCATTTGGCCATGGTATGAAAAATCTCAATTTTAGGTCACTTTTATTCATTAAATTCACTTTTAAATGACCAAATTTGGAACCTTGAGCTATGAGCATTTCCAATCTTTCATGATAACTTGTATAGACTCAAAATGTCATTTGGAGCAAGTTTGATGTTGTGAAGTTTTTCATTTGAAGCTTCCTTGTATGAGTTTTGGGCATAGGCTTGAAATGACCTGTAATTCTCAAATGACCAAAATACCCTTTGCTTGCCAAGGTCATAAGTAGAGTTCCACAAATCAGATGGAGGCATATCATACCTTTCTAGAAAGCTAAGACAATTAGGAACAACTCTTATGTTGACCAGAAATTCATTTGAAATCTACTTGAGGGGTAAAAGTTGCTTGGAAGACAAGTAACTTTCACAGACAAAATTTCAGATACCTCAGATGACCTGTAACTTGCAAGGACCATAACTTGAGTTCTATAAATCTCCTTGATGTCTTCCACCACTCCAATTAAAGGTCTTGAGCCCCTCTACAAGTTTCATGTTGGCCAAGGATCCATTTGAAGCTTTCATTTTGAATTATCTTGCTTGGAAGTTTGACCTAAACCAGGGGATTTTACACAGAAACCCTATTTTAGAAACTCCTCTTCTTCCTGATTTCTCTTGATTTCTTCTTGGCACAACACCACATCCTTATCTACATGTCAAATGATGAATCCCACATATCTCAAATAGACCTTGATGCCTTTCAATCAATCATTTGACCTAGGGTTGACCCAGGGTTGACCTAGATGAAACCCTAGTTGACTGCCTTCAACTGCAACTCTTGCAATCTCATCAATGACTTACCTCTCTTTCAAAATGACTCTCCATGTCTTCCATGATGTCTGTATACCCTCCATGACCTCAATTCACAGCTCACAACTTCTTTGATGATCTTCAAATATACTCAAGATAGGAGAGAGACCCACTGCTTGGTCCAATGACTTCTTTAGACTTCAACTTCTTTCTGATGACTTGACTAAGATTGAATTTGAATAATAACCTCCTGATAGGCTCATAGAGATAAGAATAGTACCTGGTCCCTTGTTGGATGACTTACTATGCTATGTTATGCAGATGATTAGACTATGTACATGACTCTATATGCAAATGCTAATGCAATTGAAACATAAACCAAGTGAAGTAGGTTGAGCAAATTTTAGGGTGCAACAGCTACCCCTATTCAAGCGACTTGGACCCGATTGGGTGAAGAGCAAATGGCCTTCAAACATTCGAGGTACGAGACGGTTGAATACGAAAGAACCCGGAAATTTGCCAACCGCAAAAATTAAATTGCGTATACGACTACTGCTTGGGAAAACCCTGGGAACTGGCTTCTGTTGTCATGGCAACAACTAACCATCCATCTGTCAATCTATTTTGTGGACTATTCTGATATTGTCCGCAGACCACCAAACAACGAGAAATTGTTGATATCACTTATCAACCTCTGTTGATCTCACTTATCAACCAAGCACACGCTAATCAGCGGGAGAATATTGACTTCACTTGTCATGTTGACTTCACTGATCAACCTTTTGTATCTGAAGAAACGAGCAAACGCTTAACCAAATGAGGCAATGCTGATTTCACTTATCAACCTTTCGTTCGTATCTGAACGAGCATCCAATAAACTGCGGGAAAATGTTGATTTCTCTTACCAACCTTCCATTCGTACCTGAACGAGCATCCTGCGGGGACACGAGAAACTTAACCAAGCAACTCTGAGAGGACAATTCTGACGACTGCCGTCAAACACCTGCTGGGGAAATTGGGAACTTAACCAAGCACTCTGACAAGAATAACCTTGTTGAAAAGTAAGAGGAATTTAACCAAACAACTCCATGGAGAATACCCTGCTGGGGACTATGAGGGACTTAAACCCAGTAACTCATTGAAGTAACACCCTGCTGGGGAATATAACTCTGCCGGGGACCCTGCGGGTAACCACCCAAAAATCTGCATTACCATCTTCTAATGCTGACACCACAGCATCCTGAGAAAGACTCAGCTGGGGGAATACAAGTAACTTAACCAAGCGACTTGTCACAGACTACCCTGCCGGGGACTACGAGGAACTTAACCAAGCATCTCATTGAAGACCACCCAGCTGGGGATTACGTCTCTACTGGGGTAACTGTGAGTAACCACCCAAAATCTGCATCATGCTATTTCCACCGTACTCTGATAAGGACTCGGCTGGGGAGAAAGAGAAGTGCTTGACCAAGCAACCTCTGCTAGGGGAATATGACATGACGAACACGATTACTGCGTGTTGCGTTCCAACCATAATCACATGGTAGGACGAACACGATCACTGCGCGTTTCGACCATAAATCCAACCGGATAGATAAACACGATCACTGCGTGCTTTGCGCCACAACCCTCTTGACAGGAGGAACACGATCACTGCGTGCCAGACGAAATAAACTCACATAGATGAGGCGAACACGTTCACTGCGTACTTCAACCACCAATATGATGAACACGATCACCGCATGTGCTGTAATAGGACAAACGCGATCACTGCGTGTATTGACCGAAAAACCCCCAAAATGATGTCAACACAATCACTGCATGTGTCACAAAACCAACCCATGTAATAGGACGAATACGATTACTGCGTATGCCGACCAACAAAACCAGCTAATACAATAGCCATGATCACTGCGTGCTCCGCATCACAAGTTCCCATGGTACTATCAACACGATCACTACGTGCCATACGAATACGATCACTGCGTATCTTGAACACGATCACTGCGTGTTTGAACACAATCACTGCGCGTTCTGAGCCACGATCCTCTTGACTGGAGAAAAACACGATCACTGCGTGTTGTGTGTCTCAACTAACCCACATAACTGGACGAATACAATCACTGCATATTCTAACCATACATAGGGTGAACGCGATCACTGCGCGTTTCATGTCACGACCCTCTTGACTGGAGGAAACACGATCACTGCGTGCCTTGCGACACAAATTCAACCATGGGACGAACACGATCACTGCGTACC
Organism: Lathyrus sativus; assembly: GCA_963859935.3. NCBI lineage: Eukaryota > Viridiplantae > Streptophyta > Magnoliopsida > Fabales > Fabaceae > Lathyrus > Lathyrus sativus. Next base: position 149,375,668 of record OZ012740.1, on the reverse strand, counting down.
TCGGCCACAAACAACCAGATGAACACGATCACTGCGTGCCTTACAACATGAACCCCGTAGAAGATACAAACACGATCACTGCGTACTTTGACCATAAATCAACATCTTCCTGAACCACGACTTCTCTTATCGGCAAGGAACAACATGTCTGAAACCGAAGAGGTAACCACCTGGCTTACGTTCCAAAAATGCACGTTTGATAATGACGTAATGCTTCCACACAGCATGGAAATGCTACGTACTCATGTAAAATGCAAATGCTCATGATGCATGCTTATGCAAAGAGTTACTTCAGCAAAATAAATGCTGAAGACAAACTGGATCCGCTGGGGATGACCGGAATACCACCGATACGCTTCCAACAAAATAAATGTTGGAAAGATGAACTAACTCCGCTGGGGATGACCATCCTGCTGGGAAAGTAGCTCACAAACTCAAAACTTCAACCTCTGCTGAAGATGATCGTCCTGACGGGGAAGGATCAACCTGTTGAGGGAAGAGAAAAGCAATCCCGGAAACTGCTTTCAAAGGTATCAACACTCTGATTACACCCTGTGGGGATACTTCATCCTGCTATCACTGAGCTGGGGATTGACCGGTGTGCTCTGATTCACACTACACGAGAAGCTCTTTGGAGACTGTTGCGGTGGAAATAGGATCACAAACTATTAATGAGTTTGAATCACAATTCAATTCACAACCGCTCTTTGATTTATCCGAAGGAAAAGGTCAAAAGAGGAAAACCTATTTTGCATCGTAAACACAATGCGGGGAAAGATCTAGGGTTCGGGGGTTGGTTAAATTTAGGGAAGGTATTAGCACCCTAAACTTCTGTAGTACTCTACAGGAACCTTTTGTTCAAATGTTTACTATTTTGCTTTATTTATTTGCTTAAGGTATATGTACAAAGGGATTAAAAGTGAGAAAATAAACCTAAGGGGTTAATTCTAAGTTTACTCGGCAAGACATCGCATCTTGTGCCTACGTATCCTTACGGGAATAGAATCAGAGTAATCGTAGTTCCCCTCGAAAGGGAGGTTAGAGACTTCTTGACTATGGTCAAGGTCTCAAGGGGAATAAACATGTCTTAAGGACACGCTTACGCAGAGTGTAGGAACTCCAAATTTCTACGTTGAATTGTTAAGTTGAATTAGGGTTAAATTAGGTTAGGGACTCCGCGGCGGGAAACCCTAAAATGAGTGCGGCGACTCTTTGACCTAATGCTTGGGGTAAAATTGTAATCTTGTCTGCGGCGAGACATTTGTGAAAATTAGGGTTTGTAGTTGTAAGGGTTTGAAGTTGAGGACTATTGACACGGCGGTCAAACGGCTAGTCCTAATTCCTTCGGCTGTGTGTGAAATAATTGAATTATGTAAACAGAGAATAATGTCCTAATTTAAACCGTGCAAGCAGAAATTTAAAGGCAGAAATTTAAAGCGCGATTATTAGATTCGCGAGGTTACAATGGAGGAACAGTTACAATAATGTGATACAACTCGACTTTAAGAACGCAAACATAAGGAAACAACATAATAAGCTGCACAGTGAACGAACTAAGTTAGTAAACAAAATTTATGAAAACAGAAGCATGAAGCTAAGGGACATTATTTTTGTGGTCTTTTTTTATTTTATGAATCTAAACTTAATTGTTTTAACTTGATAATAAGTAAACAAAAAAAGAAAGGAAGATTTAAAATATTTTCTCTTGGTTTTTCAAAAAAGGGTCTTAATTTAAAAAAAGAAGTTATGATTCTAATTATTAAAAAAATGTTTAAATTTTAATTTTTTTAAAAGTGTTTTAATTTTAATATTTTAAAAGTGTTTTTAACTTTAATATAAAAAAAGTTTTTAATTTTAATATTATAAAAAAAGTTTTTAATTTTAATATTATAAAAAAACAACTTAAATATATTTTTAAAAATTTGATAATTTAATTAAAAAAGAAAAAAAAGAAAGTAAAAAAATAAAAGGGTTGGGCCGGTCATTACCTCCGGACCCAACCCGGTTCGTTAGTCAACAACTAGAGGAGGCAAAGTCTTAGGGTTTGAAAACCCTAATCTGAAACTATCAGCGGCACATTCTTTCTTCTCTCATCTCTCTCGCTATTTCGCTCTTCCGTTTTGCTTCATGGCCTCGATTATCCTGAAAAAAAACACTCCCAAACATGATTAAACATAGAAACATGGATTTTTGTCTTACGTTTCAAAGGTTCCGTTTTAGAATGGTGGTGACGGTAATAGTTAGCGATGATGAAGGCGATGATGATGTTATAATCTGAGCTTTGAGGTTGTTTGCTCGCCGTTCGGATGAGCGGCGCTGGTGAACTTTCTTCGAGGGGTTTCGTTCGTGTTTTGGTGATGAGCTTCGATCGATGTTGGGTGATTCCTTGAACGATGATGACGATTATGCTTTCGTCTGAGTTCGCGGCCGCCTTTCAGTTCGTTAGGTTCGTTCGCGGCCGTTCTCGCCCTTTTCCATCTAGGGTTTTCAAAGGTGGTATTGTTCCTTTTATATCTTTTTTGATTTTTGTGATTTCGTGGGCCTCTTGATTCTTTTTTATCCAAATTTGTGATAAGATTTGATTTACGTTTCTTTCTGGTTGAGATATAACTTGGATTGGATTCTGATTGGGATTTCTTCCCTTTTTGGGATTGCTTGATTGACCTTTCCTTGATTTGATTTATTTTTCTTTTGGATTTTGCAGATGTGGACTTGTTGATGACACACGAGATTTGCTTTGATTTATTTTATCCCCAACGGATTTGCTTCAACTTGTTTTTCAGAGATGGTTTCCCTTTAATCAATTGGATATCCATTTAACTGGATATTTGGTTTGTTTCAGTGGGAGCTGCTTATGATAAACTGACTTATCCTTTTCTGACATTTTTGATGTGATTTCCAGGCGACATATAACTCGGTTCCAGCCCATCGTAATTTACTTGATAGGGGCTGAAGGTTGGGTTGTGACCCTTCTGATGTTCACTCCGCGATACCCCTCGTTCATTCATTGATTCAGAACGCTCCTTGCGAGCTGACGTTGCGCCAATATCGGTTTGGTTGTGAATGATGCCATGAGTTTTGATTGTCTTTTCTGATATGAATTTCGACTCTTCTGTGCAGTTTTGGCAGGTTGCTCTGATTGAATTGGTGATGATGATTTGGGCTATGATGTTGATGAACTGAGCCATGTGTTTGGTAATTTGTTTTTCCAATGTGCCTGCACATTTGGTCTATTACACTGCGGCTGTTGCGTGATGATATGGAACCTATCTTGCTTTCTGTCATGGTTTTGTGAACTGACCTGCTCTTTTGCCTTGTTTTTGTATGTTGTTGTGCGATGATGTTTGAGCTGAGGGCTGGTATAGCTTCGAATATCTTTAATGTTTCCATTGTCTTCAGGCAGTTCTCGGTTGGATGTCCTGGTTTGGATTTGGTATGCTCCAACCATCCATTATGTTCTTATTCGGGCTACTTTGTGATAGTATGATTCTGAACTTGATTCTTGACACTTTACCGAACTGCACCATATCTCTGGTTTTTTTCTGCTGAACCTGTTTCTTGAATTAATGCTGTTACGCTTTTCTTTGGATCCTGTTGGATACTTTCTGTTATGACAGATTTGTAGGATGTTTTCTCCTTGCGCATGAACTTGCCACTGAGTTTGGGCCAACTTTGCATTTATGATATTTGTTCAGATTCGATGCAGTTTATGAACTGCTTTGGTTTCGGGTTATGAATTCTGAGTCTGGTACTGATGCTGTTGTGGATTTTCAGGTGTTGGAAATTTCGAAAACAAAACGACTCAGACCTGCCGGCATCCGGGTCTGAGTCCAACTTTGCCTTTGTATCAGTTTGGAAACCCAAGTCCCACTTCTTTTATCACTTCTATCTCTCGGATGTCCCGTAAAGAACAGGTGTTACCTGATCTGATGCCAACGGCGCAGATCGGTAACGGGGGTAGGACGCAGCTTCAGTTGTGCCACTCCTGGCACTCGATGATGACACTGTTCTGAGCGTGTCGAAAACAAACTCTAACATTTTTCTATTCTGTTTGTTCTGTTTTGATGTGCAGGTGAATCGGAGATTTTGCAGAGAAGCTCAAGGGACATCATGAAGACACTTAGAGATTTTAGGACCTAGGATTTTTAGAGTTAATGTAATTCCTTGTAACAGCAATTCAAAAATGTGAAACAACTTCCTCCTTCTTGTATAATGATATCTTTATGAAATAAAATTCCCGAAACTTGAATCTATTTATATTTATTTCTAGTTAAAAGATTATAAACATTTGTGAATAAATCCACAAATATTTAAATTCATTAGCATAGTCATAAACCATAAACATTCCCGAATGATATTCTTGTTCGTGCACTTGTCTCATCTGTAGTCATAACCTCATCAATTGATTAAATTCCATTGCCTTCCAACTTAAATGCTAACCAACAATTTTATAACCAAAACACGGGTGCACGCCGTAATCACCACAGATTCAATATCCATGATACCCTTGCCCGTAATTGAATTCCACCGATCAAAGACTGTGAGCAACAATCCAATAATACCCCATTAAAACTGTGCCTTATTAACAGAAACGGAGGTGTGCCGAGCAATAAAATAAGTCTTAAATCCAGTTGGGCCCGACAAATTTTAATACTGGCCACATCGAATTGGCGCCTTGATATAATCAGACCTGGTGATAGGTAAACGCCTCAAATGCCTCAAAATTTAGTACCAGCCCGTCTTCCACGTAAAATGACCAAAATACCCCTGGATCCAATCCTGCAAAACAAATACCTCCATGACTTGTTAGTGGTTAGCAAATGCACATATGAGATGCTATGCGAAATGACTGACTAAATGTAAGGGTAAAATTTGGGGTATTACAGTTGCCCCTATTTAAATAGCTACACCGGACGATTTGAGTGACAGAGACTCGAGGAATCGTGGTGGAGAGATTTAAATATAGATAACCGAAAATTTTGCCCTTATATGCGACGATATGCAATGCTATGGACAAAGCGAGAACAGACTAATGCAGCCGATGCCATGAATATGATATGATGCGTATGATGGAATGATGAATGCGAAAATGCTGACAAATACGACGACACAGGGACAGACACTACGAGAAAGAACACACCGGGGAAAACGATGCGCTGGGACACAGTACAACACTGGGGAATTCTAAAAATGATGGTCAACTGGTGCGAACACGACCAATTGTCTTTTTTAGAAAAGGAACGAGATTCTCAAATGGAGATGGTACCTATGAGACGGCCTCCACTGGGGAATCTAAAAATAAAACTGGATCACGTACGATTGCAAGATCGATTACAGAATGCTGGAGCATTGAGCAAAGAATAACATCCAAGCTTCTGTAACCTATCCCTCGTGACAGGATCAAACGGACTGTTCGGGAATCCGTAGCAAATATGCAGGGTAAAAACCGGCTGTATGCCAAAATAAATGGACTTTAGGAATAAGATCCTTAAATGGAGATGGCACCTATGAGATGACCTCCACTGGGGAATGTCTAATAATAAAACTGGATCTACACGGTTGCAAGATCGATTACAGAACGCTGGAGCATTGAGCAAAGAATAACATCCAAGCTTCCATGAACTATCCTTCGTGATGGGATCGAACGGACTTTTCGGAAATCCGTATCAAATATACAGGGTGAAGACCGGCTGTATGCCAAAATAAATGGACTTTAATGGGAAATGCCCTGATAAGCTTCTCGAGGGAGAACTGTCACTTATCGTTGGGAGGGGCTTACATGCCAAAATGGATAAGCACTCAAATAAAGAGGCTGCTGCTTATCTGATATATAAATCTTCTCATATTTAAGGTCGGTGCCTGGAATACGATTCTGATTCTTCTTTTACTGAACTTCCTCATACTTCAAGATCGTGCTCTCCTGAATATGAAAAGGGTAAACTGAACTTCGTCATACTTCAAGATCGTGCTCTCTTGAATATGATTCCGCTCCTTCTTTTACTAAAGGGTAAATGAACTTCTTCATACTTCAAGATCGTGCTCTCCTGAATATGATTCCGCTCCTTCTTTTACTAAAGGGTAAATGAACTTCCTCATACTTCAAGATCGTGCTCTCCTGAATATGATTCCGCTCCTTCTTTTACTAAAGGGTAAATGAACTTCCTCATAATTCAAGATCGTGCTCTCCTGAATATGATTCCGCTCCTTCTTTTACTAAAGGGTAAATGAACTTCCTCATAATTCAAGATCGTGCTCTCCTGAATATGATTCTGCTCCTTCTTTTACTAAAGGGTAAATGAACTTCCTCATAATTCAAGATCGTGCTCTCCTGAATACGATTTGGTTCAAAACCTCCCTATACTTCAAGACGACAGGGAAAATGGAAGCCCAACTGCTCCATGGAGATGGCCATTTGCTGCGAGTCATAACGAAGATAGGATCGGCTTCTTAGATGAGAAATGTCGTATATTGATGTTGTAAGATGTAGGATTGTAATAATAAATTATCCAGGCGTGAACTGGCGTGTATCTGTAAAGGATTGTAGTTGATTTTCTTGAAAGATAGTGCAAAATAAATGCACATCCGGGTACAGTGATAAACTTCTCGGGCGAGAACATGTCGCGTATCTGCCAAGGTATGGTGAAAATTTTTAGATGGTGCAAAATAAATGCACGTCCGGTTGGGCTTGACGACCGACAAGACTGAGATTCAATCTAGGATCGAGCTAGAAAGAATACTAGTAATCAAGACCCCATCGAGGGAAACGATCTCGAAGGGTAAATATCTTATCCTGGTAAGGAAAGATAGCTGAAGTAACCGTCATCCACGAGGATCGAGCTCCGTGGGGAAACTGGAAACACATATGTATTTTATGCTTAGGGCTGACAATCTATTTGGAGAGAATGGACAAACCCCAGTTACTCGGCGGTAACGACCAATGATGGAGACACAATGAACCTGTGCATGTTAACGTGTGTGTTAATGAATATGTTAATATGAATGTATGTTAATGTCTATGTAGTTAAATATGCAAGATGTTATGAAATGAGTATGTCATGAGTATGTAATGAAATAGGCATGTGATGTCTATGCCCTTGCGTAATGCTGACGAAACAGACTAGAGACAGGACGAGAGATGAAATAAACATCTCGACGGAGATACCCTGCGTTCTCTGCAACCAATACGTCAATCATGGGAAGGAATGGTAGGACCAAATCTGGTTTCAAAATTTTGAATTCTCTGGGGAGGAAGTAAATTGCTTGGGTACACAGTATCACGTCTTCTCATGGGGAGAAGAAAGCCTGAGGGACACTTTCGAGTTACCCAAGAAAAAGTTGTCAGCTTATAGTCTCTCTGGGGACTGTGTTAGAGCAATGATTTGAAAGTGTTTCTGCAGCAATGAGATTTTCGAGGAGCGAAGAGATCCTTCCGAAATTTCCACTAGTCAAAGTAATTTCTTATATTTCGATTGCGTTTTTGAAGAACAGTTTTAAAAATTTTCAATGCACCTTTCATTTTCAAACTTTTAAGAATAAATGCATTTTGCATAACAATAGAAAACAAGAGTAATGCACCAAGGAATGTAAGTAACAAAATGGTATCTTTTATTAAAGGGTGGAAGCTTGCTAAAGGCATGGCTCCACAGACGATTATGTTTTGAAATTGGCAACATGGGAAAAGGTTACATTGAATCCAACGACACCTACTGACACTAATAACTAAGATTAATCCAGAATCTAGCTTCGGACAAGGATGAAAGAACTGAAAAATGGCTCTCATGTGGAAAGTGTGTTCGCGATGATCAGTGTTCTCTGATGCAATGAAATGCCTTTGTCCCTAACTTTTGCCTGTACCACCCATTCGGGTTTTCAATCCACCGGGACGCTCCTTTTTGCCTAAGCCGCCCTTTCGGGTTTTCAACTTAGCGAGCTTTTTATTATTATTTCTTTTTTTCAACCCTTACTTTTTTTCAACCATCCATTGTTGTAAGTATCAGAGACCCTCCGGAGAAAACGGTCTTTACAACAAATGGGCCTTCATAATTGGGCATCCACTTTCCACGCATATCTTTATGCACTGGCAAGATCTTTTTGAGTACGAGCTCTCCTTGACAGAACTCACGGATACGAATCTTCTTATCAAACGCTCTTTTCATCCGTTTCTGATATAATTGCCCATGGCACATGGCTGTCATGCGCTTCTCGTCAATGAGATTCAACTGATCCAATCTGTCTTGAACCCACTCAGCTTCCTCAAGTTCAGCTTCCATCAACACTCTTAAAGAAGGTATCTCTACTTCGATGGGGAGCACGGCGTCCATTCCATACACCAATGAGAAAGGTGTTGCCCCTGTCGAAGTTCTCACTGAGGTTCTGTATCCATGCAAAGCAAACGGTAACATCTCATGCCAATCTTTGTAAGTCACAACCATCTTTTGCAGGATTTTCTTGATATTCTTATTCGCAGCTTCAACGGCCCAATTCATATTAGGACGGTACGGAGAAGAATTGTGATGCGTGATCTTGAAATTGTCACACAACTCCTTCATGGTCTTGTTATTCAGATTGGTGCCATTGTCAGTTATTATCCGGCTTGGAACTCCATAACGGCAGATAATTTCTTTCCTGATGAAACGGGCAACCACTTGCTTGGTCACGTTGGTGTAGGAGGCAGCCTCTACCCACTTGGTGAAATAGTCAATAGCAACAAGGATAAAACGATGACCATTAGAAGCCTTCGGCTCGATTGCCCCAATCACGTCAATGCCCCACATAGAGAACGGCCATGGTGAAGACAAAACATTCAACGGCGAGGGAGGTACATGCATTTTATCAGCGTAAATTTGGCACTTATGGCATTTTCTAGCGTATTGGATGCAATCAGCTTCCATAGTCAACCAATAATACCCAGCCCTTAACATCTTCTTGGTCATAGCATAACCATTGGCATGGGTGCCGAAGGTCCCCTCGTGATTTTCTTGCAGTAACATATCCGCTTCCCGTTTATCAACACATCTGAGCAGAACCATGTCGTGATTTCTCTTGTATAACACACCATTACTGATAAAGAATTTCGAAGCCAGTCTTCTCAACGTTTTCTTGTCCAGACCAGTAGCACCATCGGGATACTCTTGCTTGACTAGATAGTTCTTGATGTCATGAAACCAAGGCTTTTCATCCACCTCATCCTCTTCAACTACCTGACAATAAGCGGGCTCAACTTTGCGTTCAATATGGATAAGAGGTGCTTCATTAACGAATTTAACTTTCCACATGGACGCTAACATGGCTAAAGCATCAGCAACGTGCTTCTCCGATCTAGGAACATGCTCGAACTCTATCTCGTCGAAATACTTGATCAGCTCAACAATGTAGTCCTTATAAGGGATTAACTTCTCATTCTTCGTTTCCCATTTGCCTTGTACTTGGTAAATGACCAAGGCTGAGTCACCACTTACTTTAAGAAGTTTGATTCGGAGGTGAATTGCTGCCTCGAGGCCAAGAATACATGCTTCATACTCTGCGACATTATTAGTGCACTCAAAGTCTAACCTGGCTGTAAACGGAGTGAATCCACCTTTTGGGTTCATCAAAACGGCGCCTATACCATGCCCATTGAAATTCGAGGAACCATCGAACATCATCTTCCACCAAAGACCTGGTTCTGGACCTTCGCTCGGATCTGGCTCTTCACAATCTCTCTTGATCAACAAAATGTCCTCATCAGGAAAATCAAACTTAAGAGGTTCATAATCTTCAACTGGCTGGTCTGCAAGATAATCCGATAAAATACTACCCTTAATTGCCTTCTGGGGTACATACTGGATGTCATATTCGGATAACAACATGTGCCAACGGGCTAGCCTCCCGGTTTGAGCAGGTTTTTCAAAAATATACTTGATCGGATCCATTTTAGAAATCAACAAAGTGGTATGACAGACCATGTATTGCCGGAGGCGCCTAGCGGCCCACGCCAACGCACAACAAGTCTTCTCCAATGGTGAGTATCTGTTTTCACAATCGGTAAACTTCTTGCTCAGGTAATAAATCGCATGTTCCTTTTTTCCAGTCTCATCATGTTGTCCAAGCACACAACCCATAGACTTCTCAAGAACAGTAAGGTACATAAACAACGGTCTTCCGGGTACGGGAGGAATCAGAATAGGGGGGTCTTGCAAATAACCCTTAATCTTCTCAAACGCTTTCTGACAATCAGGGTTCCACTCAACCGTCTGCCCCTTACAAAGCAACTTGAATATCGGCTCACAAGTAGCGGTCATGTTAGAGATAAACCTGGAAATATAATTCAAACGCCCAAGAAAACCTCTAACTTGTGTCTCGGTTTGCGGAGCTGGCATATCTTGAATGGCTCGAACTTTGTCAGGATCTACCTCAATCCCTCGTTGACTAACAATAAAACCAAGCAATTTTCCTAATCTGACACCGAAGGTACATTTAGCAGGATTCAACTTCAACTGATACTTCCTGAGTCGTTTAAACAACTTCACCAAATGGTCTAAATGTTCCTCTTCACTCTGAGATTTGGCTATCATATCGTCCACATACACCTCGATCTCTTTGTGCATCATATCGTGAAAAAGAGTTGTCATAGCGCGTTGGTAAGTTGCCCCTGCGTTCTTCAAACCGAAGGGCATGACTTTGTAGCAAAAGGTCCCCCAAGGAGTAATGAAAGTAGTCTTCTCTCGATCAGCGGGATCCATTTTAATCTGATTATAGCCAGAGAAACCATCCATAAATGAAAACAACGCAAAACTGGTTGTATTGTCTACAAGTGTATCAATATGTGGCAGAGGGAAGTCGTCTTTCGGACTTGCTTTGTTCAGATCCCTGTAATCCACACACATCCTAACTTTACCGTCCTTCTTGGGCACTGGCACAATATTGGCAACCCAATCTGGATATTTTGCAACTGCCAAGAAACCTGCATCCAACTGTTTTTTAACCTCATCTCGAATTTTCAAAGCCATGTCGGGTCTCGTTCTTCGAAGCTTTTGTTTGATAGGTGGACAATCTGGCTTAAGTGGCAACTTGTGAACAACAATATCTGTGTCCAGACCAGGCATATCTTGATACGACCATGCAAACACATCAATATATTCTTTTAACAACTCAATCAACCTCGGCTTAACCTCTGTCCCGGGCATTGCACCAATCTTGACCTCTTTCTTGTCCTCATCTGTACTAAGATTAATTAAGTCCACCTGCTCTTTATGCGGTTGAAGCTCTGTGTACTCGTACTCAATCAATCTTGTCAGTTCAGCGGGTACTTCAAAATCTTCTTCACCCTCATCTTCAGCTTGATTGATGGGTGCATCCCAGTTAGGAGTGTCAGTAAAGGCATTGGATCCAACAAGGTTTACGATGTCTCTGCATGATGGAAGGCTTACTTAATTAAAAGGCTCAAAGATATGTAAGATAGGAAATGAAATGCTATTTTTTGAAAAAGGTTGCCAATTTCATTTTTTAAAGGTGAAAACGAAAAACGCAAATGAACCAAAATGGATTTGAACAAAATGCCTTTATTAATATCCTTTTTTTTTAAAAATGAAAGGTGGCCCAACAAAACGACCCTATAGCCTTGGGCAGAGCTACGGATTTTTATTTGAAAACGTAAATGAAAAAATGCTAAAATTACTTTGACGATGGAAAGATAACAGGGATCTCTACGGCCTCCCAGTTGTCCAAAGCTGCATCACCCTTAAACACCAGGTTGCTCAGATCTTCATCTTCCTCACAGTCACTGACGGCATTGACTTGGAAACCTCCGCCGACAAATACCTCTTGGATAACCTTCGGGCGCCCCTCGACCGTTGTGGCAGCTCCATTCTGAGTTGGTTTGTAACCCAACCCAAAGCGATCAGTCTTGGTCTTGACATCAATTACCTATCCCCAACCTTCCGGGATACCCTTGTCGATTGTTGATTTGGTACTCTTCAAAGATGCAAAAGATGGATTACCCTGGCCCACTGTCTCTTCGACTTCTAACAGAACAACATTGGCGATCTCGAGTGCTTGAAAGAAGATTTCCAAAGCATTCTCATCGGCCTCGATGTAACGGAAAGAAGACAGGTTACTGACCATCAGATCCTCCTCACCTTGTATAATAATCAACTTTCCATCGATCACGAACTTCATCTTTTGATGCAACGTTGAGGTTACTGCCCCAGCGGCATGAATCCACGGCCTTCCAAGTAAGCAGCTGTAATTTGGATTAATGTCCATGACCTGAAACGTGATATTAAAAACTTGCGGACCAATCAGGATAGGAAGCTCAACCTCCCCCATTACCGACTGGCGAGAACCATCGAAAGCCTTGACGATCAAAGGAGTAGGTTTCAACACAGTCTCTTTGAAAACCAACTTATCAAGAACCCTCTTGGGTAGAACATTCAGAGAAGAACCGGTGTCCACTAGCACTCTAGCCAAAATATCTTCCTGACATTTCACTGATATATGTAAAGCACGATTATGATTCGGACCCTCCTTTGGTAACTCTTCGTTGCAGGCGGTCAAATTGGCAATCACACTATCAAACCGACTGGTGCTGATATCTTGATCCACATGTGCTTGAGTCAAAACTTTCTGCAAGGCCATCCTATGAGCGGGTGAACTCATCAACAGAGATAAAATCGAAATCTTGGAAGGAGTCTGATGAAGTTGATCGATAACTTTATAGTCACTTTTCTTGATGATCCTCAAAAACTCAGCATCTTCATCATTCGTAACGGCCCCCTTGCCTTTGTCTTTGGCAGGCACTGGGATACTAGTTGTTTCCGTAGGTGGGACCTCATTGAAATGGGGAGTATACACACGGCCACTGCGAGTCATCCTGCTTACCTCTGCGATATTGGTCACAGTATCCTTAACCTCTTCATTTGGAATAGTCTTCCCGGACTCCTTGTCAATCACCGTCACGTCATATTTCCAAGGCACAGCTTTAGGATCACTGAAAGGAAACGGACTTGGTCTTCGAATAACTATTGGCTTGGGCTGATTCCCCTCAGGGATAGACGACTTTGGTATATCGAACACGGGATTTGCAGAACCTGCCCCTGATAGATTAAACACTGGTACCTTACCCTTTGATTCAGGCTGATGGAAGACAGACTCAACCACAGCGACCTCATCCTTCTTGGCTTGGCTGGTCACTTGTAAAACACCCTCGTCAATCAACCTCTGAACATCATTCTGAACCAACACACAACCCTTAACACTGGCTTCACAACTTACACATGCAACGTGGGAAGTATCTACCAGACCAGCTTCAAACAGTTTCGAATGGAGTATTTTAAGAGGAGTCTTAATCTGAACAACATCAGGGACGTAACCTTCCTCAGAATCGGCACTGATGGCGTTAACACTTTCATGGTTAGGAAAAGGGTTCTTCTTAACATTCGGTTGAGGATCTTCAAATGACAAAATCTTCTTTTCCAATAAATCCCTGACAAGATTTTTGAGAGCATAACAGTTCTCCAGATCATGACCAGGCGCACCCTCATGAAATAAACAATGAGCGGCGGTGTTGTAATTGGCGGGTAGAGGATTAGGAGGCGGATAAACAGGAGGTTGTTGCATAGGTTGATACATAGGAACCTGTTGATTGAAAGAAGGTGCAACAACTGCCACATAGGGTTGTTGAGCATATTGGATTGGGTACCCTTGAGGTTGAGCATAACCTTGCGGATATTGATAAAATTGGTCTCTTCGTCTACCAGAGGATATAGCATTAGTCTCACCTTCTTTCTTCTTCTGAGAGCTGTACGAAGGTTTCTTCGGCTGATCCTTGGAAACACCATGATTACTTGTCATTTTACCGCTTTTCATACCCAATTCAATCTTGACACCCACAGCAACGATGTCGGAGAAATTTGAAGTCACACTACCCACCATTCTTTCATAAAATTCTGGACGAACCGTGTCGACAAACCAATCAGCTAACTCTTTCTCGGTCAAAGGAGGTTCTACTTGCGAAGCAATCTCTCTCCACCTTTGAGCGTACTCTTCGAATGACTCATAACTCTTTTGTGACATACTCAACAATTGTCTTCTGTCAGGAGCCAGATCCATATTGTCCTTGTAGTGCTTGATGAAAGCGTCAGATAAATCTTGGAAACTCTTAATGCGAGACTGGTCCAAAGTTAAGTACCACTTAGAAGAAGCACCCTTCAAACTGTCTTGGAAACAATGAATCATCAGTTTATCATTCTCAACATGGGCAGCCATTTTGCGGTAGTACATGATCAGATGACTTTTAGGACAAGTGGCACCTTCATAACGATCGAAGTTCGGAGTTTTGAACTTCAGGGGAATAACCAAACCTGAGACCAAACAGACGTCCCTTGCAGCAGTCCCAAAAATTTGATCACCCTCTACTTTTTCAATCTCTGGGCTATAGTGTCTACTTCCTCACGAAGCTTGTCATGTTTCTCATAACCTTCAACATTCTCATCAAGATTATCAAAGCCTGTCTCATTGAAATACGGTTGCGCACGGGTATGTACGACAGGTGGTGCAAAGATAGGAGCCCCCCTAGAAACTTCAGAAAATAAAGGAACGGCTTGCTGAACAGGCTGATTAATCGGAACAGTGGCTTGAGGAGGCACAAAGCCTGGAGCAAGACCATAAGGTGGGTCCCTTGCCACGGTCACATTCGGCGGAGGGTCCACAGTAACGCCAGTAATCTCTGAAACAACAGTGGGCTGGGTATCCATCTTAGCATTCATGACGTGTAACAATTCCATCATACGCCCCATACCCCCTCGTAGGTCTTCAAGTTCATTGCTAAGGCGATCAATCTCTTTTGTCTGATCCTCCATTCTTTTCCGAGTTTGAGCTCTGGTGTTGTATTGGTGCCGAGGACTCAGGGTGACGAAACTGGAAGGCGAGAGAACCGAACATGAGAAAACGGAAGACACATGCAATGCAAGAAAGTAAATGATGCTATGGTGCAAATGCGAATGAAGATTTCATGGAATTCAAACATTTACGAATGTCGTGGAATACCAAAAAAAATTTCCTTGTTTTTTTATTTTATCCCGTGATATAAACGATGTTTGAATTCCATGAAATACAATGCAATGGGATGCTTTATGGATGCCATGCACATGAATACACAAAACCCTAGGTTAGAAGTCATGCGTGGATTTAAGGTCTACCCATCCCCAAAAGGAGTGTACTATAGGTTAGTTGTACCTGCCGAACAAGGTTCTAAAAAGTGCCCAAAGTCATCAGCCCATCTTTCGGATATTATCGACCTTCCGATTGACTCGGGGGTTAATAATATTCTCAAGAGAACCTCTTTTGAGTGTAGTATCGCGTAGCAACCGTTGTAGGATTACTCCCACATAGCTCCCGCACTACGTCCTAAATAAGGCCGAGGTGGTGTTAAGGTACTACGGTTCCCAATATCATAGACTCCAATCGACCATGGAAGAAGTTTTCACGATTATACTCGATCAACCGAACCATTTTCGAAAAGGCCTCAACTGAGCGGTGATTCTCGAATTGACTTAGTCGGGATTCAACTCCCTATAAGCCTCATCGAATATATCCCCATCCTATAATAATGTCACTAGTCCGGGCGTAGGACTTTATCTCACAGCACAAGGAACAGTCCCACAACCAAAGCACAAATATATACATGCAAATGAGTAATAACACAGATAGTAATAAACATGAACAAGTTTGGGATAACCCTCAAAAATTTAGAAAGTCCCCAGTGAAGTCGCCATTTTCTGTTGCGGTGGAAATAGGATCACAAACTATTAATGAGTTTGAATCACAATTCAATTCACAACCGCTCTTTGATTTATCCGAAGGAAAAGGTCAAAAGAGGAAAACCTATTTTGCATCGTAAACACAATGCGGGGAAAGATCTAGGGTTCGGGGGTTGGTTAAATTTAGGGAAGGTATTAGCACCCTAAACTTCTGTAGTACTCTACAGGAACCTTTTGTTCAAATGTTTACTATTTTGCTTTATTTATTTGCTTAAGGTATATGTACAAAGGGATTAAAAGTGAGAAAATAAACCTAAGGGGTTAATTCTAAGTTTACTCGGCAAGACATCGCATCTTGTGCCTACGTATCCTTACGGGAATGGAATCAGAGTAATTGTAGTTCCCCTCGAAAGGGAGGTTAGAGACTTCTTGACTATGGTCAAGGTCTCAAGGGGAATAAACATGTCTTAAGGACACGCTTACGCAGAGTGTAGGAACTCCAAATTTCTACGTTGAATTGTTAAGTTGAATTAGGGTTAAATTAGGTTAGGGACTCCGCGGCGGGAAACCCTAAAATGAGTGTGGCGACTCTTTGACCTAATGCTTGGGGTAAAATTGTAATCTTGTCTGCGGCGAGACATTTGTGAAAATTAGGGTTTGTAGTTGTAAGGGTTTGAAGTTGAGGACTATTGACACGGCGGTCAAACGGCTAGACCTAATTCCTTCGGCTGTGTGTGAAATAATTGAATTATGTAAACAGAGAATAATGTCCTAATTTAAACCGTGCAAGCAGAAATTTAAAGGCAGAAATTTAAAGCGCGATTATTAGATTCGCGAGGTTACAATGGAGGAACAGTTACAATAATGTGATACAACTCGACTTTAAGAATGCAAACATAAGGAAACAACATAATAAGCTGCACAGTGAACGAACTAAGTTAGTAAACAAAATTTATGAAAACAGAAGCATGAAGCTAAGGGACATTATTTTTGTGGTCTTTTTTTATTTTATGAATCTAAACTTAATTGTTTTAACTTGATAATAAGTAAACAAAAAAAGAAAGGAAGATTTAAAATATTTTCTCTTGGTTTTTCAAAAAAGGGTCTTAATTTAAAAAAAGAAGTTATGATTCTAATTATTAAAAAAATGTTTAAATTTTAATTTTTTTAAAAGTGTTTTAATTTTAATATTTTAAAAGTGTTTTTAACTTTAATATAAAAAAAGTTTTTAATTTTAATATTATAAAAAAAGTTTTTAATTTTAATATTATAAAAAAACAACTTAAATATATTTTTAAAAATTTGATAATTTAATTAAAAAAGAAAAAAAAGAAAGTAAAAAAATAAAAGGGTTGGGCCGGTCATTACCTCCGGACCCAACCCGGTTCGTTAGTCAACAACTAGAGGAGGCAAAGTCTTAGGGTTTGAAAACCCTAATCTGAAACTATCAGCGGCACATTCTTTCTTCTCTCGTCTCTCTCGCTATTTCGCTCTTCCGTTTTGCTTCATGGCCTCGATTATCCTGAAAAAAAACACTCCCAAACATGATTAAACATAGAAACATGGATTTTTGTCTTACGTTTCAAAGGTTCCGTTTTAGAATGGTGGTGACGGTAATAGTTAGCGATGATGAAGGCGATGATGATGTTATAATCTGAGCTTTGAGGTTGTTTGCTCGCCGTTCGGATGAGCGGCGCTGGTGAACTTTCTTCGAGGGGTTTCGTTCGTGTTTTGGTGATGAGCTTCGATCGATGTTGGGTGATTCCTTGAACGATGATGACGATTATGCTTTCGTCTGAGTTCGCGGCCGCCTTTCAGTTCGTTAGGTTCGTTCGCGGCCGTTCTCGCCCTTTTCCATCTAGGGTTTTCAAAGGTGGTATTGTTCCTTTTATATCTTTTTCGATTTTTGTGATTTCGTGGGCCTCTTGATTCTTTTTTATCCAAATTTGTGATAAGATTTGATTTACGTTTCTTTCTGGTTGAGATATAACTTGGATTGGATTCTGATTGGGATTTCTTCCCTTTTGGGGATTGCTTGATTGACCTTTCCTTGATTTGATTTATTTTTCTTTTGGATTTTGCAGATGTGGACTTGTTGATGACACACGAGATTTGCTTTGATTTATTTTATCCCCAACGGATTTGCTTCAACTTGTTTTTCAGAGATGGTTTCCCTTTAATCAATTGGATATCCATTTAACTGGATATTTGGTTTGTTTCAGTGGGAGCTGCTTATGATAAACTGACTTATCCTTTTCTGATATTTTTGATGTGATTTCCAGGCGACATATAACTCGGTTCCAGCCCATCGTAATTTACTTGATAGGGGCTGAAGGTTGGGTTGTGACCCTTCTGATGTTCACTCCGCGATACCCCTCGTTCATTCATTGATTCAGAACGCTCCTTGTGAGCTGACGTTGCACCAATATCGGTTTGGTTGTGAATGATGCCATGAGTTTTGATTGTCTTTTCTGATATGAATTTCGACTCTTCTGTGCAGTTTTGGCAGGTTGCTCTGATTGAATTGGTGATGATGATTTGGGCTATGATGTTGATGAACTGAGCCATGTGTTTGGTAATTTGTTTTTCCAATGTGCCTGCACATTTGGTCTATTACACTGCGGCTGTTGCGTGATGATATGGAACCTATCTTGCTTTCTGTCATGGTTTTGTGAACTGACCTGCTCTTTTGCCTTATTTTTGTATGTTGTTGTGCAATGATGTTTGAGCTGAGGGCTGGTATAGCTTCGAATATCTTTAATGTTTCCATTGTCTTCAGGCAGTTCTCGGTTGGATGTCCTGGTTTGGATTTGGTATGCTCCAACCATCCATTATGTTCTTATTCGGGCTACTTTGTGATAGTATGATTCTGAACTTGATTCTTGACACTTTACCGAACTGCACCATATCTCTGGTTTTTTTCTGCTGAACCTGTTTCTTGAATTAATGCTGTTACGCTTTTCTTTGGATCCTGTTGGATACTTTCTGTTATGACAGATTTGTAGGATGTTTTCTCCTTGCGCATGAACTTGCCACTGAGTTTGGGCCAACTTTGCATTTATGATATTTGTTCAGATTCGATGCAGTTTATGAACTACTTTGGTTTCGGGTTATGAATTCTGAGTCTGGTACTGATGCTGTTGTGGATTTTCAGGTGTTGGAAATTTCGAAAACAAAACGACTCAGACCTGCCGGCATCTGGGTCTGAGTCCAACTTTGCCTTTGTATCAGTTTGGAAACCCAAGTCCCGCTTCTTTTATCACTTCTATCTCTCGGATGTCCCGTAAAGAACAGGTGTTACCTGATCTGATGCCAACGGCGCGGATCGGTAACGGGGGTAGGACGCAGCTTCAGTTGTGCCACTCCCGGCACTCGATGATGACACTGTTCTGAGAGTGTCAAAAACAAACTCTAACATTTTTCTATTCTGTTTGTTCTGTTTTGATGTGCAGGTGAATCGGAGATTTTGCGGAGAAGCTCAAGGGACATCATGAAGACACTTAGAGATTTTAGGACCTAGGATTTTTAGAGTTAATGTAATTCCTTGTAACAGCAATTCAAAAATGTGAAACAACTTCCTCCTTCTTGTATAATGATATCTTTATGAAATAAAATTCCCGAAACTTGAATCTATTTATATTTATTTCTAGTTAAAAGATTATAAACATTTGTGAATAAATCCACAAATATTTAAATTCATTAGCATAGTCATAAACCATAAACATTCCCGAATGATATTCTTGTTCGTGCACTTGTCTCATCTGTAGTCATAACCTTATCAATTGATTAAATTCCATTGCCTTCCAACTTAAATGCTAACCAACAATTTTATAACCAAAACACGGGTGCACGCCGTAATCACCACAGATTCAATATCCATGATACCCTTGCCCGTAATTGAATTCCACCGATCAAAGACTGTGAGCAACAATCCAATAATACCCCATTAAAACCGTGCCTTATTAACAGAAACGGAGGTGTGCCGAGCAATAAAATAAGTCTTAAATCCAGTTGGGCCCGACAAATTTTAATACTGGCCACATCGAATTGGCGCCTTGATATAATCAGACCTGGTGATAGGTAAACGCCTCAAATGCCTCAAAATTTAGTACCAGCCCGTCTTCCACGTAAAATGACCAAAATACCCCTGGATCCAATCCTGCAAAACAAATACCTCCATGACTTGTTAGTGGTTAGCAAATGCACATATGAGATGCTATGCGAAATGACTGACTAAATGTAAGGGTAAAATTTGGGGTATTACAGAGACGTTAATCATATCCATCTCGACCTTCGCTGGGGAGGACTCTGCTCTGCTTAATAAGCTAATTCTGAACTACTGAAGATACATTGATCTTTTCCTTTGACGCAATCTCCACTCTCCTGGGGAGACAACATTCAATTTTGCCTGGGGCGACTTTACTGGGGAAGGACACAACATTCATCCTCTGGAGAGGGTACTAGCCTGCCATGGACTCTGGCGGGGAACTTTGCGAGCTTTTGAATACCTGCAAAAGTCAACAAGCAAACACAAGAAAATCTATGCAAAAAGAAACATCTTGGTAATCACCCATGACAACCATTCAGGTAATTTCCGGTTTTAACAATCATCTGCCGAGGCCCGCCTGTTTACACGCATGTAAGTTTATCAAAAAACAACGGCGTTTTTTACAAACAAAACTGTAAAAAATTAAAACCAAAGTCACACACTACACTGAATAACACAATTTATTGATAACGGCCTGAGAATAGGCAAGATTTGTACATCAGATACAACTCCTGAAAAGAGGTAGTCACGCATAAACAAAATGCAGAAGTATACCAATATACAGAATAAAATTTGTACACATGTCGGCAACGTGTTACAGACGAACACCATGAACCGATCCTCGTATGACTCGTCGGACTCTGACACTTTCCCGATCTCTGTCTTCGGAAGAAATTGCTTTGGATAGTTGACCCCCAGATGCTCCCAAACCACTAACCATCAAACTTGGACCGCAGTCATTTGCTTCTCAAATCCCTAACTTTTGCGTGAATCGCCCTTTGCGGGTTTTCGATTCACCGGGATACCCCTTTTTGCCGAAGCCGCCCAGTGTAGGTTTTCGACTTCGCGGGTGTACATTTTTTCCGTTTTATCCCTAACTTTTTCCCGAACCTTTTTATTCTGTTTTTTGGTTCGCCAGGATGCCCCATTTTTGCCTGGACTCTCTTTTTACTGTCCAGCGGGTCAATTTTAAGCAAAGTATTTTTTAACTGTGTCCGAGTTCACAGGGGACGAAAAGTCTTCACCGTCCATGGTGGATAACAATAAGGTTCCTCCGGAGAAGACCTTTCTCACGACGTATGGACCTTCGTAATTGGGAGTCCATTTGCCCCTGTGATCCGATTGCGGTGGGAGAATCTTCTTCAGCACAAGATCACCCATCTGAAAGCTTCGAGGTCGAATCTTCTTGTCGAACGCTTTCTTCATCCGGCTTTGATACAGCCTACCATGTGCAATGGAAGCCAGTCTCTTCTCATCTATCAAGCTCAGCTGATTCAATCTACTTCTCACCCATTCTGCCTCGTCTAGCTTAACATCAAGTAAAACCCTCAAAGATGGTATCTCAACCTCCAATGGCAGGACAGCCTCCGTGCCATATACTAGTGAGAACGGTGTTGCCCCAGTTGATGTACACACTGTAGTACGATAACCGTGCAAAGCGAATGGCAGCATCTCATGCCAATCCTTATACGTTACCACCATCTTCTGAACAATCTTCTTTATGTTCTTGTTGGCCGCTTCAACAGCGCCATTCATCTTGGGTCTGTAGGGAGATGAATTATGATGCTCGATCTTGAAATCCCGACACAGATCTTTCATCATCTTGTTGTTCAGATTCGAACCATTATCAGTAATGATTCGCTCAGGAATACCGTATCGGCAAATTATATCTCTCTTGATAAATCTGGCCACCACCTGCTTCGTCACATTGGCGTAAGATGCTGCTTCCACCCACTTGGTGAAGTAATCGATCGCAACCAGAATGAAGCGATGCCCATTAGAAGCAGTAGGCTCAATCTTGCCAATCATATCGATTCCCCACATGGAGAAAGGCCACGGAGAAGCCATAACATTCAGTGGACTGGGTGGCACATGGATCTTATCAGCATAGATCTGGCACTTGTGACACCGCTTGGCAAATTTGAAACAATCCGTCTCCATTGTTAACCAGTAATACCCTGCTCGCAACAATTTCCTGGTCATAGCATGTCCTCCGGCATGCGTACCAAAAGTTCCTTCATGGACCTCTTCCATGAGTAAATTGGCTTCTTTCCCGTCTACACACCGGAGGAGTACCAAATCGTGATTCCTTCTATACAGAACGCCGTCGGGATTCAGATAGAAGTTGCCTGCTAATCTCCTTAGAGTCTTCTGATCACGACTGGATGCCCCAGCCGGATATTCCTTGTTCTTCAGGAAATTCTGTATGTCGAAATACCAAGGTTTACCGTCAGATACTTCATCAATTGCAAACACGAAGGTCGGCCTATCAAGGCGAGATATGACAATCCTGGGAGCCTCATTCCAGTAGTTGACCTTATACATCGAGGATAACGTTGCAAGGGCGTCTGCCATTTGATTCTCCGCCCAGGGTACATGATGAAACTCTACTTTATCAAAGAAAGGTAGCAACCTTCTCGCATAATTCATGTACGGTATCAGATTAGGTTGGCGTGTCTCCCACTCTCCCTTAATCTGATTCACAACCAATGCTGAATCCCCATATACGTCCAGATTCTTGATCCTCAGATCGATAGCCTCCTCTAACCCCATAATACAAGCTTCGTACTCTGCTTCGTTATTCGTCACTGGAAAGGTCAATCTGGCTGTGAACGGAATGTGCGACCCGTGGGGAGTTGTGAACGGAATCCCGCTACCGTACGAATTGACAGCCCCATCAAAAATTAATTGCCACTGGGAACTCCGCTCAGGACCTTCACCAGGCAACGACTCCTCACAATCTTTAACTTTCAAGTACATTATGTCCTCATCAGGAAACTCAAACTTCATAGGCTGATAATCCTCAATTGGCTGTTCGGCAAGATATTCGGACAAAACACTTCCCTTAATGGCCTTCTGGGACACATACTGGATATCGTATTCTGTCAATACCATCTGCCATCTAGCAATCCTTCCAGAGAGCGCTTGCTTTTCAAACACATATTTAATCGAATCCATCTTTGATATCAGCATGGTTGTATGATTCAACATGTATTGTCTTAGACGTCTGGCAGCCCACGCTAATGCACAACACGTCTTTTCGAGCATAGAGTATCGAGATTCACAATCCGTGAACTTTTTACTCAGGTAGTAAATTGCATGCTCTTTCCTTCCTGTCTCGTCATGTTGACCGAGAACACAACCCATATTGTTCTCCAGAACCGTCAGGTACATAATAAGTGGTCGTCCCGCTACTGGGGGTATTAACACCGGAGGTTCCTGCAAGTATTCTTTTATCTTTTCAAATTCCCTTTGGCAATTGTCGTTCCAGACCACCGCTTGATCTTTCTTTAACAGTTTGAATAATGGTTCACACGTGGTCGTTAGGTGAGAGATGAACCTAGCAATGTAGTTCAACCTCCCTAAGAACCCACAGACTTCTTTTTCTGTTCTCGGTGCTGGCATCTTTTGTATTGCTTTTATTTTTGCAGGATCGACCTCGATTCCTTTCTTGCTCACAATGAACCCCAGTAGCTTCCCGGATCTCACTCCGAAGGTACATTTGTTAGGATTCAGCCTCAGCCTGAACTTCCTCAGCCTCTTGAACAACTTCAACAGATTAACCAGATGTTCTTCCTCTGTTTGAGACTTGGCAATCATGTCATCAACATACACCTCAATCTCTTTGTGCATCATGTCGTGAAAAAGCGTTGTCATAGCCCGCTGGTACGTTGCCCTAGCATTTTTCAAACCAAAGGGCATCACCTTATAACAGAAGGTTCCCCACGGGATGATAAAGGTAGTTTTTTCCATATCCTCCGGAGCCATTTTGATCTGGTTGTACCCCAAAAATCCATCCATGAAGGAAAACACTGAAAACTGAGCCGTGTTGTCAACTAACACATCAATATGCGGCAGCGGGAAATCATCTTTCGGGCTCGCTTTGTTTAGATCCCTATAATCAACGCACATTCAAACCTTGCCATCTTTCTTTGGCACAGGCACGATATTAGCGACCCAAGTGGGATAAGTGGTGACAGCCAGGAATCCAGCATCCCATTGCTTCTGCACTTCTTCCTTTATCTTTACGGCCATGTTAGGACGAGTCCTTCTGAGTTTCTGCTTCACAGGCGGGCAATCTTCCCTCACCGGCAGACGATGAACAACCATATCAGTATCCAAACCCGGCATGTCCTCGTAGGACCAAGCAAATATATCACTGTATTCACGCAGCATCTCAATAAGCTCTTGCTTGATGTCCACTTGCAACGCGGCCCCTATACGGATATTCCTGACGCATTCTTCAGACCCTAAGTTGACGATATCAATCTCTTCCTGGTGAGGCAGAATGACTCTCTCCTCTTGCTTCAGTAACCGACTAAGCTCTTCTGGTAAGTCACTATCCTCCACAATCTCCTCCTCAGCTTGGAAGATTGGATGCTCGAAGTCTAAACGAGTCATAGGAAGTTTTTGGTCGGTGTCATCTAAAAATTCATGAATCCTGCGAGGGAAACGGTTAAGTGCTTCAAAATGATATACAAGCAAAATGCATAACCACGCTGCCATTTTATTGAAAAATAAAAACAGAAAGAAGAGGATCACAACATTTGAATGTAAAAACACCGTCATTTATTGATCATGCAAACATACAGGTAAACAGTTAGGCCCTAAGACAAGATCAACGATGCCCCGAGCAAGGCATGTGATCATACAATGATTGAAAAAACAACGCATTACTGTTTGGTGACTTGGATGACGTCCTGGATGGACCAGTTGCATAGGCTTTGCCCCGGCGCGTTGGGTCGAATCCATGCGTCCATGTCGCAGTCGCTATCCACTTCCTCCGTATCAGACACGGCGTTAATCCTTTCGAAGCTAACTCCTCCGGGCGTGAACACGACAGGTCCTTTGTACTTAGGCGCACTCTGCGAGGGAGATGGGCGGTACCCCAAGCCATACCTATCTTGCTTCACTGGGATGTCCAGAATCTGCCCCCACTTCTGAGTCTCTCCTGCTTGAACCAACGCCTTGGCTTCTTTATATGAGGAGACGACCACCTCTTGCCCTCCACTCTTTAACGGAGCCTCTTCTTTAACCTTCACCCCTTCGAACGCCTGACACAGCGTTTCATGGATCTCTCCATCTACCTCCACGTACTTGAAGGAAGACAAATGACTGACTAAGATATCCTCTTCACCACACACCGTCACAACACTCCCCTCAACCATATACTTCAGCTTCTGATGGAGTGTAGAAGTTACTGCCCCAGCAGCATGAATCCAAGGTCTCCCAATCAAACAGCTATATGCAGGCTGGATGTCCATGATGTAAAACACTGTATCAAACACCTCCGGTCCTACCTGGATGGGTAATGTTACTGACCCGAATACCGACCTCCTTGTTCCGTCGTAGGCCCTCACCACCAAATCACTAGGTGTGCACAACAACCCACGGGTATCCAATTTCAACAAGGCTTTCTTTGGTAACACATTCAACGAGGATCCAGTGTCTACCAGCACGTGGGATAAAATAGTGCCCCGGCACTCGATAGAGATGTGCAAGGCATTATTGTGATCGCGCCCTCTAGGTGTTAGGTCGAAATCTGTGAATCCCAGCCCATGCCCAGCGTTAACATGTGCCATAACTCCCTCCAGCTGATTAACTGAAATCTCTTGCGGCACGAAGGATGTCTCAAGTACCTTCAATAGGGCATTTCTATGCGCCTCAGAACACAACAACAGCGATAATATGGAGATCTTTGACGGGGTCTGTTGCAGGTGCTCTACAATCTTGTAATCACTTTTGCGGATCATCCTCATGAATTCTTCCACATCTTTGGTTATCGGATCTTTCTCTTTACTCCCCGAAGATTCCCCCTCAACAACTTTGTTCTTACCCTTGGCCAGCCTCTCGGCCTCGACCTCAGGTGAAGTGAAAATTCTCCCGCTCCGGGTTATACCACCCGCTCCCACTATGTTGCCTACGGATCCCGCTGGCGGATCATTCAAGTCAATCTTTTCCCCATTGCAATACACCTCAGCACCATAGCACCACGGGACTGCCTTTGTACTCTCATAAGGGGCTGGTTTAGCCTTGGTAATAGTAATGGTCGGCCTTTTCGATGATGCCGAAATCGTCACTGATTTGAACGGAATGGTGATCGTAGCAATCTCCCTGCGCTCTTCTTCCGATTCTGTCTCAACAGACTTCTCTCGCCCCACAGACCTGTCAAACTGCAAAATTCCTTCATCAATCAAACTTTGAACTCCCCTCTTCAACTTCTCACAGCCCCCAGGTTGAATCAAACAGTCATCACACTCTTCACTGCAACCGGGATAGACACCTCCTTTCAATAAACGCTGCTTTACGTAACTCAAAGGGGTTTTCAGCTTGCTCACTCCCAAAACCAAGTTCAACTCATCATCTACCATGATTGCATTGGCCCCAGCCCCACCATGCTTGGGCATTGGCTGCTGCGTGATATTGGGACCTTCCTTCCCGAAGTTAATAGCCGTACTATCAAGCAAATCCTGTACTTTATGCTTGAAAGCTAGGCAATTTTCAATATTGTGCCCTGGTGCACCCGAATGGAAGTCACAGTGCTCATTAACATCATATCCGACGGGTGGCTGGCCAGTTGGTGGTGCTAAGGTCCTCTTCTCGACTAACTGCAATTTCAACAAAGTTTGGAGGAGTTCTGCATATGATACCGGCGGTACCTCGAATACTCTCCTCGGTCGTGGGTTCTGAAGTCTGCGCTGATTATTATTAGGCTGCTGCTGAGCCTGCTGCTGTGGTTGTTGTCTCTGCTGCTGAGAAGGCCCTGGAATGGTTACGCTTGCAACTTGCGACTGCTGATGCCAGTTCTGACTTTTATTCCTTCGTCGAGCATTGTATACGGCGTTGGTATCACCCTGCCTTTTACCACCAAACATCTTATTATTACCTCCTGCGGAACTGGACTCACCCGCTAGAATTTTACCAATCTTTACCCCGTTTTCAATGCGCTCCCCCATCAAGATCAACTCAAAGAAAGTACTCATCGAAAAATTGAGCAACCGGTCACAGTACATTCCAGAAAAAGTTCCTATGAACATATCCATCATTTCGCGCTCCACCATAGGAGGGTGTACCCTAAACAAATCATCTAAAATTAAGTCCTAAAATCATGGATTAAATTTTATATACAAGCTAAAGTTCTAAGTGAAGTACTCTAAAAAGAATGGACCCTAAATGTAGAAGCATCTAACTAAACTAAAATCCACAATATCATGCATTAAACTAAACATTATTTAAACCTATTTAAAAGAAAAATATACTAAAAATGCAAAAATTAAATAAAATGCTAATTTTATTATATGGCAATTTTCTTAACAAAAATATGAAAAAGATGCAAAAACAACCATTTAAAAATATTCAATTTCCAATTTGTTATGATTTTTTAAAGAATTAACAAAAATGGAATGAAATTAATATGAATTAAATGGGGTGGGGTGCAGTTAGTGATCATTTCAGTTAAAAAAGATGATGGGCCAGGGAATGGGAGGCGCGTATAGCATATGGGCGCAGGCCCATCTGGTCAGAAAACACAAAAATAAAATAAAAAAGGGGAAACGGTGCAAAAAGCAGAAATTTCAGTTCAAATGGCATTGGGCCTTGCAAGTGGGGGGTGTGGGTATCACATTGGTCTAAGCCCAGAGACCTGAATTAATGGAACGATGTGTTCCATCTCTCTTGACTTCCCTCCATTCTCAAGTTTAAACCGTGGCCATTGGATCCAAATTGGAGTCAAAGTCTTCTAACCTAATCCAACGATCATCCATCATCGTCTTCCCTGGACAAACCCTAAGTCAGAAAAATGAGCTCCATGCAGCCATTTTCGATACCTCGGTTCTCCCTCATTCCTCCATCGATTTTCATTTTTTAAGACACTAATCCACTTGTTTTTTCAAGCTAAACACAATCATGGCATTAATTCTAATTGAAACTAGCCCTAACACCTAACCCGATAGCAAGAACCTCCATGGTACACAAGATTCCACAGTGATGCATCTTCACAATTCTTGCAACCTTTTGCATTAAAATACTCCTCATGCTGCACTGATTCTAACATGCTAATAGTCTTGGATTAAAACTCACGATACACCATGCTCTTGCTCATCAAAGTTCCACTGCCCTAGGATCAAACTTCATCAATGGAGCCCTAATTCTCTGGAACTAATCCTCTACTTATCCCTAACAATTCTAACCTAAAGATTATTCATCATGCTAACTAATCTATGCTAATTCGAAGAAAACACTAACCTGGTTTAAAGATGAAAACAGATGCAGAATTTCTTGGATCCAAAGCTTGCAATGCTTGGGATTTGCTCAATAAACTTGATTCTTGATTCTGTATGCAGTAGCTCCTGCTCAAACCCCTTGGATTGCCATAACCACTTCCTTTTGCAATTTGGATGATGAAGTTGGATAGCATGAATTCTACTTCAATTAAGCCAAATCTTGATGTAAACCTGATCTATGATGGATGTAGATGATGATAGGATCAAGAATTGTGGAGAATGATGAAGATTTGATAGAGTTCTTATGTGATTTGCAAAATGGAAGAATGAGATGAAACTTGGTATTTTGATCAAAATGAATCACCAACCCTTGAATGAAGCCACTCTACTCAATATATAGGCACTCATAGAACACTCTAGAACTTGGTAGAAACTTCTTGTGCACAATTTCCTTGAATTTTGGCATGTGTAACTTCATACATAAGTAACCAATGGTATCTCTCAAACTTTGCCCTAAACTCAAAAATCTACTTTTGCCAATGTTCTTAAAACATTTTTTCCAATCAAAATGACCTATAACTTCATCCCATTTGGCCATGGTATGAAAAATCTCAATTTTAGGTCACTTTTATTCATTAAATTCACTTTTAAATGACCAAATTTGGAACCTTGAGCTATGAGTATTTCCAATCTTTCATGATCACTTTTCTAGACTCAAAATGTCATTTGGAGCAAGTTTTATGTTGTGAAGTTTTTCCTTTGAAGCTTCCTTGTATGAGTTTTGGGCATAGGCTTGAAATGACCTGTAATTCTCAAATGACCAAAATACCCTTTGCTTGCCAAGGTCATAAGTAGAGTTCCACAAATCAGATTGAGGCATATCATACCTTTCTAGAAATCTAAGACAATTAGGAACAACTCTTATGTTGACCAGAAATTCATTTGAAATCTCCTTGAGGGGTAAACGTTGCTTGGAAGACAAGTAACTTTCACAGACAAAATTTCAGATACCTCAGATGACCTGTAACTTGCAAGGACCATAACTTGAGTTCTATAAATCTCCTTTATGTCTTCCACCACTCAAATTAAAGGTCTTGAGCCCCTCTACAAGTTTCCTGTTGGCCAAGGATCCATTTGAAGCTTTCATTTTGAATTATCTTGCTTGGAAGTTTGACCTAAACCAGGGGATTTTACACAGAAACCCTAATTTAGAAACTCCTCTTCTTCCTGATTTCTCTTGATTTCTTCTTGGCACAACACCACATCCTTATCTACATGTCAAATGATGAATCCCACATCTCTCAAATAGACCTTGATGCCTTTCAATCAATCATTTGACCTAGGGTTGACCCAGGGTTAACCCAGATGAAACCCTAGTTGACTGCCTTCAACTGCAACTCTTGCAATCTCATCAATGACTTGCCTCTCTTTCAAAATGACTCTCCATGTCTTCCATGATGTCTGTATACCCTCCATGACCTCAATTCACAGCTCACAACTTCTTTGATGATCTTCAAATATACTCAAGATAGGAGAGAGACCCACTGCTTGGTCCAATGACTTCTTTAGACTTCAACTTCTTTCTGATGACTTGACTAAGATTGAATTTGAATAATAACCTCCTGATAGGCTCATAGAGATAAGAATAGTACCTGGTCCCTTGTTGGATGACTTACTATGCTATGCTATGCAGATGATTAGACTATGTACATGACTCTATATGCAAATGCTAATGCAATTGAAACATAAACCAAGTGAAGTAGGTTGAGCAAATTTTAGGGTGCAACAGTGTGGTATCATCATCTCTTGAAGCGGCCTCACTTAGCTGAATCCCAATTGATCGGTCCCTAGAGTCGACAATCCTTGGGTCAGACAACTTGTCGAGCCCAAAGGGCCAGGCAAGAAGCATCAAAGAGAATCTCGTCCGAGCGCGGATTTCGTAGCAAGCTGGTGCATGCAAAGCATGCAGGCTTTACCACTAATCTCCACTTCTAAGTCTATGTGCACTCTCAAGCCCAGGTCCAGCTTATCTCTCAAAGTAACACCCCTCCTCAGCATAACAACAATAATATAGTGCGGAAAGTAAATACAGAAAGATAAAGCACATATATACAACACCCAAGAAAACAAGCAAGCGCTAGGATTGACTCGCATATGGAACCGTTGGAGTCCCCAGCAGAGTCGCCAGCTGTCGCTACCGCGAAAATAAGGTGCCGGCAAAACAGAAAAGTCTCCACCTTTCGTTATTTATCCCTCAGAACGGGAAAGGAAACGATCGGAAAAACCTGACGAAAAGGTATAAGACAAGGTCATCGCAACCAATGTCTGGATTCGGGAGTCGGTTACGCAAGGGGAAGGTATTAGCACCTCTCACGTCCATTGTACTCGATGGGATCCACGCTTGTTGTGTTTATCTGATGGGTTTATTAAATCTATCTACGCTAAAGGTCTGGTCTGAAAAGAAAAGAAAATGACTCGGTAAAGCGTCGCACTTTATGCCTACGTATTCCCGTCTGGAACGAGTAATCAGAGTCAACGTAGTTCGCCTAACTACGGGTTACGGGGAAGGTTGCTCGCCGAGATATCGCATCTCGTGCCTACGTACTTTCACACGGTGCAAAAGATCAGAGCAAACGTAGTTCAGGCTACGGAGAACACAAGTTTGTTCAGCTGTTTTTTATCCAAGTAAAGTTAACAGACAGTTCGAGCAGTTGGTGTTTGCAGCTCGATCCTTGGAGACTTAGGCGTTACCGTTTGCGGTAGAACTGAAAGTTAACAGAACTCTCTTTACGCAAAGAGTTTTCCTGATTAAGGGTCCAAGAGGACAAAAAGGATTTGAATGTTTGTTTTTGAAGTCTTTTACGAAAGAAGTGAATTGAGTTTTGTTCGTAACTCGTGTTGCACTAAAGACTTGGACTTAAGAGTGAATGCGTCGCATGTCACCCAAAGGGTACCATACTAAACATTCAAGCTACGTGAGGGAAACCCTCCCATAAATCTTTCTCAAGTAGCTTAAGGATCATAAAGCACGACATGTGTTATCCTTTATTAAGTGTTTTAATAGATGTTTGAGATGAGAAGAGAAGCATACGCAACTAAGGGAAACTGACTCTATCATACAGTTGTCATGCAATGTTTTTCCTATGGTTGAGGTTAGAAGTGAAGATAACTAATGTTATCATGCATGATTAGAGTCCTAATGTCTGTCATAACTTCTCTTGAACAAGAGAAGTCAGAGCTCCTAGGGGAACATGGCAAAGGAAAGCAACAGTAAATCAAATCAACTGAAAAGAAATTACTGTAAACAAAATGTTGTAAGTAAAATGCATGCTATGCATCACACAAGCAGAAGGAGTCGCACTCAACTTCTAAACAAACAAGGCACAAAGGCCACACACCACACAGGCAAGGGAGCTGAGCTCTACCAAATACCAGCAAGCAAAGCCACACAGTAAAAATACAAGCAGAAGGACCCACTCAACTTCTAATGCAATACAAGCAAGGGGAGAAGCTCAACCCTTAGGATGCTCTTAGGCCTATGATCATATACATGAAGCCTATTACTAATGCAACACTCCAAGCAAGTCACATCAATACAGTTGAACAAGAAGAAAACAGACAAACAGGGAAAACAAGCCAGCAATCTCCACAGCAGAGCAATCTTCTGACAGCAATCCAATCCAAAGTCTGTAATTGTTCTTCAAGTCCACACCATCTTCAAGAGAATGAAAGGGATGCTCCATCTTGAAGCTCCATGAGGCTCCACCAACAAGGATTAGGAGAATCAACAAGATGAGTATATGATGATGGGAAGCATGATGGAAACCAAAGGAATCCATCATGGCACTCAACCATGCATCCATGAAAAGTATCCTCAAAAGTTCTACTCATCATGACATGCCATACATCCCTCCAAAGGAGAGATGAGCTTTCATGTGAGGACTTTGCATCATAGGATAGGATGGAAGGTGAATGAAACCAACCATGCTTATTTGAAGGAAAAAACTACTTCTAAAGCTCTCTCCTAAAAACCCTAATCTTATAAGCTACAAAAAGCTAACAAAAAGAAAAGAAAAGCTCCAAGCCAAGCTCCACCAGCCACTCCACAAAAGCTTTATCATGCCTATGACATCATCCAAGACGAACCAGAAGCCCAACACGCAAGAAAAGCTCACTTTGAGTCCATTCCAAAACAATCACCAAGGTTGAAGCACCAAATGAACAAACAACTTGAAAATTCTATCTAAAATAGCAAAACACATCCTAAAAATATAATTATTTTTCTATGGGAACATGCATTTGTTAATGATCTATAGTCCAGAAATCAGGGCTTAAATCCAATTCTAAGTCCTCTAATAAAATCCTAAGTTGAAAGGTATCAAGGGAAACCATTAATGGGGAAATGCTCTAAACCTACCTCTAAATCAGAAGCTATGATTTTCTAAAAAATGTGAGAAAATTCATATGGGAGCATACGTCTTTAACCTAATAGCCAGCAAAATCTCACAACAAAATTCCAAACCAAATGATAGAACAAAAATCAACAAACAGATAGCTCAATTATGCAAAATTAAAGAAATACCTAAAATGAGAAAAATAGGAACTAAATTGAAAATTCATCAACAATTAAATCTAACATCATAGAAAAATCAAGATTTCAGAGAGGATCATGGGGATATTTTTGGTCTATTTTTCTGACAATTATTGAAATTAAAATTGATTTTAGAATGAAAATAGAATAAAAGAAAATCTAAAAGGAAATAAAACTAAATAAAACGCTGGAAATTAGAAGAGCCATTGGATCTTCAGACTTAGTAAGCAAATCCTAGGCTAACGCGCATGTCCACGTGAGGAGTGAGGTGGAGCTGAGTGGGATTCCACGTCGTTTAATGAAACGACCTCGTTTTGGAAGAGAGGCAAAATCTCAGTTTGAATGAGAGCCACACGATGATCCTACTGAGTCCAAGTTCCAGCCAGATCCAACGTACCATACATCATCTTCTTCCTTCAACTTCTGGTGAGGGCTCTCAACCAGACGGTGGCCCAGGAAGTGGCGCCACCGTCTTCTCTGGTGAAGGCCAAGTTGCAGGCATCCATAAGACACAAACTACACATCGATCTTGCTCAGAATTTCACGCTGATCACGAAAATGAACTCCAAATTTCATGAATCCTTCTATATTTTCAAACCCGATGCAAATTCCAAAATATGTCATCTTCTTGATTCTCATCAAAGCTCCAACTAATGGCATGGATGTAAACCTCATCTTACACTGATCAACATACACTATTCCAATTGTGCTAATGCTCCAAGAATAAAAAGAATCGAATCCAAACAGAAGTTGCACTACATTCTTGATCATCACCAATTGCTACCATTCTAATCCTAAAACGACCTATGTTTCAACCAAATCCTAACCACATGCTTGTTTCTAACTAAAACGTGCTAGAATCCATGGAATTATGAAATTTACATACCTTGAATGAAGCTTCAAACAAAGGTAGTTAGAACACGTTTCAAGCTTCCAAAACCTCCAGATTTCTTCAATGAAGTGCAAGAAAGAGGATCCAATCTTCAATTTGATCTGAAAATGGCTTGAACTGAGAACTCGAATTTGAGTTGAAGCTTGAGAATTTGAGTTGCAATCTCTGAATTCAGCACCAATGAATCACCAACCCTTTCCCAAATGAGTTTCTAATCATTTATAGAACTGATTAGAACCATCTAGAGGCCCAGTCCAAGCCCAAAATCAGAGATCCAAAAATCCAATTTCTCCAAAGAGTTTGAACATGCCATGCACAATTTTGGCCCAACAGCTTGCTTGGGAAGCTTTGGTTAGCTTGCATAACCTCCTTGGAATAGATTCAGATCAGCTAGAGCTTCCAAATTGCCTTTGTGAATGATTTGTGAAGTGTTGCTTATTTGTGAAGAAACATGTCAAAACACCATGAATTATGAGTCAATTGAAAATTCTAGAATTTCCAATGTTTATAAATCATCATTTCTGATCAAATTGAGTGGTCATTTGGCATATTTTGTGCACATAACAGTCTATTTGAATTTCCTACCAAATAATGCCTTTAATTTCTCTTCTTTCAAACCACTTCAAGTCAACTCTTACTATGGACCAAATCAATTCACCTTGAGCTCTTGGTTGACCTAAAAACCATATTTGAGCAAGTTCCATGTTGAACAAAACTCCATTTGAGATGTGCAAGTTGGAGATTTTGACCTATAATTGAAAATGGCCTATAATCTCACTTTCCCAAAATACCCCTGCCTTGCAAAGCCTATAACCTGAGCTCCACAAATCAGAATGAGGACTTCTATAACTTTTCGGAAATCTAAGATCATGAGGAACAACTTTCATGTTTACCAAAAGGTCAGATGAAACCTCCTTCTAGGTCAAAAATATCTTGGAAGTCAGATGATTTTCACATACAAATTTCAGAGGCATCTAAGGACCTATAACTTGTCTGGCACATAACTTGAGTTCTATAAATCATATGGATGACTTCTAGTACCCAAATTAAAGGTATGAACACCCTCTACAAGTCTCATGCTTGGCCCAGAGTCATATGAGGCTTGTATCTTAATTTACATGGCTTGGAAGTTTGGCACTAAATGGGGGATTTTACCCTAGGAACCCTGACTTAGCAACTTCAACCATTCTTGATTCTTCTCAACTTGATCTTGAAACTACTTCTCATATGCTTCAACATATCATTTCATGACCTCAATGACCTAGAAGTAGGCTTTGGCTCTCTTCAATTATTCATCTTGACCTAGGATTAACCAGATGAAACCCTAGTGACATCCACTTCCACTGTGACTCTTGTACTTGCTACAATGACTTGTCTGAGCTCTACCATGACCCTCTAGGCACTCCATGAGCTCTATCCACATATTATACCCACAATCAAGGCTTCACAAACCTCTGATGATCTTCAAATGGCTCTTCAGGTTAGGAGATAACCCTCATACAAGCAGCTGAACTTCTCAAGGACACAACCCACTGACTGATGACCTTGGTAACTTCTTAAGCTTGAATAAAAACTCTGGCTAGGCTTCTCTTGACATGTATCACACTTGATCCCCTGCTAAATGAAGGATGCTATGCTATGCAAATGTTAGAACAATGCTAGAACAATGCTATGCAGTGAAACATAAGCCAAGTGATAAAAAGGTTGGGCAAATTTTGGGGTGCAACACTCAGGAATCAGGGTTGGATTTTAGAGGCTTCAAGAGTGGTTGAATTAAAGTTTTGGATACGAGGTCTCTGATGAGATGGTTCCCCTTTGTTCAGAGGTTGATTCTTTCATTTATTGGTACTCAGGTTTGAGTTAGAGGTGTGGAGTTTTCAATTGTCATGAGCAATGCCTATTTGAGGTTTATCAGGCACAACTTTAGTTTTTCTTTGATTGGTCACAAGGGTGCCATTTGTTAGGGTTTCTTCGTTGGTTTGGCTAGAATGATGTTAGATCAAGGTGTTGGTTCTTATCAAGCTTTATTTTATCGAGTATACACTCAAGGCGAAGATTAGGGTTATCACTGTTTGGGCTAAGTCAGGCATTTGTCAGTTAATTGAGTTCCTTTTGGGGATAGTAATTGAGATGGCGTGCAGTACGATTCAGTTTCTGTTTGATGTGAATTAATCTTGTTTGAAAAAGAGGATTGCCTTCATTCTCAAGTTGAGTTTGATTTAAATCATGGTTAATGTCAGGTTTGATTCACCAGGAGAAGTCAGGTTGCAGGGTCTTGGTCTTATGACTCAGGATTTTTTTTTCGAGGTCAAGGTTTTAAGTGTTGTGGAGATATCACAAAACATATCCAAGCTCGTAGCCATATTTTCATTCCAAATGATCAAATTTTAACCCGATTCCATTCCATAATCATAAAACCCATGTCCATTTTCTTAATTCTTTTCTAAGCCATTTTGTCTTCCAAATCCATTCATATTTTTCACTTTGAATTCATTAGTTAGAACCAATGTTCCACACCCCACAAAAAAGGAGAAATTAATTTCAAACCAATTCTCATTCAAATCCCATCCATTTATTTTCTATTTCTATTTTTATTCTCATCAGGCTCCTTTTTATCTTCTGTCAATTTTT
This sequence comes from Lathyrus sativus, assembly GCA_963859935.3. NCBI lineage: Eukaryota > Viridiplantae > Streptophyta > Magnoliopsida > Fabales > Fabaceae > Lathyrus > Lathyrus sativus. The sequence continues at coordinate 149,339,328 of OZ012740.1, read as the reverse complement.
AAGTGTTAAGTTCATAACCAACTTTCTCATCAAGTTTAAACTCAAATTCATCTCAAATTTCAAAGCCCAAATTCATGCCCAATTTTAGTTTGCAATTAAAATAACATCAAGGTCCATTTCCAAAGTTACAAAAAGCCCATTTCATTTTGTCTCAAGGTCTATGTACATGTGTTACACTAAGAGATTACAAATTAATTATTAGAACTTCAAAACAGAAAGCTAAAGTTACAGCTTGCCAAAAATCATTTTCTGCCAAAAATCTCTGCTACTGCTATTGTACGCTGATAAGGCAACTGCTCTCAAACATACTACACTGCTATCACTATCATAAGCCTTCAAAAAGCATGTTATCCACCTACTTCATCTTCACATCACTATGCTCCAAAAACCATGCTCAAAAACCTGCGGTACCTGTACATGAAAACAACACAACATGTCAAAACTGCACCCTGTACCAACCTGCTGAACACTACAACCAAGACCATGCCATAACACAAAAGAATCAAAATCTTATCTCTATGCAACCTGCAGCTTGAAAGTATCAGGCCTGATTGCATTAAATTAGAGTCTGTAACACTCTATTCCATGACACTCCAAGACAAACGTCCTGCTGCGACATAAACAAACAGAACATGTGCATTACACTCCAATACAACCTGCGGCATGAAAGTGATCAATCACCCCCCTAAACCATAAAAAAGGGTAAATCGTTTCAATAGGTGAAAAAAGAAAAGAGAGGGAAAGGGGAAATTTTGGATCTTTTCGTTCTGACAGGTTGACACCATCACTCTCAAATTACCTCAGACCACAATCCTGTTAGGATTATATACTCCACCTCAACGCAAGAAAAAGGGGGGAGATCACAGAGCAGAAGGGGGGGAATACCTGGGATATTCATTTTAACCTTAACCTCTCTGCCTGCTTCACAATATCACACCTTTGATCTTCCTATTGAGGCCATTATCTTCACTCAACCTCACAAGTTGCCAAAACCTGTCACAAACCAATAAACTCCCAAACTCTTCACAAACAACAGGGCTCCTGTTGCTGCATCGGGAAAACTCATGACAGTTGAACATAATTCCAAAAATTTCCTTGTCAAAAAACCTATGAGATAACTACAAGCCTCCTGAGAAAACCGGACAGTCTTCAAAGCCTCACAAGAATCATATCCAAACCAGCTTCCAAACTGAAAAGATCACAAAACAGATGTTGCTTCAATATCAAAGCCTCACTCCATAAAGCCATGAACCTTCAACACTTCAAAAGGAGAGAACCTGCTAACCTCAAAGAAAAAGGAACAGCCTTGATTTGCTGCTGTTATAATAAATCCTTTCTTTTACACAAATCATTTTCTGAATATAACCACAGAACAATGGAAGAAGGATATGATTGAAAATGAAGGAAAGCTACAATACCGTAAGCCTCATTGAAGCCACCACCGTGAACCGCCTCTAGGCCCTTTCTCAGTCGCATCCTTCATTCACCATCCACCCTGAAACAATAACCACAAGCCCTTTTCAGTATAAGAAAATCAAACAAAGCATAAAAGAGAAATAGAAGCGCGAGAAGGAAAACAATAAGGGAGTCAAGTTTAGAAACATCACCCAAACTCCTCGTTGCTGGTGCAGGAACTTGTCGGATTCCCTCTAACTCTGTAAGCATTCTATCATTTTTTTCTGTCTTCATAATCTTAAGCTGTTGATTGATTTGTTTTCCTGGCGGTGAGATTTCGAGAGAGAATAAGAACAGAAAGAGGCTCTTCAGAGAGCCAAACCTTCGTGAGGTGTTTCTCTTAACACAGAAAAAAACAACCTTTATTTTCCCTCTTCTATAATAACAACGACCATTGATTCACCATCATCTTGTAACAGTAGAAATCAAAATCCATACAACCAAAACCACCACTGAAAATACTTTCGAATCACCCTCTAAACCATAATCCAACATAAATCAACATTTACAGTAATAAAAAACAACCTTGCAGCTGTGTGGTTTCAATTGCCCTTCCGTATGAAGCCAACGAGATCCCTTCAATCTCACACCACCCACACGCGACTCTCTTCTCCATGAAATGCTCGCCACCGTCTTTGTTGCTTCATCTATTCACCAGAACCACCCTTCAAATATTCTCTGTGAACCTTCACGCTCTTCATTGACCGTCGACTACCTCGAAACCCATTAACCCAACCTTCCGTCGATCCTTCTCCAACCTTTAAACAATTAGACCCACATAAGACCTCTCTCAAATTTTCAGCCACAAAACTCAATTGAGAATCATGGAATATATGAAGGAAGGATTTGAAATGAATTAAAAGAAAACAAACTTTCAAACCAACCGGAATCAAGCGAGTGAGGAAGTAACGGGCGAGAGGAGGAAGGCGAAGAGAGCGAGGAAGCAGAATGGGATTCGTAAAGAGGAAGATTAAATTTCACGATCAGTTATGTTCCTCATTTCACCTTTAATTTAATTTTTATTTATTTATTTGAGTTAGGTTAAATTCTGTTTGGGCTGACATACCTTTAAGCCCATTGTTTGTGGTTTTTGCTTAATACATCCTCCTAATCACTCTTTATATCCTTCTTTTCTTTTTTTGTTAATAATTTTGTTAGATAGATTATTCATTGCGTTGTTAATAATCCTTCTTGATAAATTTTGTTGATTTTTGTTTGTTAATAATATTGTTAATTATTTTGTTAAGTATTTCTCTAAATGAACTTTTCTTAATTATTTTTTCAAGAACCTTTTCTTAATATTTTTCATTTTTTATGATTTGTTTGTTTTGATTATTTTATAACAATTGATTATGTTTTATTCTTTCTGCGCTTTTCTTGAGTAATTCTTTTTCATGACCTGTTGACTTGTAAGTTACATCTTTAGAATATGTTTAGTTAGCATCCTTGTGGCCTCGTTAGAGCCATTTTACCTTGCAATTTAGAATTAGGTTTAGAGTTTGTAAACTCTATGTGAGCATCATCGTTATGATTACTCACTTTCCCCGTTTGACTTTCGTTAAAGTCAATCTTTAGTTAGTTTTCAACTTAGACTTATGGAGTTCGTTAACTCCATGTAGGTACCATGGTTATGAGTACTTCTTCCCCTTTGGAACCTTGATCGTTATCAAGAGTTCCTCGTCCTTAGTTAGGTTGAACTACGAAGGCTCTGATTCCCCTTTCCTAGTCAGGATACGTAAGCACAAGAGGCGATATCTTGTCGAGCCCTCTAACCACTAACAACTAACTTTTATCTCCCTCCTTTTGGTCTTGTTAGAAACAATTGGTCTTGCAATTTAGAATTAGGTTTAGAGTTTGTAAACTCTACGTGAGCATCATCGTTATGATTACTCACTTTCCCCTTTTTGACTTTCATTAAAGTCAATCTTTAGGTTAGTTTTCAACTTAGACTTAGGGAGTTCGTTAACTCCATGTAAGTACCATGGTTGTGAGTACTTCTTCCCCTTTGGAACCTTGATCGTTATCAAGAGTTCCTCGTCCCTAGTTAGGAGAACTACGGTTGCTCTGATTCCATCCTTGTAAGGATACGTAGGCACGAGATGCAACGTCTTGGCGAGCATACTTAGTGTATATACCCCTAGGTCTTTACCTTAGCACAACTTCCTTAGCAAGCAACTTTAGCATAACACAAATACTAACAAGAGGTTCCTGTAGAGTACTACAGATACTTAGGATGCTAACACCTTCCCTAGGTATAACCAACCCCTGAACCTTAGATCTCTAGCTTCGTTGTTACGTAGCGAACTTAGGGTTTTCTTCGATCTTTACCCTTTCCTTTGGATAAGTCAAAGCTCGGTGGTGAACTTCATGATTTGTGATTCAAGTTAATTAATAGCCTGATATCCGATTCTCACCGCAACAGGGCCATTTATCCCTGTCATGGAAATTTGTGATGTTGCTCAATTCTAAGTTAGTTTCCATGACTGATCATTGAATTGTGACTGTTAACTGAGTTTGGTTTTGGTTCATGCTAAGTTCATGTGGCTGCTACTATAGACCTGCTAGGAGTTTAGGACTCAGTAGGAATCCTTGGCTGGCTGAGTTTGTGCTGAAATCTGCTTTGGTTGGTTTGTCAGTCTCATGAGCCTTTGTTTTGATTAGCTACTGTCAAACATGTTGCTTTATTCACTGCTTGTGTGTTTTGAGATTGATCATACTCTACCTCTTTCAAATCCTTGAGGGTTTTTGTAATTTGTGTATGTAAGGATGCATCTTTGGGCTTTAGTAACTTGTGTGTTGTTATGGCAATATCTGTCTTGAACTGCTGGTTCCACTTTCATTATTGCTCATGTGAATTGATGACTGTCATGTAAAGTGCAATCTGGGTTTGTATGTTGTTTTATTCCATTAATGAATCATTTGGCTGCTTCTGTTTGGTATGAGTTTGAGGCCTTGGCTTTGAATCAGTTATAGGCCACTCTGCACTTGAGGAGCCTTTATAGAATGTGCTTGATTTTGTTTTTGGATAGTATGCCATTTCTATTTGAGTTGAGTTTGGTTTATGTTCAGACCAATTTCTGTTTTGATTAAAAACTGCATGTGTATGACTATGCCTTGTTGATGATGAGATGACCTCTGCCACAAACTGTTATTGTGTTGCTTTCATAGGACTCATGCCTTGGTTTCTAGATTCAAAGGCATTTTGGTATTTGCTATCTATGCTGGTAAGACATTTTGTTTTTGTTCTATTGCAAGCAATTTTGAGGGATGTCTCATTTGCCACCAGCTTCACCTACTTGCCAATCCATGATAATTGACATTGGACTCCTAACTCATTTGTTTAAGGTGAGAGTTTTTAGATTTGGCAAGGTGATACCAAAATTTGTGGTTGTTATCCAATATCCAGTTTTTAAGGCATGTTGACTTGAGAAGCCTCAAGCTTTGGCTGGCAGGTAGTTGTAGAGTTTATAGGTCAGGGTTATGGTTTTGGAACAGTTTTGGAGGATACTTGTGTTGAGGTGATGATGTTGGCTGTTGTGGACCTGTTAGAATTAGGTGGAAATATGGAGAGGGCTGTTACCACATATGTGTTTGGTTTTGTCTTGATTGAAGCTATGTTGGTTTTGGTTCTGCTACCAGTTGTTCTTACCACTTTCAATTTCACCATTTGCAAGTCACATACTCTTTTTTGCTCTATTGATTTTTGAATGGCATTTCCTGTTGAAACCCATTCTATAGCACATTTGTAACTTCCTCAAGCCATTTTCTACTCTTCATTGCATCTATTTCAACTCATTGTGTGCCAAAACGCATCTCAAAGCTTTCAAATGCATGTTCCATCGAATTTCTTTGTATCTACATTATTTGAAAAAACCAACTGCACCAATGTGTTCCTTATGAAAAAATAAATGATTTAGACTACATTTTTGTTAGATTTGGTGAAGGAATAAAAGAGTTATGATCAAAACGTATCTTGAGTTTCCACTTGCCTTGCCTTGATTCTTTGCCCAGAAAATGCGCGCCCTATGGTACACATTTATTTGGGGTGGCAAAATACATGGATGTGTCGCCACCCATAGTACATTAATATTCTAAAAATCTCTTTTTTGAAAAACTACTTTGCATTGAAAACGTTCATGTTTCTTTTAGGGTTTTTACCCTCCTAATCATTTCAAACTTTTGATTTATTTTTCTTAAGTTGGTTGTTGTGATGCGAGCTATTGTCAAACCCTTTGTATGTAATTGCAATTACTTTTTGCTTGTAAGCATTATGTTTGATTCATTTGATTTCCATCCCCATGAAGTTATACTTGTTTGCATTGGTCGTAACCATATATTTTATTTATCTTTTCTTGCCTATCGTAATACGCTTTCATGATTTGGTCGTAACCATATATTTTATTCATCTTTGCTTGTCTATCGTAATACACTTGCATGTTTTGGTCGTAACCATATACTTTAATCATCTATGCTTGCCTATCGTAATATGCTTGCATGCCTTGGCTGTAACCATGTCTCTTATGTTCATCCTGTTTGATGTTCATGCTTTGTTAAGTTTAGTTTCCCCAAGTGATGGAACTCTTTATTTCTCATCCAAGTTTCCTCCTCTTCTATCTTTCCAAAGGAAAGTCTCTCTGTTGACCTTTGGGTCATAGACAGCTTATCACCTTCCCTCGACTTTGTCAAGTCATCTACACTTAGTTAAGTTAGAACCTGTCCTTTAGACTTTGCTTAAGTCTAAGAAGCCTACCCCTTGTTAGGAGTGCTCTTTCAATTAGAACTTAGGATAGAGTTTGTTAACTCTATGTAAGAATCATGGAGATGATTACTTACTTCCCTTTCTTGAGTGTTCAACTTAGATCTAGAGAGTTTCCTTAAACTCTACACAAGCATTGCAATGTTTGTTCCCCTTTGAACCTTGATCATAATCAAGTGTTCTTCAACCCTAGTGAGGTGAACTACGATTGCTCTGATTCTATCCTAGTTAGGATACGTAGGTAGAAGACGCGATGTCTTTGCGAGCAAACTTAGTGTATATATCTTTAGGTTTTAACCTACACCAATCCCAATCCATAGCAAACACGTAACAAACTTAGCATATAAACAAACAAAAGGTTCCTATAGAGTACTATAGATGTTTAGGATGTGAAATACCTACCCTATGCAGAACCAACCCCCGAATCTCTTAGCATTGTTGTCACATCGCGCAAAAGGTTCTTTCTTTCTTTAGACCTTTCCTTTGGATAAAATTAAAGTACGGTTGTGAATTCAATGAATTAAAGATTCAAGTTAATCAATAGCTTGGTATCACGATTCTCACCGCAACAGAAATGGCGACTTCACTGGGGATTTAAACTTGAGGGTTTAGCCTATTTTGTTTGATTATGTGCTATATTTGTGAATATTTGCTTTACATGTATACATGTATATATTTGTTCATATGTTGGATATTGGGACCTTTGAGTGGTGAGACGATCCTATACCCGAACTTGAGTGCAATTATGATAGGATGGTGGTATATTCAAGAAGGCTTATAGGGAGTTGATTCCCGACCAAGCTAACTTGAGAAACCACCGCTCAGTGTAGGCCCTCTTGAGAGTTTAGTATTGTTGAACGAGTATTCGTGAAAACAATGCTACTTTCGACAAAGGAGCTCGTGACACTGTGGACTTTTAGATTACATTCTACCCCACTTTGGCCTTACTAGGACGTAGTGCGATGGCTATAAGGAAGTATTTCCGAAATAGTTGATATGCGATACTACACTTTGACAAGACTCTCTTGAAAATATTATCGATTACCAAGTAATTTGGGAAGTTGATAATATCCGAAAGATGGGTTGTTGACTCTGAGAACCGTTTAGAACCCTGCTCTACAGGTTTGAAAATCCATATTACACAATTTTTGGGGATGGGTAGACCTTGGATCCACGCTCGTTCCCTCTAAACCTAAGCTTGTGTTTGTGTGCATATGTGTGATCTTTGCATTTACCTGTGTTTGTGCATTCATAAACATCATATCATAAGGTTTCATGGAACTCATACTTTTTGTTTGTAAACATCAAGGTTGCTATGGATGGTGGAAGAAAGAAAACTCTGAAGTACACTTACAAAGGTTTTAAACTAGATGACCTAAGGAGGTTGGGCACCTTGGTGACAGATCCAAAGGGATTTCAAAGTAGGTATGGGAAGCTGTTGTTACTATTGAAGATAAAAATGGATAGTGGACTTCTTTCTATGCTTCTCCAGTTTTATGATCCGCTCTACCATTGTTTCACCTTTCCTAACTATCAGCTAGTACCCACGCTAGAAGAATACTCTCACTTGGTTGGGTTACCCATTCTTGAAGATTCTCCTTTTCCGATCATGGAGAAGGACCCTAAGGAGCAAGATATTGCCAAAGCTACACGTTTGGGATTGGTTGATATTCAAAAGAACATGACTACAAAAGGAGGAGTTTTTGGGTTGAGTGCAAAATTTTTGGTTGAAAAAGCTCAATACTATGCAGATCATTTGAGCATGGATGCATTCGAGGCTATCATTTCCTTGCTCATTTATGGTATCTTTCTGTTTCCTAGCTTCGAGAACTTTGTAGACCTCAATTCCATCAAGATCTTCTTGAAGAAAAACCTCGTGCCTACTTTGCTAGCAGATGCGTATCATTCTGTTCATCTTAGAAATTTCCACAAAGGAGGGATGATCACTTGCTGTGCTCCTTTACTATACAAGTGGTTTATTTCACACTTGCCTAAAGCTAATGCTTTTTGGGATCCGAAGAAAGGGTGGTGGTCACAGAAGATTATGGCTCTCACGCACTCTGATATTGATTGGTACAATCGTGAATATGATGGAATAATGACCATTAACAGCTGTGGAGATTTTGGTAATGTATCTCTTCTTGGTGCCAATGGAGGAATCAGTTACAACCCAGTCCTTGCTCGTCGACGGTTGGGATACCCTTTGAAGGACAAGCCCAACAGTGTTCATGTGGAAAATATTTTCTTCAAGGAAGAGAGTAATAGTCAGGAGCAGAAAGAGAAGATTCTAAAAGCCTAGAGTCATTTGCACAAAAAGGGAAAGAAAGACCTGGGAAAACCCAATTGTGTCTCTTTGGAACCTTATCTCCAATGGGTTCGAAAGAGAGCCATTGAGTTAAAGATGCCTTATTCTCGATAAGAAACCATGGCTTTAAAAGAGGAGCGCACCTTGATCTTCATGTCTGAAGAGGAGAAGCTAAGGATTGCCTTGAGTAAGGCACGACAAATCGAAGACGCTTGGAAGCACAAATATCAAGTGGTTGCTGAAGAAAATGCAGAGCTCCAGAAGCAATTAGAGTTGAAGAATGAAGAAGTACTCTCTTGCAAGAAGAGAAAAGCGCAAGAAGATTTATTTTCTTCTAGTCCTCAGTCGACTCCGTGGAAGTTGATCGTGGATAAGCTCATTCTTGAAAAGGCCCAGATGGAAAAGGAGATTGAGAAACTCAACTTGAGGCTGTTAGGAGAACCTTCTAGGGATTTTTGTTAGCTTTTATTTAGCTTTCTGTTTAAGACTTTTATAAGATGTACTAAATTTTTGTAATTCAATGAAGTTAAGTCTATGACGTTTTTGATGTTTACAGATATCTTGAGTTCCATGAAACCTTTTGCATTGCATGAGTATGTCGTCACATTTGCATTTGCATTTTTCAGCTTTGAGTCTCATCTTCCTCTTCCTGTCTCTAGAGGGATACCTAGCACGCATTCTGGACCAATGGAAACGATGAACGAGCTTTTGAAAGGACAAGAAGCCTTAAAGGAGGAAATCAGGATCCTCAAAGGTCAGATGAATTGGGTTTTGGAGACTTTGCAGAATTTGATGAGGAATGAAGGGTATTCTCTCCCTATAGCGCCTGGAGAGGTTGTGAGTCTGTCACTTCCGGTGACTCTTCCAGCTCAAGGACCTCCTAAGTTTCAACGGTCAGACCGTCGTTAACCAGCATTTGGGCATGCGCCAAAATGTCATCCTTGTCAGGTGGTTACCGAAAGAGCATCTCGGCATTCATTGGCTGCTTCCCCTCAAGGTTCTCGAAGCCAGAACGTGAATAAGAAGAATCCTGTCAAAAGGAACAGGGCATGCTACAAGCCAGTTCCTGTGCCGCTAAGTAAACTTTATCCGCTACTAATTCAGAATTTGTTGGTGACTCCGCGAGCTCTTAACCTTGTGCCAGGACCATGGCATAATGCAAACTTGACTTGTGAGTTTCACAAAGGGGCTGAAGGACATGAACTAGACACTTGTTTGGCGTTAGGATATGTTGTGCAAGAGCTAGTCTATGACAAAGTTCTGATCTTTGAAGAAGATTACCCAGGAGTTGAATGCAAGTACCATACTGGGACAATGGGGCATTTGGTGGAAGAGTGCAAAGGTTTTGGGTTGAAGGTGCAAAGCAGTGACGGAGGTGTTCCCCTGTTTGGGCCTGGAAACTGAAGTTGTTAAGTCAATTCTCCTAAGCTGGCTGTATTTTGACTGTTTCAGCATTGTGTTGCATTTTCTTTGCATTTGAATTGCTTGTAAGCTGTTGTTCATTTTTAATTGGAAATATTAATGAAATGTTTGTGCATCTTTTGATTAAGTCCATTCGTTTCACTCTTTCTTTTTCCTGTCATTATTATGAGATGACGAAAAATGCAAAAATTTCTTTTCTTTACTAAACTGTTGTTTAAAGCAAAGATTGGGGAGGATGATGAAAAATAATCCATAACTGCTGTTGATATGCTTTCAATTTAACTTTGTCGATGATGTAAGGCATTGTTTCAACCCCTAAACACTGGAGAAATAAGGAAGATAATCCCTCGTTAAACCCCTTCGGGCCTAGAAGCAGGAGTTTTCTTCTTTACAAAAGCAGAAACCTTAAATCTCAAACCTGGGGCGGGTAGTTCTCGGTTAACTTGAAGGTATGTGTATACAAGACACTTTTCATATAAAGGTGGTGCATTCAGGTTTTCCTTCGCCCACAACAACCAAGTGTCGAAATTCAAAAGACGGTGATGGTTCACCGGAGCCGTTAAACCAGGTAGTCACATCCTTTCTAAAAAAAAGAAAACAGAAAAATGAAGAAGAAGGAAAAAAGAAAAATTGAAAAGCCCGCTAAGTCAAAACCTATGAAGGAGACTTAGACAAAAATGGGGCATCCCACTGACTGTATATCCAAAAGAAAACAGTTCAGGCAAAAGTAAGGGATAATAAAAAGAGGAAATCCTTAAAGCTTTCACTTTCAAAAATCCTCAAATAGCAAAAGCTATCAAAAAACTGTAAGGGAGTCGTGACTACCCTAGGTTTGTAAGCCATCACCAATTATCATCAGTTTAATTCTTAAAGCATGTAAGAACCTGAATGTGTAGTTTGAGTTAACCGAGCGTAGGATTGAAGTTCATCATGGAGATTGGGTGGGACAAATAACTTTGAGCCTTTATCCTTTGTTTCATGAACTGTAAACCAGACCATGTTACAGCCCTTAAAGACCTAATTGAGGTAAGGTTGTTTTGAAAGCATATTACAGCAAGGTTGGATAACCTGACTCCTAATGATCTTTCATGTTTGTGTGTGTTAATCAATTGATCCATCATCTGTAAAATGATTGGATCGCTTTCACTTTGATCATTTGATCACTCCGCCGTGTGTGTTTCATCAAAAATGTTTTCAAAAGATTGCATGAATTTTACATTGAAAATTGCCAATTTTTAATGAACAACATTGCGTGCTAGACAATCCAATGTCAAAAGGAATCCCAACAAACGCTGTCAGCTAGGGAATTTGATTTGATAAAGGAAGCTCGACCTGGGGAAACTAATTTGAAGGATTGGTTAATCATTTGTCATAACGTTCAGCTAATCGAAGCCGACCAAGTCGAGATTAGATTAATCTCTCAGAGACAGTTAAACTGGGGCAGTTACATCGAGATTCGTGAATCTCTCTAAGAGTTTGAAGTTATTGAAGCATCTTGTATGTCAATTCTTTTGTAAAATCCTCTTGATGATTCCTTCCTACAAGATCATGTAATCTGGGGCAGAAAAGTTTGAAGACTGTTAGTCGCAAGAGCCGTTGCTCACTTGAAGAGGATTGTTATACCATCAATGGGGCAGAAAGATTTTGTTCTCATGATAGTCTTTTGTCAGCTCTCCGATTAAGTTGTTACTTCGGTTGATCTCGGAATTTCCTTTGGTGACTTTTCCTTCAACAAAGAATTCAAGCTCATGATGGCAATCCGAGTAAAGTCATGATGTTGTGTCCTAAATAGATTACTCTCTCCCGGAGAAGGTTGTAACTTTGAAGTGGAACGGTTGATCTTTATAATCATCCCCGTTGATGTCCAATATCTGGTAAAGTTGGCTGGGTATCCGTGTCGAGATGTTTATTTTATCTCCTGTTTTGTTTCGTCTGTTTTGTCAGCATTAACATAAGCATGGCATAAAGCATATGCATAACATCCGTGCATTTTTGCTATCTCTGGTTATTACCTGTTCCTGTTTCACTTTGGTGTTTTTTTCGCCAAGTGACTGGGTTTGTTGTCTCTTTCCAATAGAGTTGTCAGCCCTTAAGCATAAAATGTACATCCTTTCTCAAATTCCCCATGGAGTTTAATCCTCGTGGATGATGGTTGCTTCAGTTATCTTTTTTCTATGATTGGATAAGATGTGTCTCCATTAGAGTTCATTTCTCAATGGTTGGAGTCTTGTTTGACAGTTTCTTTCTAGCTTGGTTTTAGATCGAACTTCGGTCCCTGTCGGTCGCCTAACCTACCTGGACGTGCATTTATTTTGCACTATCTATCAAGAAGAACACTTCGTGTTGCCTTACAATAATAAGTGGCCATATCCTGTGAGAAGCTTATCTTGGGGACGTTGAGGCATGGTTGTGACCAGCATTATTTGAAAAATCCAGTGGATACTGGTATAGTTAATTTGGTGGTGACCAATCATATTTCAAGTAAGACCCGTTGGTAATTGGCATTGAGAAAATCCATGGATGACAAATATTGACAATTTGGTTGTGTATTATTCCAAACTAAGTCACGATAGTTTGATTCCAAGTTCAGGTTTCATACCTTTGGAAGATGTATATTTTCTATTCCAAGTTCAGGTTGTGTACCTTTGGAAGTGTTTGTTTTCATTACAAGGTCAGATTGTGTACCTTTGGAAGTGTTTGTTTTCAGTTGTAGGCCACTCTGCACTTGAGGAGCCTTTATAGAATGTGCTTGATTTTGTTTTTGGATAGTATGCCATTTCTATTTGAGTTGAGTTTGGTTTCTGTTCAGACCAATTTCTATTTTGATTAAAAACTGCATGTGTATGACTATGCCTTGTTGATGATAAGATGACCTCTGCCACAAACTGTTATTGAGTTGCTTTCATAAGAATCAGGCCTTGGTTTCTAGATTCAAAGGCATTTTGGTATTTGCTATCTATGCTGGTAAGATCATTTTGTTTTTGTTCTGTTGCAAGCAATTTTGAGGGATGTCTCATTTGCCACCAGCTTCACCTACTTGCCAATCCATGATAATTGACATTGGACTCCTAACTCATTTGTTTAAGGTGAGAGTTTTTAGATTTGGCAAGGTGATACCAAAATCTGTGGTTGCTATCCAATATCTAGTTTTTAAAGCATGTTGACTTGAGAAGCCTCAAGCTTTGGCTGGCAGGTAGTTGTAGAGTTTATAGGCCAGGGTTATGGTTTTGGAACAGTTTTGGAGGATACTTGTATTGAGGTGATGATGTTGGCTGTTGTGAACCTGTTAGCATTAGGTGGAAATGTGGAGAGGGCTATTACCCCATATGTGTTTGGTTTTGTCTTGATTGAAGCTATGTTGGTTTTGGTTCTGCTACCAGTTGTTCTTGCCACTTTCAATTTCACCATTTGCAACTCACATACTCTTTTTTGCTCTATTGATTTTTGAATGGCATTTCCTGTTGAAACTCATTTATAACACATTTGTAACTTGCTCAAGCCATTTTCTAATCTTCATTGCATCTGTTTTAACTCATTGTGTGTCAAAACGCATCTCAAAGTTTTCAAATGCATGTTCCATCGAATTTCTTTGTATGTACATTATTTGAAAAAATCAACTGCACCAATGTGTTCCTTATGAAAAAAATAAGTGATTTAGACTAAATTTTTGTTAGATTTGGTGGAGGAATAAAAGAGTTATGATCAAAACGTATCTTGAGTTTCCACTTGCCTTGCCTTGATTCTTTGCCCAGAAAATGCGCGCCCTATGGTACACATTTATTTGGGGTGGCAAAATACATGGATGTATCGCCACCCCAGTGGTTAAATGCAATGCCTTAAGTCACTTTTTATTTAATTTTGTGACTTTTCAAGTTTTAATTGTTTTCCTTCTTTTCCCATTACTTTGCATGCGCACGCATGTGGTTGGGTTGGCATGACTTCAGGTCCATAACTCCAAGGGCGTGGGTTCAATACTTGGTGTGGGCACTTCTATGTTTTTTAACACTTGGTTCATTTATTTTATTCAATTTCATTCAATTTTCAATTTATCATAACTTCTTCAATTTTTGTCATTTTGGATTGCTTCTTTTTGCATTAGCTTTTTATTTGTTCATATTTTCATGTAGTACATTAATATTCTAAAAATCTCTTTTTGAAAAACAACTTTGCATTGAAAACGTTCATGTTTCTTTTAGGGTTTTTACCCTCTTAATCATTTCAAACTTTTGATTTATTTTTCTTAAGTTGGTTGTTGTGATGCGAGCTTTTGTCAAACCCTTTGTATGTAATTGCAATTACTTTTTGCTTGTGAGAATTATGTTTGATTCATTTGATTTCCATCCCCATGAAGTTATACTTGTTTGCATTGGTCGTAACCATATATTTTATTCATTTTTGCTTGCCTATCGTAATACGCTTGCATGTTTTGGTCGTAACCATATATTTTATTCATCTTTGCTTGCCTATCGTAATACGCTTGCATGTTTTGGTCGTAACCATATACTTTAATCATCTTTTCTTGCCTATCATAATACGCTTGCATGCCTTGGCTGTAACCATGTCTCTTATGTTCATCCTGTTTGATGTTCATGCTTTGTTAAGTTTAGTTTCCCCAAGTGATGGAACTCTTTAGTTCTCATCCAAGTTGCCTCTCTTCTATCTTTCCAAAGGAAAGTCTCTCTGTTGACCTTTGGGTCATAGACAACTTATCACCTTCTCTCGACTTTGTCAAGTCATCTACACTTAGTTAAGTTAGAACCTGTCCTTTAGACTTTGCTTAAGTCTAAGAAGCCTACCCCTTGTTAGGAGTGCTCTTTCAATTAGAACTTAGGATAGAGTTTGTTAACTCTATGTAAGAATCATGGAGATGATTACTTACTTCCCTTTCTTGAGTGTTCAACATAGATCTAGAGAGTTTCCTTAAACTCTACACAAGCATTGCAATGTTTGTTCCCCTTTGAACCTTGATCATAATCAAGTGTTCTTCAACCCTAGTGAGGTGAACTACGATTACTCTTATTCTATCCTAGTTAGGATAGGTAGGTAGAAGACGCTATGTCTTTGCGAGCAAACTTAGTGTATATATCTTTAGGTTTTAACCTACACCAATCCCAATCCATAGCAAACACGTAACAAACTTAGCATACAAACAAACAAAAGGTTCCTGTAGAGTACTACAGATGTTTAGGATGTGAAATACCTACCCTATGCATAACCAACCCCTGATCCCCGAATCTCTTAGCTTTGTTGTCACATCACGCAAAAGGTTCTTTCTTTCTTTAGACCTTTCCTTTGGATAAATTAAAGTCCGGTTGTGAATTCAATGAATTAAATATTTAAGTTAATCAATAGCTTGGTATCACGATTCTCACCGCAACAGTACGGTATCCTTGTTTTCACTATTTAGTACTTATCCATTTAGCATTAGCCTAGCAACCTTGTGCTTTGATTGTTTTTGTCGTGCCTACGAGTCAAGTGTTGCATGTACTATTTTATTTCTGTTGGGAGTTTGCTTGAGGACAAGCAAAAGTCTTAGTGTGGGAGAGTTTGATAACATGATTTTGTATCGTATTTTTAGGCTCGCGTTGCGCATTTTAGGTCCAAGTTTTTATCGAGACTTTTGCATTTTATTGTGTTCTTACTCTCTTTTTATGTTATTAGGTGTTTTCGTCGAGATCCTAGAAGAAATCAAGAAAAGAAGTGAAAGAGAAGAAAAATCCAGCTAGAACAGCAAAAATCAGCCAGATCTGCCAACCTTTCTGATATGGCGCTCGCCACCTCCAAATGGCATTCACCATCTGCCTCCTGAACGCCACCATGCATCCATAGAGACCATGGCGCTCACCATGGGCACCACGACGATCGCAGTATAGTTCGCAGGAGCAGTTTTAACTGCAGAATTCAATTTTTGAGCAGTTGCTAGCAGTTTTCTTTTCCCTCCAAGTTTAGAATTCGAATTGGAAGTTATTCAACTGCATTTTCCTCTATAAATAGACCTGTTGAGAGGGAAATTTAGGGAGATCCAACCCGAGCGAAAGCGTTGCTGAATATTTTAAGACTTTTAACCACATATTCACTTTCCAAAGCAAAATTGATCACACCGAGGAATTGTTGCAGTATTGTACTAATATTTTCGTCGCGCTACTGTATACTTGGATCAAAGATTATTAAAGTTTGTTTTTTTGTTTAGTCCATTACAATTTATAGGTTCTTATTTTTCTGTTTTTACTGCATTTTATTTCTACGTGTCTGCAACTTAACTTATTTTCGTAAAAACCAAAAACTAATATTTTCTTAAAATCAATTCAATATGCATGTTATAATTTTCAGAATTGTTAACATGTTAGGATTAGAATTCATTATGTCCGGCTAAATTAAGTAGAGACCGTCTTATGAGGACCGTCGTAACCGGCGGAACTACATAGTTATAATAGGTACGAAATTGTGAATGCATGCCATTTTGGTTGTAATCTCTAAGTCTAATTTAAGTAGCTTTGTCACGAGAGTGAGAGGTTATTTAATATTGTTTCGTCACGAGAGTGAGAAGCAAATAAATGTTTAAGCCAAGATCCGCGAGAGCGTGAGGAGTGAACCGGATAGTGGAAATTAGGCATCACTATCTAAATACAGCGAGAGCGCTTTAGATGTTGATTAAGATATTATTGGCTTTCAAAGAGTAATTCTTAGTTACCGGGCGAGCGAGAACAAAATCTTGGGATTAAGAAGTATGACTTAGTTAAGACTGCGAGAGCGTGAGGCGGAGCCTTTAAGTTGGTATGTCCTACGGAATAGGCATGTAGACATAATTAGCACCCTTTATCTACAAGGTCCCTTAGGTGCACGGAAATCATATTTCGGGCTCATTTTAGTATTATTTTCAGATCTTAGATTTCAGCCCCGTAATTAGTGTTAACTCCTGTTTAACTCAAGCATTAGCTTTGCACAACAACCATTGATAATATTAGTTTGATTATCTTTCCTTGTAGGTTCGACAACCTTTTTAAGACTACACGATCAACTGTATGCTTGCATATTTATCCGTCAGTATCGACTCGATCAGTGCTCTATTGTAAGCCCCTTTTGGTTCGTTTGCCATATTCTAAAAAGTTATATGTGAAGCACGTAGTGAACCGGCGCTCCTCATACCACTTGTTAGATGAAGACAATGATTTAGAAGGTGGGTTGAATAGATCATTAATTCTTTTACAGAGTCAACGCTTATGATAAATTGTTTTTAAAACTTTTAAGCGGAAGTGGCCGAGGAACTACTATCGTCTAAATGAACCGTTACCAAAAAGATCGGATATGTAATACGCCTATATGGAATATTGATTCTGATGAGAAACCAAATCAAAAGTTTGAACACATATCAATATAATTTTATTCACTCAAAGTTGTTCAATTTATGATGCCTTGTGAAAAATAAACTCAAGTTGAAAAGCAGCCCAAAAGGTTTGGGTTCAAGCAATTTGTCGAACCCTTGGTGTGCGAAGCACTTCAAGTAAAATTCACTAAGTAAATGTAGTGCTAAGCTTTTCTAAATACGTTTTCTAAATATGTTTCAGCACTACACTATATCAGAATTTTAATCAAGCAATTTGATTATACACAAATGTAAAAATTCAGAAATGAAAAATAGCAAAAAGAGAGAACAACACCAACTATATCAGAATTTTAATCAAGCAATTTGATTGTACACAAATGTAAAAATTCAGAAATGAAAAATAGCAAAAAGAGAGAACAACACCAACTTGTTGAGGCAGTTCCCCCGTCGTCCTCGCTCGGGGTACGTCTGCCCTCAATTCTTAAAATAGAATTGAGACCTGTATAAAACTTGTTACAAATTGTTTGTATAAGAGAAGCAATAGAAATCAAACACTCAATCCTAGTTGTTAATGCTGAAACTATGTCTTTTCTCCCCTTGATTCAAGATGAATCAAGTCCTTCGAATGTGTTGAATAAACCTATGATTCCAGCTACACATTTGAACCACCCAATGGTCTTCAAATCTTTAGCCCGACTGATTTCAATATGACACAATTCGAACCCAAATCTTCCTTCTACAATCCTCCGGTTACCGCTACTAGATTTACAGAACCACCCATTCTTCAATCACCTTCGCTTGGTTGAATCTGTGAAGAAACGATTTATGAAAAACCCCCCAAAATCCAAGATTCTTGGAGGACAAAACCTTAATGGTTTTATTCAAGAAAAACCCACCGATCTCTCAACCCAAACCCGATACAAATATCCTATGTTTGGATGTTATCACCTCAATAATGCAGAATGATCAACAAAAATGGTTATGTGTATTTGTTAAGAAAATGAAAGAAAGAGGATGAAGATGATGTGAGAAAAATCAGTGTCTATTTTCACTTTGATGAGAGAAAAATCAGTGTTTATTTTAACTTTTCTTGTTGTTGATAAGAATGAGCCAAAAACAATATATATGTGAAGCTAGGACCAAGTAAAAAACATAACAGCCATTTGAAAGTCAAACATATCAGAAAATAGAGTGACACGAGCAAATGGTCGACCTAAAGAAAAGGGACGGTCGACCTGAGCACTCCCACTTTCAAAATTATGTAGAAATTGACTCTTTGCATCGACCAGAACAGGTCTATGCATCAACGCAAAACTGTCCAGAATTGACAAATTGAAATGCTAATAGTATGAGTCGACCAGAGGGTCGACGCGAGTCCTCCTAAGAGCAAATCCTTAAAATTCACTTTGTATGAGTTGACCTAAGCAGGGCTTTGAATCGACTCAAAGGTTCAGAACATTCAAAAATGCTATTTTTGACATGTCTTGCTACACCTAAGCACTTCTAATGCATATCTAAGTCTACCAACGTGATCAAACTCGCACAAAACACATATAATGCTTTTCTATATGAATAGACACATGTTTTTGATAAATGCTTGTACACGAGAGAACTATGAATGCATATGCAACTCGATGATACCGTCCAAAGTACAAATTACTAACTAGATATGTTTTGACATCATTAAAACAAATATTGAGAGAAATTGCCCTCACAACTTCCTTATATCTCAAAATCGACAAACAGTCAGAAGATAACACATAGATCTATCATAGTCAATTCGATCAATCATTGCTACTGCTTCAATTCCTCGAATTCCAAATCTCCAATTCCCTTGAGAACTCCATAAAATAAAAAAAGGAAGAATTTTTGATCAAGATCTAGGGTTATGCTGGGGTTTGAAGGCAATTTTCGTGAATGTTAGGCCATAGATTCACAATCCATCCTCCAATCTAACATCACCTATACTCCCACCGCCACCATGGTACTTACCGCAATGACATCAAAAGATGCCACAAGTTCATATTTAATGTCGATCATCATTCTAGTATTGATCTACCTCCAAAAGGCACCACAAGATTTCCACTTGATGCACTAGGGTCTCCCCATAGAGAATCACAGAGCTGAGGTCCGCCAACCATGCCCGAAGAAAGATATCATGTACTTAAGTTGCAAGGAGACCAATGGTAAAAACCTTAAACCGCCGAACAACGTCCTTGTTCCAAAGGAAATTATAGACGGGAAGAGTAACTCTGACTCCTCCTACGGAAGTCGGAGAGGCGGACCTTTCAAGGAACGTCGACAATGCTCGACCATCATATTGGATCCGAAAGAAGTCGATCAACATTCCAGATCAACCATAGGCAGACCCCCAACCTCCTATGGATTAAGTGAGATAGATATCCACTCTGAAATAGGAAGGAAGTTAGAGTATTTTGGCCACAATGATTAGAAAAAGCCTCGCCGAAGCATTATACAGAGCAATTCGACAAGCCTAAAGTTTCAACGGTCGCCCTAAAACCACATCCTCAGAAAATCCGACCATCCAACTACATATTGATAAGAAAATAAATAACACACACACACACACACACACACACACACACACACACACAAATATACACACGCGCGTGCGCGCTCACGCATGTAACACCCCCTTCTATACCCCCAAATAAAAAATAAAACAATTAAGCAGGTATTCAAAATTTCATCAGAGTAACATTTTAAACATGGTATAAAAGAGACATGCCACATCATACACCAAAACATACAACACCTGCTTTATAAAAGACATGCAACAGTGGGGTAGCTATTAACAGAGGAACTTCGTCCTTACACCCACATTTCAATATTTAGAATTAAAAGCGGAAAATCTAAACATTGAATCATTTAAACATGTAATCATATAATTTACATATCACCAAGTTTGATTCACAATATCATCATGTTACAAAACATCTGCCAACAAATATATATACATAATGTATCCCAAAAGAATGTTATACAAGCCTAACTACCCGGTGCTACATATCAGAGCGAACCGACCAAAAGAATGAAGCTATACTTCACAAAAAGGATCTCCAGCCATCCTAATCTGCAATGCCTCATAGAGCATTACAAAATAGCAGAAGGGTGAGAAATATTACCATAATAATCAATGCATATAATCATATATATATTCGTAAACATAATAATACATATATTTCACATTCTCACCACTCCTCATCACAATCATCATATGCATCAAAATATATGCATAAACCAATAATGGATAATCGCCAAACATGTTTCATCATGTACAAATCCATAATTCTCGACTCAATCATCCATACACAACCGTTCTCTCCTATCACGAATCACTTCCACACCATGTGGTTTATACAACTCGTCACTCTCATAATTCTCTATTCGAGACTATGGTACATCGCTCATACCCCACCAGGAACAACCTCTCAGTTATTCTAGCCCGGTGTTTACGTTACTAGGAACGACACATAGTCATACTACCCTAGTAACTACTCCACTAGGAACGATATCAAATCATTCTACCCCAGTGTGTTTCACATTCATACCTCATTAGGAACGACATCAAGTCATTCTACCCCAATGAGTCTCACACTAGGAACGACATCGTTAGCCATTCTATCCCAGTGCGTACCAACACTTGTACTGCATTAGGAACAACATCAAGTCATTCTACCCCAATGCATACAAGCACTCATATCTCATTAGGAACGACATCAAGTAATTCTACCCCAATGAGCGTCTCACTAGGAACGATATCACATCATTCTACCATAGTGAGTTCCACACTAGGAATGACATCATTAGCCATTCTACCCTAGTGCACCAATACTTACGCCTCATTAGGAACAACATCTAGTCATTCTACCCTAATAATCTCGCCACTAGGAATGATATATCATCATTCTACCCTAATACATACCTCACCGACCTCACATCTATCACACAATGTACACATATTTGCAATATGTTCCCATGCATTCACAATATCGCGCCAATGGCAACGAATTCAATCATATTCCTCATGCATTTAATCAGTTCAAATAATGCATCATAATCGCCAAACGACCACAATTCATAATTCATCTCACCATCTAGGATTCACGCCATACGGCTACCCACAGCACATCACAACAACATAACTATTCAATTCCAACAAGGATTGAATACACCCGAACCACACAATCAACATTGGATGGAACCACAAGAAGAACAAAATGTTGTCACGTTCGCTACTGGCTCGCCTAGAGAGTACCTAGGGAACATTCTCTACCTGTTCGCCTAGCGAACAAGCTAGCGAACACAAACAGAAGCCACTGGAAGGCTTCGCTACCAGTTCGCCACAGCGAGGCCCTAGCGAGCAACTCGCTACCTCGCTCGCTACTAGCGAGGAGGTCCAAATCCATTATGTCCCAAGTCTGGGACTGTTGGCCACAGGCTCGCTAGGAGAGGACCTAGCGAACGTTTGCGACTTGCTCGCCTAGCGAACAAGGTAGCGAGTGTCTGCGAACACCAAACTCCAAACTGTCCAGAATTCATCTAGAGCTCCCGATTCACCCGATTCCAACCAAACTCGTTCCAGTAGACTTAGCCTAACATATATCGACTAATCTACATCATCCCTTCCAGATTCTAACCTATAAAACTCAGTTTCTACCGATTAAACTCATTTCGACCTAAAATGGAAAAATGGAGAAAACATCCAAACAACTCATACAATCCATACACAATCATATACATTAACAAGATGATGATATTTCACACCCTTACGTTGATGAAATTGATAGCCAAGAGGTGTTCTTGATGAATCCAAGCTTTTCCTCTTTTCTTTCCAATTTCCTTATATACCTATCCACTCTATTTCCATCATCATATTCTCAAATATCTACCAATTTCTTTCAATAATAATTCAATAATTAAAAATAAGTAAATTATTTAATGTGAATAATTAATTATTGAAAATTGGGCTGTTACAACCCTCCCCCACTTAGAAATTTTCGTCCTCGAAAATGTTACCTGATTCAAACAACTCTGGATATGACTCTCTCATCTTGCTCTCAAGTTCCCAAGTAACATTTCCACCAGTCGGTCCTCCCCAAGCGACCTTCACCAAAGCAATCTCTTTACCTCGAAGTTGCTTCAACTCCCGATCCTCTATCCGTATAGGTGATGTCTCCACAGTCAGGTTATCTCTCACCTGCACATCATCTACTTGGACTACATTAGACGGATTCGTAATGTATTTCCTCAACTGAGATACATGGAACACATCATGGAGATTAGCAAGAGACGACGGTAAAGCAACACGATAGGCTACCTATCCTATCCTCTGCAAAATCTAATAAGGACCAATGAAATGTGGCGTCAACTTGCGCGACTTCAATGCCCTACCAACACCAGTCATCGGAGTGACTCGAAGAAACACATGATCTCCCTCTTGAAATTCAAGTGCTTTCCTCCTCTTGTCATGATAACTCTTCTGACGACTCTGAGAAATCCTCATCTTCTCTTGAATCATCTTAATCTTATCTGTAGTCTGCTGGACTATCTCCGGTCCAACTACAAGACTTTCTCCCGAATCATACCAACACAATGGCGTCCTACACCTTCTACCATACAAAGCCTCGAACGGTGCCATACCAATACTCGAATGAAAACTGTTGTTGTAAGTAAATTCAATCAAAGGTAAGTAGCTATCCCAAGCTCCACCCTTCTCTAACACACAAGCTCTCAAAAGATCCTCAAGTGACTGAATCGTCCTCTCAGTCTGACCATCGGTCTGCGGATGATAAGCTGAACTCAAACGCAACTTTGTACCCAAAGCACTTTGCAAACATTCCAAAAATCTCGAAGTAAACCTTGGATCTCTATCCGACACAATACTAGACGGAATACCATGCAAGCTGACAATCCTCTCAATGTACAGCTTTGCCAATTTCTCCAACGGGTAATCCATTCGCATAGGAATAAAGTGAGCAGATTTAGTCAATCTGTCCACAATAACCCAAATGGCTTCAAAATTATTCGGCGTCCTCGGTAAACTAGACACAAAATCCATAGAAATACTAACCCATTTCCACTCAGGAATAAACAACGGCTTCATCAAACCCGACGATTTCTGATGTTCAACCTTTGACTTCTGACAAGTCAAACAAGAATACACAAACTCGGCAATATCCTTCTTCATACGAGGCCACCAAAATACTTTCCTCAAATCTTGGTACATCTTAGTAGCACCCGGATGAATACTCAATCCACTACGATGCCCTTCCTCAAGAATACTCTTCTTCAGCTCAACAACATCAGGAACACAAACTCTATCACGACATCTCATAATACCATTTTCATCAATCCGAAAATCACCGCCTTGGCCTTGATTGATCAAAGTCAACCGATCAACTAAACTCAAATCAGATTTATGGAAAATCACGAACAATTGGTAAAGCATCAATTGCTCCACTTTCACCAACCCTCAAGGTTGCCAACAACATAAACACCTTAGCACCTTCATGCACTGATTCCTTCACTTGCTTAGCAGATAAAAACAAATCTCCTTCATCACCAGATTCAGGAAAAATAACTGTTTTGTCAAAACAGTTAATATAGACCCGATTGAATTCTAACCAATTCATCCCAAGAATAACATTAATTTGATCTAAGGGAAGACACACTAAATCAACTCCAAAGTCTTTACCAAAGATACTCAACAGACAATTCAAACACACACACGAAGTAGTAACCGAACCCATTGCAAGAGTATCAATAACCATACCACCACTCATAACCGACAACTCAAGATTCAACCTCTTAACACAATCAAAAGAAATAAAAGAATGTGTAGCTCCAGTATCAATTATAGCGATCAAAGGTATATCGTTTATGAAACACGTACCTCAGATCAATCGATCTTCACTAGCAGTCTCAGACCCTGACAGAGCAAACACTTTCCCATTTCCTTGAGTCTTATTTGGTTTGTCACACATGGTACTAATGTGTCCTTGCTCACCACAGTTGTAGCAAGTCACACTCGCACCGCTTCTGCACTCAAAAGCCTTGTGGCTTGGCTTGCCACACTTGAAACATTTCTGCTCAACACCTGTGCACTCAAAAGAACGATGTTCAACAACACCACATCTAAAACACTTCACCGGAGTGGAAGCTCCTCCCCCACTTGGCTTCTTGCCGTAACCAGCTTTTTGTTTCCCCTTATCGGTAGGAGTCACATACGGCTTTCCTCGGAATTGACCTTTTCCCTTCTTATCACTTAAACTCTTGTAGTGACTAGACCGAGCTCTACTATCTTCATCATAGATCCTACTCTTATTCACCAACTCATAAAATCGCCTAATTTCCTGATAACCAACAACTTGCTTAACTTCTGGCCTCAAACCATTCACAAACTTGAGACACTTGGATCTCTCAGCATTAGCAGTGTTGTAATGAGGACAAAACTTAATCAATTCCTCAAATCTTGCCGCATACTCGGCTACAGTTGAGTTACCCTGCTTTAGCTTAAGGAATTCAATTTCCTTCTTACCACGCACATCTTCCGAAAAATACTTCTCCAGAAATGTCTCTCTAAAGATTTCCCAAGTAACCACAATCTCATCCTCTTCCAACCTTTGGCGAGTATTACCCCACCAATCCTCAGCATCCTCTTCGAGCATATGAGTGCCAAACTGCACCTTCTGTGCATCTGAACAATTCATAACCCGAAAGATCTTCTCAATTTATTTCAGCCAAACTTGTGCTTTATCAGGTTCATGGGTTCCCTTGAAAATCGGTGGATTGTTCCTTTGGAACCTCCCCAAAGCACGAAACTCATCTTCGGCGTTGTTTCCAACATTCACATTGGCTTGAAGATTCTGTCCAATCACTCCAGCCAACATCGCCAAAGCCTCAGCAATCGCTTCGTCATTCCTCCCTACAACCATTGTTCTTGATTTCCACAACAAATCCTCGTTAGAACAACCATATTGATAGTGCTACACACACCTACCAAATGCATAAGGGAATGAACACGCATAAACAACTTGGTCAACATGACCGACCTGCTCTGATACCACTAATGTAACACCCCCTTCTATACCCCCAAATAAACAATAAAACAATTAAGCACATATTCAAAATTTCACCAGAGTAACATTTAAAACATGGTATAAAAGAGACATGCCACATCATACACCAAAACATACAACACCTGCTTTATAAAAGACATGCAACAATGGGGTAGCTATTAACAGAGGAACTTCGTCCTTACACCCACATTTCAATATTTAGAATTAAAAGCGGAAAATCTAAACATTGAATCATTTAAACATGTAATCATGTAATTTACATATCACCAAGTTTGATTCACAATATCATCATGTTACAAAACATCTGCCAACAAATACATATA
This sequence comes from Lathyrus sativus, assembly GCA_963859935.3. NCBI lineage: Eukaryota > Viridiplantae > Streptophyta > Magnoliopsida > Fabales > Fabaceae > Lathyrus > Lathyrus sativus. The sequence continues at coordinate 149,313,641 of OZ012740.1, read as the reverse complement.
CATAATGTATCCCAAAAGAATGTTATACAAGCCTAACTACCCAGTGCTACATATCAGAGCGAACCGACCAAAAGAATGAAGCTATACTTCACAAAAAGGATCTCCAGCCATCCTAATCTGCAATGCCTCATAGAGCATTATAAAACAGCAGAAGGGTGAGAAATATTACCATAATAATCAATGCATATAATCATATATATATTCGTAAACATAATAATACATATATTTCACATTCTCACCACTCCTCATCCCAATCATCATATGCATCAAAATATATGCATAAACCAATAATGGATAATCGCCAAACATGTTTCATCATGTACACATCCATAATTCTCGACTCAATCATCCATACACAACCATTCTCTCCTATCACGAATCACTTCCACACCATGTGGTTTATACAACTCATCACTCTCATAATTCTCTATTCGAGACTATGGTACATCGCTCGTACCCCACTAGGAACAACCTCTCGGTTATTCTACCCCGGTGTTTACGTTACTAGGAACGACACATAGTCATTCTACCCTAGTAACTAATCCACTAGGAACGATATCAAATCATTCTACCCCAGTGAGTTTCACATTCATACCTCATTAGGAATGACATCAATTCATTCTACCCCAATGAGTCTCACACTAGGAACGACCTCGTTAGCCATTCTACCCCAGTGCGTACCAACACTTGTACTGCATTAGGAACAACATCAAGTCATCCTACCCCAATGCATCCAAGCACTCATATCTCATTAGGAACGACATCAAGTCATTCTACCCCAATGAGCTTCTCACTAGGAACGATATCACATCATTCTACCCCAGTGAGTTCCACACTAGGAATGACGTCATTAGCCATTCTACCCTAGTGCACCAATACTTACGCCTCATTAGGAACAACATCTAGTCATTCTACCCTAATGATCTCGCCACTAGGAATGATATCTCATCATTCTACCCTAATACGCACCTCATCGACCTCACATCTATCACACAATGCATACATATTCGCAATATGTTCCCATGCATTCACAATATCGCGCCAATGGCAACGAATTCAATCATATTCCTCATGCATTTAATCAATTCAAATAATGCATCATAATCGCCAAACGGCCACAATTCATAATTCATCTCACCATCTAGGATTCACACCATACGGCTACCCACAGCACATCTCAACAACATAACTATTCAATTCCAACAAGGATTGAATACAACCGAACCACACAATCAACATTGGATGGAACCACAAGAAAAACAAAATGCTGTCACGTTCGCTACTGTCTCGCCTAGCAAGTACCTAGCGAACATTCGCTACCTGTTCGCCTAGCAAACAAGCTAGCTGTTAGGGACCAATTGGTAGTAATTTTTATATATTTTATAAGTCCCTTTTTACCAATTTCTTATTAAATTCACACAAGTTTTTATCACAATTTAGTAAAACATTCAATTTTAGTTATTTTGTTTTGTTCGAATAGATATTTCACTTTTTCTTTAAGTCTTGTAGAATTTTTGTCAAGAAAAGAATGATTGCATAAAAGGAACTCCGGAGCAATACTTGAAGAACAAAGTCGGCAAAGGCAACGCAAAGCAACAAAGCAAGCAATTATGTTTTTGACAGTTCGCGCCGTGAACTGAGTGCATTTCAGCCACATGCAAAGTAATGACACATGTCCTGTCTTGGAAGTAAAACCACTTTTTGTAGGGTGGCGCCCTATAGGCTATTTATTGCACTTTTACCTTGCATGTTGGACATAATCATTCCACCTTTTAGTCTTAGCATCTCTTAGGTTTGTAGAATATCTATGAGAGATTTTGGAAGAGATTTTTCTTGTTCTTGGCGAGTTTTGGCATGCAAGAAGAAATTCTTGAAGAAGTTTCCATGGAATCAATGAAGATTATGAGTAGCTAAACTTCTTTCTTGTCAAGCTTGAGGTAGTAGCTATCCTATGTTGTTTATGTAACATTACTATCATTGCATGTAAACAAACTACATTTGATATAAGGAATTATATTTTCTCTTTACATTGAAAATTCAGAATTAAATTATTGTTGAGAAATATAGTTTGATTCTTGACATAAGATATTTTTCCAAGTAAAGAATAAATTGTAGAGATAGATTTATTCACTACTTTTATATTGTGTTAAACATTCAAGATTATTATATCAATAGTTAGATGGAGAGATTGTCTAAGGATTTATATAGTAACCATCACAATTTTATTTAGACATAAATATTATTGAGAGGACACTTGAATTTTATCATTGGAGTTTGAATGCATGCATGTGATATTAAGAACATATAAAGAACAAAGATAGTGAAACTCAATCTTGACAAGACTTCTAAACTCTATTCTAAAATCAATTTTATTGTCTTAATTTTCTTATAAGTAAAAAGAATACTTTAGTCATAAACAAACAATTCGAATACCTTTTGAACTTACAACAATCGAAATTATAGAACGGCGGTAGTAACACAAATCTCTGTGGATACGATATTAAAAATATTTGTCGGGAATATACTTTTCAACAAATTGGCTCTGTTGTCGGGGATTGGTGTCGATATTACATGCATTGCAATAATTAATTGTTCTAAGTTCTTGTTTTTATTTTTATTTCTATCACTCTTGTGTTTCACTTGGTTTGTTAGTTTTGTAGATTCTAGTGCATGCGAGAAAAAGCCACCGAGGAGCAATTTCAATTCGACCCCGAAATTGAAAGAACAATCCGAAGGCTTAATAGCAAGACACAAAGGAGAAAGAAACTAGCCGACTAAAGGAATCGGAGAGAAGAAGCAACAAATTCTGCACTTGCTCAAATTGAAGAGGAAGTTGTAGAAACCGTTGAAGGGAGTATGGGTGACGACGCTCGTACCGAAATGTCCGCTAATAGTCCAAGGCGGACAACTCAATTTGCTCGAGGCGGAAGGAATACGGAGATGAAGACCGGAATCCTTCAACTTCTTTATGCAAATCCGTTCACCGGAATGGATCATGAAGATCCGTACAACCATCTCATCAAATTTTATGAGATTGCGGGTTCTACGGGAGTAGATGAAGCAAGTGAAGAAAACTTATTCAAGAGGATGTTTCCACACTCATTGGTGGGAAAAGCAAAAGAGTGGTACCTTGATCAACCAACAAGAGTGATGACGGATTGGAATTTGTTAGAAGAAATATTTTTAGAGAGATATTACCCTCAATCCCGATTCATGGAAGCCAAAACGGCTATTTCGGTATTCACATAAGGAAGCAACAAGTCTCTAAACGAGGCTTGGGAAAGATTCAAATCCATGTTGAGGAAATGCAAAGGTCATGGTTTTGATGATCTCACACAAATTCACATTTTTCTCAACGGACTCCAAACATCACAAAAGACACTCTTAGACGCTACCGCAGGTGGTTCTCTTATGTCAAAGAATACGGAGGAAGCAAAAACCATTATTGATCAAATGGCACTCAACGATCGACAGAGTCAACACGACCATAGTCCTTCACAAAGGAAAGCGGGAGTTCTTGAGTTGAATACCAACGATGCCATACTTGCTCAAAACAAGATACTTTCTCAACAAGTGGAGCTGCTCACTCAACAAATGTCCAAACTCCCACAACAATTGAAGGAGATTCATGGAACACAAGTTAGACATCAAGTGGCAAGTTGTGAACTTTGTCAAGGAGATCATCCAACCGGATTTTGTCCCCCGTTTCAAGAGGAAGTAAGCTATGTCAACAATCAAGGTCAAGGTTACCAAAGATATCCCCCACAACACAATAACACTTCTCAAAGGAACAACCAAGGCTACCAACAATCAAGATTCAACAACCAGAATTTTCAGCAAGAAAATCCATATCAAAGTCCAAACACACAAGTCCAACAATCACAAGGCGGAAGTTCCAAGTTAGAAGATGCGCTTGCACAATTCATACAAGCTTCCATGGCAAGTCAAAAAAGCAATGAAGCAGCAATCAAAAACTTGGAGACTCAAGTAGGCCAACTTGCAAAACAATTGGCAGAACAACAAGCAAGTCCATCGTTCTCCGCCAACACTCAAACTAATCCAAGAGAGCATTGTAAAGCAATATTTACAAGAAGCAGTACAGTGGAGGATGATACAAATATCATAGCTGGAAACCAAGAGGAGAAAGTGTTGGAAGCTCAAAATGATGAGGAGAAAAATTTATCTCATGTCACGCCGCGCCAGAGCTTTGCGCCACAAACTGTACAAAACAGAATCATGAGGGTAATGTTCAGAAAGAGTCAAAGTTGAAGAACAAAAGAGGGGGAAAAGGTGTGAGTCATGTTCCAGCCCAACACTTACCTTACCCGCACGCACCATCAAGGAAGGACAATGCAAGGCATTATGCACGGTTTAGGGATATACTCAAGCAACATCAAATTAGTATTCCATTCACCGAAGCGTTAGAACAAATGCCAAAATACGCAAAGTTCTTGAAAGATAGTCTCACAAAAAAGAAGAGGTATACTGAAGATGAAACAGTTTTACTTGATGCACGGTGTAGCGCCATAATTCAAAAAAACATCCCAAGGAAGGAGTCTGATCCGGGCCGAGTAGTTTTACCGATGACCATTGGAGATACGTACACTGGCAATGGTTTGGTTGATCTAGGATCCAACATCAATCTAATTCCCTTATCTATTGTCAAAAGGTTAGGGAACATTGAGATGAAGTCTACAAGAATGACTCTCCAACTAGCCGACAAGTCCACCACTTCACCATACGGAGTTGCTCAAGATATGCTAGTCAAGGTAGACAAGTTCTTCTTCCCGGTGGATTTTGTGGTAGTAGACATGGATGAGGATCGTGATGTTCCTTTAATTCTCGGAAGGCCATTCATGAAGACAGCCCGGATGGTGATTGACATTGATGATGGTCTCATGAAAGTGAGAGTGCAAGATGAAGAAGTAACTTTTAATCTTTTTGAAGCCATGAAGCATCCTAAAGATAAGCACGATTCCTTCCGAATCGATGTAATCAAGGAGGAAATCATTGAAGTTGCAAATCAAGTCCATCTTTCTAGTCCCTTGGAGAGATCTCTTATAGGAGCTTACAACGTCTCAACCGAAAAGGAGGAAAAAGAAATTGCGGAAATTTTGTGTGAATTAGGATCTTGTGGAGAGATCACCTCTCATGAAGAAAAAATTGAGGAGTTGGATGAGAAGAAGAAAGTGGAAGAATCAAAGTTGGAATTGAAAATGCTACCCCCACATTTGAAGTATGTTTTATCCACCCAAGAGGAGCAGACATTGACACAAGTGCTGAAAAAGAATGAAGGGGCAACTGGATGGGTGTTATCGGATTCAAAAAATTTTCAAAATCCTGAGCAGTTCGCGCCGCGACCACCCTTCGCTCCGTGAACTGAGAAAAGTGTGCATTATGTTTTTGACAGTTCACGCCGCGACCACCCTTCGAGTCGCGAACTGAAGCGAAAAAAAAAATTTCCCCTATTTCTTTTTACTCACTCTCCTCTCACACCAACCATCGTCAAACCCCATTTATCACTCTTTGCTTATGCAAATTGGCCTGAGGGCAGGCCATCTTTTATGGGGGGGGGGGGGGGGGCAGGAAGCAGTAGCCACGCTCCAGGCACAGACCAAGATGCACAGATGGAAGATGTTTTAGGAACTGCGGGAGGTGGTGAAGATGATGAAGAAGAGTGAAGATCTTATGTGGTAGTAGTTATATATTTTTTATGTTATTTTAGTTTTGTTATTTTAATTTCGTTTTTGCATTATGTGCATTGGTGGCTCTAGTTTCACCACTAGACTTGTTGTTGGATGCATTTCTATTTTGTGACTTTTAAATTGTGTGTTTTTAAAAAACCTTTGTGGTATACCCTATTTTTTTTATAAACTTTTTGTTTAATTGTCTCTGTGCTTGAGTGAGTTGAAGGAACCAAGAGGATTGCAACGAACAAGTTGGGAAAATTTGAGTGGTGATGATAAGAACCAGCTGTCGACACTTCAAGGTACACCTTATTTTTATTTTTAGACTTTATATGAATAATTTAATGGTGTGTTACAAATTTTTTATCATAAAATTCCTTGAGTTACATGTTTACTTTGAATCAAATTAGGACCTAACCAATTGTGAGGTAACCTTTCATTATACACTAAAATGCGGGAGACCGACAATTTCTTTTCAACTCATTCTTATCATGCTAAATCATACATTAATCTAATTTTTGAGAAAACATTTTTGAAAAGGATAGAGGCAATCTTTGTTTTTGAGAAAAACCATTTGGCCAAAGAAAGTAAAAACCTTGTGAGGAGTGATCCGTAGTAAAACCCCTTTTGAGCCTATAGTAGGATCCATCTAAAGTATAAATTTAAATACCATTGTTAATATGGTAAATGGATCCTAAATTCTTTCATTTCAAGTGAACCTAAACCAAAGTTGGTCACATGTTGATTTTTGCCTATGTCTAAGTAGAGAGCTTGATTGCATCAACTATGGTCAAAATGATAAAGTTGGGGAGAAAACATAATACATCACCTTGAAAACATTAGAGCTAACAAAAAAAAAAGAAAAATGAAAAGAAAAAGCTCATGGTGGTGTGTTATCAAAAAATAATAATAATAATAATAATAATACTTTTGTTGAATAAAAGGAAATGCTCTCTTAGAATAGGCAATCTCTAATTGAGTATTGTGATCATATCCTTTCTCTTTAACCAGAACCACATTACAACCCTTAAAAGACCTCTTGATTCTCAAGATTTTTCATGATTTAGTGTATGTAGTGATGAACGCATGATTTGAGTTGATGTTGATTTAATTGTTCGGATGAGTGTAAGAAAACCCTTATGATTATTCATCATCACTATGATGTGTGTGTAGTTTTGATTCAATTTTGACATGTATCACTTGGAATTTCTTGGTATAATTTTTGTAGCCAACCATTATTTTTATTCATGTTTTGTCTAATTTTGAAAGTAGGTGTATCATAAGAGTGTTGTATGTTTTTGAACCATTTGAATATCATCCTCTAGCACTTGTTCATTCCTTGCTTTCATAAATTGGTTTGCTTTAAGAATAACTTTTGTTTAGGGACAAACAAAATGACAAGTTGGGGAGAGTTGTTAGGGACCAATTGGTAGTAATTTATATATATTTTATCGGTCCCTTTTTACCGATTTCTTATTAAATTCACACAAGTTTTTATCATAATTTAGTAAAACATTCAATTCCAGTTATTTTGTTTTGTTCGAATAGACATTTCACTTTTTATTTAAGTCTTGTAGAATTTTTGTCAAGAAAAGAATGATTGTATAAAAAGATCTTCGGAGCAATACTTGAAGAACAAAGTCGACAAAGACAATGCAAAGCAACAAAGCAAGCAATTTTGTTTTTGACAGTTCGCGCTGCAAACTGAGTGCATTTCAGCCACATGCAAAGTAATGACACATGTCCTGTCTTAGAAGTAAAACCACTTTTTGTAGGGTGGCGCCCCATAGGCTATTTATTGCACTTTTCCCTTGCATGTTGGACATAATCATTCCACCTTTTAGTCTTAGCATCTTAGGTTTGTATAATATCTTGGAGAGATTTTGGAAGAGATTTTTCTTGTTCTTGGCGAGTTTTGGCATGCAAGAAGAAATTCTTGAAGAAGTTTCCATGGAATCAATGAAGATGATGAGCAGCTAAACTTCTTTCTTGTCAAGCTTGAGGTAGTAGCTATCCTATGTTGTTTATGTAACATTACTATCATTGCATGTAAACAAACTACATTTGATATAAGGAATTATATTTTCTCTTTACGTTGAAAATTCAGAATTAAATTATTGTTGAGAAATATAGTTTGATTCTTGACATAAGATATTTTTCCAAGTAAAGAATAAATTGTAGAGATAGATTTATTCACTACTTTTATATTGTGTTAAACATTCAAGATTATTATATCAATAGTTAGATGGAGAGATCGTCTAAGGATTTATATAGTAACCATCACAATTTTATTTAGACATAAATATTATTGAGAGGACACTTGAATTTTATCATTGGAGTTTGAATGCATGCATGTGGTATTAAGAACATATAAAGAACAAAGATAGTGAAACTCAATCTTGACAAGACTTCTAAACTCTATTCTAAAATCAATTTTATTGTCTTAATTTTCTTATAAGTAAAAAGAATACTTTAGTCATAAACAAACAATTCGAATACCTTTTGAACTTACAACAATCGAAATTATAGAACGGCGGTAGTAACACCAATCTCTGTGGATACGATATTAAAAATATTTGCCGGAAATATACTTTTCAACACTAACGAACACAAACAGAAGCCACTAGAAGGCTTCGCTACCAGTTCGCCACAGCGAGGCCCTAGCGAGCAACTCACTACCTTGCTCGCTACCAGCGAGGAGGTCCAAATCCATTATGTTCCAAGTCTGGGACCGTTCGCCACAGGCTCGCTAGGCGAGGACCTAGCGAACATTCGCGAATTGCTCGCCTAGCGAACAAGCTAGCGAGTGTCTGCGAACACCAAAATCCAAACTGTCCAGAATTCATCTGGAGCTCCCGATTCACCCGATTCCAACCAAACTCGTTCCAGTAGACTTAGCCTAACATATCTCGACTAATCTACATCATCCCTTCCAGATTCTAACCGATAAAACTCAGTTTCTACCGATTAAACTCATTTCGACCTAAAATGGAAAAATGGAGAAAACATCCAAACAACTCATACAATCCATACACAATCATATATATTAAAAAGATGATGATATTTCACACCCTTACCTTGATGAAATTGATAGCCAAGAGTTTTTCTTGATGAATCCAAGCTTTTCCTCTTTTCTTTCCAATTTCCTTATATGTCTTTCCACTCTATTTCCATCATCATATTCTCAAATATCTACCAATTTCATTCAATAATAATTCAATAATTAAATAACTCAAATAAACAAATTATTTAATATGAATAATTAATTATTGAAAATTGGGTTGTTACAACGCGCACACGCGCACACACACACACACACTTCAAAGCTGAAGAATAAAGTAAAAATGGTAAGCTTCCAATGATGGCAGAAAATCAAATGACGAAGAGACCAATATAAGAAAGACTCTTCCCTTCTTTGACATAAGTTGTTAAACCATATGACAAATATCATATATTAAACGCAGGCGATGATATGCTCACCGATAATTTTGAATTTGAGACAGAAGGTGAATTAGTCATAATTTGTAATGTACTGTCAATATTACGTATAAAATATGACAATGTGATGTTCGGTAATCAAAAGTAAGTATGTGATATCATATCCACAAGGACTGGTGCGAGACTACAGTCATTCAACAATTAATTAACAATTTAAGTGTATTTAGAAGATTGTTTGATTGTAAATGTTCAATAGTGTAAAAATGTAAGAAAATGTAATTGATAAACCAAATTTCATAGATGATAAAACATGTTGGGATTGAATTTTATTCGCCAAATATAAATGAATTCATCCATCACTTTCAAGTATAATCTTATTGCTTATTCATATCATCACATATCCTAACGACATATTTTATGTCTAAACTTCTATCGAGAATTCTAACGTATTGTTTGATCGATGATTTCTCAATCTATCAAACAATATGATAGTATGAATCTCTGATACTTTGCGTGAATTTTGTATTATAACCCTATGTCTAGCGATCAAAGTTTAACACACTATTATCTTAGATTAGGATTGGAAAAGTATTTGTCAATATGAATCCAACAAGTTGATCGATAAAGCAAAGATTATCTTTGATAAATATAAACAACTAAATTGTAATATTTGATGATCAATTAGTACACATACTATTTGATGAATTACATTCAATCCCAATACAAGAGAAGAAATTATCTAGCCATCATCATGGTAGCTTGATTAATCATGAAGGGATTGAGAGGAATCAACATCAAATGCAATTTCTCGACTATCGGAGGCATATCCAGCTCGTATCCTCTATTGTTCACACTTCCCACTTTCTATCTGTGACGACTGTCTCTAGAAAACTAAGTAACCCCTCTTAAATATGTTTATGTTCCTTTATAGTGTCTGATGTTTAGTCAACTTCGCTTATGAAAATATGGCTCGTTAAGCAAAGTACCATTTCTTCACTCTGAAGTCTTCTTCAAACCTCCCTTGTGAAACCGCCTTACTTCGCTTAGCGAAGTGTGGCTTGCTAAGCAAAATTATTTGCTAACTCTCACCTCAAGCGAACTTTGTGTGTTTTGGTTCTATTTCTCTTTGCTACATCTCGCTTAGAAAAATGTTCTTTGTTTTCCTCGCTGCTTCTCGCTTCAAGCGAACTTTGTGTGCTTTCCTTTGTTTCCATTCACTACCTCTCACTCCCTCTCACTAAGGGAAGCGTGCAGGGCATTTTCTTCTTTGGTGATGAATCTGGTGTGATCTTGGAAGTTCCTGCAAAATTCAACAACACATTTAAGAGTACCACATTCTAATGCAAAACTTTGGAATACTATACATAAACATTAGTGGTCGAGTCACTAAGCGCCATGTTTCGTACAAAGAATCACTTTAGTTTTGACATTTATCAAACTCTTCCTAACTTGAACTATTGTTAATCCTCAATCAAGATCATAAACCTTCTAAAGTGAGAAGCACTATCAAGGGTATGAATCAACATTGCTCTTACAAAACAATTGACAGAAAATGTTGGTTCAAATAACGGATGCATATGTGAAAGTCGTGTTCATACACTTTTCTAGAATCAAATCATGATTATGAAGTAAGTTCTTTCATACAAATATCATGTCATACATTCAAAAGCAATAACACAATTTCACTTGAATCACCCTAGCATTCTTCTTCATAAAATGAATGAAGATCTTTGTGAATTCAATCATGCGAGAAGTGGACTCTCATGTGATAACCTTTCTAACATCCAAATCAATTCATATATTCATCTACATAATTCAATTTTGAAAGTTTTATGAGCATAAATCACTAAGGGCTTGCTATGGTTTTAACTTGGTCAGGGTTCATAGGTACATGTCATTTCCCTTAGGTTATTGACTCAAACTTTGTCCAAACTAATGGAGAGTGTCTCTCATTTTGTTTAAACCTTGCTCTTTTCTTTTCTTTTTCTTTTTCGCCCCTTAAATCTTTTGTGATGCAGTGGTGTGTTTTTGCATTTATTTTCTTCTTCCATTTCTTTATCTTTGTTTTCTTCTTATTTCTTGCATTAAATATTTTGTTTTCTTTTTCTTTATTCATTAAGCAAACTCTCCCCAACTTACATGATTCTTTCTTCTTTTCAAAGAGCAACCCTTCAATCATGGTGGTTTATCACAACTTTTGTTCGAGGTTTGCTTTCAAAGAAAATGGAATGGATCAATGATGAAATCTTTTTATTTTGAGTAGAAACCACAAATTCACCAAGTGGTTTTCTTAGCAATTTGTTTAGTATTAAAATTTGATTCATTCTTGACTTTATACGGCTCGAAGGGGTTCACAAATGCTCACTCGCTCACAAGGTATAATGAGGCTATTTGATTGAGTAGTTTTGCTCAAACAGAAAAAATTCCTTGATCTTTTTTATGCTCTACAAAATTTAAAATAATTGTAAGATTAAACATGAATCGAACGAGTTAAATCAATATTTATCAGCTAGTTCCATCATTTAAGTAAACAATGGAAGTTTTCCTCACATTTTTGGTTTTCCTAAGTGATTTAAGCAAGAAAATATGTTTTTGCAAAATGAGGCATGGAATGATTTTGTATAAAGCACAAAGTTCAAATTCATGCTAACATTCTACAAAGCATTAAACACATACCTTAGTTTTATGCAATCCACCCAATTTCTTATCGTTACCACTACATTTTGTTTTTGTTGAGTTCACACAAACTTGATTTGAGTCTCCTTTGCTTCTCAAACAATTTAGACCCATGATGAAGACAAATAACAAAAGTTGCTGAAAGAAACAATTACCTGAAACAACAATTGAAACAACAAATTAATCAACCAAAGTAACCTACTAATTAAACACAACTATGTTCCAAAGTAGTCATGAAACATGTTATGGTACGTACACACACCATCAAAATATCACAAGTTATTAAATATCCAAAAGACATAACTAAATCAACTAAAAAAATCCAAAAGACATAATATAGATATAATGTAATGAAATGAAAGCTCTAAAGAAATTTCACTCATGTATGGCGAACTTTTAGTCATTTCTCCACTCTATTCATCTTCTATATCCTCATCACTTCCTTCTGATCCTAAGCCCATATCTCCCTTTGAAGTTCTTTCCTCCTCATCAACATCTTCTTCATCACCAGCTTCTTCCTCCTCATCATCACCATCATTAGCTTCCTCCCTCTGGTAAAATGGCTTGTCCGCAGGCCATGCAACATGAGTATGATATGCCTCTGGGATTAGGATCTGATGAGCTATTTCATCTGGCCGTCCCATTTATAGTTGTAGCTGGTACATTGAGTCATGGGGGGAGGAGAGTGTCACGTGATTATCTTCATTCTGATCCCATGTGTGAGAAAAAGTTTCCCTGAACCTGGGATCCCAATCGTTAAAATTCAAGTCATCTAATGGAGGGTTCTTACTCTCTCTTGTCTTCCTTCCCGAGTAGTATCTTGAGATATATTTGTCATTGATTGTGCTAGATATTGTATCGTGCACATGGTTTGGGATAACCATACGTGAAGCTCTGGTCAACCCCATGATGAGGCCTGGAAAGATAATTAGGGAAAATAACTTTAGCTCCCATCCCAGATTCCCTACCGTTTCCTACAACAAATTTGATCTAATTTGCAATAGTTCTTGCAACATCCACCCTTTTTCCTTTCATGATCAAATAAAGGAGTTGAGCAATATCCATGGTAAAGGTAGATGTGTGACTCTTTGGCCTGATGTTGTGTAAAATTAGTAAGAGAATCATCTGATCCATTGATGTCAAGTCCTTGCTTTGATAACGAATTGGAACACCTGATGCATTTAGTTGCACACTTCGTCCTTCCATCAGGATTTTGTTAGATATTGTTATAACATCTGGAACGGTGTTCAAGGACTCATTGATAACATCCCTATTAAAGTGTATGGTTATCCCCCTAATCATGGTTGAAAAGGTGAAAGGATTGCCCTCTAATGGAAGAGCATTCGCGAACCATGTCGTAGTTCAGGTGCTTGGGAGGGGAAATGAGCACACCTCACTTCTTGTTTCTCAGATGAGTGTCTATATCATGGTAGTCTTCTTGAGGGTTGATCTCAAACCTCCTTTCAGACCAGATCTTTCGATTTTCTGATTCACGAAACCTTGTCTGTTGCTCGATTCCCAAAAATCTTGTGTTATCAAATGGTTGTTGTAACCTTGATGAGCCGGAACCGGTGGTTTTTTACTTCTAGGAAACAACATTCTTGTTGTGAGCAATAACTACACTCATGAACACAAAGATAATGGGTATGTTGAAACACTGAGAGTTATGCAGCATGCTAAGTTTTTTAGCGAGATTTGGTTCACGTAGCAAACTGGCACGACTGGTTGAAACTGAGTTTTGAAAGAATCTCATCACTTCTTCTGATTGTTCAATAGATACATGAGGTAAGATGATGGTTCAACAGATACATGGCTATTTAACATTGTTTGGAATTGTTTAGATGATAGTTGGTAGAAGATAATTTTAGAGAGTAGTTTAGAAAGAAGGTTTTGTGATTAATTTCTTGGATGATAGTTTACAATGTAGCAAATGCCTATTTATGGGCTCAAGTCACCAACCTTTCAATGGTGGTGAATATTCTAGAGTTCTCATGATAGGTTATTATCATGATAAATCTAGATTTTTCTATCTTTGCCATATACTTATATATCTAGATTATTCTACCATATTCATACACCTTATAGTTTCTAGGATGTTTTATATTTTCTTACATATTATATTTAAGAACTCTCTAGAAATTTGTAGCAAATTTAACACTCCTCCTTGATACAAATTTCTTTGACTCCAAGCATAGCTCGTAGCTCTTCAAATCTTGGTCTCGGCAACGCCTTCGTGAATATGTCTGCAATTTGATCTTCTGTTCTGCAGTAGTCGAGTTTAATCTCTTTAGTTGGTTCAGCTTCTCTTATAAAGTGAAACTTGATTGCTATATGTTTTGTTCTATTGTGATGCACTGGATTCTTTGCCATTGCAATTGCTGATTTGTTGTCGCAATTGATTTTAGTTGGCTGATCCTGTTTTTCTCCCATGTCTTCAAGTATCCTACGAAGCCATATAGCCTAACTCGTTGCTTCAGCAGCTGCCACGTACTCTGCTTCTGCTGTGGATTGTGCAACCGTAGCTTGCTTCTTTGACGCCCAAGAGAAAATTCCTGATCCGAGTGAGAAAGCATAGCCAGAGGTGCTCTTCATGTCATCTACCGAACCTTCCCAATCACTACCGGTGTAGCCAAGTAATCCTGAGTTAGTTTCAGTAGAGTACCATATACCTAACTCTTTTGTTCCTTGTAGATATCTCAAAATTATTTTTCCTGCTCCAAAGTGTATTTGACTTGGACTTTGCATGAATCTTGATAGAAGACTTGTAGCATACATTATGTCTGGCCGCGTAGCTATCAAATATAGGAGGCTTCCAATTAAACTTCGATATTTGGATGCATCAGCTTCTGGTGCTCCATCATTCTTTTGTAGTTTCTCATTTGTTATGAGTGGGGTAGCGACAGGTTTGCAATTGTTCATCTTGAATTTCTTAAATAAGCCTTCTGTGTATTTCTTTTGTGAGATGAATATCCCTTCATTTCTTTGGCTTACCTCTATACCGAGGAAGTAACTCATCAAACCAAGGTCGGTCATCTCAAAGGTCTTCATCATGTCTTCTTTGAACTCCGTTATCATCTTAGTATTGTTTCCCGTGTAGATAAGGTCGTCTACATATAGAGAGAGTAAAAGAGTGTACTGACCTTGAGACTTGATGTATAGTGTGGGCTCACTCTTTCTTCTCCAAAATCCTTGATCCATGAAATATTGATCGATTCTGCTATACCATGCTCGAGGAGCTTGCTTCAAGCTGTATAGTTCTTTTCTTAGTCTTAACACTTTGCTCTCTTCGCCTTCAGATATGAATCCTTGTGGCTGCTCCACATAAATGTCTTCTTCAAGTACACCATTGAGGAAGGAAAATTTGACATCCAGTTGATGTATACTCCATCCTTTTTGTGCCGCAAGAGCTATTAGAGCTCTAATGGTATCAAGACGAGCTACTGGTGCAAATGTCTCATTGTAGTCAACCCCAGGTTGTTGTGAGTAACCCTTAGCTACTAGCCTCGCCTTATGTTTCTGTATGGTGCCATCAGGATTGAGCTTTGTCTTATAGACCCACTTAACCCCAATGATATCTTTTCCATGGGGACAATTTACTAACTCCCATGTGTTATTTTTCTCGATCATCTTTATCTCTTCTTCCATTGCCTTGACCCATGCTTCATGCTTTGATGCTTCTTCAAAGCTTCCAGGTTCGAGTATGGCCATGTTGCAGGTTTCATATATCTCTCTCAAAGATCTTACTCGTCTTGGAGTAGACTCTGGTGATGATAGTTCTTGAACTTGTTGTTATGGTGGAGGTGAAGAAGGTTCACCTAGGACTTCTTCCTTAGCTTCCTCTTGAGGTATTTGAGTGGGTATAAGAACATTCTTCTCCACTTTTTCTTCATCCCAATTCCAAGAAGCATTCTCATCAACTTCAACATCTCGACTGATGATGAGTTTTTTTGTTTGCAAGTTATATACACGGTAGCCTTTAGATATTGTGCTATACCCCTAGAAGATACCTCGTATAGTCTTGTCTTCAAGCTTATGCCTCTTCACGTCTGGAATATGAATGTAGCATATAGATCCAAAGACCCTTAGGTGCTTTGCTGGTGGCTTCTTCCTGTTCCAAGCCTCAATTGGAGTCTTATCTTGTACAAATTTAGTTGGACATCTGTTGAGTAAGTAAACAGTAGTGTAGACTGCTTCAGCCCAGAATGTGTTAGGTAGTTGCTTCTCTTTAAGCATCGATCTAGCCATCTCCATAACTGTGCGATTCTTTCTCTCAGACACACCATTTTGCTGAGGAGAATATGCGACTGTAAGTTGTCGCTCTATGCCTTCATCCTCACAAAATATATCAAACTCGCGGGATGTGTACTCTTTGCCGCGATCACTTCTTAGTACTTTTATCTGCTTTCCACTTTGATTTTCAACAAGGGCCTTGAACCTTTTGAATACTCCAAAAAATTCTGATTTTTCTTTCAAGAAATAGACCCATGTCATTCTAGAGAAGTCATCAATGAAGAGTATGAAGTACCTATTGTTCTCGTGTGATGGCGTCCTCATCGGTCCACAGACGTTAGTATGTATCAGCTCCAACAGATCTTTTGCTCTCCATGTTCCGCTTGTTGAGAATGGAAATTGATGTTGCTTACCAAGGAGACATCCTTCACACACTTCATTGTTATCCTTTATGCTTGGAAGATCTCTCATCATGTTCTTATCATGTAACAACTTCAAGGCATGTGTGTTGAAGTGGCCAAATCTTCGATGCCAAAGCCATGAATCATCAACTTGTACCTTCATGGCAATGTTAGTTGTATATTTTAAATTTAGCGAGAAGCTTCTATTGCTCTTATTCATCTTCACTTCGGCTATCTCGGCCCTTTTATTCTTGTTGTCTAAGATTTTGCATACACCTCCTTCAAAGTGAAGTGTGTAGCCTTTCTCCATCAATTGGCCAATGCTTAGAAGATTTTCTTTTAGGCTGGGAACTAGTAAGACATCATGGATGAGTCGCGTACCTTTATTTGTCTCTACCACGACGGTGCCTTTTCCTTTTGACTTAACCACACTTCCATTTCCTAGTCGAACTTTGACTTTGACTGACTCATCAATGCTTTTGAAAATAGTCTCATCCTTGGCCATGTGATTGCTACATCCACTATCCAAGTACCAACTTCCTCCTTTTTCTTTGATTGATTCTTGAGTGGCATAGAACATACATTGTTCTTGATCATGCTCCTCTGCGATATTAGCTTGATGCCTATTTTTGTTGCGACAATGTTTCTCTATGTGCCCGAATTTCTTGAAATGATTGCATTGTGGCATATTACGATACCAACAACGTTTCTTCGCGTGGCCTAGTCATTTGCATATATTGCATGGAATATTTTTATCTGGATTGTTCTTTTGGAAATTTCTAGGAACTTCTCTTCTTTTGGAAGTTTCACCATAATTTTTCTTTCCTCCATTTTCTTTATTTTGGGACTTAAATTTGAGCTTTGACTGAAAGGCATTTTCAAGTGTATCCTCTTTATGCATATGTAGTCTTTGCTCATATGCTTCAAGAGAGCCCACTAGTTCTGTCACTGATAGAGTAGACAGATCTTTGGTTTCCTCTATTGTTGTCACGATTGGGTCAAATTTTGGGGGTATAGTAATTAGAATTTTCTCAACAATTTTCTTGTCAAGAATATCCTCCCCAAAAGCTCTCATTTGATTAACTATTTCTTTAACTTTAGAATAGTAATCTTTAACTGTCTCAGACTCCTTCATCTTTAATAGTTCAAAATCTCTTCTTAGAGATTGAAGTTTGACAGCACGTACCTTGTCATTTCCTTGAAACTCCTCCTGCAACGTCTTACACGCTTCTTTTGCATTCTTAGCTCCCATAATTCTTGGAAAAATTGCATCAGTCACCGCTTGTTGCAAGGTGAACAATGCCTTTGAATTTTTCTGTTTATTTTTCTTCAACTCTTTTTCTTGAGCTGCATTTAGAGCTGAAGTATCTATGGGAGCGATGAAGCCTTCTTCTACTATGTTCCATAAATCTTGAGATGAAAAATATGTCTCCATTTTAACACGCTAGAAATCATAATTTTCACCATTGAAGATAGGGACACAAATAGTTGATGATTGAGTAGTGTTATCCATGGCTTAGAAAAAATATTGTAGTGGGTTAATAGTATAAGGGAAATATTTTGAAGTAGTTTGGAGGATTTTGAAATGGTAGGTATTAGTATAACTACGCCCAATTTATGACCGAACGTAGCTCTGATGCCACTGTTTGGAATTGTTTAGATGATAGTTGGTAGAAGATAGTTTTAGAGAGTAGTTTAGAAAGAAGGTTTTGTGATTAATTTCTTGGATGATAGTTTACAATGTAGCAAATGCCTATTTATAGGCTCAAGTCACCAACCTTTCAATGGTGGTGAATATTCTAGAGTTCTCATGATAGGTTATTATCATGATAAATCTAGATTTTTCTATCTTTGCCATATATTTATATATCTAGATTATTCTACCATATTCATACACCTTATAGTTTCTAGGATGTTCTATATTTTCTTACATATTATATTTAAGAACTCTCTAGAAATTTGTAGCAAATTTAACAAACATATATTAATATAGATCCAAGGCTTGCAAAAAATTGTTAAATCTGCCATAGATTAAGAACAAAGCCCAAGAGAATCTCGGGTTATGATCAAACCCAAAGTGACAAACCAAAAAGTCATACTTCAGACAAATTGAAAATTTAAAAACACAATAGAATATATGTAAGTGGAGGAAGAATTCTACATAACATACCTAATTGCAGAGAGAAAAATTTCAATGAAAAGATTAAGAAAATAAATTTATGAGAGATGAGAAGAGTTAGGTTTTTTTTTAGAGAAAACGATATCAATTCAAAAGGAAGTATGAGTGCATAAAAACAAAATAAAGATGCTGGTAGATGAGTGGTTGGGGCGAAATTAATGGCCATGAATGCATGTTTCACTGAGACTATCTCGCTTAGAGAAATAAGTTCGCTTAGCAAACTTGGAAAAATCCAGTTTTCTGCAGAATTGAACCCTGTTGCACTTATGCCATTTACATGCCCCAAATTGATACCTAATAATTCAAAAGCTTAAGAAAAACTTACACAGTTAGTTTGCCTCCCAACAAGCTCTTTTTTAACGTTTTTAACTCGATATTTGTCTTTGTTTTTCATGGTTCGTGTGTAGCGGGAAAATTTGTGAGTGTAACATATTGATTAACTTAACTCAAAAAAATGCAAGAGTCGCCACTGAACTTTTATTTTATCCAAAAAAGGAAAGGAAAAAGAGCGAGCAAAACCAAGGAGTTCTAAGACAAGAACAAATAAACAGAGATTTGGGTAAGGGGGTTGGTTACGCAATAGGAAGGTGTTAGCACACAAAACGTCTATAGTACTCTATAGGAGCCCTTTGAAATATCTACGCTTTTTTAGTTTGAAAAAGGTTTGTTTAAAAGAAGATTGGGGAGATGAGAAGAGAATTATTTTTTTAGATTTTTGTGTTTGGAGAGACTTATCGCCTCATGCCTACGTACCCACAAAATGCAATATAGGATCAATACCCCGTAGTTCATGGTACAAATAACAAAAAATTGTTGGTTTTGATTGATTTTAAATGTAAAGACAAGTCGTCATTTTAATGAGAAAACTACGACTAGTCACCCACAAGTATAAGACAACATTTGCATCACCTAATGATGGAGGATTTTGCTTGGATTATCAACAAGTATATCACTCAACAACTAAGTGGAAAATGTCAACATCTAAATACTATGGAGAATAGGAGAATTATATCTCAACCATGGAAATGACTCATGTCCAAACATTATGAAAAGTTTTAAAATGAATAGTGCGCAAAGGCACAAAAAGTTTGAATGAAGTTGATCTTTTTTAAAGTCTTTTTGAAATTTGTCAAAATATGATTAACATTGATTGAAATTTATTAAATAAAACAAAGTTTAAAAATCACTTGACAAAAGTCAAAGTTTTATTATGAAAGCGGTTTTGAATTTGAAAACAAGAAGGTTTTTGAAAATAGGGAAGGATTTTGAAAATTTAAGAAGGGGAGGAGATGAAGTGACTACCCTAGTAAGAAAAATAAAAGCTAGAGATAAGAAGGATCTAACTAACTTGTAGCACACTCCATAGCAAGCCAAATAAGAGTTTCATCCATCTTGAAGCATAACAAATAAGCAAGCCAAATAAAAGCAAAGATCCATAATACTCCAAGCATAGGGAAGGGGTCTTAATTCTAAGTCCAAGGGTCCAAGAATAATCCAAGAAGTCCAAGGTCTAAGAATAGTCCAAGAGCATAACCACAAAGTAAAAAGCACCAAGTTTTTTAGAGGTTTTCTCCTTTATTAGTGTTTTGAACAAGATATGGTCCAAGTGAACAAAAGAAAAAAACGAAAACATAAACATTTGTTCAACGGACAAAGGAAAAATAACGGAAGCATAAACTAAAGTATGATATGAGATGATAATAATGAATCATAAAGATAAAAGAGAGATAGGGAGCAAGAAGGAAACATAAACAAAATTAGTACAATGATATCGTTAGTGAGTTAGTGATTAGTTGTTATAGAAAATGATAAACGATGGTTAACTCATGTACTTAACCCAAAGTTTATGAAGACTCATTAGCAGATTTATAAAATCATAGCCTCCTAACAACAATCTTCATAGGTGATGGACCTAAGACAAATAATCAACCATGCTTGGACTTTCAAACATAAGTTTGAGCCACGAATGATCACTTTCCGATTACAGGACAATTTAGCGTTATATTAAGCAATCGTAATCGGGTTTATGTAGAAACCACGACTATTTGAGGCCAGTCAATAACAATGTTAGAGCTAATAAATGTTTGAGAAGTGATATGTAGATAACTCTCCGAAAGCAATGTCGCACGAAAAGAAAATAGGTAACGTTCTCATCTTCATCAAGAACTTGAAATAAGTTTAAACAATATCGAACATTTTCATCGATTAAAAGAAAAAAGAGAAGAGGAGAGGGAATGCCAAATTGAATTACAAGTTCAAGATCATTCCATCTTTAAGTTCATCCACTCATCTTGGTGGATTAAAGCACTAAACATATCATTAAATCAAAGCACCTAAAATGAATTGAACAATTTACTTTAAAGATAGATTTGAATTAATGAATGTTTATCCGACTTCATCTACACCCTAAGTCCAATGAATTTAAAGAGGAAAAGGACCTTTAAAAGTGCATTCTAAGGCAAGAATAAAAGGAAATGGAAGAAGAAGAAGAAAGAACCAAAACAGCCCCAAAAAGTAAAAATTAACACTGGGTAACCGGTTACCCAATATCAGGTAACCCGTTATCTTATGCTACAACAACAGAAAAAACAGCAAAAGAACACTGAGTAACCGGTTACCTTATATCAGGTAACCCGTTACCTTATGCTACAACAACAGAAAAAACAGCAAAAGAACACTGAGTAACCGGTTACCTTATATCAGGTAACCCGTTACTCTGCAAAAAGGCTTAAAAAAGATGCAGAAACTTGCTCAATCATTTCTTCAAACACCTCATGATCAAGGATGCAATTGAGCACGAATACTCAAGAAAAATAACAATAATTAACATCAACAGAACCCAATTTGAAAGATCAAAAGATCAAGCAACAAGAACCAATAATGGATCACATTGTGGAAGATGTATCAAGAACAACAATGGCGGATCAAGAAATTACCACTCCAAATCTGAAAATTCTTCAAATCAACTCCACAAACCACACTTCAAAGCTTTGATCTACTAGAATTGATGATGAAAAAGTGAATGGATGAAGGTTTAGCTCAAATGTTAGTAAGTTCTAATGATGAACTTACTAACTTTTAAAGGAAGAAAGAGCTTTGGTGAATTTGGTAATTGGAGAAAATTGAGAGTCAAGAAAGAGTTTGACACGGTGATTTTAGCTATCAAAAGCTTATGAAACGGGAGAAATGAAGCCTCTATTTATAGGATTTAGGCTTGGAAAATTTGGTGGATTAAAATTTAGTTTGGAATCAAAATTAGGCTTGGAATTTGAATTTGGAGGGAAATTAATGATCAAGTGGTGATTAGTGAAGGTGTATGGTGGGAATCAATTATGATGAGATAGGGGAATTAAAATGAAGTGATCTAGAATATTCTCATGTTGCAATATTTGAATTTGGTGCCAAAAATGCTGCTGAATTTGAATTTGCCCAATTTTTACAAAATTCGCACAGGGTAACCGTTTACCCAATATTGGTAACCAGTTACCACTGGCAAAAATGGTGAAAAATTGCCTTTATGATGTGTTGTCTTGGCTCTGCCTCAATTCTTTTGCTTGTCAAAGAAGGCATGGAAATAAACACATGAACCTAGGAGTCTCTTGAATAAAAGTCAATCAAATCTTGTGAAACTCTTGATCAGATGATTTTGAATTGTTTGTGGATCAACTTCGACTTTGTCTAGATGAAATTCATTCGAGCTGAGGGACTGATATTTGATATCTTTGCTCCAAATTCTTCCTGAAAAAGTTAGTAAAGGAAAAACAAACATTTTTTTGGATTTTAATCAATGGCTAGCAAACATAAACATAAAAAAAAAATATCAAGCAAACAAGAAAACGAAGGTGCCCAGTGATCTCTAAAGAAAAAAACTGCAGAGGAAAGCAAAAGAGAACCAAAGTTTGTGATCTTGTTTGTGGGATGAGATGCAAATGACATGTGGGATCTTAGGGGTAAAAATTAGGGTATTACAGCTGCCCCTATTTATGTTTCTTCTATCCGGAGCTATGAAGATTGACATCTTTGCTCGACCAGATAGAAGAGACTTAAATATAACAAATAAACCCAATTTTTGGCCCTAAGAGGCCACAAAATGATATGATTATGCTAATGGTATGGAATGTAAACACAAGACCTTTGTTGGAAGAAAATGCCACAGGAGACAAATAAACGTTGGGGAGCAAAAGAAGAAAAGAGACTCCGCAGGGGAAAACAAAAGAGCAAGATCCTATTTTGATAAAGGAAAATGAGCAACTTAACAGGGGCAGAGATACCAACTGTCAGTTACTGGGCGAAAATACTTGAACCAAAGAGACAAGGTAAAATACTTTCTACTGGTTACTGAGTAGAAAATAAGTGCAATAAACCAAAGGAAAGATTTCCAACTACTTGTCACTAGGTAGAAAATAACGATAACCAACCCAAAAATGGGGGAGACAAATGCTACCCACTACCTGTCACTAGGTAGAAAATAAATGCTAGCAAAGAAAAAAGGGTGAGAAATATTACCTGCTACTTGTCACTTGGTAGAAAATAAAGGCAATATAGTTAAAAGGTGAAGAAACATTACCAGCTACCTTTCACTAGGTAGAAAAATAAAGGTAATGAACTCACAAGGAAAGATTACCGACTACCTGTCACTAGGTAGAAAATATGACGGTAGCTGACCAAAATGGAGGAGGAATATTACCTACTACCTATCACTAGGTAGAAAATAAAGGCAATATACTCAAAAGGTGAACAAACATTACCGGATACCTGTCACTAGGTAGAAAATAAAGGTAATGAACTCACAAGGAATACCTGCTACCAGTCAATGGGTAGGGTATTACAAATGTCAACTACCTGTCACCGGGTAGGATAAACTCGACTACCTGTCACTAGATATGAGAAGGAAATAAAGGTAAACTACCTGTCACTGGGTAGGACAAACATACTCGACTACCTGTCACTGGGTAGGAGAAAGAGGTACATTATCAGCTACCTGTCACTGGGCAGGTCAAATCACACAACAAACTTCTCAAATAACGAGACAACCATTTGTTGGGGATGAAATATTAATAACTCCGTCGGAGATCTTCAAAAGAGATACATGAAAATTAAAATCATACAACAAACTTCTCAAATAAAGAGACAACCATTTGTTGCTGAATTCACAACAAACTTCTCATCGGGAATTCTTCCACAAAGATGCCAATTGATGGAAAAGCTAGTCGGACAAGGATCCATTACTTCAAGATAAACTTCTTTGTTGAGGATGAACTAGAGAAATGCTACTTATTGTGAAGGTACAAATAAATGTTTAGAGATTACACAAGATTCTCAAATAAAGAGGCTTCCGTTTGTTACCAGGTGAGGTTTATCTTGCTGGGGACATACAAGTCGCTCAAATAAAGAGGCTGCCACATGAAGTCACATAAGCAATTACCAAGAGAGTGTTATCAAAACACCGCTAGGGATATTCAAATCTTCATCTTCTGATGGCGATTAATAACATAATTCTGCCGAGATTTAACTGAGAACACACCCGTTACCGAGGATTTTTTTTCTTTTGCTGGAAACTCTTCTGTCGAGATTTAACCAAGGATTCTACTGCCGAGATCCTAAAAAGAAAATACCTTCTGCCGAGGTCAACTAGAAATCTTCTGCCGAGGTTTTCCAAGAAATGAAAGGAAACAACTTCTTCCGAAGTTTGTTGTAATCCTTTTTTTCGTAATTATCCGAGAAATCTACTGCCGAAATTCTTGGAAAGAAAATACCTTCTGCCGAGGTTTGTTTAAAAATTCTATTTCAAAATTTACCAGATAATCTACTTTCGAGATTAGCTAAAGAATCTAAAATAAAGCCACCTTCTGCCGAGGTTTTTTGGAGATAAAAATGGAGTCGCAACAAGCTTCTCAAATAAAGAGATACCACTTGAAGTCACACAATAGATTCCAAGAGAGTGTTGCAATAACACTGCTGCAGAAACAAAATCTTCATCTTCTGATGGTAATCATAAACAAATCATCTATTGAAGAATACAAAATCCCCAAGGGTGCAAAATAAATGCACTCCCAATCATCTAGGTTGCATAGCCTAGAGAGCTTCAAAGTAGTAATTGTTAGGGACTAAAGTTCAATCCAGGAACAAACTGGAGAGAAACAATCAAACAAGACTCGTCCCAAGGAGGAAATGTCTCAATTGGGGAACATTCCATCCAGATAATGAGTTGGAAAGGCAAACTGAAACAAAATCTTCCACGAGAATCAAACTCAGTGGGGAATTAGAAAGAATATTTTTTTCTGCTTAAGTTCGACACTCTATTGGAGAGAAGACACACACACTCGGCGGGGATAACTGTAACACCCCGTTTCCCAAAATAAAATAAAGCACTTAAAATAAATACATATCAGAGTTTTTCCCACAACAGGATGTCACAATTTCCAACAAAATTCCACAAATCATTTTCTAAACTGATTTCCAATAAAATTTCAGCGGAAAAAGAAGTCTGTCACATATCACATAACATATATACACCATTCATATCATCAACATCGTCATATACATCATGCACGGCCACTGCCCAAAATATACATAATGTCATCACATGTCTCACAAAAGTCAGATACGCCACAGGGGCACACATATCAACAATAAAACAATAAGACTCCCCCAAAAGCCCCGGTGTTACATATCAGAGCAGTCCTACGATGATGCCATAATCCAAGCTAGCTAAACACCTGGATTATCTGTACTTCCGAAGAAGCACAGACCGCAACAACAACAAAGGGGTGAGAATTCACGATCAAATATTAACGGTATAAATGTACATGAAATAAAGGTAGAAACATATAAAACGTCATTTCATATACAACACATTCAGACCTACTGTCCCACCATCAACAATCACTACACACAACAATGCAACACATGCAACTTAACACAATGATATGCGGTACCGACTCAACATCACTAATTCGTCAACCATCCTCAGGATAGATCGCATACGCTCCCTCTGAGCAACGATCTATCCCTACCACGCTCCCCATTTGGAGCCCCGGTAAATCACACTCAGGATAGATCACATCCACTCCCTCTGAGCAACGATCTATCCCTACCACGCTCCCCATTTGGAGCCCCGGTAAATCACACTCAGGATAGATCGCATCCACTCCCTCTGAGCAACGATCTATCCCTACCACTCCCTTCCGGAGCACCGGGAAAAATTACATTCAGGATAGATCACACCCACTCCTTCTGAGCAACGATCTATCCCTACCACGCTCCCCATTTGGAGCACGCGAGTGAATCACATACGCTCCATCTGAGCAATGATTCACCCTGTAAACATGCATATGCAAACCCCATGCACACAGCAACACTAGCACACACGGTGCACACGGTCCCCTGACCACATCTCATCATGTATCATACAAATATCACACAACACATCACACATCATGCACATCAGGCATACCGGTCCTACTTACCCAATCATCACAACAACACATAAATATAATGCATATAAAGCGTATCGATCCTACGGATCCTCTCATCACAACATATCACCACAACGCACTCAAGGCGTGTCGATCCTACTGATCCATACCCATCACACAACATACATACACAATGCATATCAAGCGTATCGATCCTACGGATCCCACATATACCACACATAACACATACATATCTATACTTATCACATAATCCACCGATTATGTCCCATGCGATAAACGCCGGCCACACAGCCCTCATACCCCTCAACATACTCTCAACACTCAGCTATCATCACAGCACGTCAGTCTGATCACACTCAGCGTCATCAGCTGCACACAGCTCTCAAAAACCAAAACCTGATACACTCGTTACCTACTCGGTACGCGAGCTCCTAGCGAGTGTTCTCTACACGTTCGCCTAGAGAACCTCCTCGCAAACCACACTTCTGAGCTACTGGAAGTGCTCGCTACTACCTCGCTCAACGAACTTGCTAGCGAGTACAGAAAAACAACCACTGTCATGGCTCGCTACACGCCCGCTACACGCTCGCTACGCGAGCTTCTCGCGAATGCTCGCCAGGCATTCGCCTAGCGTTGGGCTAGCGAATGTCTGCGATTTTGGAAAAATAAAACTGCTGCTCAGAAATCAACAGCTCCCCCACTCTCCAATTTCCATCGAGACAACACTAAAATCATCGGCTTAAGGTTCTACTGTAACACCCCACTTCCCAAAACAATTAAAATAATAAACATTATAAATATACATCAGAGTATTTCTTCCCAAGTGGGATATCACATAGCAAAACCAACATTTCCTTATAAAAAGGTTTTCTCCAAAGTACAGCGGAAAATAACAAAATAGTAAAATCCAACAATGTTTTTGATACGTTCACAGGAAATAAAATACAAGTTCAACAGAAGGCAACTAAAAACACCCAAGTCCCGTGCTACGTATCAGAGCATCCTAGACTCGACTGACACACCATAATCCAAGTTAGCTAAGTACCTGGATTATCTGTACTTCCGGAGAAGCACAGACCACAACAACAACAAAGGGGTGAGAAAACATGATTAAAATATATTGGTAATTTAATACATGCAAATAAGGTAGTAAAACACACCAATATTCACCCCACAACACCAATCATCGAACCTACTGTTCAAATTAAAATATAATATATTATAATGCAAATACACAACTCAACACCATGCATGCGGTACTGACTCATTGGTTCATTCAATCGAACCCTGGACAGATCACTTACGCTCCTACTAAGATATGATCTATCCCCGACAGATCACTTATGCTCCTACTGAGATATGATCTATCCCCACCATTTTCCACGAAGGAGTATAGATGAATCACATACACTCCTCCTGAGCAATGATTCATCCCCACCATTCTCCACAAAGGAGTACGGATGAATCACATACACTCCTCCTGAGCAATGATTCATCCCACCAAACACCATGATATGTACGACACCAATGCACGACAATAATGCACGACAAACAAACTCAAGCACACTAAGTGCACACGATCCTCCTGATCACATCACCACACATCATATATATTACACCACAAATAAACACAAGCACACTAAGTGCACAACAATTAAACTCAAGTAAATAATCAATAAATCATTTCAATCGATCCATGGTTTAGTTACTATTTAATTAAACAATGACTCCCCAAAAATATTGGATATAAAAATATTTGGAAAATAACTATATTATCTATACCATGTTATAGATCTATTCAATAGCTTTCCAACGCTTCGAACGGGGACTAAATCCGACTTACGGATCAAAAGTTATGGCCAAAATCGTCAAAACAGAAAATTCACCAATATACAGCTTTGAATCGACCGCTGGGTCGGCGCATAGCAAACAGACGCGAAATCCAGAAAAACGCAAACAGTATGCGTCGACCGCTGCGACGCATGAGTCGACGCATGCAGCGCAAAATGCAGAAAATTCTGTGTTTTCCACCATTGGAGGCCTTCCGGACCTCTGATTTCAATTCCGTAAAAAGCCCCGATTTCAGAATTCAAAATCCTACCATAATATGACAATTATAACAGCCAACAACATATTTTTAAAGATCATGTCATCATATATCATATAACCATACTTTTTAAAACCATGGAATTTAGGGGTTTCTATCCTAAATGTGATCCTACCCATCATACACTGTTACACAATCACAATGATCATACGAAAACCCACCCTTACTGTCCAGAACTGTTATCCTGCTCAAATTCAAGCATATTTCTCCACTTCTATCTATTGTCCTCTCGATACTACAACCAATACACATTATCCTATCAATTTTAACCAGTTTTAACTTCAGAACCCACACTGATGTTCATCATCAGAACTATCAGAGTTACTCAGAACTCCACCCAAATTTACAACAACAATGGATGCGCCAAATTCTACAATATCATACACCAAATTCACCCATATCAACAACAACAACAATTATAAACACCAATTCACCAATTCATCAACATACAGGTCATATTCATCAAAATCCCTACGGGGTTAAGGAATCCCCTCTACCCAATTCATGTAATTACCAACCCCAATCAGTTTCTCCCCCCTTACCTGGATAATTGTTCTGATCGGTGAAGAGTCCTCCCAAGATTGGATAGCCTTGACCTTCTCTCTTCTCCTCCGTTCTTCGCTCTTCTCCCAATTCCCTCTTCTCCCGTTCTATCGTGTCTTCCCACTTCCCTCTTTCTAATTCCCTAATAACTCCTCACCTCCTATTTCCTTTTTAATTTCTAATCCCAAATAATAATAATAAAATAATATCACTAATAATACTAATAAAATAAATAGTATTATAATATACATAATATTATTAATAATAATATTAGTTCACCAAAATCATAACGTTAATAATATTAGTAATAATATTCCACCAATAATATTAATACTAATAATAATAATAATAATAATAATAATAATAATAATAATAATAATAATAATAATAATAATAATAATAATAATAATAATAATAATATCACCAATATTATTATTATCTATTATATTATTATATCCACACCAATTCACCACCAATAATCCTCCCATATTAGGGACACTCACCAAACATCATCCAACACATCCCCACAAAAAGGGCACACCAACATATAATAATTAAAATAATAATAAAATGACTAAATAATTAAAATGGGTGTTACATCTACAACCTAGCCCCAACATCCAAACTCAATTTTACCCGATAAACCTCATTATCTGCTCAATTATCCAACTTCCGACAATAAACCTCGAACTACCTGGAACCCCAATTTCACATAAACCATTACCCCACAGCACATGCAATGAACTTTTCAATATAACAATCACAATCATAACAGAATTAATACATGTATCAACATCATTCATCATCATCCATGGGAATTAGGGGATTTCCCTTTACCAATTTATTCATGCAAATACCCATTCAACCGATCAATCCCCCCCTTACCTCAAATTCGATGCTGATGTTGATGAAGATTCTCAATCCACACGAATTGATAATCTTGATGATCTCCTGGCCAAGCTTCAACTCTTGCTTCAACCTTCCTCAATCGTGTCCTTCGCTTGCTTCCCCGTGCATGTGTTTCTCTAATTTTCCCAAATGCCAATGTTACCCCTCATCCCGAATAATTCTCTTTTAATCCCAATAAATCATATTCTCATACATCTTTTAATCCAAAAGTCCAAATAATAATAATCCTCTTATTTCTTTTAATTCGCAAAATCCACTTAATTCCAAAATTCCATTTAATTATATTTTTCTCATATTTTAATATTAGTAATAATAATGATAATAATTAATAATAATATTACATTACTATCAGAAATCACAGTCTTTTGAAGTGGAGTCTGAGAAACATGAGGAAAAAGTTGATTCTGAGTAACAACCAGAGTTTTAACCAAAGCAGATAGCCTATCCATACCATCCCTCAAAGTAACCACTTCCATGCGAAGCTCACGGTTCTCTTATTGCAATTGATCCATCTTTTTCTTGAGATTAGCTCGAGTATTATAGTGATGTGACAACTTTTCTGAACAAAGACCAAGAACAGAAAGCAAATAAAACACCAAGAAAAGGCAAGATCCAATGTAGGATGATGCTTGTTGTGCAAATACAAATGCAATTTTTCAAGGAACTATAAAGCAGTTTGCAAACATTACATTAAGATAACACACTGGATATGCCAAAAATCTCATTTCATTAATATTAAAAGAATTACAGCTTTGAAGTACAATTTCATCAATCTTACAACACAAGAGAGAATGAAATCTAGTTTTGAAAACGACCCAACTCTGAGCTGATACTTCTTGCGAAGCCTCTTGATTTATCTTACATAGCTGATCTTCATGGTATCTTTGTCTTTCATGAGTCGATCCATAATACCCTTCCATGAACCGGAGGTAGGAAGATAAGCAGATAATGATGTGCTAGAGAAAAATAAATCCTCTAGATCCCTTGATCTCTTCATGACACGTCACTCAAGAAACTCAATGAAGAATGGCACACCCATAAGATAGGCATACTCCTCTAAGGTTGGAAATAACTGATAATCTGGGAAACTAAATCAATGATGCAACAGATCATAGAACTGGACCAAGGTATTAAGAATCTCCTCTTCAACATCAGTCCTTAGAATAAACAAGATTTTCCCAAACAGCATTTGAAATCCACAGGACTAGATACCAAATATCCAAGCTTTCTCAACTCTTGTAAGTTAAGACTCATGAAAGTCTACTTCTTAGTATTACTTCTTTCAATATCCATGATTTTAAAAAATTTGCGATATTTGCAAAAAGAAATCTCTGAGTTCCTTGAAAACTGAGAAATAATGCTCATGAATGCATGAGTGCAAGATGCAACACCCACAAACAAGATCACACAAAGCATACAGGTTCAAATTTGGCACGAGCATGGAGCCAAAGGTAAGAACCAACCCACAATGGTATGTACTAAGGTTATATCATCACATGTATAACAAGGTTCTAAAAAATTTCCCAGATTCATAATTCCATCTTTTGGATATTATCAACTTAAACGGCTACTCGTCGGCCAATAATATTCTCAAGAAAAACTCGTCTGAGTATGGTATCGCGTAACAACTAATTCAATTCTACACCTGAATAGCCACTGCACCACGTTCTAGTAAGACCAAGATGGGTTAAAGGGTTCTAAGATCCTCAACTTCTCAGGCTCCCAGGTCGAAAAAGTAATGCCAATTACGACTACTAGTAAGACATCAGTAATTCCAAAGGGGCCTCCACTGAGCGGGAGATCTCAAGTTAGCTTAGTAAGGACTACTCCATGTAAGCCAACAAGACCATACCACCCTCCTATCAAAAGTGCACTCAAGTCCGGGTATAGGACTTATCTCACCATACAGATCACCAGACACCAAAACAGAACAAGCAATAACAAACAAATCAAACAAAAAGTGATAAATAAATCAAAGTAGGCGAAACACACTAGGGACTATTCCCCAACTGAGTCGCCACTTTTCTGTAGTGGGGAAATTTGTGAGTGTAAGCTATTGATTAACTTAACTCAAAAAAATTGAAGAGTCGCCACCGCACTTTTATTTTATCCAAAAAAAGAAAGAAAAAAGAGAGAACAAAACTAAAGAGTTCTAAGACAAGAACAAATAAATAGAGATTTGGATAAGGGAGTTGGTTACGCAATGAGAAGGTGTTAGCATCCAAAACGTCTATAGTACTCTATAGGAACCCTTTGAAATATCTACGCTTTTTTGGTTTGAAAAAGATTTGTTTGAAAGAAGATTGGGGAGATGAGAAGATAATTGTTTTTTTAGACTTTTGTGTTTGGAGAGACTTATCGCCTCATACCTACGTAACCACAAAGTGTAATATAGGATCAAAAACTCATGTTTCGTGGTACAAATAACAAAAATTTGTTTATTTTGATTGATTTTAAATGTAAATACAAGTCGTCATTTTAAGGGGAAAACTACAACTAGTCACCCACAAGTATAAGACAACATTTGCATCACCTAAAGATGGAGGATTTTGCTTGGATTATCAACAAGTCTATCACTCAAAGTCTAAGTGGAAAATGTCAACATCTTAATACTATGGAGAATAGGAGAATTATATCTCAACCATGGAAATGACTCATGTTTAAACTTTATCAAAAGTTTTAAAATGAAAAGTGCGCAAAGACACAAAAAGTTTGAATGAGGTTGATCTTTTTTAAAGTCTTTTTGAAATTGGTCAAAAGTATGATTAACATTGATTGACATTTATTAAAGAAAACAAAGTTTGAAAAGTTAAGGTTTTATTGTGAAAGCGGTTTTGAATTTGAAAACAAGAAGGATCTTGAAAATAGGGAGAGGATTTTGAAAATTTAAGAATACCCTAGAAATCCAAATAAAAGCTAGATATAAGAAGGACATGACCAACTTTTAGCACACTCCATACCAAGCCAAATAATAATTCCATCCATCTTGAAGCATAGAAAATAAATAAGCCAAATAAAGGCAAAGATCCATAATACTCCAAGCATAGGGAAAGGATCCTAATTCCAAGTCCAAGGGTCCAAGAATAATCGAAGAAGTCCAAGGTCTAAGAATATCCCAAGAGCATAACCACAAAGTTAAAAGTGTAACAACCCAATTTTCAATAATTGATTATTTGTACTAATTAATTAATTTAATGAATTATTGGATATATTTAATTTATATGAGTTAATAGATTTAACTGGTTTATTCTATTTGGTAGAATAAGGTGAATTTACTAGATCTTCTCTAATTAATGATAAGATGAGATATATTGAGGAGAAATAAAAGAGAAGGATATATAAGAGAATGTGGAAAGAAAGGATAGAAATAGAGAGAAAGGAAAAAGAAGAGAAAGAAAGAAGGAAGAAGAGAGAAGAGGAGAAAATAGAGGAAAAGCTTGGAATCATCAGAATGACTTCTATCTTCTGATTAATCAAGGTAAGGGTGTGAAATGTTATTATCTTACCAATGTATATGATTATGTATGTGTGTGTTTGGATTTGTTAGAGGTTTCCCATCTTTTTCCATTCTAGGGCAGAAATGGATTTAATCGATAGAGTCGATATTTGAACGGTTAAAATCTGGAATAAATGGTGTAGTTTAGTCGAGAAATGTTAGGTTAAGACTACTGGAATTCGTTGGAATTGAATCGGTTGATTTTGTGATGATTTGATGATTTTGGAAAGTTGGGGTTTTGAACATCGCAGGCGTTCGCTAGCACCTTCGCTAGGCGAGCAAGTCGCGAGTGTTTATTGTAGCGAGCTAGTAGCGAATGGTCCCAGACTTGGACAGAATGTAATTGACCCTCTTCGCTGATAGCGAGCAAGATAGCGAGGGGTTCGCTAGGCGAAGCCCCGGCGAGTAGGTAGCGAAGCCTTACAGTAGCTTTTGTTTGCCTTCGCGAGCTTGTTCGCTAGGCGAACAGGTAGCGAGTGTTCGCTAGGAACTCGCTAGGCGAGCAAGCTAGTGAGTGTGACAACATTTTCATTTCCTTGTGTTTTTCCATCCAATGTTGATTGTTTGGTTTGATTGTGTTCAATCCCTATCTGAAATGAATAGTTGTGTGCTGTTGTAATATGTTATGCTGTGGGTAGCCGTATGGCGTGAATCCTAGATTGTGGAAATGTGGTCTTTTGATAAATATATACATTGTTTAAATTACTTAAAAGTGCATGATGAATGTGATTGAGTTCGTTGCCGTTGGCGCGATATTGTGAGTGCATATTGATTTTATGTAATTGTATGTGAAGAATGCATGAGAACATATTGTGAATATGTGTGCATTGCTTGATAAATGTGGTGATGGTATTGAATTGTGAATGCATAATAATTGTATGCAATTGTATGTGAAGGATGCATGAGAATATATTGTGGATATATGTGCATTGCTTGGTAAATGTGATGCTGATGTTGAAATATGTATATGTGTAAGGCTCGTACTCACTGGGGTAGAATGACTAAGATTTTGTTCCTAGTGGAGTAATAACCAGGGTAGAATGACAAGATGTTTTTCCTAGTGGAGTAATCACTGGGGTAGAATGACAAGATGTTGTTCCTAGTGGAGTAATCACTGGGGTAAAATGACTAAGATGTTGTTCCTAGTGGAGTAATCATTGGGGTAGAATGACAAGATGTTGTTCCTAGTGGAGTAATCATTGGGGTAGAATAAAAAGATGTTGTTCCTAGTGGAGTAATCACTGGGGTAGAATAACAATATGTTGTTCCTAGTGAGGTATAGTGACATGGTCGTATACACTGGGGTAGAATGACTAAGATGTTGTTCCTAGTGGAATAATCACCGGGGTAGAATAACTGAGATGTTGTTCCTGGTGGGGTATAAACGATGTACCCATAATCCCAAATAGGAATTGGTGAGAATTGCTGAGTTTTATATGAGTCACATGGCATAGATATCATTGTTATATGAAAGTATGCTTGTGTGTGTGATCGCGACTTTCTATGTCTAATACAACTTAACTGCAAGTGCACAGTCTATCGCGTAGTAATAAAAGATATCGATCCCATAGGGACTCGTAATCAAACTAGTGTTCTCGGGAGTTACTATGTTTAGCTAGGTAGATAATGTTTAAGGAAATAATTTCTGTCACTAAAGGGAACTAAAAACGTTACTTGAATTATAATTACGTGAATCGATATGCAGTAATTATGTTCTTCGGGGATTTGACAAGTTACCGGTGTATGAAATATTTTTCAGAATTTATTTAAGCAGAAAATAGTGATCTGAAGACTTTCGTCTCACGATGGTTGTTGACGCTAGTCATAATTCTAAGGGCCGAATGTATGCTTTCGTGTCCCATTCGGGGTTAAAACTATTTTTTGGAAATCTCTAAGTTCTAATTCATTTTAAAGTGCTTTCGTTGTTATTAAAACAAATGACTAGTGTTTACTATCTGGTCTTACCGCAGCTGTCGCTTGTTGGTTCGCACCTTAATTAATTTCCCACTGTCGTGGCAAAACTACTTTTAAATAAGTTCTCGCTTTCGCGACGAACGTTTATTCAGTAAATAAATTTAAACACTCAGACCATAAACAACTTTTGAAAAAGAGAGTTTTCAACGGGTTATTATCAAATCCCGTCTGAATTATTATTACATATCGATTACTCTGATTTAGCTAGACATGGATTTGGGAAAGGTAAAACATAAATAAAAACAATGATTAATAACATGCATCATAATGAAAATTGAAATTACGATTAAAATTTAGAACCTGTAAATATTCCAATTGGCCTTTGGGCAGATCCTCCACAAATGTTGGCAGGATTCTGGTCTTTGTGCCAATTGATCGTACAAGGGAAATGGGAATTATAAAATATCAAATAATGCAGAGAAAGAAAAGAGAAACAAATAAGAATAGAAAAAAATGGAAAGGTTGCTCTGAAGATAAATTGGCAGCACTTCGTTGTTTGAATGCGGCTCCCTTTCTCAACTCCCCTCCTTCCCCTTTTATAGAAGTAGAATTCTAACGGTTGTAATTTGAAGAAGGTGGACTTGGAGGCAGAAATATCAGGGAGTAGTGGTCCATTATTTGGGACTTGGAACTGCATTTTGCATGTTCATTTGATGTTGTGCGTTTTTTCCTGCATGACGGTCGTCATGGTGTGTGACGGTCGTCACCCGTGTGACGGTCGTCATGGGGGTGTTACGGTCGTCACAGCAGCAAAATGTGCATTCTGCGCTTTTCATGTTGTTTTCATCTGGTTTTCGTCCATATTTCATCTGTAATTGCTTCTTTTCTTCATATTGCTTTGTTTAGACATGATCATCAAATACCTGCAAAATATCAGACAAATAACATGGAAAGAACCCGAAATCGGATCGAAAACAGTCAATCATCAGTTGAATTATGCATCAATATATATATACGATTTCGTGTTATCAAACTCCCCTAAGCTTGAATCTTTGCTTGTCCTCAAGTAAAACAGGAAAAGGTCGGCAAGCACGAGGCAGCTTCCTCATTCACAAAGTTGGGGAAAACCGGGATTCTTAGTAAGAACAAAACGAGTACGGTGACGACACTGGACTAAAAGTCTTCGGAGGTCTCCTTCTTATGCAAATTGGTCCTAGTCATGCTACTGTAGCTTGGTATCAAGGTCCTCGCGTCAAGTTCACCCTGTTTGTTCTAGCGCAATCACATTAAGCCCGTTGTCCATACACTTTAATGGCAAGTCGACCTGTTAGTGAATATGATCTCCTTTCTGTTTTGATCTTTTTCATTGCTCATAAGCTTATACCATTGATTTTTCAATGAGTTTTCGTACCGTTGGGCTAAATGCTCGGGTGAGGAGCACCTAACTTAGAGGGAACGCGTCTTTATATTTGGGCTAAATGGCTTTCTTTTCATGATTTTTCATCTTTTTGGAGATCATACACTTATTTGCATTGGTCGCTCGCTTAGAAGTGTTTTAGGATGGTGCTGATTGCTAGTATAAACTACTTGGGGCTGAGTTTGCGTAGACACTTGAAACTTTGGTACACGTAGGTAGTGAAACCGACTCGCATAAACCGGAGGTCTAAGGTGTCAGGACGGTACTGGTTTTGTTAGAATTTTCGTCTCGGAGTTTCGAAACTTGGTTTGAACTTGGGCGCATTCTCGTGATGCTTTTGCTTTTGAGGAACGAACGAAAAAAATTTTGTTTATGTCGAATAAAGCGGGGATGTTTGCGTAACGGAAGAAGATATATAAAAGAGATTTTATTTGCTAAAACGTGAAAATGTTCGAATAGAAATTACGGAATTAAAAGTACAAGGGAATGGGAAATAAACGCTCCGCTCCCACACTATCTCAATCAGTGTCCCCACTGATTTGAAAGAATGCGAGAGGGTAATACAAGGGAAATGAAAATACAAAGAAACTAAAGATATAGTAAAAAAATAAGGAAAGAAATAACTAATCACGGCCTCTGCCTCGGTCACATCCTCTCTCGCGTTCTCTGGCTCTGACTTGGTCGGCTCGGGCCTCAAAGTCCAGTGCTCCGGTGTGATAGACATAGTCGCGGAGTCCTTCGAACTGCAAGGTCAGACTCGCCAAGTTCTCCGTAATGGTTTCCTGGCCGGTTTGGAGTTGTTGCATTTGGGTCCGATGTCAAGCTTCGAACTGCTCTGCTCGCTGATTCTGCTGCTACATCATAGCGAGTATCTGGGCCTGCTGGTAGAGGGATCGGCGGAGGTCTTCTTCAGAGTAGTCGGGCTCTGGATGATGGCGGCGGCGGCGGTAGGATGTGCCTTCAGAAGGAAGTGGTTGTGATGCCTCCGGTTGCTCGGTTCTGTCTAACTCATCTTGGATTTCGTCACCAGAACCTTGGGTGTGGGTCTAAGTTGGAGCAGCGGCAGCAGCAGGGGCATTGAGGTCAAATAGCCAGTTGGCACGATCCTGTGGGTGCAGCCGGGTGCGTGATGGTAGGATGATACTTCTGACGGTTTTGCCACGCACGGCCGGGTGGTACTTGCCATCGGCCCTGGAACGGATGAGGTGAGAAGCTCTGCAGTGGTCGGTGTCGAGGAACACCGAGGGGATGGCATGGAGATGCTGGAGGCGGTCACCGAGGTTCAGCCCGAGTGCAATGGAAGTAACAATCCCGCCAAAGTAAAATGGCTTAGAGCCACGGTTACAGTTGGCCTGAATGGGGCCAGGAGGAACGGAGCGGCATTGATGGGCTTGTTGTTGAAGACACAGCGGAGAAAGAAGAGCTCTTTCGAGTTCACCTTATGGTTGCTATCCCTGGCGAAGATGGTGTTGCTCAGTGCTTGGTGGAAATACCGGATGGTCGGGTTGTGGATGTGCGTTGCATGCAGAGAATCCCAGCCATCGGCATTGATTCCGGTTAACTGGTACCAGAGCGCGAAGGCTTCGTGCTGAAACTGTTCGGTGAGGCGGCGGTGAGCATTGTCGCCGCGAGGGAATTTTAAGATGGCGGAAATCTGGTTCTGGTTCAGTTGATAGTTCGTGCCGAACATACGGAAGCATGCGGCACCAGAGTGTTGGCTGAGGTCGCCGCTGGAAGTGAAGTAGGTGAACAAACTGAGGAACTCGAGGGTGAGTTGTTCGTACGTCGGCTGCGGATTTGTGCAGAGGTTCCAGATGCTGGCTCTTTGGAGCATCCAAGTGACGCCGTCAAGGAGGTCGAGCTCCGTGAGGGATGGGATATGCGGGTAGTGGGTCGGCTGTAGCGACCGTTGATGGAAGGCGATATAGTTGGCTCGCTGTTTGTCTCCGGAGTCGCCGTCGCTGAACACGATGTTGCTGAGGTCTGGGGTTTCATTGTTTCTCGCCATTGTTCGAGAATGCTGAGGAAATGTGGATTGAGTTGGTTCTGTGGAGTGGAAAATGTTACAGAAGTGGATTAGGAAGTTGAAATGGGAGTTGGAATATATGGAGCAAGGTGGGGAAAACAAAAATTGGAAGTGGGGTGTGAGTTTGTGATGATTGGGAGTTGAAAGGATATGAGTGGGAGAGAAAACGCAACCCCTGTTATAGCAGATAACAGTTTTGGGCTCGTGACGGTCGTCACCCATGTGAAGGGCGTCAGGCTTCTGTGATGGTCGTCACACCAGCAAAATCTGCAGAACGCAGAATTTTGCTATGGGGGTGTTCTTGCAATGGTTTTTAGGTGTATAATTGATATGGCAATGTATTATATCTGCCAAGAAACATAGGATAACGTAAAAACAGAATCAATGAACAAAGAATAAAATTGAAATAGTATGTAATTAAAATGATTGTTTGTAATGTAATACATAAGGGAAATTAAACAATGCAAAAATCAAAATAATTGAAAACGGACGGAAAGCGGAAAACTAAACTAAACTAAACTAAAACTAATATCTCAGTTTTTTCGTGCCTTCAATTCATCAAACTTCCGGGCGTAGTAGTCGAGCTGGTCACAGACTAAGTCCATAAAGACTACGAGTTCGCTGTGTATGCTTGTGATGTTTGCTTTTACGGTGGTCAGAGCTGCGTCAACGTTGTCTAATTGGTGCAGAACAATATCCATTTTGTAAGTGGTTTCCTCAGGAATGGGCTCAGGATAGGTGTTGTAATGCGGAGGGGTCGTAGGGTCTATCTCAGCTTCTGATACAGCATCCTCGTAGTACATATAATCATGTGCTTCAGAGATGTGATCACTGTCGTACATGTAATTCTATGGTGTTGATTGAGGTGAAGGAGGTCCCATAGGCTCATCCAATTCATAAAACCAGTTGTCCTTGTTGTGGATACTTGTCATCTGATGATTTGGCAATGTGAATAGCTGGACAGGTTTGTCATTGATGAGGTACTCGTAAGGTCCAGGTCCCATAGTTCTTAAAATGCGCTTGTTAAAGCAAAACTGGATATTCATGGGTCGGATGGTGCCTAAACTAGTGCTTGCATTTAGGTGGAATCTAAGGCCAAGCTCGTGGGCAATCATTGTCACGAGGCCTCCTATTAGAATAGGTGATTGTGGGTCCTGAGTGAGGCGTCGGAAGGATCTCATCATAAAAGGTATTGCATTCACTGTACGGCCCTGAGAAGCACAGAACATGATAAATAACTCTTCTTTAGATACTGTAGTAATATTTTCTTCTTTACCGAAAATGGTGTGAGCTAGGATCTTATGAAAGTATCTGAAAGCTGGGTTTTGAATCTCATCGTTATACATGCTGTTTGGGTCAGGGTGATAGTCGCCTGTGATTCTACCCCAGAACTGGTTGAGTTCAAAATCAAGATCGTCATCTTCTGCACTGATGAACACATGTGGTCCGCTAGGAAATCCGAGGAGGTTAGCTAATGACATCCGGCTATGGGTTTGGTCCATCCCAAACATCCTAAAGGTGATCAGCTCTGTGTTGGATCCAAAACCATAGTTGGGTAAGTACCTGAAGGAACTAAGGAATTCGTAGGTGAGGTCCTTATAGGTAGCAAAACGGGTTTTCAAAGCAGTGTTCTCCCAGCCTAATTGATTAAACAGGTATTGAATGCTGTCAGTAATTCCTAGTTTCTCCATGGTAGACTTATCATAATACAATGTTAAGGTTATGTCCCTCTCAGTTAATGCTTCAAATCTTTCCTTTTGAGCTAATCCTTGAAAATGAACCTTTGTGAAGTCGTACGCGGCCATACTCGCAGGTAAGTCGGAGAAAAACAGGAGGAAGGTTTTGAAGACTTTTAAAATCCTGAAAAGTTTAAAACAGAAATTTGAAGTCAGGATTTTTAAAAACAAAAGGCGGTAAAAACAAAAATAAAAGAGAATAATAAAATTAAAAATTAAAATAAAAGAAAGTAAAAATAGTAGCAATTTTAAGTTTAGAATTTTTGTTAAAGTTTCAAAGTAGAATTTTAAATAAAAATGAGAATGAAATACAGTAACGAGGGAAATACGGGAAAATTGGGTTGCCTCCCAGTAAGCGCTGTTTTTAACGTCTAAAGCCTGACGATAGCTTGGTGACAAGCTATTCGGGTGTTTGAGCTGGAAGCTCAAGCAATGTTATACTGCAGACTTGAGGGCTGTTTTCGTTCTTATTATAATATTTTAGACGTTGCCCGTTTGCGATAAACGGTGCATTCGTCTTATCGGTAATTTCAACAGCTCCACTCTGAAGTACTTTAGTCACTTCAAAAGGTCCAGACCACCTAGATTTTAGTTTACCTGGGAAGAGTTTTAATCTTGAATTAAATAGCAGTACGATGTCTCCCACACTGAATTGTTTCTTGACTGACCGTTTATCATGCCACTTTTTAGTTCGTTCTTTGTAGATACGGGCATTTTCGTAAGCGTCCAATCGAAGTTCTTCTAATTCGTGTAAGTTCAAGATTCGTTTTTCTCCTGCCTCGGTGTAGTTGAAATTAAGTGTCTTAATGGCCCAGAAGGCCTTATGCTCTAATTCTACAGGGAGATGACAGGATTTACCGTAAACTAATTTGTAGGGTGTAGTACCTATTGGTGTCTTAAAAGCGGTCCTATAAGCCCATAAAGCTTCATTTAGCTTTGATGACCAATCTTTCCGTGAGGTAGCGACAGTCTTTTCCAATATCTGTTTTATTTCCCTGTTCGAGACCTCTACTTGTCCGCTAGTTTGCGGATGATAGGGTGTAGCTACTCGGTGTCGGACTCCATATTTAGAAAGAAGTTTATTAAAGATTCGCGATATGAAGTGTGATCCGCCGTCACTAATGACGAGTCTGGGTACACCGAATCTAGGAAAGATTGTGTTTTTGAAGAGTTTGATTACTACTCGTGCGTCATTTGTTGGAGCAGCAATGGCTTCTATCCATTTAGACACATAGTCTACAGCGACGAGTATGTAGTTATTACCAAAAGAAGGTGGGAATGGTCCCATGAAATCTATTCCCCATACGTCAAAGATTTCTACCTCTAAGATTCCTTTCTGAGGCATTTCATCGCGTCGTGAGATGTTGCCAGTTCGTTGGCATCGATCACATTTTAGCACAGCGATGTGAACGTCTTTCCAAAGGTTAGGCCAGAATAAGCCGGCTTGGAGAATCTTAGTGCACGTCTTAGATGTACTAGCATGACCACCATATGGTGTTGAATGGCATTGGGAAATGATATTTTCTATTTCTTCCTCTGGGACACAGCAACAGTATATGTTGTCGGCCCCTCTCTTGAAGAGTAGAGGTTCGTCCCAATAATAGTGTTTCAAATCGTGGAAGAATTTCTTCTTTTGCTGATAAGTGAGATCCGGTGGAAGCACGCCTGCAGCTAGGTAATTAACGATGTCAGCATACCAAGGTAATGTGACTTGGGCATAGACGGCTTCTACGGCTTTTTCGAGTTCTGGATCTTCCGAGATTAAGTTAGGCATGTCACTTTCTAATTTGGCTATCAGATGTTCGTACGGAAAATCGTCATTTATCGGTACTGGTTCGTGTTTGATGCCTTCTATTCGGGATAAGTGATCTGCAACAACGTTCTCGATTCCTTTCTTATCTTTGATTTCTAAGTCAAACTCTTGTAATAACAGGATCCATCTCAATAGTCTTGGTTTGGCATCCTTTTTGCTTATTAGGTACCTAATGGCAGCGTGGTCTGTGTATATGATTATTTTGGCTCCTACTAAGTAAGAACGGAATTTGTCAAGCGCAAATATAACTGCTAGAAGTTCCTTTTCTGTTGTAGCGTAGTTCATTTGGGCAGGATCTAAGGTTCTACTGGCATAGTAGATGGCATGAAGCTTCTTGTCCTTTCTTTGTCCTAGAACTGCGCCTACATCATAATCACTCGCATCGCACATGATTTCGAACGGTAGTCGCCAATCGGGTGGTTACATAATCGGTGCGGTGATAAGGGCTGATTTTAATGTTTCGAATGCTTTTAGACAGTCGTCGTCAAAGACGAACTCAGCATCTTTCATCAACAGGCCGGTCAAAGGTTTTGTGATTTTTGAAAAATCTTTTATAAATCTTCGGTAGAAACCGGCATGTCCTAGAAAACTCTGTATTTCTCGTACGGATTTTGGAGGTTGGAGATCTTTTATAATCTCTATTTTAGCTTTGTCGATCTCAATTCCTTTATTTGATATGACATGTCCTAGAACTATTCCTTGTCGGACCATAAAATGGCATTTTTCCCAATTTAGGACGAGGTTCACTTTTACACAACGTTCTAATACCATTTCTAAGTTTTGTAGGCATCCTTCGAAACTTTGTCCACATACTGAGAAATCGTCCATAAATACTTCCATGATGTCGTCTATGAAATCTGCGAAGATTGCCATCATGCATCTTTGGAAGGTTGCCGGAGCATTACAGAGTCCGAACGACATTCGGCGGTAAGCAAAAGTACCATAAGGGCATGTGAATGTAGTCTTTTCTTGGTCATCAGGATGAATGGGAATTTGGAAAAATCCTGAATAGCCATCTAGATAGCAGAAATACGAATGTTTGGCTAATCTTTCTAACATTTGGTCTATGAAGGGTAAGGGAAAGTGATCTTTTCGTGTGGCTTTGTTAAGCTTTCTATAATCAATGCACATCCTGCTTCCAGTCACGACTCTTTTTGTTATTGATTCGCCTTTTTCGTTCTTAACTACTGTGACTCCTCCTTTCTTAGGTACGACATGAACTGGGCTAACCCATTCACTATCGGAGATTAGATAGATGATTCCTGCATCTAGCAGTTTCTTTACTTCATCTCTGACTACAGTGCTTAGGATG
Source organism: Lathyrus sativus (assembly GCA_963859935.3). Lineage (NCBI taxonomy): Eukaryota > Viridiplantae > Streptophyta > Magnoliopsida > Fabales > Fabaceae > Lathyrus > Lathyrus sativus. Next base: position 149,270,318 of record OZ012740.1, on the reverse strand, counting down.
GGGTTCAGTCTTCGCTGATGCTCTCTAGAGGTTTTACAGTCTTCCTCTATTGTAATGCGATGCATACAGATTGAAGGGCTTATACCTTTTAGATCGCTTATGTTATAGCCTAACGCGGTGGGGTACTTCTTTAGGACTTCTAATAGCTTTTCGGTCTCTAGTTGTCCTAAGTCGGCGTTGACTATCACTGGTCTTTTTAGTTCATCGTCTAGGAATTCATATCTAAGATTTTTGGGTAGTGTTTTAAGTTCCAAAGATGGGTTCTTCGAACCTGGCATATGGTTTGGGGTCAGTGCTAAGCTTTCGCTTAGGCTGTCGTCTCTATACGGCTTACACCAATCATCGTCTTCAGAAATGTCGGGTATTTGAATCTTTATTATTTATGAATACGTGGTCTCTTCATTTTCAAGTTCTCTTATGCATTCGTCAATTACATCTACTAAATAGCAGGTATCGTCTATGGCTGGTGCTTGTAAGAACTTGGTGAGAATGAACTCTATCTTTTCTTCTCCTACTTCGAATGTTAGCCTTCCTTTCTTCACGTCTATAATAGCTCCGACTGTAGCTAGGAACGGTCTTCCTAGGATAATTGGGGTAACAGAGTCCTCTTTGATGTCCATGATTATGAAGTCGGTTGGGATGTAGAATTGTCCTATGCGTACTGGAACGTTTTCCATTATTCCGACGGGGTATTTTACTGATCGGTCAGCTAATTGTACGGACATTTTGGTTGGTCTTAGATCTCCCATATTCATTTTTTTGCATATAGATAAAGGCATAACACTGATACTGGCTCCTAAATCGCATAGAGCTTTGTCTATTACGAACTTTCCTATGACGCAGGGTATGGAGAAACTACCTGGGTCTTTTAATTTAGGAGGCATGCGGTTTTGAATAATAGCGCTACACTCTGCAGTAAGTGTAACTGTTTCGTTATCCTCAATCTTTCTCTTATTTGATAGGATTTATTTGAGAAATTTAGCGTATGACGACATTTGAGTTATCGCTTCTGTAAAAGGAATAGTGATATTCAACTGTTTAAGGAGCTCTACAAATTTCTTAAACTGTCCTGAAGTTTTGGATTTTATTAATCTTTGAGGATAAGGGATAGGTGGTTTATATGGTGCTGGAGGTGCTTGCGTTTTTTCACTTGCGGTATCCTCCTTCTCGTTGTCTTCCTTCTTCTCTAACTCGGATTCCTTTTCTGCTTGTTCAGTTGGTTTTTGTTGCATGGCTGAGTTTTCGGTCCTCGGATCGATCGGTTCGTCCAATTCTTTTCCGCTTCTTAATATGACAGCATTTGCTTGACCTTTTGGATTCTGTTCGGGTTGTCCAGGAAATGTGCCAGCGGGCACGGCAGCAGAGGCTTGTTGTTGAGCCACTTGTGATATCTGTGTTTATAACATTTTGTTATGGGTGGCTAAAGCGTCTACTTTTCCGGTCAGTTGTTTAATTTGCTCGCTAGTGTGTATGTTTTGATTCAGGAATTCTTTGTTTGTTTGAGCTTTAGTAGCTATGAATTTTTCCATCATCAACTCGAGGTTTGATTTCCTAGGTGCAGTTTGAGCAGCAGCTGATTTCTGATATCCTGGCGGAGCAATAGGCATTTGCAATGCATTATCGCTTTTGTAAGAAAAGTTTGGATGATTTCGCCAACCTGGGTTATAGGTATTTGCGTAAGGATTTCCTTGAGTATAATTTACTTGGTCTGGTGGGATTCCGGCCAGCAATGGGCATTCGGGCGCATTATGAGCGGTGATTCCGCATAACTCGCAGTTTGGAGTTACGGCAGCGACGGTTGCAGTGGGGTTAACGGTTAGATTGTCAATCTTCTGTGCTAGAGCATCTACTTTAGCGTTGAACTTTTCAAGGCTGATGATCTCGTACATCCCACCTTTCGCTGCGGGTTTCTCTGTTGGAGTGCGTTCACCTCCCCATTGGTAGTGGTTCTGAGACATGTTTTCGATTAGTTGATAGGCTTCGTCGTATGGCTTATCCATAAGTGCACCGCCCGCGGCGGCGTCTACCGTCAATCTGGTGTTGTATAAAAGCCCATTATAGAAAGTATGGATTGTCACCCAGTCTCCTAGACCGTGGTGAGGACATGTTCTCATCATATCTTTGAATCGTTCCCATGCTTCGTAAAGAGATTCAGTATCTTTTTTTTGAAATCCGTTGATTTGAGCTCTAAGCATAGCAGTTTTGCTTGGCGGAAAATATCTCGCTAAGAAGACGTTCTTCAACTGTTCCCACGTCGTAACGGAGTTGGATGGTAAGGATTGTAACCATGTCCACGCTCTGTCTCTAAGAGAGAAAGGGAAAATACGAAGTCTTATTGCGTCTTGAGTTACTCCATTTGCTTTCACTGTGTCTGCGTATTGTACAAACTTCGTTAAATGTTCGTTTGGATCCTCAGTTGCATTTCCTGAGAATTGGTTTTGTTGTACAGCTGACAGCAATGAGGGTTTCAGCTCAAAATCGTTTCGAGTAATAGCTGGGGCAGCAATGCTACTTCTAGGCTCCATCTAAGAGGGTGTAGCGTATGCCTTCAGCAGTTTGTTTTGAGGTCCTTCGGCCATCTTTGATTCTTCTTCGGTTTTGGGAATGGGAGTGAGAGGATCGGGAATGTTATGTTTTAGTTGGTACTCAATGATGCGACTTCTTAAATGTAAGAAGCACTCTAGTTCTGCGACTGAAGGTTTTAAGATATCGCCTTATGGGCGATTACTTGGCATACAATCGACAAAACCAGTAAAGGGAAAATAAAATTGTTAACCTAGTCTATACGGTGTAACAGAAGGTTACACTATTGACTAAACGGGTCCCCGGCAACGGCGCCAAAAACTTGATCGCGACTTTCTATGTTTAATACAACTTAACTGCAAGTGCACAGTCTATCGCGTAGTAATAAAAGATATCGATCCCACAGGGACTCGTAATCAAACTAGTGTTCTTGGGAGTTACTATGTTTAGCTAGGTAGATAATGTTTAAGGAAATAATTTTTGTCAATAAAGGGAACTAAAAACGTTACTTGAATTATAATTACGTGAATCGATATGCAGTAATTATGTTCTTCGGGGATTTGACAAGTTACCGGTGTATGAAATATTTTTCAGAATTTATTTAAGCAGAAAATAGTGATCTGAAGACTTTCGTCTCATGATGGTTGTTGACGCTAGTCATAATTCTAAGGGCCGGATGTACGCTTTCGTGTCCCATTCGGGGTTAAAACTATTTTTTGGAAATCTCTAAGTTCTAATTCATTTTAAAGTGCTTTCGCTGTTATTAAAACAAATGACTAGTGTTTACTATCTGGTCTTACTGCAGCTGTCGCTTGTTGGTTCGCACCTTAATTAATTTCCCACTGTCGTGGCAAAACTACTTTTAAATAAGTTCTCGCTTTCGCGACGAACGTTTATTCAGTAAATAAATTTAAACACTCAGACCATAAACAACTTTTGAAAAAGAGAGTTTTCAACCGGTTATTATCAAATCCCGTCTGAATTATTATTACATATCGATTACTCTGATTTAGCTAGACATGGATTTGGGAAAGGTAAAACATAAATAAAAATAGTGATTAATACATGCATCATAAGGAAAACTGAAATTACGATTAAAATTTAGAACCTGTAAATATTCCAATTGGCCTTTAGGCAGATCCTCCACAAATGTTGGCAGGATTCTAGTCTTTGTGCCAATTGATCGTACAAGGGAAATGGGAATTACAAGATATCAAATAATGCAGAGAAAGAAAAGAGAAACAAATAAGAATAGAAAAAATGGAAAGGTTGCTCTGAAGATAAATTGGCAGCACTTCGTTGTCTGAATGCGGCTCCCTTTCTCAGCTCCCCTCCTTCCCCTTTTATAGAAGTAGAATTCTAACGGTTGTAATTTGAAGAAGGTGGACTTGGAGGCAGAAATATCAGGGAGTAGTGGTCCATTATTTGGGACTTGGAACTACATTTTGCACGTTCATTTGATGTTGTGCGTTTTTGCCTGCATGACGGTCGTCATGGTGTGTGACGGTCGTCACTCGTGTGACGGTCGTCATGGGGGTGTGACGGTCGTCAAAGCAGCAAAATGTGCATTCTGCGCTTTTCATGTTGTTTTCATCTGGTTTTCGTCCATATTTCATCTGTAATTGCTTCTTTTCTTCATATTGCTTTGTTTAGACATGATCATCAAATACCTGCAAAATATCAGACAAATAACATGGAAAGAACCCGAAATCGGATCGAAAATAGTCAAACATCAGTTGAATTATGCATCAATATATATATATATATATATATATATATATATATATATATATATATATATATATATATATATATATATATATATATATATATATATATATATATATATATATATATATATATATATATATATATATATATATATATATATATATATATATATATATATATATATATATATATATATATATATATATATATATATATATATATACGATTTCGTGTTATCAGTGTGAATTGTTGAATTGAGAACTTTAGATATATGCATGATAATATGCTTGGTGTTATATATATATATATATATATATATATATATATATATATATATATATATATATATATATATATATATATATATATATATATATATATATATATATATATATATATATATATATATATATATATATATATATATATATATATATATATATATATATATATATATATATATATATATATATATATATATATATATATATATGTGTGTGTGTGTGTGTGTGTGTGTGTGTGTGTGTGTGTGTGTATATATATATATATATATATATATATATATGTGTGTGTGTGTGTGTGTGTGTGTGTGTGTGTGTGTGTGTGTGTGTGTGTGTGTGTGTGTGTACTTTATGATGAATTGTGATGAATAAACATAATTGTAAATGTTTATGTGCAATGATGTGAATTGTGAAGATGTACATTGTGATGTATATGAGTGGATTATGATAAAATGTGGTGAGATCGTAGTGTATGCATATTTTTATGTTAATGTACATATATGATTATATGCATTGTTATTATGATAATATTTCTCACCCTTCTGCTGGAATGATGTCTTATCTGACATCGTAAAGGTATCGAGAATAGAGCTGCTCGTAGTTGCATGGTCGCGGTTGGTGTAGCCATTACTAATTTAGTTATATTGGGTCGAGTCATGCTCTGGTCATGTAACACTGGGATCGTTTGGTTTATATTTTAGAGATACATTATGTATTCTATGTTATGTTTTTATATTCATTGGAATATTATGATGTTGACCTTGGTGCCTAAGTAATGTTGAAATATGTGATGAATCTGAATATTCTGTTAAGAGAATTATGTTATAAAATGAATTCGCTGCTACATGCAAAGTGAAATTGTGGGAAGCATGATTATTTATTATAAGCGTTAATGAGCATGACAGGTGGTTTTGATGTTTCGAAAGTTATGTGTGACGCCCTTTTGTGAATGCATGAAAATTTACTCTGATTATTCGTATATTTTCCGTGAGGTTTTAGTAGGGTGTTACATTAGTGGTATCAGAGCCTGGTTGGTCCATCCGGCCAAGTTATCTAATGTTGTTTGTTCCCTTGTATGCGACATGTGTGTGAAAACACTGTCGGTACGTGTTTGTTGCCTAACCTTTGTCTGCAGAAGTGGGAATGATTCAAGTGGGGGAGAAACTTGTGCTTCTCCAAGATGCTGCAAGTGTGGAATTATAGCTCAGTGTGTGGTTAAACGCTCTTATAGTTTGGTAAAGATGGTTTATGCCCCATTATGACTGTCGACTGTCTATTAACAAATTGAGGAACTGATCACCCTTAATGTTTTGTTGATAGTAGTTGGGATTGTGCTGGATGGGATAGACGTGTCTTGTAAGCTTAGATGGCGTGAGCAGTGAATTGTTTAGAGTTAAATCAAGTGCTTAAGAATTTTTTTGATGAGTCGGCACAAGACAGTGTTGAGATGTTTAATTTTGATGGGAATTTTGAGTGTTAATGAAAGTGGGAAGTTGGAGGTTTGTCGATTAATTGTGGTTGTCTGGAAGTTATCCTGACAAGATGGTGATACACAGCCAGGATGTGAAGTGGAGTTGTGATTGACTTAGTTACAGAAGCTAGTCCGATATTGAGAGATCCATATTATATGTCTATTTGGATGGTCAAGGAATTAAATTAATTGAGTAGTTTTGAGACTTGTGTCTGGTGTGTGTGCTACGCAACAGATTGTGAGGTCGAGTATGTAAAGGGTGGATGGTAACTTCTGGTGATTATTAAAGTAAGAGGTAGAATATAATATTGGTATAATTAGACATTTAAACATTTTAAGAGTTGGAGATGTGTTGAATGGCCTTCTAAGTGTGAAGATGTTGTTTTCGTATTGTTGTCGTAACGGGAGAACCGTAACTCGGAATGACGCCAGATTAGAAGCGTTGGAAGCTATTAAAATGCTCTATGTGATGGTGAAGTAGTGACATGGAATTAAGTTATTTATTGATGGAATACGTTTGGATGTTGTAGTGAGTGCGGAAAGTGTGATTCGTGTTTCCGCCATAACTCACAAATTGAGTGAGTTAATGGTTGTATAACCGATGATGGTTGGATATATTCGAAGAGTATAGAGGATCATGTTGAACATCGGGAACTTGAGTTATTAGTGTTGGAGAAGAAGCAGTGATATGCCGCTGTGAAGAATGTTCAAAGAGTTTTGGGGAGAGCTGTCAACAGCCCGTGTGTTGGTTTTGCAGAATCCGATAGAACTATTTGTTATGTTTTGTGATGCTTGTTGATATGATTGGGATATATGTTAAGTGCAACTTCAGCAAGTTTTGGTTATGCTTTAAGGCAACTTAAAGTACATAAGGGGACTTACCTGACAAGTGATTTAGGGTTGGTTGTTGTTGTGTGTTTGTGCCGGAGTTCGGAGGCCTCAATTGTTTAGTAGAGATTTGAGATGGTTGGTGATCTTACGAACTTAAGGCATTTGTTGATTTGAAAGAGTTGAATATGATGCAGAGGAAATAATTGGTACTTTGGAAGGAGTTTGGTTTTGGTCGAATTACCATTCGGGTGAGACAACATGGTAGCTGAGGTATCGAATTGGAAATTTCTGCATATACCGACGATGATGGTAATGAAGTTAGAACTGATTAAGAAAATCCGGGATGAGTTGGTATGTGAGGAGACTTCTTATGGAGTTGAGCTTTGTATGTTGAGGCCGATTATTGGTATTCTCGATGAGATTCGAAGAGGTCGGAATTCTAATTTGAGTTAATAGTGTGAGTTGGATAAGAGTACTCTGGAAGAAGGACATTGAGATAGATTGAGTATCCATTCAGGTACTGTGAGGATGTGACCGAATTTGAGAAATTGTTTTGGTGACCATAAATGGAGAGAGAAGTGGTTGAGGTTGTATATGTTGATTAGACTTGTTGAAAGTCGAAGTGTGAACATCAGAGACTGTTGGGCCTGATACAACTGTTGAATATTTCTAAGTGGTATGAGATAGTATTCCCATGGATTTTGTGACGGGTTTTCCGAAGAATTTGAAGAGATATGTCTCGACTTGGATGGTTATGAATGGATTGACAAGATTAACTCATTTCTTACCAATGAGGATGAATCATTCTATGCTGAAGCTAGCTAAGAGGTATAGTGAGGAAGTTGCGAAGTAGTATGAGATGTCGTCGAATATTGTGTCAGATGGGAATCTAAGTTTTCATCGAGATTTTTGGGAGAGCTTGCAGACGCCTTGAGTACCATGATTGAAGTTGAACTCTGTCTAGCATCCATGGACGGATGGGCAGACAAAGAGAACTATCCAGTATATAGACGATTTGTTGAGAGCTTGTGTGTTGGATCAAGATGGATCAGGGGGTAGTTAATTTTCGCTGATTGAGTTTACCTACAATAATTAATATCATTCTAGTATCGAAATAACATCGTATGAGGCTTTGTAGGGTAGGAGGTGTAGGACTCCTTTGTGTTGATATGTGTCCAGTGAGAGTGTTGTACTCGGACCTGAGATTGTGCAAGAGACGATTGAGAAGATCAAAAGGACCCAAGAAAGGACGTGTTTTGAGAGTTATGATAGTAACTGGTGTTGGTCGAGCTTGAGGTCTCGGAAGCACACACTGTGTTTTGTTGATCTGTATCAAAGTGGCGCATTGGAAGCGTGGGGAAAATAGCATGTTAGACTGTTTTACCGTTGTCACTTGTGGGAATTGCATGATATGTTCATGTGTCTAAGCTGAGGAGGTACATTGATCAGATGGATGGTGTACGAGTGAGGGAGGATTTGACTGTTGAGGCATTGCTAGTTCAGGTTGATGAACGAGAAGCAACTTCGAAGTAAAGGGATTCCTTTGGTAGAGGTAGTTTGGGAGAAAGTTGGATTTGGGAGATTGGGATGCGAAAGTCGTATCTAGAGTTGTTTGAATTAGGTAACATTTTCGAGGACGAAAATTCCTAAAGTGGGGGAGAATTGTAACAACCCAATTTTCAATAATTTATTATTTGTACTAATTAATTGATTTAATGAATAATTGGATCTATTTAATTTATATGAGTTAATGGATTTAACTTATTTATTCTATTTGGTAGAATAAGGTGAATTTACTAGATCTTCTCTAATTAATGATAAGATGAGATATATTGAGGATAAATAAAAGAGAAGGATATATAAGAGAAAGTGGAAAGAAAGGATAGAAATAGAGAGAAAGGAAAAAGAAGAGAAAGAAAGAAGGAAGAAGAGAGAAGAGGAGAAAATAGAGGAAAAGCTTAGAATCATCAGAATGACTTCTAGCTTCCGATTAATCAAGGTAAGGGTGTGAAATGTTGTTATCTTACCAATGTATATGATTATGTATGTGTGTGTTTGGATTTGTTAGAGGTTTCCCATCTTTTTCCATTCTAGGGCAGAAATGGATTTAATCGATAGAGTCGATGTTTGAACAGTTAAAATCTGGAAAAAATGGTGTAGTTTAGTTGAGAAATGTTAGGCTAAGACTACTGGAATTCGTTGGAATTGAATCGGTTGATTTTGTGATGATTTGATGATTTTGGACAGTTGGGGTTTTGAACATCGCAGACGTTCGCTAGCACCTTCGCTAGGCGAGCAAGTCGCGAGTGTTCGTTGTAGCGAGCTAGTAGCGAATGGTCCCAAACTTAGACAGAATGTAATTGACCCTCTTCGCTGATAGCGAGCGAAGCCCCAGCGAGTAGGTAGCGAAGCCTTACAGTAGCTTCTGTTTGCCTTCGCGAGCTTGTTCTCTAGGCGAACAGGTAGCGAATGTTCGCCAGGCGAGCAAGCTAGCGAGTGTGACAGCATTTTCATTTCCTTGTGTTTTTCCATCCAATGTTGATTGTTTGGTTTGATTGTGTTCAATCCTTATCTGAAATGAATAGTTGTGTGTTGTTGTAATATGTTATGTTGTGGGTAGCCGTATGGCGTGAATCCTAGATTGTGGAATCAATTGTGGAAATGTGGTCTTTTGATAAATATATGCATTGTTTAAATTACTTAAAAGTGCATGATGAATGTGATTGAGTTCGTTGCCGTTGGCGCGATATTGTGATGCATATTGATTGTATGCGATTGTATGTGAAGAATGCATGAGAACATATTGTGAATATGTGTGCATTGCTTGATAAATGTCGTGATGGTATTGAGTTGTGAATGCATAATAATTGTATGCGTTTGTATGTGAAGGATGCATGAGAATATATTGTGGATATATGTGCATTACTTGGTAAATGTGATGATGATGTTGAAATATGTATATGTGTAAGGCTCGTACTCACTGGGATAGAATGACTAAGATGTTGTTCCTAATGGAGTAATCACCGGGGTAGAATGACAAGATGTTGTTCCTAGTGGAGTAATCACTGGGGTAGAATGACAAGATGTTGTTCCTAGTGGAGTAATCACTGGGGTAAAATGACTAAGATGTTGTTCCTAGTGGAGTAATCATTGGGGTAGAATGACAAGATGTTGTTCCTAGTGGAGTAATCATTGGGGTAGAATAATAAGATGTTGTTCCTTGTGAGGTATAGTCACATGGTCGTATACATTGCGGTAGAATGACTAAGATGTTGTTCCGAGTGGAATAATCACCGGGTGAGAATAACTGAGATGTTGTTCCTGGTGGGGTATAAACGATGTACCCATAATCCCAAATAGGAATTGGTGAGAATTGATGAGTTTTATATGAGTCACATGGCATAGACATCATTGTTACATGAAAGTATGCTTGTGTGTGAATTGTTGAATTGAGAACTTTGGATATATGCATGATAATATGCTTGGTGTTATATATATATATATATATATATATATATATATATATATATATATATATATATATATATATATATATATATATATATATATATATATATATATATATATATATATATATATATATATATATATATATATATATATATATATATATATATATATATATATATATATATATATATATATATATATATATATATATATATATATATATATATATATATATATATACACACACACACACACATATATATATATATATATATATATATATATATATATATATATGTGTGTGTGTGTGTGTATATATATATATATATATACACACACACACACACACACACATATATATATATATATATATATATATATATATATATATATATATATATATATATATATATATATATATATATGTGTGTGTGTGTGTGTGTGTGTGTGTGTGTGTGTGTGTGTGTGTGTGTGTGTGTGTGTGTGTGTGTGTGTGTGTGTGTGTGTGTGTGTGTGTGTGTGTACTTTATGATGAATTGTGATGAATAAACATAATTGTAAATGTTTATGTGCAATGATGTGAATTGTGAAGATGTACTTTGTGATGTATATGAGTGGATTATGATAAAATGTGGTGAGATCGTAGTGTATGCATATTTTTATGTTAATGTACATATATGATTATATGCATTGTTATTATGATAATATTTCTCACCCTTCTGCTGGAATGATGTCCTATCTGACATCGTGAAGGTATCGAGAATAGCTCTACTCATAGTTGCATGGTCGCTGTTGGTGTAGCCATTAGTAATTTAGTTATATTGGGTCGAGTCATGCTCTGGTCATGTAACACTGGGATCGTTTGGTTTATATTTTAGAGATAAATTATGTATTCTATGTTATGTTTTTATATTCATTGGAATATTATGATGTTGACCTTGGTGCCTAAGTAATGTTGAAATATGTGATGAATCTGAATATTCTATTAAGAGAATTATGTTATAAAATGAATCCGCTGCTACATGCAAAGTGAAATTGTGAGAAGCATGATTATTTATTATAAGTGTTAATGAGCATGATAGGTGGTTTTGATGTTTCGAAAGTTATGTTTGACGCCCTTTTGTGAATGCATGAAAATTTACTCTGATTATTCGTATATTTTCCGTGGGGTTTTAGTAGGGTGTTACAAAAAGCACCAAGTTTTTTAGAGGTTTAATCCTTTATTAGTGTTTTGAACAAGATATGGTCTAAGTGGACAAAAGAAAAGAGCGGAAACATAAACATGTGTCCAACGGACAAAGGAAAAATAACAGAAGCATAAACAAAAGTATTATATGATATGATAATAATGAAGCATAAAGATATAAGAGAGATAGGTAGCAAGAAGGAAACATAAACAAAATTAGTACAATGATATGGTTAATGAGTTAGTGATTAGTCTTTATAGAAAATGATCAACGATGGTTAACTCATGCACTTAAGTGAAAGTTGATGAAGACTCATTAGAGGATTGATAAAATCAAAGCCTCCTAACAACAAGCTTAATAGGTGATGGACCTAAGACAAATAGTCAACCATGCTTGGACTTTCAAACATAAGTTTGAGCCACGAATGATCACTTTCCGATTACAGGACAATTTAGAGCTATGTTAAGCAATCGTAATTGGGTTTATGTATAAACCACGACTATCTGAGGCCGGTCAATAACAATGTTAGTGCTAATGCATGCTAGAGAAGTGATATGTAGATCACACTCCGAAAGCAATGCCGCACGAAAAAAAATAGGTAATGATCTCATCTTCATCAAGAACTTGAAATAAATTTAAACGATATCGAAGATTTTCATCGATCAAAATGAAAAATAGAAGAGGAGAGGGAATGCCAAATTGAATTACAAGTTCAAGATCATTCCATCTTTAAGTTCATCCATTCATCTTGGTGGATTAATTCACTAAACATATCATTAACTCAAAGCACCTAAGATGAATTGAACAATTCACTTTAAAGATATATTTGAATTAATGAATGTTTATCCAACTCCATCTACACCCTAATTCCAATGAATTTAAAGAGGAAAAGAACCTTTAAAAGTGCATTCCAAGGCAAGAATAAAAGGAAATGGAAGAATAAGAAGAAAGAACCAAAACAGCCCCAAAACAGAGCCAAAAAGACAAAATTAACACTGGGTAACCGGTTACCCAATATCAGGTAACCCGTTACCTTATGCTACAACAGCAAAAAAAACAGCAAAATAACACTGAGTAACCGGTTACCTTATATCAGATAACCCGTTACTATACAAAAACAGCAGCAAAAAGGCTTAAAAAAGATGCAGAAACTTGCTCAATCATTTCTTCAAACACCTCATGATCAAGGATGTAATTGTGCATGAAAACTCAAGTAAAATAAAAACAATTAACACCAATATAACCCAATTTGCAATATCCAAAGATCAAGCAACAAGAATCAATAATGGATCACATTGTGGAAGATGTATCAAGAACAACAATGGCGGATCAAGAAATTACCACTCCAAATCTGAAAATTCTTCAAATCAACTCCAAAAACCACACTTCAAAACTTTGATCTACTAGAAATGATGATGAAAAAGTGAATGGATGAAAGTTTAGCACAAAGTTTAGTAAGTTCTAATGATGAACTTACTAACTTTTAAAAGAAGAAAGAGCTTTGGTGAATTTGGTAATTGGAGAAAATTCAGAGTCAAGAAAGAGTTTGCAAGGAGATTTTAGCTAACAAAAGCTTATGAAATGGGAGAAATGAAGCCTCTATTTATAGGATTTAGGCTTGGAAAATTTGGTGGATTGGAATTTAGTTTGGAATCAAAATTAGGCTTGAAATTTGAATTCAGAGGGAAATTAATGATCAAGTGGTGATTAGTGAAGGTGTATGGTGGAAATTAATTAGGACGAGGTAGGGGAATTAAAATGAAGTGATCTAGAATATTATCATGTTGCAATATTTGAATTTGGTGCCAAAAATGCTGCAGATTTTGAATTTGCCCAATTTTTACAAAATTCACACAGGGTAACCAGTTAACACAGGCAAAAATGGTGAAAAAATGCCTTTATGATGTGTTGTCTTGGCTATGGCTCGACTCTTTTGCTTGTCAAAGAAGGCATGGAAATAAACACATGAACCTTGGATTCTCTTGAATAAAAGTCAATCAAGTCTTGTGAAACTCTTGATCAGATGATTATGAATTGTTTGCGGATCAACTTCGACTTTGTCAAGATAAAATTCATTCGAGCTGAGGGACTGATATTTGATATCTTTGCTCCAAATTTTTCCTGAAAAAAAGTTAGTAAAGGAAAAACGAACATTTTTTGGATTTTAATCAATAGCTAGCAAACATAAGCATAAACAAATATCAAGCAAACAAGAAAACGAAGGTGCCCAGTGATCTCTCAAGAACAAACCTGCAGAGGAAGGTGAAAGAGAACAAATGTTTGCGATCTTGTTTGTGGGATGAGATGAAAATGACATGTGGGATCTTAGGGGTAAAAATTAGGGTATTACATCGTGCAAGGGAATTATTATGGTGAGCATGTCAACGTCACCGCCTAGCTAAATTTTCACCCTTTGGTCATTAACTGTCCATGTTGCTTGAGATATAAGATCCTCCAACTCAAGTGCCCCATAAGGTCTTACCTCTTTGATTCTAAATGGTTCATACCACTTTGACTTCAACTTTCCCGGAAACAACCTCAATCGGGGATTAAATAGCAAAACCATTTATCCAGCTCTGAATTCTTTGGAAAGGATCTTGTTGTCATGAAACCTCTTAATTATTTCTTTGTAAAATATTAAGGATTCATATGCTTGTAACCTCAGTTCATCAAGTTCATTTAATTGCACCTTTATTTCCATACCGGCTTGATTTTGATCAAAAATCAAAAATTTAAATGCCCAAAAAGCCTCGTGTTCTAATTCCATCGGTAGGTGGCAAACATTTTCGTAAACCATTTGAAAAGGAGTGAGGCCTATTGGTGACTTGTACGCGGTACAGTAAGCCCAAAGTGCTTCGTCCAGTTTCAATGACCAATCCTTTCTTGATGTGAACACTCTTTTTTCCAAAATCCTCTTAACTTCAAATTTGGATACTTTTGCTTTCCCATTGGTTTGAGGATGATAGGGTGTTGCAACCTTGTGTTTGACACCATAGTGCTCAAGGAATTTTTCTAGTTGCGCATTGCAGAAATGCAATCCACCATCATTGATTAACACTCTTGGTGTTCCAAACCGTGTGAAAATATTTTTCTTCAAGAATTTGATCACCATTTTGCTATCCGCTTTTGGTGATGATATCGCTTCCACCCATTTTGACACATAATCTACCACCACCAAGATGTAATTGTTTGAAAATGATGAAGGAAATGGTCCAACGAAATCAATACCCCAACAATCAAAAACCTCTATTTCCAACATGTTTTGTAAAGGCATTTCATTTCGTTTGGATATTCCTCCGGCCCTTTGGCAGCTGCCACAATTCTTGGCGTGCTCATGTGTGTCTTTGAATAATGATGGCCAATAAAACCCTGCTTGTAAGACTTTTGTAGTTGTTTTTTATCCATTGTAATGACCTCTATAAGGGGAACTGTGAAAATTGCATATGATACTACTTGCCTCTTCCTTAGTCACACACCTTCTCAACAACCCGTCGATTTCTATTTTAGATAAGTACGGGTCATCCCTTACATATTGAGTAGTATCACGTAGGAACCTTTTCTTTCGTTGCCAGTTGAAATCCTCGGGAATCATACCAGTTACCTTGTAATTTTCAAGATATGCAAACTGTGGTATTTCTTGGATCATAAGGAACTTCTTTTCTGGAAACTCTTCAAGGACTTCTTGTTCTTGCTGATTTTAGGATTTAACAGCCTTGATAGATGATCTGCTATTAAGTTTTACGTTCCTTTCTTATCACAGATTTCCAGATCGAATTCTTATAGAAGAAACATCCATCTAATTATTACAAGCTTGGAATCCACTTTGGTGTTCAAATATTTGATCGCTGCATGGTTAGTATAGCAAATAACCTTTGAACCTATGAAGTAAAATCAAAATTTTTCTAATGCATACATTATGGCAAACAATTCCTTTTCCTAGTTGCATAGTTAACTTGAGCATCATTCAAAACCTTGCTTGCATAAAGGATAGCATGAAAAACTTTGAAGTTTCTATGGCCTAGAACAACACCAAGTGCATAATCACTAGCGTTACACATGAGTTCAAAGTTAAGTGTCCAATCAGGTGCCGTGATCAATTTTTATTTCAAAATTTCAAAAGCAAGTAACTAATTATTGTGAAAAGTAAACAACCTGTCTTTGTTGAGTAGATTTCTCAATGGATTTTTAATTTTTGAGAAGTCTTTAATAAATCTCCGATAAAATCCAGCATGGCAAAGAAAACTCTAAATTCCTTTGACATTGGTTGGTGGGGGAAGCTTCTCTATCACATCCACTTTGGCTTTGTCCACTTTAATTCCTCTAGCTTAAATCTTGTGCCCAAGTATGATGCCTTCCGTAACTATAAAATTACATTTCTCCTAATTCAGCACCAGATTTATTTCCACACATCGCTTCAGTACGATGTCAAAGTTGCTCAAGAATAATTCAAATGATTCCCCGAACACAGAGAAATCATCCATGAATACCTCGATGCATTTTCAATGAAGTCGAAAAAATGGCTTACATACAACGTTGGAATGTTGTTGGCGTATTACATAAGCCAAATGGCATATGTCTGTATGCGAAGAAACCAAAAGGATAAGTTAAGACCTTTTTCTCATGATCTTCAGGATTAACGGTAATTTGATTGTATCCTAAATATCCATCCAAGAAACAATATAATTATTGCCTCGACAATCTCTCCAACATTTGGTCCATGAATGGTAACGGGAAATGATCTTTCCTTGTTGCTTGATTAAGCCTTCAGTAATCGATACACATCCTCCACCTGGTCACGGTTCTTGTTGGAATCAACTCATTCTTAGCATTCATTATTACTGTCATTCCTCCCTTCTTTGGAACTACTTGGACGAGACTCACCCAAGCACTATATGAGATAGGATATATCAAGCCAGCTTCCAATAACTTTACAACCTTCTTCTGTACCACTTCTTTCATTGTTGGGTTCAAACGCTTCTGAGGTTGAGCGACTAGTTTGAAGTTTTCTTCAATAATGATCTTGGGCATGTAGTACGATGGAATAATACCTTTCAAATCTGATAAAACCCAACCTATTTCCTTTTTATTTTCCTTGAGAACCTTAATGATCTTTTTTTTCTTCATGTTTGGTCAAGGTGTTGTTAATGATAACAAGATTTTTTACCACATTCCTCAAGAAAAACATGCTTCAAATGAGCCGGTAACATTTTTCAGTTCCAATTTGTTGTTCTCTTGCAATTCCTCAACTTTCACGTTTTTTAAGGGAATTTCTCTTGTTGCATCAAGTTCTTTCAAGCAATCCTCAATTTCTTTTTATTCCTCAAGATTGAGGACATTGAGTGCATCCGTGAAGGCTCGTTCTAATGGAGCTGATATGTGTGCTTGTTTCTATACATTCATGATGACTTCATCAGTAGCATTAACCTTAAAGCATGATACTTTTTCCTTAGAATGTTCCATGGCCTCAAAGAGATTGAAATTGACTTCGTCGTCTTGGACACATATTTTCATTAACCTGTCAACTATGTCAATCATCATTCGTGCGATTTTCATGAATGGTCGGCCCAAAATCAATGGCACATCATCGTCTTCCTCAATGTCCGTCACAAAAAAATCAATGGGTGATAAGAACTTATCTACCTTGACCTGAACGTCTTCAACGATATTGTTGCGGTCAGAATCGTGATGTCAAGCTATTGATTAACTTGAATCTTAATTCATTAAATTCACAACCTTACTTTGATTTATCCAAAGGAAAGGTTAAAGGAAGAAAGACCTTTTGCGTGATGTAACAACAACGCTAAGAGATTCAGGGATCGGGGGTTGGTTATGCTTAGGGTAGGTATTTGACATCCTAAACATCTGTAGTACTCTACAGGAACCTTTTGTATGTTTGTATGCTATACTACATGCTATGGTTTGGGATCAAGGTTAGGGTTTTGAGGTAAAGACCTAGGGTTGATGCTTCTAAGTTTGCTCGCAAAGATATCACATCTTCTGCCTACGTATCCTAACTAGGATAGAATTAGAGCAATCGTAGTTCACCTCACTGAGAGTGGATGAACACTTGATTATGATCAAGGTTCAAAGGGGAACAAACATAACAATGCTTGTATAAAGTTTAACAAAAATCTCTATTCTAAGTTGTACACTCAAGAGGATTGACTTTGACAAAAGCTAGGAGGGGAGTAAGTAATCATGACAATGATCCTTACATAGAGTTGACAAACTCTAACCTAGGGTTCTAGTTGAAGAACACTCCTAGTAAAGGTGGGTCTTTTAGAGTTAAGCAAAGTCTAATGGATAGTAGGTTCTGACTTAACTAAGCTAGGGTTCAAGATGACTTGACAAAGTTAAAGGGAGGGTAATGAGCTATCTATGACCCTAGGGTCAATAGAGAAACTTTCCTTTGGAATAGGAGAAAGAGGAGGCAACTGGCTGAGAACTAACAAGTTCCATCACTTGGGGAAGACTTAACAAAGTAAAAGAAATAAGAAAGAACATGTAACAACATGAAAAACATTCAAGATCAACATAAAGACATAGAGGTAACAACCATCAATGCAAGTAAAGAACATGTGTAACAACAAAAAGTTCATCTATAATATTAAAAAAGATTGACGCAAACAAGTTACAAATTGAAGCAAGCAGGTTATAAGGATCAAATGAGATTAAATGTAACATCATAAGACCATCTAAACATGTATTGATAACAGTCAAACAAGCAAAAACACAAGAGATGTTACAATAGTTCAAGTATTTATTCATGACTCCATAGGAAAAAGTAAGCAAGTTTAATGGTAACAACCAAGTCAACAATCAAACCCTATCATGTTATGGTTCTAGCAAGACACATAAAGAAGTAGAAAGATTCATGAAAAACATATTCAAGAGGTTACAACATCAAGAATCATGTTATGAATCATAGATGAAGTTCAAGGTATACCATTTATATTCAAGCATTCACAAAGGCAAGAAATAAACCCTAATCATGTTATGGTTATAAACAATACACATAAACAAGTATAATGATACATGTTAAGCACATTTAAGAGGTTACAACATCAAGAATCATGGTATAGGTCATAGATGAAGTTCAACAGGCCATTTTCACATGTATGCATTCACAAAAGCAGGAATGCACATAGAAAGGGAATGAATCAAACAACTTTGAACATCTAAACATGTTAAAAAAACATATATGAATTATACAAGCCTAATATCACAAGAAAAAATCAAGTTACATGTTGAAAAAGTTCAAGAACACCATTGAAAAACCCTAAAAAACACATGTTATTCAAGTGGATCAAAGTATTTCTAGGATAACAATCCTTGAATTATTTCTTCACTCAATGAAAATAGACATGTTAAGGAGTAGTTTTCAAAAAGAATGGCATCATTAGCATAAAAATGAGCAACTTATGATCATGGAAAGTTGATGCACCAAGAGGGCAAAACTAGGTCAAGGCAAGGTAAGGCAACTTAAGGTCATTTGCATGAAGAAGTGGAACTCAGTCAAAACTTAACCAAATAAGGTGAAATAAAATTTAAAATTGTGTATTTTTGAACAAGGAATTCAAGGGTACAATTTTTTTCCATACCATGAACCCACAAGAAAACCCGATAGAATCATTGGTAGGGCAAGTTTGGTGACAACCAAATACAAGAACATGTGGATAGTATTGTGTAGTGGTGTGCTTTGTGAAACAAGTGTATAAATATCACATATGCATCACATATAGAGGTTAGAACAAAAGAAATCAAGAAATGCGCAAGTGGTTTGGCAGATTGGAATCAAAATGCAAAATGTGACTAGGTTAGACCTAGTTTGTGACCTAAAATTTGACAGTCCAAAAAGCACGTGTTTTACTGCAAGAAATGGTTCATGCATGACATGTAACATACATAAAACATGTCTAAGCAATGTTTAACTTAAAATCATGGCTAGAATTCAAAGTGGAATGAGAAATGCAAGTTGTAGGCTTACCTCCTGTAGCCTTATGATGCAAGCTTGAGAAGCAAGAAAACCAGAGGTCCTACAAGGTCTTTGATGGTCTGAAGATACTCCAAGGATGGTAATAAGATGCTCAAAGTAACCTCTAAGCAAGCTAGTGGACAGAATGCCTTGATAGTGAAGGAAACAACAAAAAAATCCAAAGATTTCCAAAGCCAACTTGCTCAAATCTTGTTACATAAAAGTGAATCACTTATGGATAGTTTTTATATGTCAAATGTGAAGTGTGAGTGGTCTTGGAACTCAAGGAAATGCAATGGTATGAAGGTTGCCCTTAAAAATGCAGAAAAGTCAACAAATGAGGTTTTGACAGTTGACTTTTAGCTTGGATGGTTTTCTGGAAAATGTGAGGTCTTGGACAGCTCTAAAACATCATTTGTGAAGTGTTTGGAGTGTTGTTTGAGTTGGAAAATGTTTGAAAAGGGTTTTGGAAGTGAATATGCAAAACAGATTTTGGGAGGTTTTGGAAATTTGGTGGCAACTTGCACAAACTTGGTGATTGTGTGGGGGAGAGAGTTCTAGCTGGTTTCTATCAAGGAACGGGTGTCTTTTGGATGTAAGAATGAGCTTCTATTTATAGGTAAGAGTCTTGAGGAAGAGGCATGGGCAGAATGTTGCAAAATGCCAACTTTGGCCTTGTAACTTTGAAATCTTTGTGCCAACCAATGCAAATCTCCATTTCTGACCTTAAGCCTCCCTAACAAGAGCTTATCCATACCCTATAGGTTATTTTCATCATTCTTGAGGGGATAGGAGGTGACTGGTTGCAGCATAGTTGGTGATTGAGTGAGCGCAGCCACCATTTTTCTCTTTTTCACTATTCATTCTTGCAACTTGCATTAAACAATGATATTCTCCAATTCTTGTGCCAAATTCGTGGGATATGATGCTAAGCACATCCATTAGAAATGTGAAGATAAGAAATGAGGCTTAAACCTTGTTTAGAATTGATTTGAGAAGCCTTGGAATCAAGACATACATGCTGAACTGGTTTTACAATAATGAGTTTTTGCCAACTTGTGAGCTTTGGTTCTCTCTAACCATGAGGAGTTATGGAACCCTCTTGTACTTTTTATAAAGCCCTCACTAGGTACTACAACATTGATGTTTGAGTTAGGAACACATTCCACTTAAAACTAGGTTAAAATCCCTTGTGAAACTGAATTCTTGACTTACAAGTCAAGAAACCTTAAAATTTCTAAGTGTTTAAAATCCTTCACAACTTGGTGAGGTCATAACTCCAAATCCATTCATTTTTTGCTCATGAGTCAGGATACTTTTTTAAGGATACTTAAGACCTTTCCAACAAGCTTTGAACCACTCCATTTGGATGTGTGGTTAGAAAGTTATGACCATTTGAAGTTTGATCAAAATTAGGGTTTTTTTTTCACTTTACCCTTGTTTCTTGATTTGCAAGTTATCTATCAATTCTTGATTAAATCTCCACAAAAATTCATAATTAGATGTGAAGTAATGTTGGAAACAAGTTTGGCTTCACTTTGGGGTAAAAACCCTATTGGTCAATGAGTTGACTTTTCTAATAGACGAACCGAACAGTTGAAAATCTCCAAATCGACTGTTGATGTTCTGAGTTCCCTGAGGCCTTGAAACTTCTTGGGTAGACTTCATTAGGTCATACGCGCCTCATGGACCATAATTCCATCATTGGAAAACCTTCTAGACCAAAAGTCAAACTATAGTTTACTTTTCCAACAAGAAACCCTAATTAGGGTTCTTGCACTGCACTACTTCCATTCTCTTGGTGACAACCTCAAATTGGACTCATTCTTGATCACATGTGATATCCTTGATGATATAGAGACTTGTAATATGGAGGATCAATCCAAAACCTTGACTGATCAATCCCTAAAAATCTTGATTTCTTGACTTTATGCAACCCTAATTCACCTGTATCTTGACAAAGACAAAATTGAAATAGGTTAAGGTTAAATAATCAATGTTGATGCTCCTAGAATGATGATGAGATCTAGGGGGAAATTTTGGGGTATGAAAGTTGCCCCTATTTAAATATCTCCACCAGATGGCAATGAGAGATGACAATCTCCATAGAATCATGGTGAGAGGTATTTAAATATAACAAACCAAAAATTTTGTCCCTTAGGTACGATGGTATGCAAAATTACAAATGCTGAAATGCCATGAATTCTAAGAATGATGCTCCATGTTGTTGGAGTGCAAGAAAATGCTGACAACGAGCAAAAGAAAAATAAGGATAAAAACAACGAGTAACCACTCATTGGGGAACACAGACACACTGGGAAGAGATCTAAAGTGAAACCAATCAATAGTTCAGACATGACTAATGATGGAACTTTAAGGGGATCCTCCACACAGGGGACACAAACTCAACCGGGGAAGATAAATCTTCACTGGGGAAAAGGATAATCTTCACTGGGGAAATACAAATCCCCGCCATGGAAATGCATCAAGGGAGATACAGATAAAAAAGCCACACAAGGGGACAAAAGTCAACATACTCGGACTCCGACTGGGGGAGCAGAAGACAAGAGACACGATCCTTATTGGGGAACAATCCAATGGGGACTTTCCTTGCAAAGAAGAGTTCGAACGAGATCTTCAGAAAAGGACTAGAAACAAGACCAGACTCTTCGGGGATGCAAGAAAATACTAGACCTCCGAGACCTGCTGGGGATACCCAGGGATTCACTGGGGAGACATCAGTGACAACCAATAATCTAAGAAACACAACAAAGTTGGATGAGAAAAAGTGCCAATAACAATTGGACCCTAAACAACACCAGTAACCACTGGAATTTCTGGGGAGTGCTAGTAACGACTAGACCTCCAGGAGATATGGTGACAACCAAATCAAGGATACCAATAACGATTGGCTTTTAGAAATATGCTAGTAATAATTGGTCTTCAGCCGAATTAGTTAACAACTGATATACTGACTGGGAGAGAGATTCAGGTAAACACCAGATCTCAAGGATAAGCTGCAATATCAGTAACAAATAAAGTTTTGTAACCAACAATTAACAGTATCAGATGAGGGTCAGTGACCAATTTATTGCTAGTTACAACTAGACTTTACAGAAGAATCTAGTGACAACCAGTCAAGCAGAATTGATAGGGAACTGGTAACAACTAGACTTCCTGGGGAATCCAAAGAGGGGTAAGATCTTCCCTGGGGATTAAATCAAAAACAGAGGATTTTCCTATAGTGAAGAGTTCAAATAGGATCTTCAGGAAACAATTGGAGGCAAAACTGGATTCACCGAGGATGCTAGTAACTACCAGATCTCTAGGACCCTACTGGGGATATCCACGGATATTGGTTATAACCAACCATCCTAAGCTTCAACGGGGATATTGGTAACACCTCGCCATCCTAATATTAGAGCTAGGTGAACATTTTAAATAAACAACAGGCTTAAAATGATGCTTGTAATGAATAGACTTTGGAAAAGAGATTGGTAACAACCAAGTAAGATTTATCAAGCAATGCTAGTAACTACTGGACTTTTACTGGGAAGATAGGTAACAACCAATGTTAACATGCCAATTATAATTGGATTTATCAAGCAACGCCAGTACCTACTGGACTTAATTGGGGAAGTCGGTAATGATCTAGCCACATACCAATAACAATTGGATTATCAAGCAATGCCAGTAACTACTGGACTTAACTGGGGAAGTCGGTAATGACCAAGCCATATACCAATAACAATTGGATTTAGCAAGCAATGTCAGTAACTACTGGACTTAACTGGGGAAGTCAGTAATGACCAAGCCACATACCAATAACAATTGGATTTATCAAGAAATACCAGTAACTACTGGACTTAACTGGGGAAGTCGGTAACTACCATATCTTGCACCAATAACAATTGGATTTTGAAAACATAGTAACTACTATGTCTTAGCAGAGTCGGTTAACTAAAAGAACGTCGGCTGGAGTTATACTCACGCAAACACCTGGTCTCAAAGACAAACTACGATATTAGTAACAACTAACGTCTTGGTAAACACCAATAAGCAGTATCAGATATTGCTAGTTACACCTAGACTCCCTGGGGATATAAGCATTTATCACAATAATACTTACTACAGATAACTTGACAAAGTTAAGGTAACAACCAAAGGGTAATCCCGTGACAACAAGTCTGAAGCTAAGGATTGTTAACAACCAAAGTATCTCAAGATGAAATCCAATACCCACTGGAGAAGGAACACCTGACGGATTCTTGACAAATAAAAATCGCCTAAACTAGCCCAAAATGGCCTCATCCAGAACATATCGGACTAAAAGGTATGCTGAAAAATCCATATGTGAAAGATATGATGCAAATGCAATACCGAAACGACTCCACGTGGGAAGGAAACGAAAGACAGATAACGATCTATCACAGGGGGAACAAAGAAAATCACACTGAATCCCATCGTTGGAGAATGGTATTAATCTTCTGGCGATTCTTCCGGGGAAACGGTTTCTTCTCTTGCAAACTTGATGGGGAGAAGAAATCACTACTTTAATGCTATCATCAAGACAACTGCTCGAAGACAATCGAAGTTTCATGATGTGGCAGCGTGGGGAATGAAATCTTTATAGACCTCATGTTCCCGAAATGATGATATCAAGGTTTCAACCGTTGTGCTCTCATGAGAAGAGTTTTTAATTTCACATTGTCATGTCATAGTCGACACTTATGATTTGCTTGTTAATTTTAAAATAATTTTAGTTTCAAAATAAAACTTTCATTTTCAAAAATCATTATTAACGAATGAGGGATGTTTGCATAACAAAGAAAGTAGAGCATAAAAATAATGAGCACAAAGATTGGTCCTAAATATGATTTTATTGAAGATGGAAGCCTGCGAAGGAAAAGTTCCATGGAATAATTACAATTTGGAACAGAAAATGGCAATATGGGAAAGGTTTACAAAAATCCAATAGTCGTATGGTCCTATCTACCTAAAAGTCGGCCCTGAAGTGCTGCTTCTAACGAGAGTAGCGGAAAGTGAGCCCTTTTTGACAATCTTCTGCAATCATGACAACTCCTGATGTAGTGAAATGCCTTTGCCCCTAATTTTTTCCTGAATCGCCCTTTTCGGGTTTTCGACTCACCGGGACGCTCATTTTTGCCTGAGTCACCTTTCCTGGTTTTCGAATCAGTGAGTTCTTCTTCTTTTTTTTATCCCTAATTTTTTCCTGATCTCCTTCATATGTTGTGATCCACCGAGATGCTCATTCTTGCCTGAGTCACCTTTCCAAGTTTTTGACTCAGCGAGCTTTTAGACATAATATTTTCTTACTGCATCAAAGCTTACTAGATGAGGGAGCTGCTCTCTGTCCATCGTTGTAAGGATCAAGGAACCTCGAGAAAAGACCATTTTCATAATGAATGGGCCATCATAGTTCGACATCCATTTCCTGCACGTGTCTCGATGTACTGGCAGAATCTTCTGGAGTGCCAATTCACCTTTTTAGTATTCTTTGATTTGGACTCTTTTATCGAAGGCCATTTTCATCCTTTTCTGGTACAGCTGGCTGTGGCACATTGTTGTCATCCTCTTCTCATCGGTGAGATTCATAGTATCGAACCTTTCCTTCACCCATTCAGCTTCTTCGAGTTTGGCTTTCATCAAGACCCTTAGCGAAGGTATCTCAACCTCAATGTGTAACACCGCGTTCATCCCATAGACCAAGGAGAAAGGGGTTACCCCTGTCGAAGTGCAGAAGGAGGTTCAGTATCCATGTAAAGTAAAATGCAGCATATCATGCCAATCCTTGTAGGTTATTACCATTTTTTGTACAATCTTTTTAATGTTCTTATTTAAAGCTTCCATGGCGCCGTTCATCTTGAGCCGGTAAGGAGAGGAGTTGTGATGTTTGATCTTGAAAATATCACAGAGCTCTTTCATCGTTTTGTTGTTCAGATTCGTCCCGTTATCTGTGATGATCTGATTGGGGATTCCTTAATGATAGATGATCTCCTTCTTAATGAATCGGGCAACCACCTGCTTGGTCATGTTAGCGTAGGATGCAACCTCTACCCATTTGGTGAAACAGTCAATGGCTACGAGGATGAACCGATGTCCGTTGGATGCTTTGGGTTCGATTGCCCCAATTATATCGATGCCCCACGTGGAGAACGACTAGGGTGAGGTCAGCACATTTAACGAATGAGGTGGTACGTGTACTTTGTCTGTGTAGATTTGGAATTTATGGCACTTTCGGACGAACAAGACGCAGTCAGTTTCCAAGGTCAACCAGTAATAATCCGTCCTCAAGATTTTCATGGCCATGGCGTGGCCGCCCGTATGAGTTCTGAAGGTGCCTGTTGCACCCCAAAATTTGACCAACCGGGTCTCGCATTTGGCTCGATGTTTCGACGCATAATCGCATTCGCATCTGCATATCGCATCCATTGCATATTTTCATTTGTATTGATTTTATCAGGGATCACAGCTCTCGTCTCGTGTTTCAGGTGTTTTAATCAGTAGAATCGATTTTTGGGTTATTTCGGTGCCCGTTTATTTTTACCGATTATTTTTGTGTCGTTTGGTGCTTATTCTGTCCCTCTGGGAATTATTGTGATTTTTCTGGATTTTATTAGCATTTTTAGGATTTAATAGGTTTTAATAGAATTTTAATGTTTTTAAATCAATTTTTAGAAATCTTTTATAGATTTTAATATTTTTAGAATAGTATAGAATAATAGATAGATATTATTGATTTTCTTTTATAGAAATAATAATAATAAATGAATAGATTTTTCCTTATTAAAAATAAATAGGTTTTTTTTCTTTTATTAGATATTAATAGAATAATAGAAATTAGGATAAATAGAAATTCAATGTTTAATTTTAGATATTATAGGAATTTATTAGATTTTTCTTAATAGGTTTATTAGAGTCAATTAGGTTTATTAGGATTTTATTAATTAGGAGTTAATTTGAATTTTAGAGTTAATAGGGGTTTAGAGTTAATTTTCAGATTAGTGGGTTATTAGTAGTTAATTAGCATTTTTTAAAAAGGTTGTTTTTCAGTTTTGGTGCAGTTTTTTGTTCATTGTGGTGTTGGGCTTAGGTAATTTTCGCAGGCCCATTAGAGATTTTTGTCCAGAATGTTCAACAATTGTCCAAAAGGGTCCAGAAAATATCAAGCAATGGTCCAAATATTCAGCAAAATTCAAGCGTTTTCCAGCTTCTTCTGGAAGCATCCAGAAAGCTCCAGCGAATCATCAATATAAAAGCCAACGAGCAACACGTGTCCATGAGGAGAGGGTCCCACGAGTTTCATCATTCACAGCCACGTATCAGACCCTCCCTCTCTCTCAGCCACGCTGCCACCACGTGGCACGCATGCAGGGTGCTCCACTACCACGCGTCCTGCTCCACACGCTTCACCGTGAAACCACTCCGGCCGCCGTGCATGTACTCCGGCAACCGTTCCCCACCGGAAAACTCACCAGAACTCCCTCCAAACCCAGATTCCGTTCATCTTCCTCCATCCAACCTCCATCCAACCTTCATCCATCCGTTCATCTTCCTCCTCCAGCCGCCATTGATTTTCCAGAAACAACCTCCAAACTCCAGAAACCACCATTAATCCTACCAGAATCATCATCCAACAAACATTGATCTCAACCGAAACTTCATCTCAAATCGTTCCCAGAAAATCACCATCATCGTGTTCGTCAACATCACAAGATCTTCAATGTTTCCAGAAAAGCTTCAACAAGATCTCGTCGCCAATCATCGCCTTCTTTCCAGAACGGATCTCCAAAGACGAAGGTTCCTCAGCGAAGAACACTCGTTCTTCTTTCTTTTCCAGATCTGCGCGCAAGAACTCCAACAAATCATCAAAGAAGACCTTCATCACTTCAGAATCACGTGAAGATTCAACGTCACCAGAAGGATCCTCAAGCGTTCATCCTCACTCCTTCAAAGAATCTCCAGAAGCTCAACCTTCAACGAATCTCCATCATCAAAGTTTATCAACATCGCAAGAGCTTCAACGAATTTCCAGCAAAGTTCTTCAGATCATCAATCAACAACTCAAGAACACAGTCATCCAGAAACTTTGACAATTCTTCAGGTTTGAGAGGAAGAACGGAGGAGGAATAAAGAGAAACGAGAAAGGGCGAAAGAGACGGAGGAGAGAGGCGTTGGTGGCGGCGGAAGAGGTTAGGGGAGGAGATTAGGGTTTTTGCAGATGGTGAGAGAGGGAAGAAGAAAGTGGGCCTCTGGGCCCAACTATTTTTTTTGACCCTCACAATTTTTGGCTGAAACGGGCTTTGGGCCCTAATCCTGCTGGCTTACACACCCAGAATCACACCATACACCCCCCTGCTGCCTTTTTTTGAAGTGATTGGGCTGGGCCCTTCAGATTTCTTTTATTTTTTGTAATCCCTTGTATCAGTGTACCCCCAGCCCATTGTCTTGTATTTTGTTTTTTTCTTTTAAAATAATAGAAAAAAAAATGAAAAAAGAAATGAGAAGAAAACATTATGAAAAAAAGAAATATAGTGAAAAAATAGAAAAAGAAGAAAAGAAAGATATATTTGAAATATAAAAAAAAAGGGAGATAGAAAAAAGAAAAATATTAAAAGAAAAAAGAAAAAGTGAAGAAATAAAGAAGAAAATATTTGAAAAAAAAAGAGAAAAAATAGGAGAAAAGAAAAGAAAAAAAGAGAGAAAAAAAATTAAAGTGCCGATTTAATATTTTTTAGGCATTTTCTTTTAGGGGATACTTATATAGATTTTATTTCCCGACTCTTAGGATAGAATTAGAGGCCCATTTGTTAGGGGGCTATTTTCAGTCGATTTTTCCAGATAGAACAGGATAGCGTTTCCTAGGAGAATTATTTTCAATATTCAAACCATTGTAATCATTTTTTCAGAGATGAATAAAACGAGATTTGAGCTGTGGTCCGATAGTAGCCGAACTACAGCTGCTCTGATTCTTCGTACCAGACGAAGATATGTAGGCATAGGATGCGATATCCTAGCGAGCACACTAACGACTAACCTGTTGTTCTCTCGCGGCTGTGCGATCGAGACTTTCCCGCTGACGACTAATTGCAAAACCCTTGTTCTCTCTTGCCCGAGTGCATTTGAGACTCAGCCATAGTTTTGACCATAGGTTCCCGACCCTGTGAAACCAGTTGTTTTTCTCACTGCTGTGTGAGAATGTTTGTTTAGCCGTAGTTAGTCTGAACTACGTAAAGCTCTGATCTTCCGTCCAGTGGAAGTACGTAGGCACAAGACGCGATGTCTTGGCGAGCCAATTTTCCCTGTAGTCCCGAACTACGTTGACTCTGACTTTCTCTCTTGAGAATACGTAGGCATAGAGTGCGACGCTCTATCGAGTCGATTCCCTTCCTTTTAGATTTAGCAGCCGTAGATAGATTGTTTTGCATCCAGTAGACAACCCAAGCAAGCGTGGATCCCGTCGAGTACGACGGACGTGAGGGGTGCTAATACCTTCCCCTTGCGTAACCGACTCCCGAACCCAGGCTATGGTTGCGATGACCATACCTTTTCCCCGTTTTTTGCGAGGTTTACTTCGAGCGTTTCCTTTCCCGCTCTGAGGGATAAATAACGCACGGTGGCGACTCTTCTGTTCAGCCGGCGCCGATTTTCGCAGTAGCGACAGCTGGCGACTCTGCTGGGGACTGCGATAGTTCCCCATGCATGTGGGATCCAACGTCCCTCGAGAGAGTCAATCCTAGCGCTTGTTTGCTTGTCTATTTGGGGCTTATTTATCGATATTATCTGTTGCTGTTGGGCTGTTACGGGTATTCTATGATTGAGATAAGCCGGACCTGGGCTCGAGTATGAGTATACACCTAGATATAGTTGCGGAGAAGTAGTAGACGAACCTGTCTGCTGAGCAGGCGCAGTTCCCTACGAAAATTCGCACTCAGACGAGGTTCTCGCAGAGGTGCTCCTTTCCGGTCCTGAGGATCTGAGGGGAGTCCAGACGTGAGGATTGTCGACTCTGGGAACCGATCAATTGGAAGTTAGCTAAGTGAGGCCTCTTCATGAGATGACGATGCCACTCCTTCTGGGAATCGTATCATTCCTCATGAAAGTCTGTGACGCTGACGACCGCATAGGATGCCGTACCTTGTCAGATATAGGTCCACACCTGTGAGTGGGGGGGGTTTTTTGTGCAGGAAACTTGACTTCCAACCTACCCGTTATGCTGGTATTCTCTTCAGAGAACGTCTCCGTCAGCAGCGCAGCAGTATTCAGATTTTGTGTGGGGGCTGTGGTCCCGTTGTTTGCTGCATTTTGCATATCATATGCATATCAGTGTTGCATTGCATATCATTCTCCAGCTAGCCAGAGTTCTGATCCAGCCTTTGTTTCCTGAAGGTGATTACCCGGAGTTTGGATTGAGCAGCTTTTGATTGTCAGAAGACCTACCCAGGGGTTGAGTAGATTTGAGCAGAATCAAGTGTCGAAGTCAGCTGAAGCTTATTGGTAGCCATGTCTGAAGGCAATTTCCAGTCTCCTAACACCCTGACAGGGTTCACTGTGGCGTCCAACCCTCTGTATGATTCCATGGAAGATTATCCGCAAGTGAACAATGTTGCTGCAGATCAAGTTGTACAGCCTTCTGTTGAGAACCGAGATCGACATGAGCAGTTTGTTGCCCAGGATGAGCGTCCTCCTCCTGTCAACAATCAAGGTGTTGCTTTCCCTGTGATGAATTACCGAAGAGATATTCCAGCAGCTGGGATGGTAGATCCAAGAGCCCTTGACGAAGGTAGAAGAGTCCGAGTGTTGGAAGAGCAAATGAAAGCTTTGAAAGCCAAAGATGCTGTCAACCTAGATGCTGTAGGCATGTGTTTGGTTCCTGACCTGGTGTTGCCTTACAAGTTCAAAGTGCCGAAATTTGAGAAGTACACAGGAGATAGCTGTCCGAAGCTGCATTTGATGATGTTCTGTCGAAGAATGACTGCGTTTGTGCGAAACGACAAGTTGATGATCCATTGCTTTCAAGATAGTCTGACTGGGGCATCTTTGAGGTGGTATATGCAGTTAGAGAGGAATCAGATTCAATCATGGATGGATTTAGCCAGAGCTTTTCTGAAGCAGTATGATTACAACCTAGACATTGCTCCTTATCGCATGCATTTGCAAGAGTTGTCGCAAGAGATCAATGAGCCTATCAGGAGGTATGCTCAGAGATGGAGAGAATTTGCTGCTAGAGTGCGTCCCCCGCTGTTAGACCAAGAGCTGGCAAGCATGTTTGTAGATTCCCTACAATACCCGTACTTCAAAAGATTGCTCGGAGTTCCGGCAAGTTTCTCTGACGTGGTAGCATTAGGAGAACGTCTTGAGTACTCCATAAGAATGGGGAAAATTCAGATTACTCCATATGATCAAACTGGTGAAACTGAATACCCTTGTGACTATCAGAGCGAAGAAGAAGTTGTGATCAACTCAGTCATGCCAAAGATTGAATATCCTCGAAGCGAATCAGTGAATTTTATTGGTTCATCATCTTATCAGAGATCAGTACCTCCCGTGGCTTGTTATACTGAACAGACAGCCGTGCCTGGGGCACTCTATCAGGAATCTTATGTCGCTTCCATTGCAAATCAGCGAACTCGTGGCCGAGGTTATCAGAATCAGCGTCAGAATCAGAACAGACCTCGCAACAACCTGGAACGAAGGAAAGCTCCTTTTCACCCAGTGCCTATACCGTATAGCCAGTTGCTACCATCTTTGATTCAGAAGTCTTTGGTGGAGCCTAAAGCTCTTAAGCCAGTTCCAGAACCGTACCCTCCTGGGTACAATCCCCACGTTCAGTGTGGTTATCATGGTGGCTCTCCGGGGCATTCGACGGAAGATTGTAAAGCATTTCAGGCGAAGGTACAGCAGTTGATTGATCAGGATCGCATTTCCTTTCGAGAAGGGTTTCTGTTTGTTCATCCCTAACAGTTCAGCTGTCTAAGCTCGTGGATTCAGAAGGGTGTTCCCCAGCAAAAGCCAGTGGTTCAGACAGGCAGGCGCCTCAGCATTGGCAGTTCTCAAGCTTTTATATCATTTGCATCTGTAGTTTCTTTTTCTGTTAGTTGCTACCTGCGTTTAACATTGTATGTTTTGAATGGTGATAATAATAAAGTGACTATGCATTTTTCTGAATTAATCATGTCGCTGTCGCTCATTTATTGCATTGCACTGACACTTGCATTTATTTCACTCCACTTTTTCGCTGTGACTAGCAAAGTTAGGAGGGAGGATGACGAAACTGAAACTCATAACCAATGATCGTATGCTTTCAGATAAGACCGTACCGATGACGTACAAGGCATTGTTTCAAATTCCCCAAACACTGGAGATATAAGGAGTTAGTCCCTTGTTAACCACTTCGAGCCAGGAAGTAGAAGTTTTTCGGACTTATAAACCCTCACATCTTAACCCGGGGCAGGGTAGTTGTCAGTTAGCTTGACCGAGCATTCAAGTCTTGCAGAGGAGTGTTGTCTTTCGAGGACCAACCAGTTTACACCTTTCAAGAGGTCAAATCTCACTAATCCGGAGTGAGACAGTTACAATCCTTTCGGAGCAATCAAGACAATCAGTGTCGCACGACTTTGTTCCAAAAGAAAGAATAAGAAAGCCCGCTAAGTAAAAAGAAAGAAAAGCTGGAAAGCTAAATACTTAGGCAAAAATTAGGGCATCCCGCTGGACTTCAAAAGAAATCGGAAAAATCGAAAAGAACTCAAAAAGAGTCAGTCCAGGCAAAAATTAGGGAACCAAAAGAATGGAAAAGAAGGGATTAAAAAAGAAATTTTCCCCAGCAAATCACAAAGTCGTGTACACAGACACCGAAAGCGAAGAAGGAGTAACTATCACTCTAGAAGAAAAGCTTGTGAATTCCTTAACTGTGGTTCTTACCATTCAACATACTACTCAAAGAGGCGAGTGCTTGTGCCAGGTTAATTGAACCTTAGGATCGGAGATCATCACGTAGAAGGGGTGGGTACAAATCAAATTTGAGCCGAATATCCTTTGTTTCACGAACCGTGAACCCGACCACGATACAACCCTCAAAAGACCTAATTGAGGTAGGGTTAGTCTGAAGCGCATTACGATAAGGTTGAGTAACCTGACTCCTTCTTGGCT
The DNA here is from genome assembly GCA_963859935.3 of Lathyrus sativus. NCBI lineage: Eukaryota > Viridiplantae > Streptophyta > Magnoliopsida > Fabales > Fabaceae > Lathyrus > Lathyrus sativus. The sequence continues at coordinate 149,237,678 of OZ012740.1, read as the reverse complement.
TGCTAGTCACATCTTGGTTGTATTTTCACTGACCACGTAAGCACTACGTTTGAACTTTGGTTCATTCGTTACTCTCAATCATATGCATGTAAATGAGTGACGGCTCAAAAGAAATTTTCAAAATCTGCATAACCATTGCATTAAGATTACCATTCGTAGACAGACGATTCAAATTGCAGGTTAGTAGTTGGCATGAAAGAAATTCCACCAGGGAGTAATCAAATAGGACTGAGTAATCCAGCAGTCTGAACCAGAATGGTGTATGTTGTGAAGCCCAATGAATCAGGGGCATTATCTTCTAGTAAGTTCAGAATCAGTCAGTCTGAGGACAAGTCCCGAAGTTCCGGTTGAGCAGGGGCAGTTTATTTGAGAAGTAGTTGATCAGAATGAATCATCTCGAGATCCAATCAGGGGCAATTATGCAGAGCGCTGAGATTTGAAAGCAGATGCTTCCAATGGATAATCAGATCGGGTTGAGTCGCTAGAACGCTCATTCAGGGGCAAGCCATCACAGAGAATGTTGAAATCAACTGGGTTGTTAGGTGTTTAATTGGAGATTGAATTCTTTTGTCGTGCAGATACCGGGGCAAGTATTCTCGAAGTATTCTCGTAGCAAGTTGTTCAGAGCAAGTACTCCCAAGAGATAGATTGGGGCAAGTTGACTGTACTGGGGCAGGTTTTGCAAGCCAGTCTTTTATCCCCCAGCTGAGTGTACCAGGGGCAAGGCATTCAAACCAGCTTGTTTATCCCCAGCCAGAGTTGAGTATCGGGGAATCATGTCAATACCCTCATCGAAAACCTTTCAAATAAGAAGGCCTTGCTGTCATTGGATCATTATCCTGCAGTTTAAACCTGTTGCGTGTCAGTAACCAGTCATTTCCAAAGTCCAGTTCTCGCCTGGCAAATCGGTAACCAGTTCTCGTCTGGCCCACCATCTGTAAGCATCAGTTCCCGTCCTGGTGCAGTTTATTGTAAGCAGCAGTTCCCGTCCTGGTGCAGTTTATTGGTAACCAATTCTCGTTTGGTCACCGTTGCTTCAAGAGTTGTATCAGTTCTCGCCTGGTACATGTCATCGCATAATCAGTTCTCGTGTGTTTTACCCTATGTGTTATACCAGTTCTCGCCTGGTGTACGTTAGCTTTCAGCCAGTTCTCGCCTGGTTGTCTTTTTCTCAGTCTGTTATCCAGTCAGCTCGTCTGATGTTCAAACACAAAAATCAATTTTCCTAACCTATTTCCCTATCAGTTCTCGCCTGGTAGTTTACCTTTGAATGCTAGTTCTCGTCTAGTATTTTCCGTTCCACTGTGTACATAGTCCATGTTTATTCTAAACCAGAAAAACAGAAACAAAAAAACCTAAAGTTATCTGACACAGTATTTCCCAATGACCCGCATGTCGTCATGTTCCCCGATACGAAGCTCAACAGATACCAGTGCTCCGAGTAATGTTCGAATTCCTTGTGGGTGTTGTTAAATCAGAATTGTTACTCTTCAGCAGATGAAAGTTGCTTATTATCCCCGGAAGAGTCGAGATTGTCTTTTACCCCGTATCAGAGTAGGATCAGGAGTGTCTTCAGCAGATTAAGATTGATATCTTTGATAGTATGAGCATTTCCAGCAGTGTGCTGCGCGTAATCAACCTCAGTTTGGGTCAATCCCCGCAGAGCGCAATCAGTTGCCAATGGTTTGAAGAGAGCATTCCCGAGCAGAGTTGTCTGTCTTTCCCCAGTGAAGTCGTCAAGCAGGGTTGCCTTTTCATTTCTCCAGCAGGGCAGTTATCCCCAGCGGATTTGATTTCTCGTTTCCAGCATTTATTTTGCTGAGATGGTTCTGTGACTTCAGGTCATCCCCAGTAGAATTGACGTCATCTTCGGCATTTATTTTGCCAAGTGGTTTTCAGACCTGGTGTTCTCTGGCAGCTCGAGCCTGCATTAGCATTTGCATATATAGTCATAGCATTTATACAAAACGCATAGCATATTCATGTCATATAGGGCATCGCATTTTCAAACAAAACGCATAGCATTTACATATCATATAGGGCATTGCATCATCTCAAGCATACGCATGTCGAAACATAGACCAAGATGGTTACCTATTGGATTTCGAATTTGTTCACCTGCAGAGTTGTGTGGTTCAGCTTCTTGTCTTCCCCAGCGGAGTGATTCTTCATATTTGGGCGTTACGTCGGCATCGGAAAAAACAACAACAACAAGGAGATTGACATATATCAGACTTCTGAAGCTGCCCCCTTTGTCAAAACAGGTGCAAGGCAGTTCCATTCAGAATTCCCCAGGAGAATTGTCCTCAAGTTCACAATGAACTGTGAGTCGACCAGATTTGATCCCACGAGAGAGATGGGAATCAAAGTGTTTGCTTTATGAAGCATTATTTCAATACTTGTGGCGTCACACAGGTGTTGAAAAGAAGAAGAAATTTTATCAGAAAATTGACCAGATGTTGCCGTTACAACCAAACTTCAGTTTATTGGAAGCTATTCCTCAGGCAGCTTTGCAGTATATTCTTGCGGTTGGCAAATTTCAGGGTTCCATTTGTATTCAACCGTCATCTACCTTGAATGTCTGAAGGCTAAGCGCTCTTCATCCACTCAGGTCGAAGCCGCTTGAATAGGGGCAGCTGTTGCACCCCAAAATTTGACCAACCGGGTCTCGCATTTGGCTCGATGTTTCGACGCATAATCGCATTCGCATCTGCATATCGCATCCATTGCATATTTTCATTTGTATTGATTTTATCAGGGATCACAGCTCTCGTCTCGTGTTTCAGGTGTTTTAATCAGTAGAATCGATTTTTGGGTTATTTCGGTGCCCGTTTATTTTTACCGATTATTTTTGTGTCGTTTGGTGCTTATTCTGTCCCTCTGGGAATTATTGTGATTTTTCTGGATTTTATTAGCATTTTTAGGATTTAATAGGTTTTAATAGAATTTTAATGTTTTTAAATCAATTTTTAGAAATCTTTTATAGATTTTAATATTTTTAGAATAGTATAGAATAATAGATAGATATTATTGATTTTCTTTTATAGAAATAATAATAATAAATGAATAGATTTTTCCTTATTAAAAATAAATAGGTTTTTTTTCTTTTATTAGATATTAATAGAATAATAGAAATTAGGATAAATAGAAATTCAATGTTTAATTTTAGATATTATAGGAATTTATTAGATTTTTCTTAATAGGTTTATTAGAGTCAATTAGGTTTATTAGGATTTTATTAATTAGGAGTTAATTTGAATTTTAGAGTTAATAGGGGTTTAGAGTTAATTTTCAGATTAGTGGGTTATTAGTAGTTAATTAGCATTTTTTAAAAAGGTTGTTTTTCAGTTTTGGTGCAGTTTTTTGTTCATTGTGGTGTTGGGCTTAGGTAATTTTCGCAGGCCCATTAGAGATTTTTGTCCAGAATGTTCAACAATTGTCCAAAAGGGTCCAGAAAATATCAAGCAATGGTCCAAATATTCAGCAAAATTCAAGCGTTTTCCAGCTTCTTCTGGAAGCATCCAGAAAGCTCCAGCGAATCATCAATATAAAAGCCAACGAGCAACACGTGTCCATGAGGAGAGGGTCCCACGAGTTTCATCATTCACAGCCACGTATCAGACCCTCCCTCTCTCTCAGCCACGCTGCCACCACGTGGCACGCATGCAGGGTGCTCCACTACCACGCGTCCTGCTCCACACGCTTCACCGTGAAACCACTCCGGCCGCCGTGCATGTACTCCGGCAACCGTTCCCCACCGGAAAACTCACCAGAACTCCCTCCAAACCCAGATTCCGTTCATCTTCCTCCATCCAACCTCCATCCAACCTTCATCCATCCGTTCATCTTCCTCCTCCAGCCGCCATTGATTTTCCAGAAACAACCTCCAAACTCCAGAAACCACCATTAATCCTACCAGAATCATCATCCAACAAACATTGATCTCAACCGAAACTTCATCTCAAATCGTTCCCAGAAAATCACCATCATCGTGTTCGTCAACATCACAAGATCTTCAATGTTTCCAGAAAAGCTTCAACAAGATCTCGTCGCCAATCATCGCCTTCTTTCCAGAACGGATCTCCAAAGACGAAGGTTCCTCAGCGAAGAACACTCGTTCTTCTTTCTTTTCCAGATCTGCGCGCAAGAACTCCAACAAATCATCAAAGAAGACCTTCATCACTTCAGAATCACGTGAAGATTCAACGTCACCAGAAGGATCCTCAAGCGTTCATCCTCACTCCTTCAAAGAATCTCCAGAAGCTCAACCTTCAACGAATCTCCATCATCAAAGTTTATCAACATCGCAAGAGCTTCAACGAATTTCCAGCAAAGTTCTTCAGATCATCAATCAACAACTCAAGAACACAGTCATCCAGAAACTTTGACAATTCTTCAGGTTTGAGAGGAAGAACGGAGGAGGAATAAAGAGAAACGAGAAAGGGCGAAAGAGACGGAGGAGAGAGGCGTTGGTGGCGACGGAAGAGGTTAGGGGAGGAGATTAGGGTTTTTGCAGATGGTGAGAGAGGGAAGAAGAAAGTGGGCCTCTGGGCCCAACTATTTTTTTTGACCCTCACAATTTTTGGCTGAAACGGGCTTTGGGCCCTAATCCTGCTGGCTTACACACCCAGAATCACACCATACACCCCCCTGCTGCCTTTTTTTGAAGTGATTGGGCTGGGCCCTTCAGATTTCTTTTATTTTTTGTAATCCCTTGTATCAGTGTACCCCCAGCCCATTGTCTTGTATTTTGTTTTTTTCTTTTAAAATAATAGAAAAAAAAATGAAAAAAGAAATGAGAAGAAAACATTATGAAAAAAAGAAATATAGTGAAAAAATAGAAAAAGAAGAAAAGAAAGATATATTTGAAATATAAAAAAAAAGGGAGATAGAAAAAAGAAAAATATTAAAAGAAAAAAGAAAAAGTGAAGAAATAAAGAAGAAAATATTTGAAAAAAAAAGAGAAAAAATAGGAGAAAAGAAAAGAAAAAAAGAGAGAAAAAAAATTAAAGTGCCGATTTAATATTTTTTAGGCATTTTCTTTTAGGGGATACTTATATAGATTTTATTTCCCGACTCTTAGGATAGAATTAGAGGCCCATTTGTTAGGGGGCTATTTTCAGTCGATTTTTCCAGATAGAACAGGATAGCGTTTCCTAGGAGAATTATTTTCAATATTCAAACCATTGTAATCATTTTTTCAGAGATGAATAAAACGAGATTTGAGCTGTGGTCCGATAGTAGCCGAACTACAGCTGCTCTGATTCTTCGTACCAGACGAAGATATGTAGGCATAGGATGCGATATCCTAGCGAGCACACTAACGACTAACCTGTTGTTCTCTCGCGGCTGTGCGATCGAGACTTTCCCGCTGACGACTAATTGCAAAACCCTTGTTCTCTCTTGCCCGAGTGCATTTGAGACTCAGCCATAGTTTTGACCATAGGTTCCCGACCCTGTGAAACCAGTTGTTTTTCTCACTGCTGTGTGAGAATGTTTGTTTAGCCGTAGTTAGTCTGAACTACGTAAAGCTCTGATCTTCCGTCCAGTGGAAGTACGTAGGCACAAGACGCGATGTCTTGGCGAGCCAATTTTCCCTGTAGTCCCGAACTACGTTGACTCTGACTTTCTCTCTTGAGAATACGTAGGCATAGAGTGCGACGCTCTATCGAGTCGATTCCCTTCCTTTTAGATTTAGCAGCCGTAGATAGATTGTTTTGCATCCAGTAGACAACCCAAGCAAGCGTGGATCCCGTCGAGTACGACGGACGTGAGGGGTGCTAATACCTTCCCCTTGCGTAACCGACTCCCGAACCCAGGCTATGGTTGCGATGACCATACCTTTTCCCCGTTTTTTGCGAGGTTTACTTCGAGCGTTTCCTTTCCCGCTCTGAGGGATAAATAACGCACGGTGGCGACTCTTCTGTTCAGCCGGCGCCGATTTTCGCAGTAGCGACAGTGCCTTCATGAACATCCTTCATTAACAGGTCTGCCTCTCTCTTGCCAACACATTGGAGCAGGACCATATCTTGTTTTTTTTTATAGAACATCGTTGCTGATGAAGAACTTGGATGACAATCTTCGTATAACCCTCTTGTCAATTTTAAAGGCATCAGCCAGATACTCTTGATTCTGGATGAAGTTCTTGATATCATAAAACCAAGGTTTTCCATCGGATTCTTCCTCTGTCATTATGACGTATGCTGGCGCGGTCTTTCTTTCAATGCAGATTAAAGAAGCCTCGTTGACAAACTGGACTTTCCACATTGATGCTAGCATGGTTAAAGCATCTGCAATATGATTCTCAGCCCTTGGTACATGTTTGAAAGTGATCTTGTCAAAGCACTCGATCATTTCCAAAATGCAGTATTTGTAGGGAATCAGCTTCTCATCTCGAGTTTCCCATTCACCTTTGAGCTGGTAACTTACTAAAGCGGAGTCACCGATAACCTCTAGGATTTTGATGCGAAGGTCGATGGCAGCTTCAAGTCCCAGGATACAGGCTTCATATTCAGCTATATTGTTTTTACATGAGAAACATAGTCTTGCGGTAATGACGGTATATCCTCCGGTTGGATTTTCCAGAACAACACCAACTCCAAGACCTTTCTTATTGGATGCTCCGTCAAACATCAACTTCCAACAGGAACCAGGCTTTGGACCCTCCTCTAGACCAGGTTCTTCTTTAGCTTGGTAAAGAAACATGACATCTCCATTAGGAAAGTCGAACTTGAGCGGTTGGTAGTCCTCAACAGGTTGCTCCGCAAGGTAGTCTGATAAGACACTTCCCTTTATTGATTTCTGGGTGACGTAATGAATATCATACTCTGACAAGAGCATGTGCCAACGAATGAGTCTTCCTGTCTGAGCAGGCTTTTCAAAGATATACTTTATTGGGTCCATCTTGGATATCAATAGAGTAGTGTCGCAAATCATGTATTGCCTTAGCCGTTTGGCTGCCCATGCCAGCGCACAACAAGCTTTTTTCAATGGAGAGTAATAACTCTCACAATCGGTGAACTTTTTGCTTAGATAGTAGATTGCGTGCTCTTTCTTCCCTGACTCATCTATTTGACCCAAAACGCAACCCATTGATTCTTCGAGCATCGTCATGTACATGAAGAGAGGTTTTCTGGGTACAGGAGGGATCAATATAGGAGGCTCCTGGAGATATTCCTTGATCTTTTCGAATGTTGCCTGGCAACTCTCATTCCATACAACAGCTTGATCTTTTCATAAAAACTTAAAGATTGGCGCGCAGGTAGGAGTTAGTTGGAGATAAATCTGGAGATGTAATTCAATCCTCCAAGAAAGCCTCTAACTTGCTTCTCGGTTTATGGTACAAGATTCTCCTGAATGGCTCGTACCTTTTCGGGGTCCACCTCGATTCCTCGTTGACTAACGATGAAACTGAGTAACTTGCCAGATCTTACCCCAAAAGTATACTTGGTGGGGTTTAGTCTCAACTGATACTTCCTAAGCCTTTTGAACAATTTTAATAAATGCTCAAGGTGATCTTCCTCGCTTTGAGATTTAGCAATCATGTCATCAATGTAGACTTCAATCTCTTGATGCATCATATCATGAAATAATGACACCATGGCCTGCTGGTATGAATTTCGCTTTTTCCATGTCAGCTGGGTCCATTTTTATCTGGTTGTAACCGGAGAAACCGTCCATGAATGAAAACATCGCGATGCTGGCCGTGTTATCCACCAAAGTGTCAATATGCGGTAGGGGAAGTCGTCTTTTGGACTGGCTTTGCTGAGGTCCCTATAATCTACGCACATTCTAACCTTTCCATCCTTCTTGGGCACTAGTACAATATTAGCCACCCATTCGGGATATTTAGAGACTACCAAGAAGCCCGCGTCAATTTGTTTCTTAATCTCTTCCTTGATCTTGAGGGCCATGTCAGGTCGGGACCTTCAAAGCTTTTGCTTGACCGGAGGACACTCGGGTTTAAGAGGAAGTTTGTGCATCACAATATCAATGTCCAACCCAGGCATGTCTTGGTAAGACAAAGCGAGCGCATCTGCGTAATCTCTGAAAAGCATTATTAACCGACCTTTAATGTCTACCCCTAGCGATGCCCCAATCTTGACTTCTCTCTTTACCTCTGTTGACCCTAAGTTGACGATATCAATCTACTCTTTGTATGGCTGAAGGTAGGCATCTTTGTGCTCAGTCATTTTGGTTAGTTCTTCTGGAACTTCGAAATCTTCATCATTGTCTTCTTCATCTTGGAACACCGCCGAATTGAAGTTAGATGGGATCGGATGACTATTGGATTTAAGAGGTGATGGAGGTTGTCTGCATGCGTTAAACGAGTCTAAAATGAGCAAACACACACACAAAGGGACGCAGATGATTCTTTTTAGGTTTTTTTTTGAAAAGATTGCCATTTTCCTTTTTAAAAAAAGATGAAAATAAACAAATGAACCAAAACAAATGGGAATTTAGCAAAATACTCATTCATTAATTGATTTTTTAAAAGTGTGGCCTGTATAAAATGATCCACCGGCCTTGGGCATGACTAGGGATTTTAAACATAAAAGATGCTAACAAGCAAAACAAGCAAATTACTCGACAAGAGGCAACATGACAGGAATTTTGACGGCCTCCTAATTGCGCAGAATGGCTTTGTCTTGAAATACCAAGTCATGGATGCAGCTTTCTCCATCGTCTTCTTCAATAGCGTTTATTTGAACGCTGCCACTTACAAAGATTTCTTCTAGAGTTTGGAGGCTCTTGTCGTTGACTTCTGGCTCTTCGTCTGGAGTTGGTTCATAACCCAACCCTCGTCGGTCGTTCTTTGCTCGGGCATTGACTTTGATCACTTCTCCCCATCCTTGTGGAAGTCTTTCTTTTATAGCATTCTTAATGCTCTGGGTGGAGATAAAGGACGGACCACGTGTAACAACAGCGTCTTCCACCATCACAGCGTGTGCGATTTCTAATGCTTAGAAAGTTGTTTCCAACACATCTTCGTCAGCCTCGATGTATCGAAAAGAGGATAGGTTGCTTACCATTAGGTCCTCTTCACCGTGCACCACGATCAGTTGATCCTCAGCAATAAATTTCATCTTTTGATGCAGAGTGGATGTGACAGCGCCTGCCACGTGTATCCATGATCTTCCTAACAGACAATTGTAAGCTGGATTTATATCCATCACTTGGAAAGTGATATCAAAAACTTGGGGCCCATCGTGATGGGTAAGTCGACTTCTCTAATCACCGTCCTTCTCGATCCATTGAAAGCTTTTACAATCAATGACGTAGCTCTCATCTCTGCTCCTTTGTAAGCCAATTTGGCCAAGTTCTCTTAGGAATCACATTAAGAGATGATCTGTTGTCGACAAGTACTCTGGCAAGAGTATCTTCTTCACATTTAACAGACACATGCAAGGCACGGTTGTGCTCGCAACCTTTAGCGGTTAGATCAGAGTTGTCAAAACCCATCGTGTTGCAGACCGTGATGTTGGCAACCATAAAATCAAACTGCCCCACAGTGATGTCCTTTGTGACATGGGCTCGTGTTAATATCTTCAATAGGGATTTTTTATGGACGCGAGAGTTTAACAGCAACGACATGATCGAGATCTTGGACGACGTTTGGTTAAGTTGGTCCACTACTCGATAATCACTTCGGCCAATGATTCTAAAAAATTCATCCTCCTCCCTTGGGACTTGTTTCCCTTTTGTTTTTTCAGCAATAGATTCTTTGGAGGTGGTTTCCTTTGGAACAATTTCCTTGGGAATGGTGGTAGTTGTTTTGGGAATATTGGCCGCAGCCTAAGGAACGGTGAATTTTTCCTTAGGTTGATACACACGACCACTGCAGGTCATCTTGCTTCCTTCGGAAATGTTCGTTACATCTTCCTGCGTCCTTCTGGCATTCACGTTGTACCAGGAGTAGTCGCGTTTCCAAAATAAGGCTCTTGGATAAGGACCCAGTCTCTTCCTTGGATCGTACCTAGGCTTAGGCTGGTCTATAGTTGGCGTGGGACCGTTGTGAAAAACAGGCCTGGCCGTAGCGGGAGGAGCAGACTTATAATTCCCGACATTGAACACTAGTCTTTTTTCAAATTTCCTTGGCAGTTTGAAGATCGACTCAATTACCGAGACATTCTCTTTCTTCTTCTTTCCACATATTTGCAATATACCTTCATCAATCATTGACTGGATATCTCGCTGCAGAAGGTTACAACCATGCGACTTATGATGACAATTATTGCAACTTTCGTGGGGACTAAACCTTACACAATTGCACACACTTAAACCTAGATTCTCTGCTTTGAAAGCTAGGGTTGCGAATCCTTAAATAGCAGAGCATGGACGGGCTTGGGCTGTGTCAAAAGTAACCGTTGATTGTGAAGAGATCAATCTTCATAATTCTTATCAATGAAACAGATTTGATTTGATATAATCAGATCTAATCAAATCACTCTTCAAATCTTCAAGATAATCTTCAGAAAATAGCTCCACTTGAATTCATAAATGATCTACGATTTATGAATCAAAAAAAGCCTTTGGCTAATAACAGAAACCACGCAGATAAGCACTAGATCAGTAGAAAGAGATTGCACAAAAAGAATCACACAAACACATTCTCACAGAATGTTTTGTTCATAAGAGTCAGGACATCATGCTTGACATCATAACCTAAGTTATGCTACACCAGACAAAGCTACCTACAGAACCTTAAAAACCATCTGTCACAACATCCTGTAGGACATCTTATGATTACACCAAGTTTTACCAAAATTCCTGCCAATCAGGAACTAACAAACTCCCCCTTTGGTAAATTTTGGCTAAAACAAAAACAGATCACAAGAGCTTCAAAAACAACAAAGAGCACAACACATCAAAAATAGAAAGTCAATAAGACAGGAGTAAATGCAAACTCCCCCTCAACAAATACAAACTAAAAAAACAGCCCAAGCACACAAACCAACCAGCCCAAACTTCCTTCAACGTTCAACAACCTGTAAGTCACAACAACCACAACCCAAACAACAAAACCACAACATCCAGCAGGATCAACATCCTGCAAGATCAACGGAGCAAATAGATCAAGCAGCAGCATCAACCTCAGCATACAATAAACAACAACCAGCTTCAACGCTTCATCTTCATACCAGCTAGAAACCTACCACAAACCACATCTGTACAAATGTACAAGCACCAAGCCAAGATTCTCCCCCTTTTCAGCCATAAATTTAGAATACAAGCTAAAGGAAAGAAAAATACTTCATATAGTCAAAACCAAGATGAGTTAAGGGTATAAATATCCAAATACATTACAAACCAAAAGCACCTGAAGTGCAAGAAAAAAGTGCATTCTACCAAAGCAGACAGATCAAAGAAACAAAAAAAACCAAAGAGCAAATCAAACAACTTAATCTTCATCCTCAGAATCAGAACTCCTTGTATCATCATGTGTTAGTAGGCACATAATGAACACCATCCTCAGACTCCTTTTCAGACACATACTCACCATCATCATCATGAGTATCATCATCAACCATAACCCTATCTTCACTTTCAAGGCATTGAATTAAGGACTCCAAATTAAATTTTATAGCAGTAGCAGCATTAATCATATCACCTAGTTCCCTGCAGGTTTCCTTCAACTCTGAAATTATCCTTACCCTTGATGCAGAAGCCTTCTCAGCATAAGTTAAGACAATGTCAAGGACATGTCTTCCAGCAAACAGCTTGTAATGAAGGGATAGAGCGTATTCTCTTTTGCAAGCAACATCATTTATGGTGAGAATACCAGGATGTTGATTAAGAATGATTTCACAAATCAGTGAAAGAACTGCAATAAGCATTTTCATAGCACTAGTGGTTGCATGTTTAGTGATTTTATCAAAAAGGTATTGTCCAAAATTAAATTCAGTCTTAGTACCCACAGCATAGATAAATCTACCCAGACCAACAGAAATGGTAGAGGTGTGATTTGTAGGCACCCAGTTAGCAGCACGAATCCTGTGAAGGATGGCGTACCTGACACTGAGTTGCCCAGCAGAGAGCTTACCTCTTGATGGCCAGGCATTGATTTGGTTTGCAGTAATGATCCTGCAGACTTGGTTGTCAGAAGCCTTCATCTCACCTTCACCTTCATCAGTCCTCCCCAAACATCTGTTAATCACCATGGAAGAGAATTCCACACACCTTCCTCGACAAAAACCTTCATAAAATCTTTGTTATTTCTGTCAGTAATGGTAGTAGGAATATTTACAATAAACTCTTTTACCAGCCCCTCATAGCATTTGGAAAACCCAGTGACAGTTTTGAGTAAACCAGCCTCAGTAATCAATTCCATAACCACTTTGATTTCCAGGGCATCTTTTCCAAGCTCCCTTTCCAGAGCAAGCCTGCGTTGGTACACATATTTCCACTTAGTCACACTACTAATAGAGTGGAAGGATACATTTTCAAGTGGTGCAGCAGGCATAGGTCTTAGGGTCTTCTTAGTAATAGATTTCTGAGTTTTCTTTGCAAGGGTGATGTCTGGGACATCATCTTCAACATCATTGTTTGAGTCAGTATTTTCCATCCTATCTTTCCTCTTCTTGGAAGCAGGAGTAACCTTGCTCCAAGCTTTAGGGGGTCCAACTAGGATCTTCTTCTTCTGGCTTTTGGAAGGGGATTCTTCAAGCACAGCCTTTCCCTTTCTTGTCTTCAAGTCTTTTAGCAATGCCTGGGGCAACATTTCTTATCAGTTCATCATCAGAAGGAACATCTTCAACATCCACCACATTGTCAGATGTGTGGACCTTCTCCTTGTTTGAAGCATAGTAGTTTTTGGAGTCTTACATACCATCATTCTTGTCAGCAACATCTTCTTCTCTCACATCATAAAGCACAGAGCTAGCAAGCTTTTGTAAGTTTTTAGTATTAGGGTTCTCATTAGTAGAGGGGTTTTTAACATCTTTTCCTAGGTTAGCATTAGAGCTAGAAGTGGGATCTATACGAGATAAGGGGGTGGAAATACCAGGCACATTGTGTCCTCCATACAGAACCTTAGTTACAAGTCCCTAATGGATCTATCAACATAAGCAGTTCCTTCTTTGTTCTTCATCCTAGTGATGTTATCAGCAGAGGTTCCAGATATTTTACCTTTGGAAGTTTGTTTTGCATGCGTTGGAGAGGTCTTGGGGGTCTCCTTATCATGACTGGGAACCATGGAGAGAGGAGTCACGTCAAGGGCATCTTCAAAGGAAATGTTCATGGGGCGAGCATCAGACTATGAGGCTTTTGAGGAAGTTGCAGCATGTTTGGAAGACATTTTGAGTTTCCTGAGAAGAGAAATGTAGGTTATAATGTGAGAGAGAGTTCTGAGATAAGAGTCGTGGGTTGTGATGGGAGAAATATGCAAATAGTGGGAGATAATCAGAATCTTAGTGGAGGTATGAAGTTGAAAGGGCAATTGGAGGGAAAATTTTGATAGGGGTAGCGTGTGAGAGTAGACTTGAGTGTGCTATGTAATAAAGAGAGATGTTGGGACATCTCTATTTTAGGAAAGAAACATATTTTAAGAATAATAATCCCTCTCAGCAGTAATCGCTATAAATCCTTATAAATACAAATCCCTAATTTTTCTCTCGAAATTTCAAACTGATTTGCATCCAAAGCTTTAGTAAAAATATCAGCCAGCTGTTTTTCTGTAGTGACATGCTCTAGGGTAATGATTTTACTTTCAACAATATCTCTTATAAAATCATGTTGAATATCAATGTGCTTAGTTCTGCTGTGTTGGATAGGATTCTTGGAGATATTTATAGCACTCAGATTATCACAGTATAATGTCATGACATCTTATGTGACATTATACTCTGTAACCATTTTCTTCATCCATACAAGTTGAGAGCAGCTACTCTCAGCAACTATATATTCAGCTTCTACAGTGGACAGGGATACACAAATTTGTTTCTTGCTAAACCACGAGATGAGGTTGTTTCCCAAGAAGAAGCATCCTCCTAATGTGCTTTTCCTATCATCAACACTTTCAGCCCAATCAGCATCACAATATCCAGATAGCACACAACCAGAACCATGAGTGTACAGCATCCCATATTCACTTGTCCCATTTATATACTTCAAAATTCTCTTGACTTGATTAATATGACTAATCTTGGGTTCAGCTTGATATCTAGCACAAACACCTACTGCAAAAGCAATGTCAGTCTGCTTGCTGTAAGATATAACAGGCTTCCAATCATGCTTCTGTAAAGACTTTGATCCACATTAACTCCTTTTTCATCCTTTGACAGCTTTAGATGGGTAGGTGCAGGTGTTCTTTTGTGGCTGGCATTTTCCATTCCAAACTTCTTAACAATGTTCTTGGCATAATTACTTTGAGATAGGAATATGGATTCTTCCATCTGTTTGACTTGCAACCCAAGAAATGAAGTTAATTCCCCAACAAGGCTCATTTCAAATTTAGATTGAATTTGCTGCACAAAATGTTAAACCAACTCATCTGACATCCCACCAAAAACAATATCATCAACATAGATTTTAGCAATCATGAGTTTTCCCTCTTCTTCCTTGATAAACAAAATTTTATCTATGCCACCTTTTCTATATCCATTATCAATGAGAAACTCTGTTAGTCTTTCATACCAAGCTCTAGGAGCTTGCTTCAAACCATACAAAGCTTTCTTCAACTTAAATACATGATTAGGAAAGTTTGGATCAATAAAACCCTTTGGTTGTTCCACATAAAATTCTTCATTTAGATAACCATTTAAAAGCCTCTTTTAACATCCATTTGAAGCAGCTTGATTTTCATAATGCAAGCAACTCCCAGAAGAAGTATGATAGATTCAAGACGAGCTATAGGAGCAAAAGTTTCATCAAAATCAACCCCTTCAATCTGGGTGTATCCTTGAGCAACCAGACTGGCATTGTTCCTAGTGACAACTCCCTTTTCACCAGACTTATTCTTGTAAACCCATTTGGTTCCAATCATATTTATTCCTTCAAGCCTTGGCACAAGATTCCAAACTTCATTTCTCTTGAATTCACCCAACTCCTCTTGCATGGCATTTATCCAGAATTCATCATTTAAAGCTTCCTTGATGTTTTTAGGCTCAATCTTGGACACAAAGCAGGAACTTGAAACAACTTCTATGGATCTAGTGGTTACCCCTTTATGTGGATCACCTATGATGAGATCCATAGGATGGTCTTTCTGGATTCTGGTGGAAGGTCCTTTGTTAATTGGTTCAGATTCAATGATGGTAGGATTAGGATCATTGCTTCTATTTTCAAGCTCAGTTGAGATATCAAATGATGTTCCAACATCTTCTGGGACATCAGGCTCCTTATGCATATCATCTATAACAGCATTGATAGACTCCATCATGGTCTTAGTTCTGGAGTTAAACACCCTATAGGCTCTGCTGTTGGTGGAGTAGCCTAAGAGTATACCCTCATCACTTTTAGGGTTCATCTTCCTTCTATGATCAAGATCTGTAAGTATGTAGCATTTGCTTCCAAAAACATGGAAATATTTAATAGTAGGCTTTCTTCCTTTCCATAGTTCATACAATGTGGTCATTGTTCCTGTTCTCAAGGTTACTATGTTATGGACATAGCAGGCAGTGTTCATGGCTTCACCCTAAAAATGGTAAGGCAACTTCTTAGCATGGATCATTGCTCTGGCAGATTCTTGGATAGTTCTATTCTTTCTTTCTACAACTCCATTTTGCTGAGGAGTAATAGGAGAAGAGAATTCCTGACTGATTCCCTCAGAAGAACAGAATTCAGCAAACTTTTGATTTTCAAATTCCTTCCCATGATCACTTCTGATTCTGACAACCTTGCTTTCCTTTTCTCTTTGAATCTTCTAATACAGATCTTGAAACACATCAAGCACTTCATATTTTTCTCTTATAAAATTCACCCAAGTGTACCTTGAAAAATCATCCACTACAACATAAGCATACTTATTTCCACCAAGACTCTCCACCTACATAGGTCCCATTAAATCCATGTGAAGAAGTTCTAACACTTTAGAAGTAGTGAGATGTTGAATCTTCTGGTGTGACATCCTAGTCTGCTTTCCTATTTGGCATTCACCACAAATTTTTCCTTCTATAATCTTCAGCTTAGGAATTCCTCTGGCAGCTTCTATAAATATGATTTTCTTCATTCCTTTCAGATGCATATGACCAAGTTTTTGGTGCCATAGTTTCACTTCATCTTCACTGGAGTCTTCATCAGAGTAGTATCTTCCAGTCATGGCAATTACATGTTTGGCAGACTCTTCTTCAAGGTCACTGTCAGAATCCTCATCAGTCCAAGAGACAGCTAGACTTTTCTTTTGTTTCTTGAGATAGGTTGGGCATTCAGCTCTGATGTGACTAAAACCTTCACACCCATGGCACTGCATTCCTTTGCTATTTATGGGTTTTTCTTCAGTCCTGGTTCTTCTACCTACATCATTGGACCTACTAATGTCATGAGAGATGTTCTTGACATTAGGTCTTGACTTCATATCCATTCTTTTCATCATTTTGTTGAACTATCTTCCAAGAAGCACTATGGCATTTGATAAACTTTCATTAGTATCCTCATCTGATTCATCCTCTCCATTTTCAGTATTTGACACAAAAGCTATTCTCCTTTTCTTATCAGTTTTGTCACTCATCCTTACTTTAAAGGTTAAGAGAGATCTAATGATTTCATCAACTCTCATTTTGCAGATGTCTTGGGCTTCCTCTATAGCAGTTAGCTTCATGTCAAATCTCTTGGGAAGAGATCTTAGAATTTTTCTTACCAGCTTTTCTTCAGACATCTTTTCACCTAGGGCACTTGAAGCATTGTCTATTTCAAGGATATTCATATGGAGGTCATGTATGTTTTCATCATCTTTCATCCTTAGGTTTTCAAACTTTGTATTTAGTAGTTGAAGTCTAGACATCTTTACCTTGGATGTACCTTTATGAGTAGTCCTGAGAATCTCCCAGGCATCTTTAGCCACCTCACAGTTGTTTACTAATCTGAATTTGTTCCTATCAATTCCATTGAATAGAGCATTCAAGGCTTTGGAGTTACCAAGAGCCAGATCATCCTCTTCCTTTGTCCATTCTTCTTCAGGCTTCAAGTCAGATGTGGCCTTTCCATCTTTATCAATAATCACAGGATGTTCCCATCCTTTTATAACAACTTTCCATGCCTTACTGTCTAGAGATTTTAAGAAGGCAACCATACGAGGTTTCCAATAGTCATAATTACTCCCGTCTAGAACGGGATGTCTGTTCATAAATCCTCCTTCTTTGTCCATAGTACCAGAAAGTATCGTCCCTAGATCTCACCCAGAACCAGAGCAGGATGCCTGCTCTGATACCAATTGAAATTATGGTATCAGATATCAGATGTCGAAGGCGATGTTACGACACTAATATCTGTTCAATCATCAATAAGAACAAATACAAACATATAACAAACGCAAAAAGACATAAGCAATTGTTAACCCAGTTCGGTGAAAACACACCTACGTCTGAGGGCTACCAAGCCAGAAAGGAAATCCACTAAGTATAATTAGTTTGAAGATATATGGTAGACTCTTCTAGTTTACCATCTTCTCACCTAATCTCTACCCTTGCAAATTCTACCTAGAACACTCCTAGATAAGAGACACCTCTCACTCCCCCTTAATCACAATAGTGATAATAACAACAAATAATAAGACTTTAGAAGACACTCTTCAAAGACACAACTTGATCTTGCTTAAAAGCTTCAATCAAGTACTATTCACTCTTGCTTACAAGCTTTGAGTGGACAAATTACAACACCAAACTTAATCCAATTCACACATTAAAGTAATGAGTGGATGGCTCACAAGACACACGAAAGCTAGAGCACTAAACCTTACATAATTGCAAACACTTAAACCTAGCTTCTCTAATTTGAAAGCTAGGGTTTCGAATCCTTAAATAGAAGAGCATGGACGGGCTTGGGCTGTGTCAAAAGTAACAGCAGATTGTGAAGAGATCAATCTTCATAATTTTTATCAATCAAACAGATTTGATTTGATCTAATCAGATCTAATCAAATCACTCTTCAAATCTTCAAGATAATCTTCAGAAAATAGCTCCACTTGAATTCATAAATGATCCACAATTTATGAATCAAAAAGCGCCTTTGGCTAATAACAGCAACCATACAGATAAGCACTAGATCAATACAAAGAGATTGCACAAAAAGAATTACGCAAACACATTCTCACAGAATGTTTTGTTCATAAGAGTCAGGACATCATGCTTGACATCATGACCTAAGTTCTGCTACACCAGACAAAGCTACTTGCAGAACCTTAAAAACCATATGTCATGACATCCTGTAGGACATCTTGTGATTACACCAAGTTTTACCGAAATGCCTACCAATCAGGAACTAACATTATATGACCAAAGCGTCTACAGTGGTGGCATCTCCATCTCTGGAATCTTCTTGGTTTGCTGGGTTGATTTCTGTTGTGATGTTGAGACATTGGATGGAACATCTTTTGCTTGGATCCAGAAGGCTTGTGGTGTGAGGCAGGATTATTGTCTGCATGAGTTTCCTTTTCTTCCTCAAATCCTAACCCTGTCTTGTCTTCTGTCCTTCTTCCAGATCAAGGTTTTGGTACTACTGTTCATCATTCTCACAGACTTCCCCATTTGATCAAGCTGGGAAGTTAATTGAGAAACTTCATCATTCAACTTAGTGATAGTCTTAAGATGTTTAGAAACTTCATCATTCAACTCCTTGATAGTTGTAAGGTGTTCCTCTTTTTCAGTCTTCAGTTTGATGATGATTTTCTTCTGTTTCTCACCTTGATGGCATACCTCTTCGCTTATAAGGCACAAATATTTGTAGGAAGCTGCAAGTTCTTCAAAAGTTAATTCATCTTCACTGGAGTCTTCATCGGAATAGTATCTTCCAGTCATGGTAGTTACATGTTTGGCAGACTCTTCTTCAAGATCACTGTCAGAATCTTCATTAGTCCAAGAGACAGCTAGACTTTTCTTTTGTTTCTTGAGATAGGTTGGGCATTCAGCTCTGATGTGCCCAAAACCTTCACACCCATGGAATTGTATTCCTTTGCTATTTGTGGGTTTTTCTTCAGTTTTGGTTCTTTTACCTGCATCATTGGACCTACTGATGTCATGAGAGATGATCTTGACATTAGGTCTTGACTTCACATCCATTATTTTCATCACTTAGTTGAACTGTCTTCCAAGAAGCACTATGGAATTTGATAAACTTTCATTAGTATCCTCATCTGATTCATCCTCTCCATTTTCAGTATTTGACACAAAAGCTATGCTCTTTTTCTTATCAGCTTTGTCACTCATTCCCACTTCAAAGGTTAAAAGAGACCCAATGAGTTCATCCACTCTCATTTTGCAGATGTCTTGTGCTTCCTCTATAGCAGATACCTTCATGTCAAATCTCTTGGGAAGAGATCTGAGAATTTTTCTTACCAGCTTTTCTTCAGACATCTTTTCACCTAGGGCACTCGAAGCATTGGCTATTTCAAGAATATTCATATGAAAGTCATGTATGTTTTCATCATCTTTCATCCTTAGGTTTTCAAACTTTGTAGTTAGCAGTTGAAGTCTAGACATCTTTACCTTGGACGTACCTTCATGAGTAGTCCTGAGCTCCCAGGCATCTTTAGCTACCTCACAGTTTTTCAGTAATCTGAATATGTTCCTATCAATTCCATTGAATAGAGCACTCAAGGCTTTGAAGTTACCAAGAGCCAGTTCATCCTCTTCCTTTGTCCATTCTCCCTCAGGCTTCAAGTTAGATGTGGCCTTTCCATCTTTATCAATAATCACAGGAAGTTCCCATCCTTTTATAACAGCTTTCCAGGCCTTACTGTCCAAAGATTTTAAGAAGGAAACCATACGTGGTTTCCAATAGTCATAATTACTCCCGTCCAGAACAGGTGGTCTATTTACAAATCCTCCTTCTTTGTCCATAGTACCAGAAAATATCGTCTCTAGATCTCACCCAGAACTAGAGCAGGATGCCTGCTCTGATACCAATTGAAAATCTGGTATCAGATATCAGATGTTGAAGGCGATGTTACGACACTAATATCTATTCAATCATCAATAAGAACAAAGATAAACATATAACAGATGTAAAACGACACAGGCAATTGTTAACCCAGTTCGGTGAAAACACACCTACGTCTGGGGGCTACCAAGCCAGGAAGGAAATTCACTAAGTAGAATTAGTTTGAAGATATACAGTAGACTCTCTCTAGTTTACCATCTTATCACCTAATCTCTACCCTTGCAATTTCTACCTAGGACACACCAAGATAATAGACACCTCTCACTCCCCCTCAATCACAACAGTGATAGCAAATAACAAATTAAGACTTTAGAAGACACTCTTCAAAGATACAACTTGATCTTACTTAAAAGCCTCAATAAAGTACAATGCACTATTTCTTACAAGCTTTGAGTGAACAAATTACAACACAGAACTTAGTCTAATTCACACATTAAGGCAATGAGTGGATGGATCACAATTTAACACAAAACGCAAGAAAGCTAGAGCACTAAGCCTTACACAATTGCACACTCTTAAACCTAGATTCTCTCATTTGAAAGCTAGGGTTGCAAATCCTTAAATAGAAACCCATGGACGGGCTTGAGATGTGGCAAAAGTAACAGCAGATTGTGAGGAGATCAATCTACATTAATCGTATCAATGAAACAGATTTGATTTGATCCAATCAGATCCAATCAAATCACTCTTCATATCCTTAAGATAATCTTCAGAAAATAGCTCCATTTGAAATCATAATTTCTCCATAATATGTGTAACAAACACGCCTTCGGCTAATGACAAAATACACACAGATATACACCAGATTAGTGCAAGGAGTTGCACAAAAGAAACAAACACATTCTCACAGAATGTTTTGTTCATAAGCGTCAGGACATCATGCTTGACATCATGACCTAAGTCCTGCTACAACAGACAGAGCTACCTGCAGAACCTTAAAATCACATGTCACGACATCCTGTAGGACATCTTGTGATTACACCAAGTTTTACCAAAATTCCTACCAATCAGGAACTAACACTTAGAACCATTTAACCCATCTTAGCCTTATTAAGACGTGGTGGAGTGGTTATTCAAGTGTAGAATTGAGTTAGTTGTTACACAATACCATACTCAGACGAGTTTCTCTTGAGAATATTGTTGGTTGACGAGTATTCATTTAAGCCGATACTATTTAAGAGATGTAGTCACGACTTAGGAAACTCTTTAGAACCTTGTTCTACAGGTGGATATAAACCCTAGTACATACCATTGTGGGTGGTTCTAACCCTTGGATCCATGCTTGTGACTCTGAACCCTTGACCTTGTTTGTGATCTTGTTTGCGCTTATTGCATCATGACTCATGCATCGATCTACATTTTTGTTTCAATCAGCTTTCAAGGATCTTAGAGATTTTCCTTTGCAAACATCGCAGATTTTGTGATTATGGACATTGGAAGGACAAATACTCAGAAGTACAGTTTCTAAGCTCCTGATCTTAGACCTTTAAAAAAGCTTGTATCCTTGGTAGTTGATCCTGCAGACTTCAAATCTCGTCATGGAAGACTCTTGTCTATTCTTTCTACCAACATTGAAAACAAAATTTTGAATACTCTTGAGCAAATTTATGATCCTATCTATCGATGCTTTACACTTCCTGATTATCAGCTCATGTCAACCTTGGAAGAGTACGCTTATCTGTTGGGTATACCAGTTTCTGATGAGGTTCCTTATACTAGTTTGAAGGAAGTTCCCGAGTCCCAAGTTATTGCTGCAATTGTCCATTTGAAGAAATCTGACATAGATTCTAACCTTGTGGTTAAGGGAGGCATTAAGACGTTGACTTCTAAGTTTTTGGTTGAGAAATCTACTACATTTTCTAATGACGGTTGCACATTGGCATTTGAGGCTATTTTATCTTTGTTTACGTACAAACTAGTCTTGTTCCCTAATGTTGACAACTTTGTGAATGTTAACGCTATTAGGATATTCCTGATAAGGAACCCTATTTTGACTTTACTTGGTGACCTACTTCTCTATCCATCATAGGAGTTCTAAGGGAAATGGTATCATTATTTCCTGCGCACCTTTACTATACAAGTGGTTTATTTCGCACTTTCCGCAGTCATATACTTTCAAGGAGAACAAGGGTTGTTTAAGATGGTCTCAGATGATCATGTCCCTTACTCATGTTGATATTACTTGGTCTTCTTCTGTTTATGAGAATGTCCAGATTATTGATAGTTGTGGAGAGTTTTCCAATGTGCGTCTTCAGGGTACACAAGGAGGAATTAACTACAACCCGAGTTTAGAGAGACACCATCTTGGTTATATGTTAAAGGATAAGCCTAATAATGTTCTGTTAAAGGGTTTATTCTTTCAAGAAGGGAATAACTCTCTTGGTTTAAGGAGAATAATAGCTCATTCTTGGCGTAACATTCATAGGAAGGGTAAATGAGATCTTAGAAGACAAGTTTGCATTGCCTTGGAACCTTATACACTTTGGGTGGAGAGAGCTAAGGAGCTCAAAATACCTTATGCTTTTGAGAAACCCATGTCTATAGTGGTTTCTACACCACTCCCCGTTCCTTCGAATGATGTGAAGACTCTTCAAGATGCTTTGGCCAAGATAAGACCCTTAGGAATCCAAGTTTCATGCTTCAAACCTTGAGAAGTTAGAGTTGCAGAAGAAATTGAAGAAGAAAGATGACTTGATAGAGTTGCTTGAGCAACGTGCTGTGAAGAGACATGGATAGGATTTATTTTCCTTTACTACTTCATCATCTTATCCTCCTACTTCTGGTGCTTGGAAGGGTATTATGGATCAGCTCATGATAGAGAAGACCACCATGAAGGACAATTATGAGAGAGAGATCAAGAGACTCTGAAGGAAGTATCAGTTTGGATTGTCATCAAATGTTCCTTAGGATCTAGATTTTTCTTATTGTATTTTGATCCTTTGTAACTTGTACTTCCAAGTGTAACTCTTTCTCATGATTAATAAAATGAGATGTTTATCAGTATTTCAAAAAAGTGTTATTTCTTTATGATGTTTGCAATTGCTTTATATCTTAAAGATCCTTGAAAACTGAATGAAACATTAGCATTGCATTATCATCATTATGCATTGGGTCTTTCTTTGACAGGTGTCTTATTGCTTTCTTCCTAGTTTTCTTAGAAATTCAAGTTGTCGCACCAATACAGCACGTGCTAATTCTCAGAGAAAGATGGTGGATCACTTGGAACAAGAGAACCATGAACTTCGTGAAGAGGTTTCAAGTCTCCGTTCTAGTATGGAGAAGCTTAGTTCACTGGTCGAGTCTCTGGTTGCCTTGTAGAATCAGTCTCCTTGTCCTCCTACTCCTCAAGCTACCTTGCCTCAGATAACTATTATATCTGAAGTGGTTTATGTGTCCGTTTTTGTGGCTCCTGTCAGTATTCCTTCTCATCAGATGCTTCTTGAATTTCCTTGGGTATGCCATTGAACTTCGTGCCTGAAGGATACAAACCTGTTGCTGAAGTCACCACTGTTCAGCTTGTTATGACGATCCTTCCTCCTATGGTACATGATATCCCATAGAATTATTAACCTGCTTTCCACGCTGAAGGTATTGAAATTCAAGGTGTGTGTGTTCATATGGACGAGTTCCAAGATCAGTTTGAAGAAATGAAAAAAGAGATTAAGTCCTTAAGGGGGAAAGAACTCTTTGGAAAGAATGCTCACAAGCTTTGTCTAGTCCCTAATGTGAAGATTCCTCACAAGTTCAAGGTTCCCGACTTTGAAAAGTATAAAGGAAACTCTTGTCCTTTAAGCCATTTGATTATGTATGCTCACAAAATGTCCACTCAGAAGGACAACCATCAGTTGTTGATTCACTATTTTCAGGATAGTTTGACTGGCGCTACTTTAAAATGGTATATGGGTCGTGATAGTTCTCAGATCCGCACCTTTAATGATTTTGGAGAAGCTTTCATTTGCCAATACAAGTATAATGTTAACATGGCACCAAATAGGGATCAACTTTGTGCTATGTCCCAGAAGGATAAAGAAACTTTTAAGAAGTATGCACAAAGATGGTGTGAGATTGCCACACAAATCATCCCTCCACTTGAAGAGAAAGAAATGACAAAGAACTTTTTTAAGACTCTAAGTCATTTCTATTATGAGAGGATGATTGCAAGCGCTCCCAATGATTTTACAAGAATGGTAAACATCGGGGTGAGATTAGAGGAAGGTGTCTGTGAAGGACAATTGTCTAAAGAGGGAAGCTTTACTGGAAATTCTAAAAAATATGGAGGGGGACTTTCTAAGAAGAAATAGGGTGAAACCAATGCCATTTTCAGTGACAGGCATAAAAGGAATTATGGTAAGAATGTTCAGCGTTAGCAACATGTTGCATTAGTTACTCCTATTATCAATTCAACTCCCATTGTTCAGGAAGCTCATGCCTAACAACGTACTCACCAAAAAAATAATCAGAAAAATTGTGTCCAAAAGAAGGTACAATTTGACCCTATTTTGATGTCCTATACAAAATTATTCCCAGCTTTGATACAAAAGAATCTAGTTCAGACTCGTACTCCTCCGACTATTCCTATAGATATTCCGTGGTGGTATAAGCCAGAAGCCTACTATGCCTTTCACCAAGGAGCTCCTGGGCATGATATTGAAAATTATTATCCTTTTAAGTATAAAGTGCAAAAGCTTGTTAGAAGTGGTATTCTTTTGTTTGAAGACTCTGGGCCAAATGTGCAATCAAACCCACTGCCTAAGCATGTCAATGCTACTGTGAATATGGTAGAAGGGTGTCCCGGAAAGTACAAAATCTTTGATATCCATCTGTGTAGAAGATCTCTTGTTGAAATGCATGCTACTCTGTGCTAGTTGAGCTATTATGAACACGATCATGTTGTTTGTCTTGTATGTTCAAGGAACCCTCGTGGGTGTGCAATTGTGAAAATAGATTTGCAAGAAATGCTTGATTAGAATTTGATTCAAATTACTGCAGATAGAAATAAAGATGATCATATGGATGTTATTATTCCATATTTCAATATTCTGGAACTTGTGGTTATTTCTTATAATAGTCAGATATTTGTTGCTTCTCCTTTGGTTATTCGTTTGACGGGTCCTATGCCTTATGTTTCTGACAAAGTTGTTCCATATAAGTATAATACTACAATGGTAGAAGATGGTAAAGAAGTCCTTATTCCTTCCCTTTCTTATGTGGTGAGCATTGTTGATGTCAGTAGGGTGACAAGAAGTGGTCTAGTATTTGCCTCCGAACTTGCCAAAAAAGTAGAAGATGTCTATATGGGAAAGTAGGTTCAAGCTGATAACACTATTGTGAAATCTGGTGAATCCAGTGGTGTGAATCTAAGTTATGATGCTGATGAAGTGTCAAAATTGATCAAGAAGAGCGAGTATAGTATGGTTGATCAAATGTTGCATACACCCTACAAGATATATGTTTTATCCTTGTTAATGAGGTTTGAGACTCATCGGGAGGCCTTGCAAAAGGTTCTTGAGCAAGCTTACGTTGATCGCGATGTGACGGTCGATCAGTTTGATGGCATTGTGGCCAATATCACTGCATGCAACAACTTGAGTTTGTGTGATGAGGAATTTCCCGAAGAAGGGGGGAATCATAACTTAGCATTTCACATCTCCATGAATTACAAAGAGGATGCTCTATCTAATTTGTTGGTCGACGCTAGCTCATCTTTGAATGTTATGCCAAATCTACTCTGTCTAGACTCTCCTATCAAGGTGTACCCATGAGGTATAGTGGAGTGGTTGTTAAAGCTTTTGACGGTTCTAGGAAGACAATGATTGGTGAAGTTGGTCTTCCAATCCAGATAGGTTCGTGCTCGTTTCAGATTACTTTTTAAGTAATAACATTCGTTCTGGCTATAATTTCCTTTTTGGTCGTCCATGGATTCATGAGGCCGGAGCTGTAACTTCGACGCTCCACCAAAAGCTGAAAATTGTTAAGAATGGGAAATTAGTTATGGTTAGTGGTGAACAGGCTATGTTGGTCAGCCATCTCTCATCCTTTTCATACATTGATGTCAATGAAGCTGTTGGAACTTTGTTCCAGGCTTTTTCTGTCGTTGATGATGTTGTTAAGAAGAATGGAGTCTCCATGTCTTCTCTGAAGGATGCTCAACATATTATGGAGAATGGCTCATATGATGATTGTGGTAAAATCATTGAGCTTGCTAAAAACAGGAAAAGGGTTGGTTTGGCTTTCTCTCCTAGTTCAACCCGAAGAGATTTGAAGCGTATCCAAGAGGTGTTTCACATCGTCAAGTTTATTCATGCCAAAGATCAGTCTAATGTTGTTATCTTTGAAGATGACTCAAATAATGATCTGTCGAACTTTGTGATGCGTGGAATGGTCTCCCAGAAATGGACTACCGTTGACGTTCCTAATATTGTTCATATCTCAAAGTAATTTGTTTTTGTTATTTTCAGACAATGTTTCACTCTGCCCAAGATGAAAGTGAATCTATGCTGGCTTTGTTTCAGACTTTATCATCATTAATAAAATTTGATTTTGATTTCCATGTGTGTTTTTATCTTTCTGATTTTTCTGAAAAAGTGGTAACATAAAAAATCTGAGATAATAGTCATTTTTATATCTACACAGTACTTGCATTTTAGTTTCCTTTATAAATTCAAACATAAAGTCATTGTGCAAATTGATTATTAAATCCATTAAAAACAATAACCATATGCGCTCTCCCAAATTTGAATTCCTTGTGTTTTAAGCAGAAAAAGTGGATGTTGAAGAGATTCCTGATGAAATTTCTCGATTGCTTGAGCACAAGGAAAGAGCCATTCAGCCTCGTGAAGAGTTAATTGAAATGATCAACTTGGGTTCTAAAGATGATAAGAAGGAAGTCAAGATTGAGGCACTTCTCAATTCAGAAGTTAAGAAGAGGTTCGTAGAGCTTCTCAGAGAATATGTTGATGTATTTGCTTGGTCCTATAAATACATGCCAGGTCTTGATAGCGATATTGTGGAGCATCAATTTCTGTTGAAGCCTGAATTCCCGCCACTTAAATAGAAATTGAAAAGAACTCACCCTGACATGGCTGTTAGGATCAAAGAGGATGTTCATAAGCATATTGATGCTAGTTTTCTTGTGACTGCTAAGTATCCTCAATGGGTGGCCAATATTGTGCATGTTCCTAAGAAAGACAAAAAAATTTGGATGTGCATTAACTACAAAGATTTGAATAAAGCAAGTTCGAAAGATGATTTCCCACTACCACACTTTGATATGTTGGTAGATGAAAATTCCAAATTCAACATCTTCTCCTTTATGGATGGATTTTCTTGCTATAATCAAATAAAGATGGCACCGAGAATATGGAGAAGACAACATTTAGCCTGGGGAACATTCTGCTACAGAGTGATGCCCTTCGGTTTGAAGAATGTTGGTGCGACGAACCAGAGAGTTGTGACCACTCTTTTCCATGACATGATGCACAGGGAAATTAAGGTATATGTTGATGATATGATTGTTAATTCAAAGACCTAGGAAGATCATGTTGAGCATTTGTTGAAGTTGTTTCAACGTCTAAGAAAATTTAGGCTCTGTTTGAATCCAAATAAATGTACTTTCGGTGTCGGTTCCAAAAAATTATTGGGTTTCATTGTTAGCCAAAAAGGTACTGAAGTTGATCTTGATAAAGTTATAGCTATTCGAGAAATGACTGCACCCAAAATAGAAAAACAAGAGGATTCTTAGGACGTTTGAATTATATCTCCAGATTTATATCCAACATGACTGCCACATGTGCGCCCATATTCAAGTTGCTTCGTAAAGATCAAGATTGTGTTTGGACAGATGATTGTAAGAAGGCTTTTGATTGTATCAAAGAATATTTGCTTGAACCTTCGATTTTGTCTCCTCTGGTGGAAAGACGGTATTTGATTATGCATCTGGCTGTGCTAGAAGAGTCTATGGATTATGTTCTAGGTCAACAAGATGAATCTGGTCGAAAGGACTTTGCCATTTATTATTTGAGCAAGAAGTTCAATGATTACGAGTCTCAGTATTCCATGCTTGAAAAGACTTATTGTGCTTTAGCTTGGGATGTTAAATGCATCCTCCAGTATATGTTGAATCATACCACTTGGTTGACATCCAAAATGGATCCAATCAAGTATATCTTTGAAAAGTCTGCTTTAACTGGTCGGATCGCTCGTTGGCAGATGTTGTTGTCAGAATATGATATCGAGTACCAAACTCAGAAAGTTGTAAAAGGAAGTATTTTGGCTGACCATTTAGCTCATCATCTAATTGATGATTAACAGTCCATCAGGTTTGACTTCCCTGAAGAATATTTGATGTATTTGAAGGCTAAAGATTGTGAAGAGAAATCACCTGAAGAAGGGCCTGAGCTTGGATCCCGTTGGGGTTTGGTTTTTGATGGAGCTATTAACGCTTATGGTAATGGTATTGGGGCATTCATACTTACTCCTCATGGTTCTCATATTCCTTTCAACGCAAGGTTGTTGTTCAATTGCACAAATAATATGGTAGAGTATGAAGCATGTATAATGGGTCTTGAAGAAGCTATTGATTTGAGGATCAAGATTCTTGATGTGTATGGTGATTCCGCTTTGATCGTTAATCAGATTAAAAGAGAGTGGAAGACATGTCAACCTGGTTTGATCCCTTATAGAGATTACGCAAGAAGGTTGTCAACTTTTTTTAATAAAGTTAAGTTTCACCACATACCTCATGATGAGAATCAGATGCCAGATGCACTGGCAACTTTGTCTTCTATGATTGAAGTAAGTCGTTGGAATGATGTGTTGAGAATTGATGTTATGCATCCTGATATACCTGCTCATGTGTTTGTAGCAAAAGAGGTCAAAGATGATAAGTTGTGGTATTATGATATCAAGTGTTTCCTCCAGAGTCAGGAGTATCTACTTGGGGCATCTAAGAAGGATAGAAATACCTTGAGAAGGTTGGCTGGTAGTTTCTTCCTGAATGAAGATGTGCTTTACAAAATAAATTATGAAATGTTTTTATCCAGATGCATGGATAGACATGAAGCAGACATGTTGATGAAAGAAGTTCATTAAGGATCCTTTGGTACCCATGCCAATGGACATGCAATGGCAAAGAAATTTTTAAAAGCAGGTTACTATTGGTTGACAATGGAATTTGATTGTTGCAAATATGTAAAAAAAAAAAGTGCCATAAATGTCAGATTTATGTTGACAAAATTCATGTGCCTCCAACTCCTCTCAATGTTATCTCATCTCTATGGCCTTTCTCCGTGTGGGCCATTGATATGATTGGAATGATTGAACCTAAATCTTTGAACATACACCGTTTCATATTGGTGGCTATTGAATATTTTACCAAGTGGGTTGAAGCAACATCATATGCCAATGTGACCAAGCAAGTTGTGATCTAATTTATCAAGAACCAAATCATCTGTCAGTATGGTGTTCCAAGCAAGATTATCACTGATAATGGGTCAAAATTGAATAACAAGATGATGAAAGAGTTATGTGATGAGTTTAAGATTGAGCATCACAGTTCTTCTCCCTATAGACCAAAGATGAATGGGGTTTTTGAAGCTGCTAATAAGAATATTAAGAAGATTATTTAAAAGATGGTTGTAACATACAAGGACTGGCATGAGATGCTCCCTTTTGCTTTACATGGATATCGTACATCTGTATGCACTTCAATAGGGGAAACCCCTTTATCACTTGTATATGGTATGGAAGCATTGCTTCCTATAGAGGTTGAAATCCCGTCAATGAGAGTATTGATGGAAGCTAAGTTGACTGAGGATGAATGGTGTCAAAGTACATACGATCAGTTGAGTCTGATGAATAGAAGAGAATGAAGGCCTTGTGTCATGGCCAATTATATCAAAAGAGAATGAAGAAAGCTTTTGATAAAAATGTCAGACCTCATGTGTTCAGAGAAGGTGACCTCGCGCTCAAAATGATCTCGACTTTCACCACTGTTTCTAGGGGCAAGTGGACTCCTAATTATGAATACCCATATGTTTTTAAGAGAGCCTTCTCTGGAGGTAAATTAATTCTTACGACTATGGATGGTGAAGAGTTCACTCGTCCTGCGAATTTCGATGCAGTCAAGAAATAATTTGCCTAAAAAATAATAAAAACAACTCGCTGAGTTGAAAACCCGAAAGGGTGGCTTAGGCAAAAATGAGTGTCTCGATGGGCTGAAAACCCGAAAGGGAGGTCCAGGAAAAAATTAGAGACATAAACAGATATAATTATCTCGGTAGATTGAAAACCCAAAAGGGCAATCTAGGAAAAATTTATGGATTATGGCAAGTAACTGCATCAGACCAGTCTTGATCACTTGAAGCAACATTGCTTGTCCAGGATTCTCATTCAACCATTTTGAACGGAAGTTTTGAGCATAGTAGAATTTAGAGTTGTTAGGGAGAGTAGTGGTCATTATATTTCAATGTAACCCTTTCAACTTTATAATGGTCCATGGAGTCACGCCATTTGTGGACTACCATTTTATCAATAAAATTTGGGCCTTTGTCCCTTTGTTTGCAATTCTTATTTTATTTCTATTTGCTAAATTTCATTTATTTTTTATAATAATTTTTGAAACAAATAGATAAATAAAAAATCATACTTTTGAAAAATATAAAACATTTTCCTTTGATTTATGAATATTAAAAGGAATGTCAATGGTTACTCCAAGAGCGATAAGATCCCTAAATGCAGATTTCAATGTTCACCCCGGTAGAGTCTATTGATAATCTCCTAAGAAGAATTGGTCTTGTTGATGCATTCCTCAGCTGAGCATTAGTTTAAGCATCTCAAACTTGAACTCCTCAGCTAAATCTTGATTCAGATTTCCTCAGCCAAGCGTGGTTCTTCTTCCCCGACCTGTTTATGATCAAGCATATATAAGTATGAATGTGATTGTTGGATCCCATCTCATTTTGTGATAAAACTTGATAAGGAATCCCCAACAGGTTTCTACCTCCTTTGTTATGGTTTAATGCTCTTATAAACAATGTGAATCACATTTTCCTCCTAAGAAGTGTTGATATAACATTCAACTGTTGGATTTTCTCTCACCATGTGTTGAGTTTTAAAATCCTCTGTAGGTTGACTTTCTATTATGATGTTAATTTCTTAATTATCCCTGTAATTCTAAGGTGTGTTTCTCTCCAGGTTATTAGTACCCATAGAATTATCATTGTTGGTCCCTAGTGGAGGTTGTGCATTTATTACTACTAGTTGTAAGATATAGGAATGATCCTCATCAGATTCATTTTCTTCCCCAATGAAGTTGCTAAGCAGAATTTTGTATCTAGAAGGCTGACTATTCAAAGACTCGTCCCTTCATACCCTACAGTTGCTAGTAGGTTCCATTCAGATTGTTACGATATGTTAGACTCATAAAATCCAATATTCCCCAAGTGAGTGCCAGTTCAGATGATCCCCAACCGAGCATTAGAATTTAGAATTCCTCAGTCGAGTCTTGATTCAGATTGTTTCTCCAACTGAGAATGGTCTACTCCTCCAGTAGGGTTGCGATCAAGCATTTGTAATTGTCGAGACATGTCTCTCCTGCATATGGAATCTTTGACAAAAAAATTTAACATCATGTTATGATATTATTGCTTCAATTGCTCCTCGAGCATAGAGCAATGTTGTTTTCTTCTAAGAAGTGTTAAGGTAGCAGTCAAATGTTGGGTTTTCTCCCACCTTGTATTGGGTATTAATTTAAAATCCCCTCTATTTGAACCTTTGCTATGATGTTAACTTCTTACTCCCAACAAGTTCAGGATGTTTATCCTCGAAGGTGGTTGATCTCTAGAGATTTTCTCTACATCCACCAGTTTGGTGACTTAGTAGTGGATGTTTTATCCCCACAAAAGTCTTGACTCTGCATGTTTTCCTAGTAGATTTTTGTCCTTCTGCGGAAGATTTCATTTGGATTTTTCTCATCCCTAAGTAAATTTTGGAAGAGTTTGTGTTGATGTATTTCCCCGTCGGATCTTCATTCCCTTGAAGCGAAGTTCATATTGTTATCCCCTTTGTGGATTATTGATGTGAAAAGATTGATCTTTGGGTATATTTCCCCAAGCAATATATTTCCTCTCCCCGGAGAGATCTCAAGCCTAGTAGTAGGATTTATTTCCCTTTGATGACTTTTGTTTATTCCCTGCAGGATTTCTTCAGTGAATCCATGGCAATATCTTTATTGATACCTCCATCTTATTGAGATTAACCAAGTATCTAGTTGTACTATGGTGTTTGGTCACCCCCAGTTTTCCTTTGCTGGTTTTGTCAACATATTCATATTCATATTCATTGCATCTCTTGGTTGAATTATGCATTTTTCATTTTCTCGATGCTTTCCCGCTCTTTGGTGTTGTTTTCCCCCACAGAGCGTGTGCGTCCTCTCTCCAATAGAGTGTCATCTTTAAGCAGAAATTTTTTATCCTTTCTAATTCCCCACTAAGTTTATTCCTCGTGGAAGATGTTTATTTTAGCTTTCCTTTCCAGTTCATTATTTGGATGAAATTAGTTCCCAGTTGAGATATTTCCTCATTGGGTCGAGTCTTGTTTGACCGTTTCTCTCCAGTTTGTTTTTGGATTGAACTTTGGTCTCCTGAGTTTATTACCTTCTTTTAAACTACCCAGTAACCAGTAGTAGGTAATATATCTCTTTGTTTAAGATTCCCAGTAATAGGTAGCTGATGATATTTTTCCCTTTCTACCTAGTAACAGGTAGTTGATATTTCTTATCCCGAGTTTATTACCATTGTTTAAATTTCCCAGTAACCGGTAGTTGGTAATATTTCTCTTCCTACCCAGTAATAGGTAGTTGATATCTTTTTCCTGAGTCTATTTCCTTGTTAAAGCTATCATTTATTTGGTAGTAGGTAATGTCTCTCTTGCTTTTGGGCTGGTTACCTTTGTTAAGCTACCCAGTAACCGGTAGTTGGTAATCTTTCCTTCAGGTTTATTGCCTTATCAAAACCATCTCTTGTGTGATAGTAGGTAATATTCCTCTTTCCTACCCAATAATAGGTAGTTAATTATCTCCTTTTTTAGAGTTGATTGCCTTTGTTTAAATTACCCAGTAATCGGTAATATGTAATACATCTTTTTGCTTCCTCTACCTAGTAACAGGTAGTTGGTGATCTTTATTTCAATTTTATTGTCTTGTTAGAGCTATCACTTGTTTGATAGTAAGAAATATTTATCCTCCTACCCAGTAACAGGTAGTTGATATTTCTTATCCCAAGTTTATTACCATTGTTTAAACTGCCCAGTAGCCGATAATAGGTAAGGCATCTCTTTGTTTCCCCTACCTAGTATCAGATAGTTGGTGATCTTTTATCCCGAGTCTATTGCCTTGTTAAAGCTATCATTTTTTGATGGTAGGTGATATTTCTCTTCCTGCGTAATAACAGGTAGTTGATATTGTTTCCTCTTGTGCTTATTACCTTCTTTTAAGCTATCACTCTTTTGACAGTAGGTAATATACCTCTTTTGCTTACCCTACCCATTAACAGGTAATTGGTAATCTTTCTACTCTTGGAATAGTTACCTTTGTTTAAGCTACCATATATCTGGTAATAGGTAACCTCGTCCCTAGTTGAGTTAGTTTTCTTTCCTTTAGTGGAATTGGATATCCCTCTTTATTGCTTGTGTTGGTAATTTTCCTCAGTGGAATCTTACTCTTTTTCTTTTCCCCTGCGGAGTCTCTTTTCTTTTCTTTTGCTCTCCAACAGCTTAATTGTCTTCTATGGTATCCTTTTCCCTACAGAGTCCTTTGCATTCACTTTCATATCATATCATATGCATTTTTTGGTCTCTTAGGGGCAAAATTGGGTTTGTTGTTGTATTTAAGCATCTCCAATCCTGTCGAGACGAAGATTTCAATCTTCATATATCTAAATTGAAGAAACTTACATAGAGGTTGTTGTTATACCCTAATTCCCCCCCTAAGATCCCACCTTATTTTCATCTTCACAATGCATCAAGATCACAAACATTGGTTCTCCTGCCCTCCTCTGTGGGTTTGCTTCTGAGGGAGATCATCAAGCATCTGTGTGTTTCTTACTTGCTTTATGATTGTTTATGTTTACTAACCTCTAACCAAAATACTAAAAATATATTGCAGTTCACTTGTTTCCTCTTCTCTGTATGTTTAAGGTTTTGCAAGGAGATTAATGGCAACATTAGTTCCAAGTCAAATGTGGTTATTCATCCAAGACCAAATTAGATGAAAGTTTGACCTCATCTGGTCAAACCATCAAGAATTTGCTTCAATTGCAAGTTATTTGTGTCAGTGGGCTTTCTTTCAGGCAATGACTATCCAAGGTCAAGTTGTCTTATGGTTATCAAACAGTGATTCATAAGAAGTTTGGTTCAAAATTAGATTCATCAAACCACAAGGATATCTTCATCAAAGATTTCTCAAGAACAAGGCATTAGGCTTTTCATTTGTGTATGCTTGAGATTTCCTTATTTCAACTAAGAGTGCTATTGAATTAAGGTGTTGATTCTTCCCACCATGTCAAGTTATTTCCTCATCAATGTGCATTCAGAGGTCAAGGGAATTAGGGTTTTAGTTCATTGTGCTTGAGCAATGATAATGGTTCCTCATATGAAGTTCATTGTGCAAGGGTTTTCACCTCAAGGCTACATTGAGCACTATTCCCTCCCTATTGCAAGTTCATCATCTCAAGTTATCTCAAATAATTACTTTTATGGGACTTGTTCAATCATTTATTGCTTGCAAATTGATTTGGATTCATGGAGGTATTCATTTAAGGGTGCCATTTCCAAATGATTCAAAAGAATGAGTCAAGGTTTTGATCTTTGGATTTATCGAGGTATCAAGTTCTTAAGAAATTATTCTATTTAAGAACTTGATTCAAGTGGGTCTACTTAAGATACATGTTACTTGAAAACCTAAGGCATTCATCCAATTTTGTCTCAGTGCAATATGTCAACTTCAAAATTCAATTTTAAAATGTTATTCAAGTTTGCAAGGCAAGGCATGTATCATTGAAAGTTTCAAGATCAAGTTATCAAAATCCATTATCCATTAACTTCTTCTTTTTTTCATATTCCTAAATCCATCATATCCAATTT
This sequence comes from Lathyrus sativus, assembly GCA_963859935.3. Lineage (NCBI taxonomy): Eukaryota > Viridiplantae > Streptophyta > Magnoliopsida > Fabales > Fabaceae > Lathyrus > Lathyrus sativus. The sequence continues at coordinate 149,202,449 of OZ012740.1, read as the reverse complement.
CACAATTCTAAACCATGTCACATATTAAACCTCTTTTTTCTATAAAAATACCCATATCCATTTCTTGTAATTCCTAAACCCAAATTTCATATCCCATTATCTATCATGTCCATTTTTTTCCAATATCCATTATCAATATTCATTTCCATATTCATTACTAAAAACATTCATAATCCATTTCTTAATTTTACTACAAAACCATTTCTCCCTTTTTTTTTCACAAACCCAAAATCCATTACAAAATATTAAAAAAATGCCCATTTGCCAAATATTGAAAAAATGAAGTGAATAAAAAACAAGACTTCACAAAAAAAAAAAAAGCCACATCATGAAGTGTTACTACATTAAAAAGATCTGTAATTTTCATGACAACACAAGTCGTTCTAAGTCGTGCTAAGTTGTGAGCAACACGCAGGCCAAGCCATGAGACTATATACAAGCATCTTTTACACAAGTCATTCCAAGCTTCAATGCCTCATGCTGCTACTACTCCAAGTCGTGAGCGATTGCAAGCATACAAGCGCACGTGACCAAGTCTTCATGCTACGCAAGCCGTGCCAAGTACCTAAGGAAAAAACACGTTCTAGCAGTTACAAGCCTTGAAACCAATACAACAAGCTACAAACTTCAAGCCATGTTAAGCTACATATCCAAGACAAGAAAAGGAATTACTACCTCGGTTCCTTTATACAAGACACCATTTATTTTTTAAGTTCATTGAATAATTAATATATTTAGTCAGTTTATAGACTAATACATTGATTATTCATTGTACTTAAAAAGTGAACAAAAAAACGGAAGTAATATTAGCTACTATGAAATGCAAGCTACATGATTCAAAACGACTCACGTTGCAAATGTAAAATGGCATCAAGAAATATCAAAGAAGGTCACGCAAATTACAACACACAAAACGCAAGTGAAGTTCAAAAATGGCAAAACAAAAACGACAACCAATTCATTCCAATTCACCTATAAATAAGAGCTTGTATTCATTCATTCTTCTTAAGCCTTAAAGCCAATATTAAGCTGCAATTTTTTCTCCCTAATCTTCTCACTACGATACCAATTAAAACATGTTCTTCTTCTATTTTTTTCTTCCCAAATTCATATCTCAATTAAAACCAAACACAAGCCAGACCAATAGAAGATTCAATTTCACCATTACCTGAGTTTTGAAGGTTGATTGGAGAGTTTTTTCTTTTTTGATTCGAACCTATTATTGAGTGATTCTTGAAATTATTTGTTGCATTGCGTATAGTTTTGCATTTCGATCGTTTTCGCGTATGTTTCGAGCTCCGCTGCTACTGACATGAAGCTATGGCGCGGTGAAATAGTGTACAAGCATGGTGCTCGCGTGAAGCTTTTCACGAGGAAGAAGATGATAAATTTTGATTCTAATTCTTCCTTTTGTTTTTTTAAATGTCTTCATATTGGTTTTGGGCCTGGCCCGCGGTTAATTGCTTTTTACTACCACACCTTCATGTTTCTTCAAAAATTTCCCTTTTAATTTCTTTTTTATTTTTTTTATTTCTTTAAATTTCTTTTAGTTCAAATTTTTTTTCACTAGTTTCTTATTTTTAATTGCTTCTTAAATTAGATTTTGATTCATTATTTTTTGTTGATCTTTGCATTTTAAAATTTTGTTTTAAAACTTTTCTTGAAAAATCATTTAAAAAAATACTTATTGCTTGATTTTATTTTCTTGTTGCTATTTGAATATTGATTGTTGGTAGTTGTCTTGAATCTTGATTTTTGACAAATATCTCATCAATATCAATGGACTTTAGGTGTTGATAGAAAAATCCTAATCCACAAAGAGAGGTGATTGATATTGATGATGACTTAATCAATTTGAGATTCACTCTGGTTGTTTCTCTCCTCTTCTCAACCTTTTTCTTTTTCTTTCTCACATTTCTTTGCATCAATTTGGAAGATGTGTAGGCCACCTTGTTCATGAGATCTTGAGTGGTGTCTAATAAACTTTCATCAATTCAAATCTACCATTTGATTGATCATTTGATCATTTGAGGTACTTTGGATTGATGCATAAGTTTGTCCAAAGTACTATGAGAGGTTGATTAATGTAATGGATCCATCTTTCCTTGACTCAGGTCTTGATCAACCTTGTTTTGACTTGTGCTACATTTTTTAGGATTATGATTTTTATATCATATCTCTAACATGTATGATACATAGGTTGTTATTGACCGGCCTCCCATAGTATGATCCTCCTTATATATTGTGTTACGATTGCTTAACTTAGCGTTAAATTTGTCCCTAATCGGAAAGTGATCATATTGGTCCAATTCTAGATATGAGTCATTTTTAGTTTAGATGTAAATCTTCTATCTCCATAATGTGTAGTTTCTTTTCCACCTAAGAGAGCTAGTGGCATACTTATTGATTTTATCCAAGTTGGAGCCCTTCTCAAATGATGATACAAAGTTCTCAAACATTGTTGGGTTGATTATTCGAGTAATCTACTTCAGATGAAAAAATATCTTTATTAATCCTAATACTAACCTTAATTGTACTAACTTTGACTTTATGCTCTTTATTTCTATGCTCATTTACTTTTATGCTTTTTTACTTTATGCTTTTTTATTTTATGCTCTTTATTCTTATGCTAATCATTATCATATCATTTTATTCATCTTATTTATGTTTATACCTTTTTCTCTTTCTCCACTTGGACTTTACTTCTCTTTTTAAGACATTAATAAAGACCTAAACATCTTAAAACTCTTAACGTGTTTCTTGGACTACTTGGTGACTATACTTTGCTCATGGATGATGGACTTAGAATTAAGATCCCTTGCCCTATGCTTTGGAGTATTATCTTAAGACCTTGGATCTTATTTGGCACCTTGACCTTAAGAGACCTCTTTGAAGACTTGGCTTGGATCTTTTGCTTTCATCTGATGCTTGGTTATCTCTACTTATCTTATTGCTTATCTGGTTGCTTATTGGTTGAGTCCAAAGGATAGGAGTTTTGGCTTGTTATGCCAAAAGTCTTATATCTTGGTTAGATTTTTCCTTCATTAGCTTTTATTTTATTGCTTTAGGATAGCCTCTACATCTCCCCCCTTCTTTAATTTTCAAAATCTTCTCTCTTTTTCAAACTTTCTTCTTTCAAACTAGAACCTCTTTCATAATAAATCTTGACTTTGTCAAGTGCATTTTCAAACTTATTTTATTAATAAAGTGCTAATCAATCTTAAGTATACTTAGACCATATTTCATAAAACTTAAAAAATACTTAACTTATTTAAACCATTTTGTGCCTTTGTACACTTTTTACTTTTAAAATTTTTCATAAAGTTTAGGCATGAGTCATTTATAGTTGAGATGTGATCCTCTTATCCCCATGGTATTATTTGAAATAAGTTGACACTTTTCCTCCTTTGAGAGTTAGTGGCATTCTTGTAGATTTTATCCAAGTTGGAGCCCTTCTCATGGTGATGCAAAGGTCGATTTTCACATACTCGCAGTTGATTAGTTAAAGTTTTCTCCTTAAAATAAAAACTTGTCTTTTCATTTAAAATGAACCATAACACACCATTTTTTTTATTTTTATCCTGAACTACGAGATTTTCATCCTCCATTGCACTTTGTAGGTACGTAGGTACGAGGCTCAGGAAGTCTTGTGAAATACAAAATTATAAAAAACACATCTCTTCTCACCTCACCAATCTTTTGCAAACAACACTTTTAAGCCAAACGCTAGATTTTCAAAGAGGTTCCTAGAGAGTACTATAGAAGTTTTAGGAGCTAACACCTTCCCTTTGCATAACCAACCCCTTTATCCTGTCTCTGTTCTTTTTTTTTCTTTCTTGTTTTAGAACTTCTTTAGGTTTTGTTTGCTCTTTTCAGTTTCCTTTGGATAAAATAAAAGTGCGATGGCGACTCTTGTTTTGCGAGTTAAGTTAATCAATAGCTTAATCTCAAATTTTCCCCGCTACACTTGCCATTTATAGTTAAGTTGAAAAATCCAGTGTAACACTAGGTCACTATAAGAATGGCTGCCCAAAGCTAAAGAATGACAGACCCAAGAAGAAATACTTTCGAGGGAAGAAGAAGGGTCTTATGGCTACTTGGGATGATTCAAAATATTCTGAAGAAAAGCAGTCAAATGTGGCTCTGATGGCATTCACAAAAGCTCATGTAGAAGCAAGTCAATCAGAATCCGAATCTGAGTCAGATTCTGAAGAGGTATTTTCTGAACTCTCTCGTACTGAGCTTGAATCCAACCTATCTAATGTTCTAGAAAAATATTAAAACCTTCTGAACAAACACAAGGATCTAAAGAAGATTCACATATCTGAATCAGAAGCTTACTGTAATCTTCAGAAAGATTTCTCAAGTTTGAGTGAAGAAAATCTGATTTTGAAAAACAACTATGTGCCTTCATGAAAGAGTCTCAAACCTGAACAAAATTTCATTTCTAAAGCCTCTACATGTTTTAGTGATATCATATTGAAGTATGATAAATATTTCCAGAAGTTTCATGCTAGAAGCCTGAATAAAAGCTTAATGGATTCCATGATTTATGGCGTCAGCAGGAACGGGACAAGGGGTATTGGTTATGATTCTGATGAAGAATCTGATTCTGAAAAGAATAAAAAGCACAATACTCTTGAATCTCATTTTCTTCCTCCTGAGAAATAAAATATTGCTAGGCCCACAGGTAAAGTTGTTGCTAAATCTAAGGCTAAAGCAAAAACTCATAATTGTTCTAATCATGCATTCATGTATAAATATCCTTCACAAAGACCCAAAGTTGTAAAAATACTCTAGGAAAACTAACCTCAAATGACCCAGAAAGACGTGGGTACCTAAGGACAAAATAATCTATGTTGTAGATATCCTTAGCAGCAGAGTTAAGACATCAGTCATGGTACCTGGAGTTAAGATGCTCGCGACCCATGACGAGAAGAAGGCATATGTTCCAAGACCTGGAACTTAAGCCTAGAGGTGGCGTAGGTTTTGGAGGTGATCAGAAAGGGGATATCATTAGCTCCAACAGTAGGTAACAATAATCTCCCTTCCATTACTAATGTTCTTCTTGTTGAAGGATTAATGCATAACCTTCTGTCCATAAGTCAATTAAGTGACATTGGTTATGGCATTATTTTCAATCAATAGTCCTATAAATTTTTCAATCAAAAGGATGTCTCAATTCTTTTCAATGGAAAGAGGAAGAACAACATTTATATGATCAAACTTTTTGTTTTGAAGAATCGGAATGTAAAATGCCTTATGTATGTTAATGAATAGCAATGGACATGGCATAGACGATTGGGTCATGTTAGCAAGAGAAGGATTTCTCAGCTTAGCAAGCTTAATCTTGTCAGAGGCCTGCCAAATCTGAAGATTGCTTCAGATTCTCTTTGTGACGCATGTTAGAAAGGCAAGTTTTCTAAAACTTCTTTCAAAGCTAAGAATGTTGTGTCAACCTCCAGATTGTTGGAGCTTCTTCACATTGACTTGTTTGGACCAGTGAAAACTGTCTCTGTCAATGGTAAAAAAGTATGAACTAGTCATTGTTGATGAATACAGTAGATTGACATGGGTGAAATTTCTCAGACACAAGGATAAGTCACATTCTATGTTTTCTACCTTCTGCTCCCAAGTACAAAATGAGAAAGATCTCAGAATTATAAAAGTCATAAGTGATCATGGTGGTGAATTCGAAAACAAATATTTTGAGAAACTCTTTAATGAGAATGTAATTTCCCATGATTTATCCTGTCTTATAACTCCACAACACAATGGAGTTGTAGAGAGGAAGAATATGACTTTGCAGGAAATGGCAAGGACCATGATCAACGAGACTAATGTGGCCAAGCACTTCTGTGCAGAGGCAGTCAACACAACATGTTATATTCAGAACAGGATCTCTATAAGACCTACTTTGGGCAAGACTTCTTATGAATTGTGAAAGATAGAAAACCTAACATTTCATATTTTCATCGTTTTGGGTGCCATTGTTTTATATTCAACACTAAAGATAATCTTGGCAAGTTCTATTCTAAAGCACAGAAGTGCGTCATGTTAGAATACTCTGAATGCTCAAAATCCTATAGAGTGTATAACACCGATTCATTGATTGTTGAAGAATAAATCCATGTAAAATTCGATGATAAGCTTGACTTTGAAAAATGAAAGCTAGTTGAGAAATTTGCAGATTTGGAGATAACTTATTTAGGTTCTGAAGAAAATACTCCAGAAGAAAAAGAAATTGAGACAAAAGATTCTGAAGCTACTCAACTAGAAGCAGTTGAAGATCATACACCTATGAGAAGGCGCAGATAAGTATCTTCACATTCTGAAGAATTGATTACGGGAGATAAAACTGAACCTATTAGGACCAGATCCTCTTTTAAGCCCTTTGAAGAAACCCATATGGGTTTGGTGTCACTGATAAAGCCTACATCAATTGATGAAACACTTCAGGATTTATAATAGATTATGGCTATGCAAGAGGAACTCAATCAATTCTCCATAAATTGTATATGGGATCTAGTTCCAAGACCTAAAGGAACTCATGTTATTGGAACTAAGTGGGTCTTTAGAAACAAGCACAACGAATAAGGAGAAGTAGTAAGAAACAAGGTTTGACTAGTGGCACAAGGTTATAGTCAGCAAGAAGGGATTGATTATACACAAACCTTTGCACCAGTTGTCAGGTTAGAGTTTATTCTTCTCTTAATTTCCTTTGTTGTCAATCATAACATCATCTTATACCAGATGGATGTTAAGAGTGCATTTCTCAGTTGTTACATTAGCGAAGAAGCATATGTGCACCAACCCCGTAGCTTTGAAAACTCTAAAAATCCTAATTTTGTTTTCAAGCTAAAGAAATTATTGTACGGTCTTAAACAAGCTCCCAAAGCATGGTATAAAATACTGAGCAACTTTCTTCTTGAAAATGATTTATCCAGAGGGAAGGTAGATACAACTTTTTTTTGTAGAACATTCAAAAATTATATTCTTGTTGTACAAATATACGTTGATGATATTATATTTGGTTCTGCTAATGCTACATTGTGCAAGGATTTTGCTAAGTCTTTGCAAGAAAAGTTTCAGATGAGTCTAATGGGAGAACTCAAGTTCTTTCTAGGGATTCAAGCCCATTAGAGTCTAGAAGAAACGTACATCCATCAGAGAAAGTACACCAAAGAACTTCTGAAGAAGTTTGACATGTCAGCATGCAATATGTTGGCATACCCTAATTTTTGACCCTGAGATTCTGTTTTTCGTTTCGCATCGTCTACATAGCATATCAAACATTTTATCATGCATAATATCCAATTTATCAGCTGGAATAAACTTGTTAGAATTATAGCTGAATTGATCAAATAAAAATCAACTGTGTGTAAAATCGGTGGACGGAAAATTTCAAGATCGAGCCTGCAAACGTTAGTGATATTAATCTACATTTTGTGTAGTTTAACCTGGCGTGCTCATTTAAATTTTTTGACCATCTTTTAGATGTTTTTTTTGTCAGTTTAAGCCTTTTTGGCGGGTAAAATTTATTTATAAATTTGACCAAATGCTGTATTTTTCTGAGTCGTTTATTTCGCGCTGATTATTTTGGTGTGTTCATTTTATTTTTTCGAGCATTTTTTTGCCCGATTTTTTATTTCGTTTTAAAATCATTTTTATTTAAATAATCATTTAATTTATTTATATTTAATTAGATATTTAATGTAAATTTTTATTTTTATTAATTAATTTTATTTTTAATTTATTTATTAATATTTTATTTTTAAAAAACACAAAATATAATTTTTAATTCTTTTTATTCTTGTCTTGTAATAAAAAAAACACAAAAACATAATTTTTAATTCTTTTTATCTTGTGTTATTATAAAAAAACACAAAAACATAATTTTTAATTCCTTTTATTTTTGTTTTATCATAAAAAACACAAAAATATTATTTTTAATTCTTTTTATTCCTGTCTTAATATAAAAAGCAAAAAACCATTGTGTTAATTGTTATTATCATTCTTGTCTATTTTCTAGTGTTATATATATGCATTAGAAAAAACAAGCAATGACACACAAAAAAAGAGACAAAAAATATCTTTGTCCCCTCATTACTCTCTCTCTCTCTCTCTCTCTCTCTCTCTCTCTCTCTCTCTCTCTCTCTCTCTCTCTCTCTCTCTCTCTCTCTCTCTCTCTCTCTCTCTCTCTCTCTCTCTCTCTCTCTCTCTCTTTCACGTTAAAACAAAATAAGTAAATAAATAAAAGAGAGGTCATACTTCATCTTCACACAAGCCCATAAATAACAACAACAAATCCATTTTTCTTTCAAGCTTATAACATATCCGCAAAGCAGCATGAAAGTATCTAAATAACAAATCGAAACTTCTGCAATCATGCACGCATTTGGCACCGTTCAGCCTATGTTTGTGGTAGCTTTCTGTTATCTTTTTCGTTTTATGTTCATAAAAACTTTTTATTGATTTTGTTTGTTTTTGTTTTAAGAAATCTTTTTTGGTCTTTTTGTCAAAAAAAAAACATTTTTAAAATGAGAAAATGACAAAATTTTATTAAAAAAAATATAACAAGCATTTTATCTTAATGTTTGTGATTGATTTTCTTTTACTTTGCTTATATAGATTTATGTGGATTGTTTAATTTTATTATTTATTTGTTTTGTTTGTGATTATTTAATTATCATTATTGCTTTTATTTTTCATTAGCTAGAAAAGATAATTAATTGAATAATAGATAAATTACAACAAAAAAATATATATAATCAACTATTTTTAAAAAATAAATAATAAATACTCGATCCAACGTCGAGACACTTTTTCTTAAGTCAAAACCAACGAGTTCATTTTATTTTCGTGCTTGCGCTTATTTCTTTAATTGGGTTGACTTATAATCTTTTCATTTCATCCCTATCCGATAAAATGTACCTCGTTCCCATTAAGTGTAATAATTTTATCGCTTTCATCTTAATTGTATTTTAATGTTTTATACATATCTCACTTACACGCTCAAACCATTTTCATATTAATTCTCGATTCAATATTGAGCCCTTATTCAAAACACCTTTGTAAGTCGATTGTTTCTATGATCGTCATCAACCAAACCCAAAATATTCTTGATTCATATATCAAGTCATACCCTAACTTGTAAGACGGCTGCTTTTTAGCATCACCATCCACCTCATGCACACACTTACACTTTTTCTTTGATTGTGGTTTCATTTACTAGGAGCATCCTTAGGGACTAGGAATCGACCTAACTTTTTCTCAAACCCTTGATCCAATGTCATGTGGTTACTTCCCTCATAAGTCAGTTGCGTTTTGCAATCGCCATCATGCAAGTTAAAACCTTGATCTTTTATCAAGTATTTTTTTCCTTAAAACTAAAATCTCTTTCTTTTCTCAAAAATACAAAAATACTTTAATCATGTTTATAATCTGTTTCGGAAACTTTAATAAAACACTTACCTCCCTTTCAATCTAACCTTAAGTTTAGAGTTTCTTAACTCTATGTAGGTGTTCTTCCATAGACACTTACCTCTCTCCCCTGGAACCTTGACCATAATCAAGAGTTACTCACCCTTTTAGGGGAACTACGAATGCTCTGATTTCATTCCCGTTAGGATACGTAGGCACGAGATGCGATGTCTTGGCGAGCATACTTAGGAATAACACCTTAGGTCTCCTTTTTCCTTTTCACCCTTAGCAGACAAAATAATAAATAACACAATAAAACAAGAGGTTCCTGTAGAGTACTACAGATACTTAGGATGCTAGCACCTTCCCTAGGTATAAACAACCCCCGAACCTTAGATTCTTTGTTGCTTTATTTTTTCATTTCATGATTATGGGTTATTCATTCTTTTTCCCCTCTCTCGAATAAATTAAAGATCGGTGGTAAAAAATGAGTTTTGATTCAAGTTAATCCATAACTTGTTATCCAATTCTTACCGCGACAGAAATGGAGACATCACTGGGGACATCTTTTAGGGTTCCCTCTAACTTGTTCATTTGTGTTTATTGTTGTATACTTATATATCTGTATATCTGTATCTGCTTGGGTTGTTATGTTTTGTTGTGAGATAAGTCCTATGCTCGAACTTGAGTGCACTTATGATAGGAAGGTGATATATTCAAGAAGGCTTATAGGGAGTTGATTCCTGACCAAGCTAACTTGAGAGATCACCTCTCAGTTGAGGCCCTCTTGAGAATAGTATTACTAAACGAGTATTCGTGAAAACACTTACTATTTCCGACCTAGGAGTCCGTGACACTGAGAACCTTTAGTTACCCTTAACTAAACTTGTCTTAGTTAGGACGTAGTGCGATGACTATGAGGGAGTATTCCTAAAATAGTTGATACGCGATACTACACTTGAAAAAGGTTCTCTTGAGAATATTATTAACTAACGAGTATTTGGGAAATTAATAATATCCAAAAGACGGACTGATGACTTTGGGAACTTTTAGAACCTTTGTTTTGTAGGTACAATAAACCCTTAGTCCACACAATTTGGATGGATAGACCGTTACTCCATGCTCGCTGATTTTTAAACCTGGGTATGTGTTTGTTGGAATGTATATATCTGTATATGTGGACCTGTGTATACCTATGCTTGAACATACATGCACTCATAAGCATCATATTCATAAACGTTTCATGGAATTCAAAGCTTTTGTTTACAAACATCATAGGTTTTACCATTGGATTATGAGATTATACCCTATTTTCAATAAAATGAGATATTTAGTTATCAAAAGTATTGTCCACTTTGTGGTGTTTGCAAACATAACCTTTGAGTTCCATGAAACCCATATGCATTGGTGCATTTGCATTCTTCATTAGCATTGCATTCTTTGCATCTCAGGTTCTCACTCTTGCTTTCTCCCTCAAAGAAGAGGCAAGCTAATTCATCAGTACGATACTCGGGCTAGTCAAAGAAAGAAAATGAAGAACATTGAGCAAGAAAACCACGAACTTCGTAAGGAGGTGACTACTTTGAGGGCTGGTGTGTAAATGCTCTCTGCTTTGGTTGAAACTCTGGTTGCTACTCAAAATCAAACTTATCCTTATATTTCTCAAACTCCGCTTCAAAGGACTGTGATTTCTGAAATTATGTCAATGCTCATTTATGTGGCTCCTATTGGTGCTTCTAGCAACTCTAAGAAGCTTGTGGAAGGTTTGCCCAAGAACAAGGAATAAGCTATTAATGATATTACACGAAAGAAACAAGGAGGAACTCGTAACAAAAGTAAACAACATGTGGATCAGTTTGACTTGATCCCAATGGCTTATTCTAAATTATATCCTGCTTTAGTACAAAATAATCTCGTGCAAAAAAAGAGTCTGTCGGCCATCCCAAAGAATCTACCATGGTGGTTTAAGTATGATCGTTTTTGTCCATTTCATCAAGGGGCGCTCGGTCATGATATTGGACATTATTTTTCTCTAAAAGCTGAAGTACAAAAGCTGGTACAAAGTGGTATTTTGTATTTTGAAAATTCTGGATCCAATGTCTCAACGAGTCTATTACCCAAGTATGGAAACACTATGGAAGGAAGTCTTAGAGAATACTGTATCTCTGACGTGAATTTAGTAAGAGGGTCTTTGGTGGATATGCACGTCAATTTGTGTAGGCTTACCCATTATGAGCATAATAGCGCTTCTTGCAAAAGTTGTTCAAAGAATCCTCGTGGATGTTCTGTTGTGAAGAGAGATCTCCAGGATATGTTGGATTAGAAACTTATTCATATCACTAGACAAAGGATGAATGTCATAGGTCCGTGTTTTAATATGCCAGAACTAGTGGTAATCACATGCAATAATAAGAAATCCTCTTTGTGCCTTGTGGATACGATGCTACCATGCTGGAGGATGTTGATGTTGCTCTGCTGCTCAGATGATTCCGAATTGTCAATCACAGTTTCGTCGAAGAACGCATGAGAGTCATGCTCAAAAGAATTTTGACCCAATCCCAATGACTTATAGTTGGTTGTGGTCCTGTTTTATCTGAGACTCGATAATGGCACCCAGAAATACCAGAGCCATGAAATCTCACCCTTTTTGGTTCAATCCATATACTAGTTGTGCATTTCATGATGAAGGAATGAGGCATTCGATTTAAGAGTGCAAGGTTTTCCAGGAAAAAGTCCAAGAGATGATCGACAATGAGGTGTTAACCTTGAAGGGAGGAAGCCCAGTTGTGAATGGAACACCTTTATGCTGATGAACATAAAGACTCAAGAAATTCATTTTTCAAGTCGGTGAAATCAGGAGGAGAACTCATTCTCAAGATCACCAGGTTGTTTGTTTGTTTGCTTGCATTTGTTATTATTTCTTTGATTATAAAAGCATGATTTACATGTAAGAACTTGTTTGTTTTGAATGATTAATGCAATAAATATGTTTGTCTTTAAAAAATTCATTTATATTCACTCATAAAAAGCTTTTTCATGTTTTATAATGTCAACTTTACCCAATCTCTTGCTTTGATAGAGAATTGGAGGGAGGATGATGAAACTAAAGACGCAAGATCTTGTTGTATGCTTTTGATAATATCCTGCGGATGATGAAAGGAATTGTTTCAAATCCTCAAACACTAGAGATATAAGGGAGATAGACCCTTGTTAACCCCTTTGAGCCTTGAAGTAGGAGTTTTCTTTTCCTTACATACAAAAAACCCTCAATTTTTACCTAGGGTGGGGTAGTTTTTAGTTAAATTGATCGAGCGCCCAGACTCTCGAAAAGGAGGAGTGAACATTCGAGAATCCACTATCTATTCCTCACACATTAGAAGGCTGGATGTCAAATTCACAATGATTATCCGTCGGCTATCTAAAGGGTGAGGTAGTCACAATCCTTTCAACAAGTCAAAATGACTTAGAGTCACATGATTTGGTCATAAAATAAAAAATAATAATAATAAATAAAATTAAAAAAATATATATAAAAAAGGGAAGAAAAAAAAAAAGAAAAGTCCGCTAAGTCAAAATCTATGAAGGGGACTTAAGCAAAATTGGGGCATCCCGCTGGACTTCAAAGTCAAATCCAAAGAATCTATCCAGGCAAAAGTTAAGGAATAAAAGCAAAATAATAATAAAAGGAAACACGAAAAGCAAAAACAAAGGATCACCAAGAAAAATCCTCAATAAATAACAAAGTTGTGTGATTAAACACCAAAAGCAAAAAGGTGAGTGACAACCATGTCTATAGCCTCAGTGGTTTCTCAACCATATCAAAATTCCACTTGAGAGATGAGTGCTTGTGTCAGGTTAACAGAAGGTAGGATTGGAGAAAATCACAAAGAATGGGCGTGAACAAATAAACTTTGAGCCTTATATCCTTCGTTTCTTAAGCCGTAAACCAAGCCACGATACAACCCTCAAAAGACCTAATTGAAGCAAGGTTTATTTTGAAAGCGTACTCGATGAGATAAAGTTTCCTGACTCCTATGAGCTAAGCTCAAAAGTTGTGTTGGATTTGTAAAGTTAATTCATATCCTAACTAGTGATTCAGTCACAAGTTACTGTGATATCTTTCCAATAAAAACTTCAAGACTAACATGTGTGTTGCATTAGCAGTTTTAGAATTAATATTTTTCTGCTTGCTAACATTGCTTGATATCATAGAAGCTTGCATACAAGCAGCAATGATAAGCTTAATCATTTGAGACTTGAGACTCTGATGATAAATGTCAAATTTTTTCAAAAGGATGATCATATCTCGGTTGTTGCTTTCATAGACTGACCACCCCAAGGGGGCAAGTTTGAAGACTCAATTATGCATAATACAGTCAATCTAGGGAAGCTACATCAAAATTCGATAAATCTCTCAGAGAATTTGAAGATATTGGAACATTTTGGACAACAAGTTTTTTATAAAATCCTCTTGAGATGACTTATAAACCATGTGATCTAGGGCATTTGAGAATTGAAGATTATTTTATCCATTCACAATAACTTTTGTTCGAAATGGAGACCACCACGTAGTTCATCAATGCAAAGCTACTTTGTTCTCATAGCATTCTTCACCCATACCCTAAAGAGCTCATGTCTTAAGTGGTGTGATGATTCCCCCATTAAGTCTCTACCACAGGTAGTCATGAAAATTGTAACGCCCATTTTAATTATTTAGTCATTTTATTATTATTTTAAATATTATATGTTGGTGTGCCCTTTGGTGGGGGTGTATTTGGTGATGTTTGGTGGGTGCCCCTAATGTGGGAGGGTTATTGATGGTGTTTTGGTGAATATAATAATATAGTGCATAATATTAATATTGGTGGGAATATTATTATTATTATTATATTTATTATAGTTACTATTGTTATTAATACTATTATTATTTTGGTGAGATAATATTATTATTATTGTTATTATTATTATTATTATTATTATTATTATTTTATTAAGTTATTATTATTATTGGGATTAGAGAATTAAAATAGAGAATGTGAGGGGTTAGTAATTTTCACGATACATTGTGAGAAGTTAGAGAAGTGAGAAGAACGGAAAAGGGAACGAAAAAGGGAGCGACGAACGAAGGAACGGGGGAAAATCAGAATTGGCCAAACCTTGGAGGATTCTTTCATCGATCAACCGATTAACAAGGTAAGGGGGGAGAAATCTGATTGGGAATGATTTATACATGTATAGGGTAGTGGGGAGTCCTTAACCCCGTAGAAAGATCATCTATATATGATATTGTGAATTGATATGTTATGATTGATGATGATTGTTGTTAGTTGTGTAGTAATCGTTAATGAATTGTTGTTTTTGGTTGATTTGGCATATAGGGCATATAGGGTGTTTTACGGTTTTAAGGAAAGTTCTGTATGGCTTTTGAGGTATCGATAAAGTGTGTAGGTGATGATTTTGGGAATAGGAATTAGAAACCTATTGGTTACGGTAATGTGCAAGATTGATACTAGAATAGACTGAGGATCTGAGTTGAGATGATAGGTACAATTCGGCCTAGAATAACACTGCTGAACTGTGAGAAAAACTGGTGAATCGCAGCATTCGCTGGGCTTCGCCTGGCGAAGGGAGGCGAGAGTTCGCCCGACGAGTTGAGGCGAGTGGCAGCGAATAATTCAGAATTAAGTCCCAGACCTAAAGGGTAGGAACTTCGCCTGGCGAGTGTGGCCAGCGAAGGTTCGCCTGGCGAATGAAGGTTCGCCTGGCGAGTGCACGATAGTGAAATGAGGGCTTCGCCAGCAGGTTTGCCTGGCGAATGCCAGCGAACGTAGCAGAACCAGAATGTGATTTTAGTGATGTTTTGGCCTTGAGCTTGGGCTTGTGTGATCCCTTTGGCCTTGATGCACTGTAAGAATGATGAGTGTGGGAACTAACTTGTGTACTTGGTGATAGTGCATGTTTCCCGTAATGATGACTAGTGGACAATTAGTTGATATATATGTACGTAGTGATCAGTAGGATCGTGTATCCCCGAGTAGTGGGATATGTTTATATCTTGGTGTTAAAGTATGAACTTGTTTACTATCTGGTTGATTTATATGGTGTTGGTGTATGTTATATCTGTACATATATGCATTGATGTATGATGATATGATCAGGAGGATCGTGTGCACGTTGAGTGCCTAAATATATTAGTTATGCATTGGTGTGTGCATATCATGGTGTTTTGGTGGGATGAATCATGTCTCAGGAGGAGCGTAAGTGATTCATCCGTACTCCTTTGTGGAGAATGGTGGGGGATAGATCATGTCTCAGGAGGAGCGTGAGTGATCTATCCAGGTTCGATTGAATGAACCAACGAGTCGGTACCGCATGCATGGTGTTGAGTTGCATTTTGCATTATAATATATTATATTGTAATTTGAACAGTAGGTTCGTCATATGGTGTTGTTAGGGGTGAATCTTGGTGTGTTGGTGTGTTGTACTACCTTATTTACATGTATTACATTACCATTATATTTTTGATCATGTTTTCTCACCCCTTTGTTGTTGTTGTGGTCTGTGCTTCTTCGGAAGTACAGATAATCCAGGTGCTTAGCTAGCTTGGACATTGGTGTGATTGTCGAGTCTAGGATGCTCTGATACGTAGCACGGGACTTGGGCGTTTTTATTTGTTTTATGTTGAACTTATATTTTATTCCCCTGTGAACGTATCAAACTTTATTGAATTTTATTATTTAACATTCCGCTGTATTTGGAGAAAAACCTTTTTATAAGGAAACGTTGTTTTTATGTGATATCCCACTTGGGAGAATTGGAACTCTGATTTTGTTTATTTATAATGTTTATTAATTTAATTGATTTTGGGAAGTGGGGTGTTACAATTGGTATCAGAGCAGGTCGGTCCGTCCGGCCAGTGTTGTTGAGTCGAGTTGAGTCTGTCCTTATGGATGGAGTTGAATATCTTTTAAACCTGGTGTTGTTGTTTTGAGCAGTATGGCAGGAAGGAACGATGCTGCATTGGCTGCTGCTATGCAAGCAATGGCACAGGCTGTTGCTAATCAGAATCAAACTGCAGATGCCCAATTCAGGAGTTTGGCGCAGTTTCGGAGCAACAAGCCGCCAACATTTGAAGGAGGAATTCTGGACCCTGAAGCTGCTCAAAAGTGGCTGAAGGCAATTGAGAAGATCTTCAGGACTATGGAATGTAGCGATGAGCAAAAGGTGAGGTTTGGTACTCACATGCTGGAGGGTGAGGCTGAAGCCTGGTGGGACAGTAGTCGCCAAAGGTTGGAAGCTGCTGGAACTACCATTACTTGGGAGGTGGTTCGGAAAGGTTTTCTGGAGAAGTATTTCCCGGAAGATATCCGAAGTGCTAAGGAAATTGAATTCTTAGAGCTGAAACAGGGTAGCATGACTGTAGCAGAATATGCTGCCAAGTTTGAGGATCTGGTGCAGTATTGTCCTCATTATAATGTTGATGGGGCAATGACCTCTAAGTGCTTAAAGTTTGAGAATGGACTGCGTCCAGAGATTAAGTTAGGGATTACTTGTCAGAAGATCAGGAGCTATCCTGAGCTAGTAAGCAGGAGCAGAATCTATGACAACGATAACCGAGCAAGGATTGCGCACTACAAAGCTGTTAATGACCGTAAGGGTAAGCAGAGGTTTAGTGGTACTCCTTATAGTGTTGCTGCTGATAAGGGAAAACGTAAAGCTGTTGTTGATAAGAAGCCTAGAGATGGGAGAGCATCTGATGAAGGGAAATGTTTTCAGTGCGGTGGTATGGGACACCGTGCTAATGATTGTCCTAATGAGGCCAAGAAATGTTTTAAGTGTGGGAAACCAGGTCATGTGATAGCTGATTGCAGAGCAACTATGCCGACCTGTTATAACTGTGGTGAGAAGGGTCATATCAGTACACATTGTGAGAAGCCGAAGAAGCCTCAAACGTCTCCGGCTGGTGGGAAAGTGTTTGCCTTGGCAGGAACTCAAGCTGCCAGTGATGAGCGTGTGATCAGAGGTACTTGTATTATCAATAATATTCCTTTGATTGCTATTATTGATACGGGTGCAACACACTCGTTTATTTCTGTAGAATGTGTGGAGAGGATAGGTTTGGTGTCGTCCACTCTGGAGGTACAGATGACTATTGAGACACCCTCTATAGGTTCAGTGACTACTTCTTTGGCATGCCTGAAGTGTCCGCTGACTATTTTCGGTAGAGAATTTGGAGTGGATCTGATTTGTCTACCACTTGGTAAGTTGGATGTTATTTTGGGTATGAACTGGTTAGAGTTCAACCGAGTCTACATCGATTGTTTTCGGAAGGAATTGTTGTTCCTGACCCCTGAAGAGGAAGTTGTGGCAAGTTCTTTGTCTAATAAAGAATTGAGGGCCTTGTTGGAAGATGAAACTAGAGTGTTTGCTTTATTTGCAACCTTATCGATGGATAACAAAGTGCCAATGGAGGAATTAGCAGTGGTGAATGAATTTCCAGAAGTGTTTCCTGACGACATTACGGAATTGCCTCCGACGCGAGAAGTAGAATTTGGTATTGATCTTGTTCCTGGTACGAGACCTATTTCTATGGCGCCGTACAGGATGTCTGCAGTGGAATTGGCGGAGTTGAAGTCTCAGATTGGAGAATTGTTGGATAGAAAGTTTATTAGACCAAGTGTATCACCGTGGGGAGCTCTAGTGTTGTTGGTGAAGAAGAAGGATGGTAGTATGCGTCTGTGCATCGATTACCGTCAATTGAATAAAGTGACTATTAAGAATAAGTATCCTTTACCTAGGATTGATGATTTGATGGACCAGCTGGTGGGAGCTCGTGTATTTAGTAAGATCGACTTAAGATCGGGTTATCATCAGATGAGAGTAAAAGAAGGTGATATTCAGAAGACTGCCTTTAGGACTTGATATGGATATTATGAATATGCTGTAATGCCGTTTGGAGTGACTAATGCACCGGGAGTATTTATGGAGTATATGAACAGAATTTTCCATTCTTACTTGGATCAGTTCATTGTAGTGTTTATTGATGATATATTAATTTATTCTAAATCTGATGAAGAGCATGCAGGACATCTGAGAATTGCCTTGCAAGTGTTGAAGGAAAATAAATTATTTGCTAAACTGTCAAAGTGTGACTTTTGGTTGAAGAAAGTAAGTTTTTTGGGGCATGTAATATCTGAAGATGGAATAGCGGTGGATCCGTCAAAAGTAAGTGCAGTATTGCAGTGGGAACCGCCGAAGACAGCGACAGAGATTAGAAGCTTTTTGGGGTTAGCCGGTTATTACCGCAGGTTTATTGAAGGGTTCTCTAATTTGGCGTTTCCATTAACTCATCTGACGAGAAAGAACCAAGTTTTTGTATGGGACGCTGCTTGTGAAGAAAGTTTTGAACAGTTGAAAAGGAGATTGACTACGGCACCGGTGTTAGTGTTACCGACTCCGAGTGAACCGTTTGTGGTGTACTGTGATGCGTCTAAGATGGGATTAGGCAGGGTTCTGATGCAGAATGGTAAAGTAGTAGCATATGCATCACGGCAATTGAGAGTGCATGAGCGAAATTATCCGACTCATGATCTTGAATTAGCTGCGGTTGTTTTTGTGTTGAAAATTTGGAGACACTATTTATATGGTTCAAGATTTGAAGTGTTTAGTGATCATAAGAGTCTGAGATACCTGTTTGATCAGAAAGAGCTGAATATGAGGCAGAGAAGATGGTTGGAATTTTTGAAGGATTATGACTTCAGTTTGAGTTATCATCCAGGAAAGGCCAATGTAGTGGCAGATGCTTTGAGTAGGAAAGCAATTCATATGGCAGCTCTGATGGTGAAAGAAATTGAGTTAATTGAACAGTTTAGAGATTTGAGCATGGTTTGTGAGACTACTGCAGATAGTGTAATGTTGGGTATGTTGCAGGTAAATAATGACTTCTTGGATATGATTAGAGAAAATCAGAAGTTGGATGTGAAATTGGTAGATTTGATGCCTGGAGTAGGGAGTGACTCCGATAGTGACTTTAAATTGGATAGTACAGGTGTGCTGAGATTCAGAGGCAGGATTTGTGTACCAGATGATGAAGAATTGAAAAAGTCAATTTTGAGCGAAGGACATCGTAGTAGCCTGAGTATTCATCCGGGAGCTACGAAAATGTATCATGATTTGAAGAAATTATTTTGGTGGTCGGGTATGAAAAGAGACATAGCTCAATTTGTGTATGCCTGTTTGACATGTCAGAAGTCGAAGGTGGAACACCAGAGACCTTCTGGATTTATGCAACCATTAGAGATTCCGGTTTGGAAATGGGATTGCATTACTATGGATTTTGTGACAGGTTTGCCGAATACGGCGAGAGGTTTTGATGCTATATGGGTGATTGTGGATCGATTGACGAAGTCTGCACACTTCGTGCCGATCAATATTAGTTTTCTGTTGACGAAGCTGGCGGAGATTTATATTCGGGTAATTGTGAAGTTACATGGTGTTCCGTCCAGTATTGTGTCGGATAGAGATCCACGGTTTACTTCGGAATTTTGGAAGAGCTTGCAGGAAGCTTTGGGAACTAAGTTGAAATTGAGTTCAGCTTATCATCCGCAAACTGATGGTCAGTCGGAGAGGACTATTCATTCGCTTGAAGATTTGTTGAGAGCTTGTGTGTTAGAAAAGGGTGGTGCGTGGGATACTCATTTACCATTGATTGAGTTCACGTACAATAACAGTTACCATTCGAGTATTGGAATGGCACCGTTTGAAGCTTTGTATGGGAGGAGGTGTAGGACTCCTCTGTGTTGGTATGAAACTGGTGAGAATATGGTGCTTGGACCAGAAATTGTACAGCAGACTACTGAGACAATTCAAATGATTCGTGAGAAATTGAAAGTGTCTCAGAGTAGGCAGAAAAGCTATCATGATAATCGGAGGAAAGAGTTGGAATTCTGTGTAGGTGATCACGTATTCCTAAGAGTTAATCCGATGACTGGTGTGGGTCGTGCATTGAAGTCCAAGAAGCTGGATCCTAAGTTCATTGGACCTTATGAGATTTTGCAGAGAATTGGTGATGTGGCTTATAGGGTGGCGTTGCCGCCTGAGTTGTCAAACTTACATGATGTGTTTCATGTGTCGCAATTGCGAAAGTATGTTTCTGATCCGTCTCATGTGATTCATAGAGATGATGTTCAGATTCGGGAGAATCTTACTGTTGAGACGATGCCGTTGAGGATCGAGGACCGTCAGATGAAATAACTTCGAGGGAAAGAGATACCTTTGGTGAAGGTAGCGTGGGGAGGTGCTGCAGGAGGCAGTGTGACCTGGGAGTTGGAAAGCAAGATGCGAGAAGCGTATCCGGAGCTATTTCCATCAGGTAATTTTCGAGGACGAAAATAATTAAAGTGGGGGAGAGTTGTAACGCCCATTTTAATTATTTAGTCATTTTATTATTATTTTAAATATTATATGTTGGTGTGCCCTTTGGTGGGGGTGTATTTGGTGATGTTTGGTGGGTGCCCCTAATGTGGGAGGGTTATTGATGGTGTTTTGGTGAATATAATAATATAGTGCATAATATTAATATTGGTGGGAATATTATTATTATTATTATATTTATTATAGTTACTATTGTTATTAATACTATTATTATTTTGGTGAGATAATAATATTATTATTATTATTATTATTATTATTATTATTTTATTAAGTTATTATTATTATTATTATTAAGTTATTATTATTATTGGGATTAGAGAATTAAAATAGAGAATGTGAGGGGTTAGTAATTTTCACGATACATTGTGAGAAGTTAGAGAAGTGAGAAGAACGGAAAAGGGAACGGAAAAGGGAGCGACGAACGAAGGAACGGGGGAAAATCAGAATTGGCCAAACCTTGGAGGATTCTTTCATCGATCAACCGATTAACAAGGTAAGGGGGGAGAAATCTGATTGGGAATGGTTTATACATGTATAGGGTAGTGGGGAGTCCTTAACCCCGTAGAAAGATCATCTATATATGATATTGTGAATTGATATGTTATGATTGATGATGATTGTTGTTAGTTGTGTAGTAATCGTTAATGAATTGTTGTTTTTGGTTGATTTGGCATATAGGGCATATAGGGTGTTTTACGGTTTTAGGGAAAGTTCTGTATGGCTTTTGAGGCATCGATAAAGTGTGTAGGTGATGATTTTGGGAATAGGAATTCGAAACCTATTGGTTACGGTAATATGCAAGATTGACACTAGAATAGACTGAGGATCTGAGTTGAGATGATAGGTACAATTTGGCCTAGAATAACACTGCTGAACTGTGAGAAAAACTGGTGAATCGCAGCATTCGCTGGGCTTCGCCTGGCGAATGTTGGCGAAGATTCGCCTGGCGAAGGGAGGCGAGAGTTCGCCCGGCGAGTTGAGGCGAGTAGCAGCGAATAATTCAGAATTAAGTCCCAGACCTAAAGGGTAGGAACTTCGCTTGGCGAGTGTGGCCAGCGAAGGTTCGCCTGGCGAATGAAGGTTCGCCTGGCGAGTGCACGATAGTGAAATGAGGGCTTCGCCAGCAGGTTCGCCTGGCGAATGCCAGCGAAGGTTCGCTTCTCTTCGCCTGGCGAATGCCAGCGAACGTAGTAGAACCAGAATGTGATTTTAGTGATGTTTTGGCCTTGAGCTTGGGCTTGTGTGATCCCTTTGGCCTTGATGCACTGTAAGAATGATGAGTGTGGGAACTAACTTGTGTACTTGGTGATAGTGCATGTTTCCCGTAATGATGACTAGTGGACAATTAGTTGATATATATGTACGTAGTGATCAGTAGGATCGTGTATCCCCGAGTAGTGGGATATGTTTATATCTTGGTGTTAAAGTATGAACTTGTTTACTATCTGGTTGATTTATATGGTGTTGGTGTATGTTATATTTGTACATATATGCATTGATGTATGATGATATGATCAGGAGGATCGTGTGCACGTTGAGTGCCTAAATATATTAGTTATGCATTGGTGTGTGCATATCATGGTGTTTTGGTGGGATGAATCATGTCTCAGGAGGAGCGTAAGTGATTCATCCGTACTCCTTTGTGGAGAATGGTGGGGGATAGATCATGTCTCAGGAGGAGCGTAAGTGATCTATCCAGGTTCGATTGAATGAACCAACGAGTCGGTACCGCATGCATGGTGTTGAGTTGCATTTTGCATTATAATATGTTATATTGTAATTTGAACAGTAGGTTCGTCATATGGTGTTGTTAGGGGTGAATCTTGGTGTGTTGGTGTGTTGTACTACCTTATTTACATGTATTACATTACCATTATATTTTTGATCATGTTTTCTCACCCCTTTGTTGTTGTTGTGGTCTGTGCTTCTTCGGAAGTACAGATAATCCAGGTGCTTAGCTAGCTTGGACATTGGTGTGATTTTCGAGTCTAGGATGCTCTGATACGTAGCACGGGACTTGGGCGTTTTTATTTGTTTTATGTTGAACTTATATTTTATTCCCCTGTGAACGTATCAAACTTTATTGAATTTTATTATTTAACATTCCGCTGTATTTGGAGAAAAACCTTTTTATAAGGAAACGTTGTTTTTATGTGATATCCCACTTGGGAGAATTGGAACTCTGATTTTGTTTATTTATAATGTTTATTAATTTAATTGATTTTGGGAAGTGGGGTGTTACAAAAATTCCCCGATGAATCTTTACTTCAAGTAGTTATGGCATGTCTGGTGCAAGATTTTCCCTATTGGTAACACAAGCATCCGCCAGTGAATTTCCTTGGCTTCAACCTTCCCAGTGAAGTGAATGTTATTTCACTCCTCAACAGACTTCTTACAACTTCAATCTTCCCCGACAAAGTGGATGTTTATTTCATCCCTATAGAGTCTCAACTCTGATATCTGCAACTATGACTTTGATCCGAGTTCCCCTAATGAAGTGAATATTTATTTTATCCCCTGTGAGGCCTCAACTTTGGCATCTCCGATAGTGACTTCCTTTCAATCTACTTCAATTCGTAGTGGAAATTTATTTTATCCCCTATGAAGTTTTTTCAATCATGAGTTTGATCCTTTCCCAGTGAATCTTTCTCATCCCAACAGAGCAACAAGATTCATCTTGACAATCCCTTAAGTGAAGTTGTGATATAATATCCTCAAGTGGAGTGCTTGCTTTTCCCCAGAGAAGTTTGAAGCCTTGAAGTAAGACTGTGATTCTATGTGTGGCTTTCCATTCACCCCAGCAATGCTTTTATCTTGTGAAGATTGGCCGAGTATCTGTGTCGAGATGTTTATTTCATCTCCAGTTTACTTCTCCTTGTTTGTTTTGTCATGATAAGCATAACATAACATACATTCATTCATATGGATACATGGCATCTGTGCATTTTGCATTTTTGTGTTTATTTGTTTGTTTACTTTGGCCGTGTTTATCCCCAAGTGACCGGATTTGTCTTCTCCCTCCAAGTAGAGTCGTCAGCCCTAAGCAGAAAGAGCACATTGTTTCTAATTCCTCACTGAGTTCGATTCTCGTGGAATATGGTTGCTTTAGTTTTGTTTTCCATTTTTGGATAAAGATAAACCCCAGTTGAGTTCATTCCTCAATGGGTAGAGTCTTGCTTGACCGTTTCTCTTCAGTTATTTCCTGAATTGAACTTTGGTCCCTGATAATCACAATTTTGAGTCTCTCTAGGCTTTTAAACCTGGATTGAGCATGCATTTATTTTGCACTTTTCCCCCGGGAAGAATCTATTTGAGGATCACCATTGAAGACAAATATTTCCTCAGCGGCAGTGTTACAACATTTTCTCAATAATTTATACCCAGACAACAAGTGGCAGCTCTTTATTTGAGAAGCTTGTTCCATTCTCAGGTTTTCTATTTGGATGACAAATGGTAGTCTCCTCAAGATAGTTTGTCTATCCCCAATGAGTTTATCAACATTATCAACTTATCCTCCATCAAATGGCATATCTCCAGAAATCCATCAGAGAAGTTTGTTGAAGACTTTACAAGTGTTTCTCTTTATTTGAGAATTCATGATACAAGGACTTTATTTGCTTCAATGCAACTCTAAACTAAAACAATGTTGCTCCTCAGTGATGTTTTCCCCAGTGAGTCCACTATTTAATTTGCTTCCATCAAATGGCATCTCTGAGAAGTTTGATGAAGATTTAGATGATCTTTCTCTTTATTTGCGAAGACATATTTTGCAAATCAATCGGCTTGCATCTCTTTTAGATCCCCATCGATGTTTTCTAATCTCCAGTAAGTTATGGATGCTCGTTGAAGTCATAAATATCCGGTAAAATTTGAATCCCATGTGAAGATACTCTCCCATAAGTATTCACCTTTCCAGGAAGAAACTGAGATGCGTTCATGGCATACAACTTGAAGCGTGTGGAGGTTTATTTTTACCCATTTCAGGTGGAATACTTGATTAAAGAAGAAACTGAGACTCGTTCATGGCATATAACCGTAAAGCGAGGGGAGGTTTATTTTACCCTTTTCAAAGAAGAAACTGAGACCCGTTCTTGGCATAGAACCTTGAAGCGAAGGGAGGTTTATTTTATCCTTTTCAAGTGGAATACTTGATCAAAGAAGAAACTGAGACTCGTTCATGGAATACAACCTTGAAGCGATGAGAGGTTTATTTTACCCTTTTCAAAGAAGAAACTAAGACCCGTTCTTGTCATACAACCTTGAAGCGAGGGGAGGTTTATTTTATCCTTTTCAAGTGGAATACTTGATCAAAGAATAAACTGAGACCCGTTCATGTCATACAACCTTGAAGCGAGGGGAGGTTTCTTTTACCCTTTTCAAGTGGAATACTTGATTAAAGATGAAATTGAGACCAGTCCATGACTTATAACCCGAGGCATGGGGACGTTTATTTACCCTTTCTAAATGAATCATTTAGTTAAATAAGAAGCTTAATCATATTTTGATCATGGAAGCTTATTTTGGTTATTACTTTTGCTTAGGCTATCATATGTTTGATAGTAGGTAATATACCATATCTTTTTTGTCAGATACCTTTGCTTAGGCTATCATATGTTTGATAGTAGGTAATATACCATATCTTTTTTGTCATATACCTTTGCTTAGGCTACCGTGTTTAGTAGTAGGTGATCTATCCTTTCAATTCTATTACCTTTGCTTAGGCTATCATGTACTTGATAATAGGTAATATACGTTCTTTTATTTCAACCAGATATCTTTGCTTAGGCTACCAAGATTGGTAGTAGGTCAACTTTCCTTTAATGTTACCTTTGCTTAGGCTACCAAGATTGGTAGTAGGTCAACTTTCCTTTTAATGTTACCTTTGGTTAGGCTATCATATGATTGATAGTAAGTAATGTGCATCTCTTTGTTTCAATTGGATACCTTTGCTTAGACTACCACACATTGGTAGTAGGTTATCCTTCAATTTCAAGTTTCTTGCCCGTTGTTTAGGCTACCATATTCATGGTAATAGGTACTATATATCTTTATTTTGTTGGAGATTCCCCAATGGTGTTTATTTATTTCTTCCTCAGTGGAGTTGAGTCTCATCCCTAGTGGAGTTGGACCTTTTCCCGCGGAGTCTTGCTAAGTTGTTCCTCATCGGGTCTTCCATTCTTTAATTGTGTTTCAGCGTTGTCTGTATATAGTTATCTCCTGTGACATCTTTTCCGTCACTGATCCATGTCTTGTATTCATATCATTTTATGTCATATCATGTGCATCTTATGGCATCTTAGGGCCAAAAATTATGCATGTTTGTATTTAAGTCTCTCTTATCTCGTCGAGACGAAGATTTCAATCTTCATATCTCTAGATAGAATAAACTTAAATAGGGGCATCTGTCATACCCTAATTTTTGACCCTAAGATTCTGTTTTTCGTTTCGCATCGTCTGCATAGCATATCAGGCATTTTATCATGCATAATATCCAATTTATCAGCTGAAATAAACTTGTTAGAATTACAGCCGAATTGATCAAATAAAAATCAATTGTGTATAAAATCGGTGGACAGAAAATTTCAAGATCGAGCCTGCAAATGTCAATGATATTAATCTATGTTTCGTGTAGTTTAACCTGACGTGCTCATTTAAATTTTTCGACCATCTTTTAGACGTTTTTTTGGTCAGTTTAAGCCTTTTTGGAGGGTAAAAATTATTTATAAATCTGACCAAACGCTGTATTTTTTCGAGTCGCTTATTTCACGCTGATTATTTTGGTGTGTTCATTTTATTTTATCGAGCACTTTTTTGCCCGATTTTTTATTTCCTTTTTAAATTATGTTTATTTAAATAATCATTTAATTTATTTAGATTTAATTAGATATTTAATGTAAATTTTTATTTTTATTAATTAATTTTATTTTTAATTTATTTATTAATATTTTCTTTTTAAAAAACACAACAACATAATTTTTAATTCTTTTTATTCTTGTCTTGTAATAAAAAAACACAAAAACATGATTTTTAATTCTTTTTATTCTTGTCTTATTATAAAAAACACAAAAACATAATTTTTAATTCCTTTTATTTTTGTCTTATCATAAAAAACACAAAAACATTATTGTTAATTCTTTTTATTCTTGTCTTATTATAAAAACCAAAAAAGTATTGTGTTAATTGTTATTATCATTCTTGTCTATTTTCTAGTGCTATATATATGCATTAGAAAAAACAAGCAATGACACACAAAAAAATAGACAAAAAAAACCTTTGTCCCCTCATTGCTCTCTCTCTCTCTCTCTCTCTCTCTCTCTCTCTCTCTCTCTCTCTCTCTCTCTCTCTCTCTCTCTCTCTCTCTCTCTCTCTCTCTCTCTCTCTCTCTCTCTCTCTCTCTCTCTCTCTCTCTTTCTCTCTCTCTCTCTCTCACGTTAAAACAAAATAAATAAATAAAAGAGAGGTCATACTTCATCTTTACACAAGCCCATGAATAACAACAACAAATATGTTTTTCTTTCAAGCTTATAACAAATCCGCAAAGCACCATGAAAGTCTCTAAATAACAAATCGAAACATCTGCAATCATGCACGCATTCGGCACCATTCAACCTATGTTTGTGGTAGCTTTCTCTTATCTCTTTCGTTTTATGCTCATAAAAACTTTTTATTGATTTTGTTTGTTTTAGTTTTAAGAAATCTTTTTATTAATACGTTAGGTGTTTAGAAATCTTTTTTGGCCTTTTTATCAAAACAAAACCTTTTTAAAATGACAAAATTTATTTTAAAAAATATAACAAGCATTTTATCTTAATGTTTGTGATTGATTTTCTTTTACTTTGTTTATATAGATTTATGTGGATTGTTTAATTTTATTATTTATTTGTTTTGTTTGTGATTATTTAATTATCATTATTGCTTTTATTTTTCATTAGCTAGAAAAGATAATTAATTGAATAATAGATAAAATACAACAAAAAATATATATAATCAACTCTTTTTAAAAAAATAATAAATACTTGACCCAACGTCGAGACACTTTTTCTCAAGTCAAAATCCATGAGCTCATTTTACTTTCGTGCTTGCGCTTATTTCTTTAATTGGGTTGACTTATAATATTTTCATTTCATCCTTATCCGACAAAATGTACCCCGTTCCCATTAAGTGTAACAATTTTATCGCTTTCATCTTGATTGTATTTTAATGTTTTATACATCTCTCACTTACACACTCAAACCATTTTTCATACTAATTCTCGATTCAATATTGAGCCCTTTTTCAAAACACCTTTGTAAGTCGATTGTTTCTATGATCGCCATCAACTGAACCCAAAATATTCTTGATTCATATATCAAGTCGTACCCTAACTTGTAAGTCGATTGCTTTTTAGCTTCGCCATCAACCTCATGCACACACTTAAAATTTTTCTTTGGTTGTGGTTTCGTTTACTAGGAGCATCCTTAGGGACTAGGAATCGACCTAATGTTTTCTCAAACCCTTGATCCAATGTCAAGTGGTTACTTCCCTCGTAAGTCGGTTGCATTTTGCAATCGCCATCACCCAAGTTCAAACCTCAATCTTTTATCGAGTATTTTTTTCCTTAAAACTAAAATCTCTTTCTTTTCTCAAAAATACAAAAATCTTTTAATCATATTTCTAGGTGTTCTTTAATAATCTTTCCTTAATAAAAACACTTACCTCCCTTTCAATCTAACCTTAAGTTTAGAGTTTCTTAACTCTATGTAGGTGTTCTTCCATAGACACTTACCTTTCTCCCCTGGAACCTTTACCATAGTCTAGAGTTACTCACCCTTTTAGGGGAACTACGAATGCTCTGATTCTATTCCCGTTAGGATACGTGGGCACGAGATGCGATGTCTTGGCGAGCATACTTAGGAATAACACCTTAGGTCTCCTTTTTCCTTTTCACCCTTAGCAGAAAAAATAACAAATAACACAATAAAGCAAGAGATTCATGTTGAGTACTACAGATACTTAGAATGCTAGCACCTTCCCTAGGTATAACCAACCCCCGAACCTTAGATTCTCTTTTGCTTTGTTTTTGCATTGCATGATTATGAGTTATTCGTTCTTTTTCCCTCCCTCAGATAAATTAAAGATCGGTGGTGAAAAATGATTTTGATTCAAGTTAATTCATAACTTGTTATCCAATTCTCACCGCGACATATGTCTAAGACTCATATGCATCTTACATGCATCCTTGGGAAGGATGAGGTAGGTGGTAAGGTAGATCAGAAGCTATATAGAGGTATGATTAGCTATCTTCTATACCTGACTGCATCTAGACCTGAAATTTTATTTAGTGTATATTTGTATGCTCGCTTCCAATCAGATCCTAGAGAATCCCACTTAATTGTTGTTAAGAGGACCTTCAAGTATTTGAAAGGTACTATTAACTTTGGCTTGTATAATAGAAAATCTAAAAATTAAAGCTATTAGGCTACTATGATGATGATTATGTTGGAGATAGACTTGAGAGGAAAAGAACTTCTAAAAGCTGTCAATTTTTAGGAGATAATCTGATCTCATGGTAAAGCAAAAGGTAATCAACAATTGCACTATCTATTGCAGAAATTGAATACATTGCAGCCTCTAGATGCAACAATCAGATGCTCTGGATGAAAAGTTATCTAGAAGATTTCCATATATATGAGAGTAAAATTCGTAAACTCTGTGATAATACTTATTCCATTTGTTTTTCTAAGAAACTCATTTTGTATTCAAGAGCTAAACATATTGAGATAAAATATCACTTTATATGTGACTATGTTCAAAAGGATATTTAAGATCTAAAAGTTCTTGTTACATACCATCAATGGGTCGGTATCTTTACAAAACCCCTTGCTGAAGATAGATTCGTATTTATTCTGAAAATTTTAAAAATGGACTTATGTCCAGAATGAATCTGATGATTATCTCAGAATGTCAATCTCTCAGAATTGAAAAATGAGACTCTGAGATAAGTTTTGATTCTGAATAAATGAGTCTTCTGAAGTCAGAAGGTTTCATAAGTTTAGAGGTATCTAGTTGGAATTTGTTTGGTTAAACAAAATTTGTCCTCTGGATACTGAACAAAATTTTCATTAAATAGTTGTCAATCAGTTTTGGGAAACAGAACAATTTTAAAGACAATTGTCTTAGAAAACTGAGCTAATTTTTAATAACTGAGTGAGACATGGGTATAATCATGATTTTTAGAATAATGTGAAATCTTTTATCCTTACTGCCCTTTTATAGTGTTTTTGTGCTAATTTTTATTAACTGCTACTATTGCCTAGTGTCGCGGCCGGCAAAATGACATAGTCACCATCATCCATTATTCGTCCTTAAGGAACAGTGAAACAATGATAAAACCTAAATGTTAAGGGTGAGACACTAAGGTTTGGAAGTCGGTTAAGTGAGTGGAAGGTGTTAGGCACCCCCACCTCCATTATACTCAATGGGTCCTCCTTTAAATCTATGGTTAGTATGTTCATAAGATGTGTTTCCTTATTATTACCAACTATTTATTATTTATTTATTAACAAAAATTATTTTAATATTTACAAAAAAAAGGAACCCTAAAAATATTTTGATTATTGTACTCACTAGAGTTTACAACTCTTTGCCTACGTACCCTCATACTAGATGAAAAATTAGAGTGTCGTAGTTCTTCTTGAAAATGTTGGTTGGTCGGTTGTTTTTATCCCTTAAAAAGTTCTGACGCATCGGAGGTGGAGAAGTCTTTGAATTTGAAAAAAATGTCTCAATGCAGAATGGCAGATGAATTAGAGTTTAGGTGAGTGGAGTTCATTTTGTCCCATTTATTTAATTGCAAAAATATCTCATTAATTTGATTATAGAAAATAAGATGATAATGATAATATATTAAATTATTTTAAAATATAATCATATAATCCCGTGTTTTATCCCTTAATCCCTTATCTTGATTTTATATCCTTTAAAATTCTAGAAACTTATTCCCAAAATTTATCCCATCTTATCCCTATGATTACCCTTTCATTATCCCTAATATTTATCTCTAATTATCCCTAAGAGATATATCATAAGTATCCCTTGATACTTAATAATAAAATCCTATATTTGTTCCCTTATTCCTTATCCCTAATTTTATACCCTTTAAACCCTACAGTTTATTTCAAAATTTATCTCATTCTATCCCATGATCTATCCCTTGATTATCTCTAATATGCCTTAATATTATCCCTAGCCTAAATTCTAATAATTTATCCCTTAATTGTTTGCAAAAATATAATGCTTAATTTATTTAAGAAAATAAATTAGTGATTATAATTAAACCTTATCTCTAATTTTATTCTCGATTTTTATCCCTCGGAACCCTTAAGAGTTTATCACATATTACCTATTTTTTTATCCCAAATTATATCCCTTAGACTATCTCATGGTTATCCAATAATCAACCCTATTATCATTTTTTATTCCTTATAGTATTAAAAAAGGAGTAACATTATTCTTTAATAATTGGACTATGCTTAACCAACCTTAATCCTAATTTAAATCCATAATCCTATTTTATCTGTATTTTATTCCAAATTTATTATGATTTTCTAAATAATTATTTAAGTATTTTATGTTAATCACAATAAATTAATTAACATGAGTTTAATCTCACCTATATCCTAATTAAAACCCTAATTAAATACTTAATTATATGTTTTTGGTATTTTTTATTATATTAATAACTAATTAATTATTAAATTATTAAACTCAATTAATATTAATTAATTGATGATTATTGTAATTAATAATAGAAAATAATTAAATAACAAAACTCAGGGTGTGTAATTGAACTAGGATAAATGTGTAATTGACTTTTCCACCTTACTCCCCTCTTAGACAAAACATAAAACTACAGTTTTCTTCTTTTATGACCTTCAAAATTTTACTAGTGATATTGTTGTAGATGCATTGAAAATCTTGATTTATGATATTTTGTTTTGAAAATTTATTTTATGCAATTTAGAGTTGTTTATAACTTAAAAAAAAGTGATATGTTTTATAACTTTTAGCAAAAGAGTTTATGTGATTTTTAATTTGAAAATAGTTTAAAGTTTTTTATTGAAGTAGTTAATTAGTTTTTTTTAGATTTGAATATGTTATTACTTTGTTAAAAAACTTTGACTCATGTTAGTAAAAAAAATTATTTTAATTCATGGTATTTGATAGAAAATTTATTTTAATTCGTTTGACATTTTTTAATGATTTTGTACGTAATTAGAATAACACTAATAAAAAAATTAAATAATAAAAAAAACACAACACAAACCTCAATACCAAACAATCCACAACAAACCAAAATCCTAAGAATTAGGAATTAAATCGAAGATAACATATTAAACAAATATTGAGACAGTAAGAGCAAACCAACCTACTGGGAGGAGATTTTCTCCGGTTAAACTGTAAGGTTCGACCCTTTTCTGCTATTCCTTCTTGCCCCTTTATGTTTTTTGTATCCCAACATTTTTGTAATTTCTCTACTTTGCCCGCTCCATTTAGAAAGATTGAGGATGACGATTTTTAGGGTTTTAGTGTTGTTGTTGTTCTTCATTGTGAAGAATAACAACTTTTTTTAGAGCGAGTTTTGTAAATTGTGGATGAATGAAAAGTGTGGAAATATGTCTTATTTATAGATGAAAATTAGGGTTAATTAAAAAGAAAAAAAAATTAATTTGATCAATTAACATAATCAAAAGTCCAAAAATCAATTTTAATTCATTTTAATTTTGTGACTTTTTTGTATCAATCATATTGATTTTTTCTAAAACATAAAATTCCTAAATAGAAAATATTTTGTTCTTTTTTATTTTTTGGATATTTTTATGAATAAGATGGAAAAACTTTAAAAAAAAAATAATATTTTAAAAATGTCTAAATAAGAAATACGAAAATAAATAATAAAAAATTGAAAAATATAATTTTCGTGATAACACAAAAGATGAGACTTGAACTCATGACCTCTCACACACTCCTTAAACACAAATCCTTACCAAATGGACTATTTTAATAATTTGAAATGAAACGCCACTAAAACTAATAATAATACTAATAATTCTTAAAAAATAACTTAATAATAATTTAAAAATCCACCAATTTCTAATAATAATAATAAAAGTTATACCCCTTTAATATTAATAGTAGGTCTATTAATATTTTCCTAATAAATTAGTCCTAAGTTTCTTTATAAAGAAGATTACATGTTAAATAATTAAAAAAACTATAGATCCTAAAATAACAATCAAACCCTTAATGTAATATCAAACGCCTTAAGGGAGAAAAAATGTCAAAGAGGGGTCCCTTTGTCAGTTTAGGTCATTGGGAGTGACTAGAGGACTTGTAAGGATAATGGATATGTTAATGATCTAAGCTTTAAGTCAGATGAAAAGAATGGAAGAAGAGTGGTCAAAATTTGGGGTACGACACCTGCCCCTACTTAATCAACTTTAAACTGAGATGATGATGACGATGAGTCTTCATCCTCTTGGAGAGGAAATGATTAAGTATATAGAGGAACCCTAATTTTAACCACGGAGTTAGTAGACTCTAGGGATTTAGCAAGGTTGCACCATCCTTAATGCTCTGTTAGAATCCTAACCCATTTTTGATAGAACCCTAGTAGAACCCGTTGTTAATTAACTCCATCTTGCATGCGATTTTTATGATTACAAAAGTCGGGTAGGACTCTAACGATCCTTGGGTTGTTATTTAATAAACCCTGGTAAAATCCCTGTTGAAACTCCTAATAAAATCCCTGGTAAAACTCTTGATGAAACCCCTGATACACCTTCTGATGGAACCCCTGATAATAAAATCCTGATGAAATCCTTTTGACAAATCCTTGATGAAACCCCTTGAAAGAAATCTGGTGAAAATCCTAATATAACCCTTTGATAGAATCCTTTGTGTCGCAACTGCGAAAAAGGACCGGCAAATAGACAGAAGAGTCACCACCGAACGTTATTTATCCCAAAGAGAGGGAAAAGAAACGATAGAAGAAAACCTAAAGAAACGGGAAAGACAAGGTCATCGCAACCAAATTTTGGGTTCGGGAGTCGGTTACACAAGGGGAAGGTATGAGCACCCCTCACGTCCGTTGTACTCAAAGGGATCCACGTTTGTTATCTAATCTATGGGTGAAAACTATCCAAAAGCTACTGCTAAACGGGGGTGAACGGAAAGAACGGACTCGATAGGACATCGCTGCCCTATGCCTACGTATTCTCTCGTGCAATGGGAAAGTCAGAGTCAACGTAGTTCGGGAAACTACGGGTAATGGGGGGAAGATTGCTCGCCAAGACATCGTCTTCTTGTGCCTAGGTATCCTCATCTGGTATGAGAAATCAGAGAAAACGTAGTTCGTGAAACTACGGGACAACGTTGGTCAAGGTATTTTTGTGAGTAACGTTAAATCTCCATTCCATTAGTTAGGGACGATGTCTGTTTGCGGTAGAACAAAAAAGTAACGTACTCTTTTTGGGTGAGGTGGAAAAGAAATAAGTGTGCTCGCTAGGATTATCGCAATCCTATGCCTACGTATTCACAACGAGTATGAGAAATTAGAGCAGACTTAGTTCGGCCTACTACGGAAAAGGGTCTCGATCGGACGTGTGCAAGATAAAAAGGTCATAGGTTTGAAACTCCTGAACGGGAGGGAATTGAATCGGTTTGGGACACGTACTGCACTAAATTCTAAGATGTAGGAGAAAATGCATCGCATATCTCCCAAAGGGTATACGCTAAACACTCTAGACAAGTGAAGAGAGACCTCCCCACTTATCATTTCCTACGTATCTAACGTTTGACTCACCATACTCATC
This sequence comes from Lathyrus sativus, assembly GCA_963859935.3. Taxonomy (NCBI): domain Eukaryota; kingdom Viridiplantae; phylum Streptophyta; class Magnoliopsida; order Fabales; family Fabaceae; genus Lathyrus; species Lathyrus sativus. The sequence continues at coordinate 149,167,740 of OZ012740.1, read as the reverse complement.
GCGGTTATCAGGGTTTTGAATTAAGGTTCAACGGTGTTAGTGAATCGAATTGGGACACAATGTGGCGCTAAACCGTCGTAGCTCGACTTATGAGGGAAGTCAAACTATAGGAGGTCGCATAATTGATATCCGTGCTACGGGCAAGATAGAGAAATGATATTGAGGATCATTCTCTGATTTAATTGTGTCGCACGGACCAAAAAAAGTGGGATCTCGTCTTAATCGCAAACATTATGTCGATTAATCGAAGGTAGCCTATCACAATCTCAAAGTAAAGAAAATGACCCAAATGGTCATTTTCCATAGATTTGAAATCGGGAAGGTTATAGACTTCGATAAACTGAAGCTTACAAATAGAAGACTTCATAGATCGAGAAAGTCAAAATAAAATTGAAAAGAAAAAGAAATGAGGAGAGAAAAAAGGTGGTCTCGGGTCCAACATTATTTATCAATAGTTTGACTAGTAACGATTTACGAAAGTCTCGTCATCGACCAAAAAGCAACGAAAATGAAATGCAAACTTGGTCTCGGATCTATCGTTTTTCATCAATAATTTGACAGAAAAACTTAGAAGTCTCTTCATCGACCCAAACGGAAAAATACATAAGTAGATCCTCAAAGATAAATAAAAAATATTAAAATCTAATCTTAGAAAAGATATATTAAAATCTAAAAATTAAATTCAAGAAATCTAAAAACTAATATGTTTAAATATCATAAAAACTTTCAAAAATTAATTAATGAAACAATATATATTAACAATGTTTTACAAACTAAAAAATATAAAAATATATTATAGTTTTTAAAAGAAAAGAGGGGGTATAAAATAGAAAATGGAGGGTGAAATGAGCATTTCGTGGGCTGGTGTGTGGGCTAGTTTACTATGACCCGATCTGAGCAAACCCATCAACAACTCTTAAACAATGTTCCAATAAACACAGTCAAACAAAAAAAACCATTTTAAAAATAAAATGCAACACAGAGCTCTAGCTTTCTCTTTAAAACATGATACCCACTCTTTGAAACAAGAATGACAAAATGATTCACTCTGGACCATCCTTCTTATTGCGATGAATAAAACGTAACGAAAGTGAAAGCTTCAACGACGTCGTATCATCCCTAACCTTTCTACGTTCTGCTCTCATCCGTCACATAAGCATTTCAAGCTCATCTTTTCTTCAAATCCAGTTTGTGTTATTCTCGCTTATGTTTGGGTTCTGAGTCGGGTTTGGAAGGGAGATGAGTTTGTGTTTATGGAGGAAGAAGAACAGGGGACTCGGGTTTAATGGTGTGTTAAGGTGTTTTTGTGGTCTTGTGAAGAAGAAATTGAGGGTTTTGCGTTTTCTGGGTTTTGAAGGTTCGTAGTGGTTTTGCGGAAGATTGGAAGTGGGATTGAAGTGGTTCTGTTTTGGGTGAAGGTTTCACGGCGACCGGCTTTTTTGGGTTTGACTTCGTGTGGGTTATGGCGGAAAAGATTCGCAGGGGAAGAAAAGTTAGCGGGCGGTGGTGAGGTTTTGAAGAGAGTTTTTTGTGGGTTTTGTTGTGATGTATTAGAGATGGCGGAATGGGTTTTTTCAATGAAGAATAAGGTAATGAATAGTAGAAATGGTGGCTGCTAGGGTTGTGCGGTTACTGGGTTTGTCTGGTTTTGGAAAAGATACACAGTGCAAAAGGAGAATCCGACGGCTACTAGGGTTACCACACGAAGAAGGAAATGAACAGTAACTGGTCCTTATAAATACTGAAGTAACACGTGGCCAGCTGTTGTTGTTTTGTCATTTTTTTAAATTCTGATTAATATAAATGTACTAATTAATGAATGATTAAAAGTCTAAACTTAATTAAGTCTACTCCTAACTTAAGTCTAAACCTAATTCTAACTATTAATTAAAATCTAATCCTAGTCAATTAATTTAATTCTATCCTAATAATAATCTAATCTAATTATTAATTAAATTCTAAGCTCTAACTAAATCTAATCTAATTAAAATTCTATTTAACTTCTAAGTCTTAAGCTAAACTCTATTCTAATTTCTAAAAAACTCTAAATCTAACTCTAATTAAATCTATAACTAAATTTTAAGCTCTATTCTAAAAAACTATTTCTAAACTAATTAAAATCTAATTTCTAAATTAAAATCTAATTAACTTTATCCTATTAAGAATTCTAAATAAATCTAATAAAAAATAATGATCTAATTCTAGTCTAATAAGAAAAGAACCATTCTAAATTAATCTAAATAATTAATAAAATAAAAGTCTATTCTAAAAATTCTAATTTAAAAACTATTTTCTAATTCTAATAAAATTCTATATTAAATAAAATAAAACTAAATAAATATTAACTATTAGATAAAAATAAAACACAAAATGCTACGAAATAAGAAACGAAGAAAAGGGGTCGAACACCGAAACACGACAAAATTACCAACATGGACGGAACCACCAGAAAGAGAACAACCTTCGCTTGATTTTGAAATGGGACTCATTATTTGAACTGGTTTAAATTGTCTAAAACGCGAACAAAGCGGCTGTAATCCTGATAAGTCCATTTCGGTTGATAACAAGGACTGTATTCGAGAAATGATCGACCTAAATGATATGCAGATGAATGCGAAGCAAAATCCAGTCAAAGTTAGAAAAAGGGTGGGCAAATTTTGGGGTGCAACAACTTGATGAAACCTTTGATAAAATTCTTGGTGAAACCCTGATGGAACCTTTTGATGAATTTCTCGTAGAATCCCTTGATGGAAACCTTGATGAGACTCTTGATAAAACCCCCTTGATAGAAGCCCTCGATGAAACCTCAGATGCAACCCCTGATAAAACCCTTGATGAAACCCCAGATGAAACCCTTGATAAAACCCTTGATGAAATCTCTTGATAAAATCCTTTTGATGAAATCCTTTGATAAAAACCTGGTAAACCCATTTGATAGAAAATCCTAGTGAAACCCTTTAAAAAATTCCTTATGAAACCCCTTGATAATAACACTTTGTTGAAACTTGGTAAAACCCTGATGAACCCTTGGTGGAATCTTGTGGATGATGCTTTGATGAAAACTCTTGTGATAGAACCCCTTTGATGAAACTCCTTTGATAAAATCCCTTGATAAAATTCCTTGATAAAACTCTGGTGTATTTGATGGAGCGTATCCCATGTGTGGGATAGGTTAATAAGCTAGGGATGTGATAGGTGAAAACCTGCTCACTAGTTGATAACAATCATTGAGGATGACCGACTACTTGATAGATTCCCTTGAATACTCTCGATGAGTGAGATTGTGGGGGAAGTACTTTATTGAAAAGGCACTTATGGGAGTGTTACTTATTGGGGAAGGCCAATAAGTATTCCTAATCGGGAATTATATTGGTATAGTTGGGGATTAGACCTCTAAGAGGGGTCATAAATCCTATGTCATGTATGCATGTTCATGTGTATGCAAGTTTTAAATTTGTATGACGTAATGATATGATACATAAATGCGATATTATGGATGATTTTCCCCTGGATGATATATATTCTTTTTTTCTTTAAGGATGTGGCTTATTTTATTTTGGTGAAGAGTTGAGCAGGACCTTCAGAAAATGGCTTTTTGAAGGCTAGGTTTTGGAATGGTTAATGAGGATGGGTTTTTTAGGAGTTGCCAAGTAGGATTGGACTTTTTGTAGATGTTAGGTTCATGCTTTAGGAATGTGCTAGACAAATGATATGCATGATTGAATGCTAGACTTAAGTGACATGATTGATGCATGACAATGTTTTATGTGTTGAATTGAATGTTTTCACAAATGCCCTTGTGGTGAGTCGGTGACTGTTAGGGTTAAGAAAGGTTGCTTGTATAACAAGGATATTTGTCAAAAGGTGGTAGGTTGTTATGCTAGCATGATCTCCTGATACTCGTTTTAAACTCGATGATTGATAATGTATGAAAGAGCTTGTCTATGAAACGTTAGAAGTATGGATAGGGCTTACCCCTGCAGTATCGTATCTTTGCTCTAGTCTATTGGGTCTTTGAAGAGATTCACCTTAATATGAGTTTTGAAGCAGCCTGTGTAACACCCTTATTCTACCCCACAGATATTACGGCAAAATAACACGGATTTTAGAGTAAAATATTAACTTTCAAAAAAAGCCACAAAAGGGCGTACATTTCTCAAAGTCAACACAATTGGTCAATACTCCGTAACGACGGGTTTTTCCTCAAAGTACATCAAACAACATAAAAAAGCGGAACTCAAAGCATAAATCAAGGTTTCTCCTCAAAAGGGAACATCAGTAAAATAAACCAATGATATAAAATTAACTCAAAGAACCCAACCCGATGTTACATATCAGAGTAAGACCCTCTAAATTAACCATAAAGGCTAACGACTCTAAAACTTCAAAATACTCTTCGACGGCATCCACGGCTAAACTTGCTCATTTGCACGTTACCCACGTGGAGGTAACATTCAAACAGGCAGGGTGAGTAAAACAATTCATAATAATCAATGTATAACAATTAATGCATAAACGACATATTACTCATAATTATATTCAACACATTGATATCCTTCAATTATGCCTCAAAGGCCATAACGTCATAATTCATACAAAAAGACTCGTAGATGCAATGCGACACAACTCAATGCATATGGTACCAATCATTACAGCGAGATGGACACTGGGCCATCAACCCTCCATAGATCCCCATCAATAGGATCGATTCTACTATATAATTGGAGCACATCAAAATACTTCACATCCGCACAGTGGGATTGAAGCCAGAGTAATTGAGGTCCTGAACCGAAGTCCGGATGCACATGAATGCATGATGCACACTTCACAAATCATCCTCATAATAACATCATAGGTGCATCATCATTCATCATATTCATCACCATCAAACGTCATAATTCATCATATTAATCATCATACAACATATCATCATAATTCATCATATTACTCATCATACAAGATATCATCATAATTCATCATATTAATCATCATACAACTTATCATCATAATTCATCATATTACTCATCATACAACATATCATCATAATTCATCATATTAATCATCATACAACATATCATCATAATTCATCATATTACTCATCATACAACGTATCATCATAATTCATCATACTATCACTTATCACTCACGCAACCTCACTGTCATACCCATAATAACTCATCACAGGAATCCTAGAATCAAACATCACGGCATCGCTGCACACGATCAATATTTGCGAACTCTTCTATGTTCGCTGGCTCGCTCGCTAGGCGAGTTGGTAGCAAGCCTTCTGTCGCTACTGCGAAAATCGGCGCCGGCTGACAGAAAAGTCGCCACCGTGTGTTATTTATCCCAAAGGAGGGAAAGGAAACGCTCAAAGTAAACCTAACGCGAAGACGGGAAAAGGTATGGTCGTCGCAACCAAAACCTGGATTTGGGAGTCGGTTACGCAAGGGGAAGGTATTAGCACCCCTCACATCCGTCGTACTCGACGGGATCCATGCTTGGTGTTTATAAGGAAAAGGGTGTGTTTATCTATCTACGCTAATGGTCAGTCTGAAAAGAAAAGAAAAGGACAGGACTCGACAGAACATACGCTGTTCTGGGCCTACGTACTCCCTCGTGCAATGGGAAAGTCAGAGTCAACGTAGTTCGACTACCTACGTCTAGACAGGGGGAAGGTTGCTCGCCAGGACATCGCGTCCTGTGCCTACGTACTTCCACACGGCATGGAAGATCAGAGCACACGTAGTTCGACTACGCACGACACAAGTTGTTCAAGTGTTTTTTATGAAAGAATGCACCTTAACCAAGGGTTTTCACAGTCCAGGAGGACAAAAAGGTTTCGATGTTGGTTCAAATCTTTTAACGGAAGAAATGAATTCACTTTTGTTTTATCCTTTATTAAGTGTTTTTCTGTTGTTTTGAGAAAGGAAAGAGACACCCTAAAACTATGGTTGAAAAGGGGAATCTACCTAATGTTATCATGCCTGGTTGACCAGCCTAATGTCTATCATAACTCCTCCACAGCAGAGAAGTTAGAGCTCCTAAGGGATCATGGCAACAAGACTGAACAGCAAACAGGAATCACTACACAATTAAAGAAATACTGGAAATATGCATGAATGCAACAACCAAATAAGCAAGGCACAAAGGCCACAAACCACAGAGGCAAGGGATCTCAGCTCTACCAAATACCAGCAAGCAAAGCCACTCAATAACAAACAAGCAGAAGGAGGACCACCTCAACTTCTCATGCACACAAATCCTAGTTCTAAGATGCACCTATCTCAGAAATATCTAGATGAACCCCTAAGCCTAATGCAGCACAGCACCACACAAGTCAATCAACACAAAGAGAAGGCTAACCAGCCTGGCAAACTCCTATCCAAAACTTAAGAAACTACCCCTGAGCAAGACCCCTGAACAACCCTAAAACAAAACCCTAATCTACCCCTGAGCAAAGCCCTAAAGCAAAACCCTAAACAACTCTAATCAAAGCCCTAATCAAAACCCTAATCAAAAGAAATCAATCCCAGTCTTCAAGCATCAGGACAAGCTTACCAAAGAAAGGGAGCTAAGTAGGCAGACTCATAGTGCCTTCCTCAGGAAAGTACCAGGGGGCTCCTGCTTAGGAATCATATCCCATGTGGCTCAACAACTGTGAACGGTTTACATTCCTCCTCAGGAGAAACTAAACTCACATGAAGGCTCCAACATCATTGGATACTTGAGAAATCCTATATGAACTAAGGGAACTAAGTGAGCAGACCCATAGTGCCTTCCTCAGGAAAGTACTAGGGGGCTTCCACTTAGAAATCATATCCCATGTGGCTCAACAACTGTGATCAGTTTACATTCCTCCTCAGGAGAAACTAAACTCACATGAAGGCTCCAACATCATTGGATACTTGAGAAATCCTATATGAACTAAGGGAACTAAGTGAGCAGACCCATAGTGCCTTCCTCAGGAAAGTACTAGGGGGCTTCCTCTTAGGAATCATATCCCATGTGGCTCAACAACTGTGATCAGTTTACATTCCTCCTCAGGAGAAACTAAACTCACATGAAGGCTCCAACATCATTGGATACTTGAGAAAGAGGTGAGAAGAAAGAATGAAAGACATCCATAGTGCCTTCCTCAGGAAAGTACCATGAATTTCCCTCAAACTTCAGGATCTCAAACCTCACAAACAGAGAGCAAGCTCCTAGACTAGGCCTCAAACCATACATCTTTGCAAGATCCATCAAGACTTCATCCATGCCTCCATCCTCCAGAAGAAACCACAGGCCCTCAAACCCAAAGAAACTATCTCTGAAGTTCAACCACAGTTGAACTTCAAAGTCAGAAGCCATCAAGACTTCTCCTATTCCCAGGCTCAAACAAAAATAGCAAAACACTCTATAAAAATCTATCAAAAATCTAGGGGAAACCTACATGGCTCTATGATCCCAAGATCAAATCTCAAAACCTAAGTCAACTTCTAAGGCCACTAAACAATCCCTAACATGTGAATGGTCAAGGGTTAACCAGCAAGTTATGAGGTCTCTATTCTCTAACCCTAAAACAACATCAATCAATGTCTAAAAAATCCACAAAACTCCTATGGGGAGCAGGCATTAGTCTAGTATAACATACTAAAAAACTAGAGCAAAATTCAATACCAAATGAGAGAACTAAAATCAGCAAGGCAGACACCTCACAAACCAAATATTCAATACCAATTAAAATACAAAAATGCAAACAAAAATGAAAATGCATGATCTAATTAATATTTATGCACTATAAAATTCTAAATTGAATTATGAGTCTACAGCAAAAAGAAGGGAATTATTTGGACCATCCTACTATTTTTTATGAATTTATTTCTAACATGAACAAAACAAAGAAATAACAAAGAAAATAAAAACAGAAATAAAACAGGGGGGGGGGGTAAATAGAAAACGCCCCAGTTATTATCTAATTGGGCTTACATTAGGGGGGTGCGCCTAGAAATGGCTAAGCCCAACCCAAAATCCACTCTATTCTTCTCACAGCCAGAGGGGGGGGGGATGACGAGCAAATGAGGGGGTGAGTTCGTAAACTCAAACTTGGGCTTACCACAATCCAAACCCTAGCCCAACTAATCAAACAGCAAAACCATCTTCTTCCCCCAAAACTCTGATCACTGTTCACTATCAACCCTAACACGCCGCTCCCCCAACCTCTCTGCAACTCCTCTGAAAAAAAACCTCTCAAACATTCACAAACCTCAAACAAACCACCATCCCCAAATTCAAATCCATTCAACCTAACTTAAACTCTATCTGAAACAAAACTAACATTCACATCCCAAAACAAAAACCCTAATTCAACTGAACTCGCGGCTATGATAAGAAAAGAATCCAAACCTGGATGAAGCAACGAAGATGACGAGACTTTCTGGAGAACGCTTCTTGAAGACGAGGCTAACGATGAAGTTTCTTGAGGCCTTCAACGGAGATCTGGAAAATAAACTGTTGGTTGAGCTTCTTGAACATTCTGGGATTTGATGAACATCGTGTAGGCGAAGATGAACGGAGGAGTATCTGGAAAACTGAGCATGAACACGATGAAGATTTGAAGAATCTTCAAGAATTCCTGGATATTCTTCTGAAGGTTGATGAAGAAATTAAGAAACTCATGAATTTCTTGGCAGGAATCTATCAACGAGCGGGGATCTTGATGACTATTGGTGACCAGAGCTTGGATCTGAGAAGATAAATGAGGACGGTCGGAGGAGATCAGTGCAACGAAACGCGTTCTGGTGATTTGCAACGATCATGAAGTTTGCAGTTTCCGGCGACATGGACGGAGAAGATCGGAGGGGATTGGAGGAGAAAGAAGAAGATGGGAGGATTCTGGGCAGAAAAGTGGCTCCGACGGGTTGTTACGGTGGTCGGAGGGCGTTAGGGTGGCCGGCGGTGGGGCGGTCACCGGATTTGCATGGCCGGCGACGAGGGATTCCGGTGAGGGCTAGGTGGAGACAAGTGTCTCAGTGGTAGGGTGCATGGAGGACGCGTGTGAGCGTGCTGGCAGAGGGAGAGAGAGGAGTCTGGAATACGTGGCAGAACATGGTGAGTTCTGAGAATTGAGGTGGGGTCTGGGTAGCTTGCAACGTGGGGTCCCCATTGATGAACGCGTGGCCACTTTATATAGTGACAAGTGGCGTTGCTGGACAAAACTGAACAAAAACTGGACTGAAAAGCAATTTGGGCCTCCAACCTGCACTGGGCCCAGACGAAAAATGGCTCTGATAAAACCAAATTAAAAATAAACCAACCCAATTACACTAATTAAATCCTTAAACCTAATTAACTAACTAAAATTAAAACTGCAATTAAATCTTTAAATGAAAATTAATCTATCCTAATTAATCCTAACAAACTCAATTAAAATCTAAACAAAAGATTAAATCCTAATTAACCTCTATTAAGGAGAATTAATATCTAATTAACTTCTAAAAAACTATCAACTAATAAAAATAAAACCCTAATTATTTCTATTTAAAGTCTTACTAAATTTCTATTAAATTTGTAAAAAATCTATACCATTTAATTTCTACTAGAAAAAACCTAATAAGAGAATATTCTATTTATCTAAACACTTAATACCTAAAAAGAAATTCATTCTAAAATCTATTAAAACAATTTAAAATTCTAAAAAAGGTTTAAATCTACTTAAAATGCTGAAAAAATCTAATTAAATCCTAGAAAATCTATAAAGCCTACTAAAAATTCTCAAAAAGCTATTAAACCCTAAAAAGAATGCAGACAAATGCAAATGACCACCATAAAAGAGAGCGCGACCAGATTAAAGCAAACAGTAACCCCGAGCATCAGAATATCCCCCAAAACCACCATGTAAGCTGAAAACACCGAGGAGCACACAATTCCCCGAAAATAAAACCCTGATCATCTAGACTGGATCTGAAATATCCGGTAGATGAAAACCAAGATGTAACCCTGACACCCTCTGTCGGTATACAAATGTCATGCATCTGATGTGCGAATACGAATTGAACCATGAATCAGATAGGAGAACCGGTTGGTCAAATTTTAGGGTGCAACAGCTGCCCCTATTCAAACGGCTTGGACCTGAATGGGTGAAGAGCGCTCAGCCTTCAAGCATTCAAAGGTAAATGACGGTTGAATACCAATGAAACCCTGAAATTTGCCAACCGCAAAAGTAAATTGCGCACACCATTGCTTGGGGAGAATTAACCAGGGAACTGATTTTCGTTACCACGGCGACAACTAAACACCATTCCTCAACCTGCTTATGAAATAATCTGATATTGTCCAGAGACCATCTCATTCCGAAGAAGAGAGCATACACTGATCAGTGAGAAAAATTGTTGATCTCTCGTATCAACATTTTCATTACGGGAAAATGTTGATTTCTCTTACCAACCTTCCATTCGTATCTGAACGGGCATCCACTAAACTGCGGGAAAATGTTGATTTCTCTTACCAACCTTCCATTCGTATCTGAACGGGCATCCACTAAACTGCGGGAAAATGTTGATTTCTCTTACCAACCTTCCATTCGTATCTGAACGGGCATCCACTAAACTGCGGGAAAATGTTGATTTCTCTTACCAACCTTCCATTCGTATCTGAACGGGCATCCACTAAACTGCGGGAAAATGAGAAACTTAACCAAGAAACTCTGAGAGGACAATTCTGTCGACAACCGTCAAATGCCTATTCTGGCAGTAGGTATCCTGAAAACACTCCACTGGGGAAATTGGGAACTTAGCCAAGCCGCTTTGACAAGAATAACCTTGTTGGAAAATAAGAGGAATTTAACCAAACAACTCCATGGCGAATACCCTGCTGGGGACTATGAGGGACTTTACCAAGTAACTCATTGAAGTAACATCCTGCTGGAGAACATAACTCTGCTGGGGAAACTACGGGTAACCACCCAAAAATCTGCATTACTGTCTTCCATCGCTGACACCACAGTATCCTGAGAAAGACTCAGTTGGGAAAAAAATGCTGGACCAAGCAAACTCTGCTAGGGGAATATAACATGACGAACACCACAACCACCCTCTGTAACAAGATGAACACGATCACTGTGTGTTTTACACCACAAACAAAACATACAGGACGAATACGATCACTGCGTATTCTACCAAAAATCCACCAATATAATGATGACCACGATCACTGCGTGTCTTGCGCCATAAACAAAACATACGGGATGAATACGATCACTGCGTGCCTTGTGCCACAACTCTCTTGACAGGAGAAAACATGATCACTGCGCGTCTTGTGCCACAAACAAAACATACGCACATCTCTGCGAACCACGATCTCACTTATCGACAGAGGAAATACCTGAGGCTGGACGGGTAATCAATCCTGCTTATGCTTCCAAACGCACATGTTTGATGATGCTGTAATGCTTCCATACTGCATGGAAATGCTACGTATTTGTATAAAATGCAAATGCTTATGATGCATGCTTATGCAACGGAGTTACTTCAGCAAAATAAATGCTGAAGACGAACTGGATCCGCTGGGGGTGACCGGAATACCACCTATACGCTTCCAACAAAATAAATGTTGGAAAGATGAACTAGCTCTGCTGGGGATGACCATCCTGCTGGGAAAGTAATCCACAAACTCAAAACTTCAAACTCTGCTGAAGATGATTGTCCTGACGAGGAAGGATCAACCTGTTGAGGAAAGAGAAAAGCAGTCCTGGAAACTGCTTTCAAAGATATCAACACTCTGATTACGCCCTGTGGGGATGCTTCATTCTGCTATCACTGAGCTGGGGATTGACTGGTGTGCTCTGATTCGCACTACACAGGAAACTCTTTGGGGGAGTTAATCATACCCATCTCGACCTTCGCTGGGGAGGACTCTGCTCTGCTTGATAAGCCGATTCTGATCTATTGAAGATACATTGATCTTTTCCTTTGACGCAACCTCCACTCTCCTGGGGAGACAACATTCAAATTTTCCTGGGGCGACTTCACTGGGGAAAGACACAACATTCATCCTCTGGAGAGGGTACCGGCCTGCCATGGACTCTGGCGGGGAACTTTGCGAGCTTTTGAATACCTGCAAAAATCAACAAGCAAACACAAGACAATCTATGTACAAAGAAACATCTTGGTAATCACCCATGACAACCATTCAGGTAATTTCCGGTTTTAACAATCATCGGCCGAGGCCCGCCTGTTTACACACATGTAAGTTTATCAAAAACATCAGCGTTTTTTACAAACAAAACAGTAAAAATTAAAACCAACGTCACACACTACACTGAATAACACACTTTATTGATAACGGCCTGAGAATAGGCAAGATTTGTACATCAGATGCAACTCCTGAAAAGAGGTAGTCACGCATAAACAAAATGCAGAGGTATACAAAGATACAGAATAAAATTTGTACACATGTCGGCAACGTGTTACAGACGAACACCATGAACCGACCCTCCTATGACTCGCCGGACTCTGATGCTTTCCCGATCTCTGTCTTCGGAAGAAATTGCTTTGGATGGTTGACCCCCAGACGCTCCCAAACCACTAGCAATGAAGTATCGACCTCGGACCGTAGTCATTTTCTTCTCAAATCCCTAACTTTTGCGTGAATCGCCCTTTGCGGGTTTTCGATTCACCGGGATACCCCTTTTTGCCGAAGCCGCCCAGTGTAGGTTTTCGACTTCGCGGGTGTACATTTTTTCATTTTATCCCTAACTTTTGCCCGAACCTTTTTATTCTGTTTTTTGGTTCGCCGGGATGCCCCATTTTTTCCTGGACTCTCTTTTTACTGTCCAGCGGGTCAATTTTTAAGCAAAGTATTTTTTAACTGCGTCCGAGTTCACAGGGGACGAAAAGTCTTCACCATCCATGGTGGATAACAATAAGGCTCCTCCGGAGAAGACCTTTCTCACGACGTATGGACCTTCATAATTGGGAGTCCATTTGCCCCTGTGATCCGATTGCGGTGGGAGAATCTTCTTCAGCACCAGATCACCCGTCTGAAAGCTTCGAGGTCGAATCTTCTTGTCGAACGCTTTCTTCATTCGGCTCTGATACAACCTACCATGTGCAATTGATGCCAGTCTCTTCTCGTCTATCAAGCTCAGCTGACTCAATCTATTTCTCGCCCATTCTGCCTCATCAAGCTGAACATCAAGCAAAACCCTCAAAGATGGTATCTCAACCTCCAATGGCAGGACCGCCTCCATGCCATACACTAGTGAGAACGGAGTTGCCCCGGTTGATGTACGCACCGTCGTGTGATAACCGTGCAAAGCAAACGGCAACATCTCATGCCAATCCTTATACGTTACCACCATCTTCTGAACAATCTTCTTTATGTTCTTGTTGGCCGCTTCAACAGCGCCGTTCATCTTGGGTCTGTACGGAGATGAATTATGATGCTCGATCTTGAAATCCCGACACAGATCTTTCATCATCTTATTATTCAAATTCGAACCATTATCGATAATGATCCGTTCAGGAATACCGTATCTGTAAATTATATCCTTCTTGATAAATCTGGCCACCACCTGCTTCGTCACATTGGCATAAGATGCTGCTTCTACCCACTTGGTGAAGTAATCGATCGCGACCAGGACGAAGCGATGCCCATTAGAAGCAGTAGGCTCAATCTTGCCGATCATATCAATTCCCCACATGGAGAAAGGCCACGGAGAAGCCATAACATTCAGTGGACTGGGTGGCACATGGATCTTATCAGCATAGATCTGGCACTTGTGACACCGCTTGGCAAACCTGAAACAGTCTGTTTCCATCGTCAACCAATAATACCCCGCTCGCAACAACTTTCGGGTCATAGCATGTCCACCAGCATGTGTACCAAAAGTTCCTTCATGGACCTCTTCCATGAGTAAATTGGCTTCCTTCTCGTCTACACACCGGAGGAGTACCAAATCGTGGTTCCTTCTATACAGAACGCCGTCGGGATTCAGATAGAAGTTGCCTACTAATCTCCTTAGGGTCTTCTGATCACGACTGGATGCCCCAGCCGGATATTCCTTGTTCTTCAGGAAATTCTGTATGTCGAAATACCAAGGTTTATCGTCAGATGCTTCATCAATTGCAAACACAAAGGCTGGCCTATCAAGGCGAGAGATGACAATCCTGGGAGCCTCATTCCAGTAGTTGACCTTATACATCGAGGATAATGTTGCAAGGGCGTCTGCCATTTGATTCTCCGCCCGGGGTACATGATGAAACTCTACTTTATCAAAGAAAGGTAACAACCTTCTCGCATAATTCATGTACGGTATCAGATTAGGTTGGCATGTCTCCCACTCTACCTTAATCTGATTCACAACCAATGCTGAATCCCCATATACGTCCAGATTCTTGATCCTCAGATCAATAGCCTCCTCCAACCCCATAATACAAGCTTCGTACTCGGCCTCGTTATTCGTCACTGGAAAAGTCAATCTGGCTGTAAACGGGATGTGCGACCCGTGGGGAGTTGTAATGATTGCCCCAATCCCACTACCATACGAATTGACAGCCCCATCAAAAATCAATTGCCACTGGGAACTCCGCTCAGGGCCCTCACCAGGCAACGGCTCATCACAATCTTTAGCCTTCAAGTACACTATGTCCTCATCAGGAAACTCAGACTTCATAGGCCTTCTGGGAAACATACTGGATATCGTATTCTGTCAATACCATCTGCCATCTAGCAATCCTTCCAGAGAGCGCTTGCTTTTCAAACACATATTTGATCGGATCCATCTTCGATATCAGCATGGTTGTATGGTTCAGCATGTACTGTCTTAGACGTTTGGCAGCCCACGCCAATGCACAACACGTCTTTTCGAGCATAGAGTATCGAGATTCACAATCCGTGAACTTTTTACTCAAGTAGTAAATTGCATGCTCTTTCCGTCCTGTCTCGTCATGTTGACCGAGAACACAACCCATACTGTTCTCAAGAACCGTCAGATACATAATCAGTGGTCGTCCCGCTACTGGGGGTATTAACACCGGAGGTTCCTGCAAGTATTCTTTTATCTTTTCAAATGCCCTTTGGCAATTGTCATTCCAGACCACCGCTTGATCTTTCTTTAACAGTTTGAACAAAGGTTCACACGTGGTCGTTAGGTGAGAGATGAACCTAGCAATGTAGTTCAACCTCCCTAAGAATCCACAGACTTCTTTTTCTGTTCTCGGTGCTGGCATCTCTTGTATTGCCTTTATTTTTGCAGGATCGACCTCGATTCCTTTCTTGCTCACAATGAACCCCAGTAGCTTCCCGGACCTCACTCCGAAGGTACATTTATTAGGATTCAGCCTCAGTCTGAACTTCCTTAGCCTTTCGAACAACTTCAACAGATTAACCAGATGATCTTCCTCTGTTTGAGACTTGGCAATCATGTCATCGACATACACCTCAATCTCCTTGTGTATCATGTCGTGAAAAAGCGTTGTCATAGCCCGCTGGTACGTTGCCCCAGCATTTTTCAAACCAAAGGGCATCACCTTATAACAGAAGGTTCCCCACGGGGTGATAAAGGTCGTTTTTTCCATATCCTTTGGAGCCATTTTGATCTGGTTGTACCCCGAAAATCCATCCATGAAAGAGAATACCGAAAACTGAGCCGTGTTGTCAACTAACACGTTAATATGCGGCAACGGGAAATCATCTTTCGGGCTCGCTTTGTTTAGATCCCTATAATCAACACACATTCGAACCTTGCCATCTTTCTTTGGCACAGGCACGATATTAGCGACCCAAGTGGGATAAGTGGTGACAGCCAGGAATCCAGCATCCCATTGCTTCTGCACTTCTTCTTTTATCTTTACGGCCATGTCAGGATGAGTCCTTCTGAGTTTCTGCTTCACAGGCGGGCAATCTTCCCTCAACGGCAGACGATGGACAACCATATCGGTATCCAGACCCGGCATGTCCTCGTAGGACCAAGCAAATATGTCACTGTATTCACGCAGCATCTCAATAAGCTCTTGCTTGACGTCAACCTGCAACGCGGCCCCTATACGGATATTCCTGACGCATTCTTCAGACCCCAAGTTGACAATATCAATCTCTTCCTGGTGAGGCAGAATGACTCTCTCCTCTTGCTTCAACAACCGACTCAGCTCTTCTGGTAAGTCACTATCCTCAACAATCTCTTCCTCAGCTTGGAAGATCGGATGCTCGAAGTCTAAACGAGTCATAGGAAGTCTTTGGTCGATGTCATCTGAAAATTCATGAATCTTGCGAGGGAAACGGTTAAGTGCTTCAAAAATGATGTACAAGCAGAATGCATAACCACGTCGCCATTTTATTGAAAAATAAAAAAACAGAAAGAAAAGGATCACAATATTTGAATGTAAAAAACGTCGTCATTTATTGATCATGCAAACATACAGGTAAACAGTTAGGCCCTAAGACAAGATCAACGATGCCCCGGGCAAGGCATGTGATCATACAATGATTGAAAAAAACAACGCATTACTGTTTGGTGACTTGGATGACGTCCTGGATGGACCAGTTGCATAGGCTTTGCCCCGGTGTGCTGGGTCGAATCCATGCGTCCATGTCGCAGTCGCTATCCACTTCCTCCGTATCTGACACGGCATTGATCCTTTTGAAGCTAACTCCTCCGGGCGTGAACACGACAGGTCCCTTGTACTTAGGCGCACTCTGTGAGGGAGATGGGCGGTACCCCAAGCCATACCTATCCTGCTTCACTGGGATGTCCAGAACCTGCCCCCACTTCTGAGTCTCTCCTGCTTGTACCAACGCCTTGGCTTCTTTATATGAGGAGACGACCACCTCTTGTCCTTCACTCTTTAACGAAGCCTCTTCTTTCACCTTCACCCCTTCGAACGCCTGACACAACATTTCATGAATCTCTCCATCTACCTCCACGTACTTGAAAGAAGACAAGTGACTGACTAAGATATCCTCTTTGCCACACACCGTCACAATACTCCCCTCAACCATATACTTCAGCTTCTGATGGAGTGTAGAAGTTACTGCCCCAGCGGCATGAATCCAAGGTCTCCCGATCAAACAGCTATACGCAGGATGGATGTCCATGATGTAAAACACTGTATCAAACACCTCTGGACCTACCTGGATGGGTAACGTTACTGACCCGAATACCGACCTCCTTGTTCCGTCAAAGGCTCTCACCACCAAATCACTAGGGGTGCACAACAACCCACGGGTATCCAATTTCAGCAGGGCTTTCTTTGGTAACACATTCAATGAAGACCCAGTGTCTACCAGCACATGGGATAAAATAGTGCCCCGGCATTCGATAGAGATGTGAAAGGCATTATTGTGATCACGCCCTCTAGGCGTTAGGTCCAAATCCGTGAATCCCAGCCCATGCCCAGCGTTAACATGTGCCATAACTCCCTCCAGCTGATTAACTGAAATCTCTTGCGGCACGAAGGATGTCTCAAGTACCTTCAATAGAGCATTTCTATGCGCCTCAGAACACAACAGCAACGATAATATGGAGATCTTTGACGGGGTCTGCTGCAGGTGATCTACGATCTTGTAATCACTTTTGCGGATCAACCTCATGAATTCTTCCACATCTTTGGTTATCGGTTCTTTCTCCTTACTCCCCGAAGATTCCCCCTCAACAACTTTGTTCTTACCTCTGGCAAGCCTCTCTGCCTCGACCTCAGGTGAAATGAAAATTCTCCCGCTCCGGGTTATACCACCCACTCCCACTATGTTGTCTACGGATCCCGCTGGCGGATCATTCAAGTCAATCTTTTCCCCATTGCAATACACTTCAGCACCGTAGCACCACGGGACTGCCTTTGTGCTCTCATAAGGGACTGGCTTAGCCTTGGTAATAGTAATGGTCGGCCTTTTCGATGATGCCGAAATCGTCACTGATTTGAACGGAATGGTGATCGTAGCAACCTCACTATGCTCTTTTTCAGATCCTGTCTCAACAGACTTCTCTCGCCCCACAGCCTTGTCAAACTGCAAGGTTCCTTCATCAATCAAACCTTGAACTCCCCTTTTCAACTTCTCACAGCCCCTAGGTTGAACCAAACAGTCAGCACACTCGTCACTGCATCCGGGATAGACACCTCCTTTCAATAATTGCTGCTTTACGTAACTCAAAGGGGTTTTCAGCTTGCTCACTTCCGACACTAAATCCAACCCATCATCAATCAGGATTGCATTGGCCCCAGCCCCACCATGCTTGGGCATTGGCTGTTGCGTGATATTGGGACTGTCCTTCCCGAAGTTAATAGCCGTACTATCAAGCAAGTCCTGTACTTTATGCTTGAAAGCCAAGCAATTTTCAATATTGTGCCCCGGTGCACCCGAATGGAAGTCACAATGCTCATTAACATCATACCCGACTGGTGGCTGGCCAGTTGGTGGTGCTAAGGTCCTCTTCTCGACTAGCTGCAATTTCAACAAAGTTTGAAGGAGTTCTGCATATGATACCGGCGGTACTTCGAATACTCTCCTCGGTCGTGGGTTCTGAAGTCTGCGCTGATTATTATTAGGCTGCTGTTGAGCCTGCTGCGGTGGTTGTTGTCTTTGCTGCTGAGAAGGCCCTGGAATGGTTACGCTTGCAACTTGCGACTGCTGATGCCAGTTCTGACTTCTATTTCTCCGTCGAGCATTGTATACAGCGTTGGTGTCACCCTGCCTTTTACCACCAAACGTCTTCTTGTTACCTCCTGCGAAACTGGACTCACCCGCTTGAATTTTGCCAATCTTCACTCCGTTTTCAATGCGCTCCCCCATCAAGATCAACTCAGAGAAGGTACTCATTGAAAAATTTAGCAATCGGTCATAGTACATTCCAGAAAAAGTTCCTATGAACATATCCATCATTTCGCGCTCCACCATCGGAGGGTGTACCCTAGCAGCCAGATCTCGCCATCTCTGGGCGTATTCCTTAAAGCTCTCGCTAGACTTTTGAGACATGCTTTGCAGCTGGACTCGGTTAGAGGCGAGATCACTATTATATTGATAATGTCGAACGAAAGCCTCTGCCAGCTCTTTCCAACTCCTGATTTGAGTAGGCTCCAAGCTCATGTACCACTCCAGCGATGGCCCTGACAGGCTATCCTGGAAGAAGTGCATTAGCATCTTTTCATCCTCAAAATACGCAGACATACGCCTGTAAAACGCGCGTACATGCACCCTATGGCATGTATCCCCTTTGTACTTATCGAATGACGGCGCTTTGAATTTCAGCGGGACCCTCAACCCTGGGACTAACCCCATATTTGACATATCCAGCCCAAGAGCATTCTGGCTGGCCAATCCGTTCACCTTCTCTTCTAGCAATCTCATCCGATGGCTGTCATCTCTAGCTCTTTCATAACCCTCGTTCTGACCAGAGAACACATCCTCCTGACGATCCTCCCAGCGAGGTACTGCATCGTATCCAACATAATCTGCATCACGGCCCGGACCCGTTTGGAAGTACCTGGGGTCATACCTCAGATTGCCCATCTCTTGAGCGTTGTATGCACCAGTTCCATATCCAAGATTACCATAGCCACCAAACCCAGCCTTGGCGCCAGCAATGCTGCCGTACCCCATGTTCACACCATTGAAGCCCTGGTTACCATTAATACCATTCATTCCAACATTCTCAACGCCCCCATTGAAACCCTGGTTGACATTACCCACGAATACCCCAGCAGTATCTGCATTGGCGTTCATATTACCGGCGTTCCCACCTCCACCTACAGGACCAGTTTCTCCAGCATTCAAACCGGTTACGGGGATAGCATCAGCACTTTGACGATTCTCAATTCGGGGAGAAGCAGCAATATTCTCACCATGCGGTGTCCCATTGTTTTCAGCCCGTGCGACTATCGATTGAACCAGATTCTGCAGTTGCTCTTGTCCTTTGGCGATGGTCTCCATGGTTTGCATGAGCAGGGCCATCCTGTCACGCATCTCTTGCATTTCACTCTGCACGTTGTCCATAATCTTCTTGTGATTAGTTCTGGTAGAGTAACGGTGGATTCGCTTTTATGCAATCCTGAAAATACCTGGATGAAGCAGAATGATAAGGGACATGGATCACAAACCTGTAATGCAATGCGATTTATGCAGACAATAATGCAAAAATGCTAACGTGCATGTGTGCGTTGGGGATATTTCCCCTCCAATTCCAGTGTCAAGGTAGCAAGACAAGAGAAACCATAAAGACAATATTTAGAAAAACCCTCATATATTGGAAAAACAGTTTCGTCAAGGCGTTATACGACTATGTTCCATACAACTGATATGATAAAGGAGGATCCCAACCAACATGTCTGGTGGTGATCTCAACACAGAGAATACAAGAGAGAAATCAAGTGCGGGTACGGTCGCAGAAATCCTCGAACAGCTTCTTCGTCTCTGGATGGTCCGGTCGATAAATCAAGCCTTCTATCAACTGATCCCTTTTCCTGACCGTTCCATGGATATCTCTGACAAAATCTTCCCACGCCTTATCTTGGGCACCATCCTCAGGTTTGGGCCTCTTGATGTCTGCTCTGCGCTGACAATCTTCCAAATCTTCATGGCGTCAATCAGTCTGCGTTCGGCCTCGTATCGACGGCATGCTTCTTCTTCAAGCTCTTCAGTCTTCGCTTTAACCTGTTCTCCCAACTGAGCAACCTGCGTCTTTAGCTCTTCTTCCCGTTCTTTACGTCTGGCCATAATGAGATCCCAGTGCTCTCTGAACTTAGCTAACTTCGTGTAGGCCCTCTCCAGCTCATGTTTCTTAGTAGCCAATACACTGCTAACTGAGTCTACATCTAACTCCAGACGCTTCTTGGTTTCATTCAACTCCAATAAAGTGGTCTTCAGATGTTTCAAAGTTTCGGCCTGTTGCTTGGAAAAATATCCTATTTCAATCTTTTCATGACGAAGCTGGGCATTCTCTTTCTCTAAAGCTTCCTTAGCCTTTGCTAACTCTTCTTTCTCTGCCATCAGCTGCTTGTATACCTGCATGTCTATAGTGGTGGGCTCCTCCACCGGAGAAGGATACAGTGGCTGAACTGCAGGATAAGGCATAAGGAACTTCGTAGCTCGTTCACGAATCCATTCCACATACGGACCAAGAACTCGAGTACCCCCTTTGCTACCTGAAGGCTTCCCTCTCTTATGCAGGTTCTTCCATGCTTTCTCAAGCTTGATCAACATCTCTTCCTCTATTGCCCCAGTGAGATACAGAGATTCCTGTATCTCTTCGGGCTTCGGCGCTTCCTGAGGTGCATACCCAAACTGCCTGATTAATAAGGAAGGATTGTAATTGACACACCCTTTCCTTCCTATCAAAGGAACATTAGGGAATCCTTCGCATCTGTATATGATCTCCACTCCGAAAACCTCCTCGTTAACCCACACCACATTCTCAGAAGTCAACCCCATCAAGCGCTCAGGCCATCCTAAAGAATCAATAGAAGTGACGAAAGGCCCTGACTTCGGCATATGACTAGTGAACCACCTGCACAGTAGAGGTACACAGCAAGAGACATTCCTTCCTCGTCACTTTTCATTTTGGTAGTGAGTGGAATGGTGGATATCTCCCAGCAAGGTAGGAACTGGGTTCTTTGCAGCCAGAATATAGAAAGCATCTGCGTCAACAAAATCAGGAAAGTTTGGGAACAATACAATGCCATAAACACACACAGCAAGGATGGCGTCAAAAACAACCCAGCCACCCTTCTTGGCATAATCCCGAGCCTTCTCCACCAAAACATCCAACGGAAATCCCCACACATCTCCTCTTCTGGTCATCTTCCCCGTCAGCTCAAACTCTCTTAAGTGCAGAATATCAGAAAGCTCAGCCAAATTAGGCTTAGCGTCCGTGTGATAGAAAGGCATCTGCTCGCGAATCGGTATATCCAAGAGTGCAGAATACTCCTCCAGGGTAGGAGCCAAGACAAAATCAGGAAATACGAAACACCTGAGCTCAGCATCATAAAACTGCAACAGGGTGTAAATGCCGCTGATCTCATATGCCGAGGGCTGGTAAACATAAGTCAGGATCCTCCCATATGTCTTCCTGAAATCTCCCATCACCTTCTTCCTAGCAATAGTAGTTAACTCTGACAACAGACTGATATCTGGAGACGGGAATTTGTAGGGTAACACTCTCTTCATGGCTTCCATGTCTTGCTAGGAAACGAACACTGGAGCTGGGAGGGAAAATACGTACCTGTAATACACAAACGTTAGTTGGATGCAAATGGTAATGCAATAATGTAATATGATAAATGATGCAATCAGTGAGCACAGGGGCCATGCTGTAGCCTGAAGAGGAACATCTCTGTAATGTCAAGAACAGAAAACCACCACAGTCACCAGAACCTCATGACGCTGACTATCATCTGACACTCAAAATACCAATCCCCTGGTAAGAAATCCATCTGAACCTCTGTAACTGACGAGAAAACCATCTGATAATAGTATCAACCTCAAACAAGAAACCCATCTGATCCAAACAACACACCAGTTAACGAGACTAGAAAACCATCTGATAAATACTGAATCATGGTTTCTGAAGGCCGGTTTTCCTGCAATAACCCAATCCCCCTCACATGTATGGACCTAATCCACGGACAAAGGTACGGCATCCTATGCGGTCATCAGCGTCACAGACTTTCATGAGTGGCGATACGATTCCCAGAAGGAGTGGCATCATCAAGTCATGAAAAGGCCTCACTTAGCTGACTTCCAAATGATCGGTCCCCAGAGTCGACAATCCTCACGTCTGGACTCCCCTCAGATCCTCAGGACCGGAAAGGAGCACCTCTGCGAGAACCTCGTCTGAGCGCAGATTTCGTAGGGAACTGTGCCTGCTCAGCAGACAGGTCCGTCTACTACTCTCCGCAACTATGTCTAGGTGCATACTCAAGCCCAGGTTCGGCTTCTCACTCATAGTAACCTCCCTTTCCCACAACAATAATCATAATAATATAGTGCTGAAAGTAAATGCGGAAAGGTAAAGGTGCAGGAAAGTAAAGCACGGAAAGGTAAAACACATATGCACAACACCCAACAGATAAACACCCAAGCGCTAGGATTGACTCGCGTAGGGGATGGGAAACGGTCCCGGCATAAGGGATGGGAAGAGTCCCTAGATGCCATAATTCCCCAGCAGAGTCGCCAGCTGTCGCTACTGCGAAAATCGGCGCCGGCTGACAGAAAAGTCGCCACCGTGCGTTATTTATCCCAAAGGAGGGAAAGGAAACGCTCGAAGTAAACCTAACGCGAAGACGGGAAAAGGTATGGTCGTCGCAACCAAAACCAGGATTTGGGAGTCGGTTACGCAAGGGGAAGGTATTAGCACCCCTCACGTCCGTCGTACTCGACGGGATCCACGCTTGGTGTTTATAAGGAAAAGGGTGTGTTTATCTATCTACGCTAATGGTCAATCTGAAAAGAAAATAAAAGGACAGGACTCGACAGAACATACGCTGTTCTGGGCCTACGTACTCCCTCGTGCAATGGGAAAGTCAGAGTCAACGTAGTTCGACTACCTACGTCTAGACAGGGGGAAGGTTGCTCGCCAGGACATCGCGTCCTGTGCCTACGTACTTCCACACGGCATGGAAGATCAGAGCACACGTAGTTCGACTACGCACGACACAAGCTGTTCAAGTGTTTTTTATGAAAGAATGCACCTTAACCAAGGGTTTTCACAGTCCAGGAGGACAAAAAGGTTTCGATGTTGGTTCAAATCTTTTAACGGAAGAAATGAATTCACTTTTGTTTTATCCTTTATTAAGTGTTTTTCTGTTGTTTTGAGAAAGGAAAGAGACACCCTAAAACTATGGTTGAAAAGGGGAATCTACCTAATGTTATCATGCCTGGTTGACCAGCCTAATGTCTATCATAACTCCTCCACAGCAGAGAAGTTAGAGCTCCTAAGGGATCATGGCAACAGGACTGAACAGCAAATAAGAATCACTGCACAATTAAAGAAATACTGGAAATATGCATGAATGCAACAACCAAATAAGCAAGGCACAAAGGCCACAAACCACAGAGGCAAGGGAGCTCAGCTCTACCAAATACCAGCAAGCAAAGCCACTCAATAACAAACAAGCAGAAGGAGGACCACCTCAACTTCTCATGCACACAGATCCTAGTTCTAAGATGCACCTATCTCAGAAATATCTAGATGAACCCCTAAGCCTAATGCAGCACAGCACCACACAAGTCAATCAACACAAAGAGAAGGCTAACCAGCCTGGCAAACTCCTATCCAAAACTTAAGAAACTACCCCTGAACAACCCTAAAACAAAACCCTAATCTACCCCTGAGCAAAGCCCTAAAGCAAAACCCTAAACAACTCTAATCAAAGCCCTAATCAAAACCCTAATCAAAAGAAATCAATCCCAGTCTTCAAGCATCAGGACAAGCTTACCAAAGAAAGGGAGCTAAGTAGGCAGACTCATAGTGCCTTCCTCAGGAAAGTACCAGGGGGCTCCTGCTTAGGAATCATATCCCATGTGGCTCAACAACTGTGAACGGTTTACATTCCTCCTCAGGAGAAACTAAACTCACATGAAGGCTCCAACATCATTGGATACTTGAGAAATCCTATATGAACTAAGGGAACTAAGTGAGAATACCCATAGTGCCTTCCTCAGGAAAGTACTAGGGGGCTTCCACTTAGAAATCATATCCCATGTGGCTCAACAACTGTGATCAGTTTACATTCTTCCTCAGGAGAAACTAAACTCACATGAAGGCTCCAACATCATTGGATACTTGAGAAATCCTATATGAACTAAGGGAACTAAGTGAGCAGACCCATAGTGCCTTCCTCAGGAAAGTACTAGGGGGGCTTCCACTTAGGAATCATATCCCATGTGGCTCAACAACTGTGATCAGTTTACATTCCTCCTCAGGAGAAACTAAACTCACATGAAGGCTCCAACATCATTGGATACTTGAGAAAGAGGTGAGAAGAAAGAATGAAAGACATCCATAGTGCCTTCCTCAGGAAAGTACCATGAATTTCCCTCAAACTTCAGGATCTCAAACCTCACAAACAGAGAGCAAGCTCCTAGACTAGGACCTCAAACCATACATCCTTGCAAGCTCCATCAAGACTTCATCCATGCCTCCATCCTTCAGAAGAAACCACAGGCCCTCAAACCCAAAGAAACTATCTCTGAAGTTCAACCACAGTTGAACTTCAAAGTCAGAAGCCATCAAGACTTCTTCTATTCCCAGGCTCAAACAAAAATAGCAAAACACTCTATAAAAATCTATCAAAAATCTAGGGGAAACCTACATGGCTATATGATCCCAAGATCAAATCTCAAAACCTAAGTCAACTTCTAAGGCCACTAAACAATCCCTAACATGTGAATGGTCAAGGGTTAACCAGCATGTTATGAGGTCTCTATTCTCTAACCCTAAAACAACATCAATAAATCTCTAAAAAATCCACAAAAATCCTATGGGGAGCATGCATTAGTCTAGTATAACATACTAAAAAACTAGAGCAAAATTCAATACCAAATGAGAGAACTAAAATCAGCAAGGCAGACACATCACAAACCAAATATTCAATACCAATTAAAATACAAAAATGCAAACAAAAATGAAAATGCATGATCTAATTAATATTTATGCACTATAAAATTCTAAGTTGAATTATGAGTCTACAGCAAAAAGAAGGGAATTATTTGGACCATTCTACTATTTTTTATGAATTTATTTCTAACATGAACAAAACAAAGAAATAACAAAGAAAATAAAAACAGAAATAAAACAGGGGGGGGGGTAAATAGCAAACGCCCCAGTTATTATCCAATTGGGCTTACATTAGGGGGGTTGCGCCTAGCAATGGCTAAGCCCAACCCAAAATCCACTCTATTCTTCTCACAGCCAGGGGGGGGGGGGATGACGAGCAAATGAGGGGGTGAGTTCGTAAACTCAAACTTGGGCTTACCACAATCCAAACCCTAGCCCAACTAATCAAACAGCAAAACCATCTTCTTCCCCCAAAACTCTGATCACTGTTCACTATCAACCCTAACACGCCGCTCCCCCAACCTCTCTGCAACTCCTCTGGAAAAAAACCTCTCAAACATTCACAAACCTCAAACAAACCACCATCCCCAAATTCAAATCCATTCAACCTAACTTAAACTCTATCTGAAACAAAACTAACATTCACATCCCAAAACAAAAACCCTAATTCAACTGAACTCACGGCTATGAGAAGAAAAGAATCCAAACCTGGATGAAGCAACGAAGATGACGAGACTTTCTGGAGAACGCTTCTTGAAGACAAGGCTAACGATGAAGTTTCTTGAGGCCTTCAACGGAGATCTGGAAAATAAACCGTTGGTTGAGCTTCTTGAACGTTCTGGGATTTGATGAACATCGTGTAGGCGAAGATGAACGGAGGAGTATCTGGAAAACTGAGCATGAACACGATGAAGATTTGAAGAATCTTCAAGAATTCCTGGATATTCTTCTGAAGGTTGATGAAGAAATTAAGAAACTGATGAATTTCTTGGCAGGAATCTATCAACGAGCGGGGATCTTGATGACTATTGGTGACCGGAGCTTGGATCTGAGAAGATAAATGAGGACGGTCGGAGGAGATCAATGCAACGAAACGCGTTCTGGTGATTTGTAACGATCATGAAGTTTGCAGTTTCCGGCGACATGGACGGAGAAGATCGGAGGGGATTGGAGGAGAAAGAAGAAGATGGGAGGATTTTGGGCAGAAAAG
Source organism: Lathyrus sativus (assembly GCA_963859935.3). Taxonomy (NCBI): domain Eukaryota; kingdom Viridiplantae; phylum Streptophyta; class Magnoliopsida; order Fabales; family Fabaceae; genus Lathyrus; species Lathyrus sativus. The sequence goes on along the minus strand of OZ012740.1, from coordinate 149,141,002 downwards.
TGGCTCCGGCGGGTTGTTACGGTGGCCGGAGGGCGTTAGGGTGGCCGGCGGTGGGGCGGTCACCGGATTTGCATGGCCGGCGACGAGGGATTCCGGTGAGGGCTAGGTGGAGACAAGTGTCTCAGTGGTAGGGTGCATGGAGGACGCGTGTGAGCGTGCTGGCAGAGGGAGAGAGAGGAGTCTGGAATACGTGGCAGAACGTGGTGAGTTCTGAGAATTGAGGTGGGGTCTGGGTAGCTTGCAACGTGGGGTCCCCATTGATGAACGCGTGGCCACTTTATATAGTGACAAGTGGCGTTGCTGGACAAAACTGAACAAAAACTGGACTGAAAAGCAATTTGGGCCTCCAACCTGCACTGGGCCTAAACGAAAAATGGCTCTGATAAAACCAAATTAAAAATAAACCAACCCAATTACACTAATTAAATCCTTAAACCTAATTAACTAACTAAAATTAAAACTGCAATTAAATCTTTAAATGAAAATTAATCTATCCTAATTAATCCTAACAAACTCAATTAAAATCTAAACAAAAGATTAAATCCTAATTAACCTCTATTAAGGAGAATTAATATCTAATTAACTTCTAAAAAACTATCAACTAATAAAAATAAAACCCTAATTATTTCTATTTAAAGTCTTACTAAATTTCTATTAAATTTCTAAAAAATCTATACCATTTAATTTCTACTAGAAAAAACCTAATAAGAGAATATTCTATTTATCTAAACACTTAATACCTAAAAAGAAATTCATTCTAAAATCTATTAAAACAATTTAAAATTCTAAAAAAGGTTTAAATCTACTTAAAATGCTGAAAAAATCTAATTAAATCCTAGAAAATCTATAAATCCTACTAAAAATTCTCAAAAAGCTATTAAACCTAAAAAGAATGCAGACAAATGCAAATGACCACCATAAAAGAGAGCGCGACCAGATTAAAGCAAACAGTAACCCCGGGCATCAGAATATCCCCAAAAACCACCATGTAAGCTGAAAACACCAAGGAGCACACAATTCCCCGAAAATAAAACCCTGATCATCTAGACTGGATCTGAAATATCCGGTAGATGAAAACCAAGATGTAACTCTGACACCCTCTGTCTGTATACAAATGTCATGCATCTGATGTGCGAATAAGAATTGAACCATGAATCAGATAGGAGAACCAGTTGGTCAAATTTTAGGGTGCAACACCTTCACTGGCTTGCTCGCTAGGCGAGCCTGTAGCGAGCCTTCGCTGGCTTGCTCGCTAGGCGAACAAAGCGATGACCGCAAAACATGCTACGCACCATAACTGATTTCTGCCCAAAAACTCATACGATTCACATACCCAATTCCCCCAAAACATCCCCAAATCATCCCTAAGGTCATACGGCGATAACGACACAAAATCTATGGTTTATTAGGCCAATTTGGCAACATTTGCACTGCCTAAAATACTATTTCCTGCAATTGCTCTGAGTGCATCAGAGTTACTCACATTTGAATATTCCTATTCCTATAGGGTCAAACATATCCCAATCCAAGGTTTTGGCCACGAAGGCCATAGGTTTCCTTTCTCAAGTTACACATCAAACAGTCCGATAAGGTTTCCTAAATTCACGTCAATATTCAGAGATACATGCCATCAATCATAACCTCAAAGTTTGTTCATCAATTTCCCTAATCCTCCCAAATCAACCCAACATACCCTAAATCATAAAACCCACCATAAACACCAAATTAAAATCATATCACTCCAATTCTTCGGAAAATCCAACATAAAATCCATGGAAATACTACCCGATTTCCACCTGGGAATATTCAACGGTTGCATCAGACCCAACGGTCTCTGACGTTTGTTCTTCGACTTCCAATTGGTCTAACCAGCATATACAAACTCAACCACTTCTCTCTTCATCTATGGCCATTAAAATAATTTTCTCAAATTCGGTTACATCTTCATAGCACCGGGATGGATACTCCATCTACCTCAATACTCTTATTCCACTTAATAATATCTAGAACACAAACTCTATCACGACATCTCATGATACCATTTCCATTAATCCGAAAATCATCCCTTCGACTTTAATTCATCAAATTCAACCAATCTACCAACTCAAACCAGAGTTCTGACCTTATCGAATCTCATCAAGAATACCACTAGTAAGGTCCAACATACTAAGCTTAACTCCATAAGAAGTCTCTTCACACACCAAACTAATATCAAAAAATTGCTCAATCAGTTCTAAATCTTTTCACCATCATCATCGGTATATGCAAAGATTTCCAAATCAATGCATAAGCTACCACGTTTGCTTCACCCAAATGGTAATTCAATCTAAAACCATAATCCTTCAGGAGTCCCAACTATTTTCTCTGCCTCATATTCAACTCTTCCAACTCAAGCAAATACCTTAAGCTCTTGAGATCACCAAACATTTCAAATCTCAACTAACCAATTGAAGCCTCCAACTCCGGCACAAACACAACAACAATCAACTCTAAATCACTCGTCAGATAATCCCTCTTATGTACTTTAAATTGCCTTAAAGCATAACTAAAACTCGCTGATGTTGCACTTAACATACCTCCCAATCACATCAACAAAGCATCACAAAACACAACGAATAGTTTTGTCGGATTCGGCAAAAATCAACACACGAGCTGTTGACAGCTCTCCCAAAAACACTTTGAACTTTCTTCACAATGGCATATCCCTGCTTCTTCACCAACACTGATAACTCAAGTTCCCGATGCTCAAAATGATCCTCTATACTCTTTGAATATATCAAAATATCATCGGTTAACACAACCACTGACTCACTCAAATATGTATGGAAAATCCCATGTCAAATGGACACTCAATTTGCGAGTTATGGCGGAAACACGAACTGCACCTCCTGCACTTACCACAACATCCAAACATATTCCATCAATAAATAACTTAATTCCATGCCCCTAATTCACCATCACATAGAGCATTGGACTAGATTTCCAACGCTTCGAACCGTGCGTCATTCCGAGTTACGGTTCTCCCGTTATGACAAAATTACCAAAACAACATTCTTCTACCCAGGACATCTTCACTAGGCGAACACAGAAGCGAGCGACCCCCTGGAGCTGTTCGCTAGGCGAAGGACCTAGCGAACCTAACAGTCCAAAATTCTATTTTTGACTGTTACATGACTTCCGGGTATCCGATTTCGATTCCGTAAAAAGCTGCGATCTCGGAATTCGACATACAACAACAATTTCACACTTAGAAGGCCATTCAACACATCTTCAACCCTTGAAATATTTAATGGCCTAATTATACCAATATTACATTCCACATCTTACTTTCTTTAATAATCATCAGAAGTCACTGTCCACCGTTAATATACTCGACCTCACACTTTGTTGCCTTAGCACACACACTAGAAACAAGTATCAACACTACTCAATCTGTTTAATTCCTTGACCATCCAAACAGACATATAATATGGAGCTCTCAATCTCGGACTAGTTTCCGTAACTAAGTCGATCACAACTCCACTTCTCGTCCTGGCTGTATATCACTATCTTGTCAGGATAAATTCCAGACAACCACATTTAATCGGCAAACCGCCAACTTCCCCACTTTCATTAACACTCAAAATTTCCATCAAAATTAAACATCTCCACACTGTCCCGTGACGACTCATCAAAATAATTCTTAAGCACTTATCTTAACTCAAGACAATTCACTGCTCACGCCATCTAAGCTTGCAAGACACGTCTATCCCATCCAACATGACCCCGTCTACTATCAACAACAGATTAAGGCTGATCAGTTCCTCAATTTGTCAATAGACAGCCGAAAATCATGATGGGGTATAAACCATCTTTACCAAACTATAAGAGCGTTCAACCACACACTGAGCTACAACTCCACATTGGCAGCATCCTGGAGAAGCACAAGCTTCTCCCCCACTTGAATCATTCCCACTTCTGCAGACAAAGGTTAGACAACAAAAATGTACCGACAATGTTTTCACACACATGTCGCATACAAGGGAATAACCAACATTATACAACTTGGCCGGACGGACCGACCTGCTCTGATACCACTAATGTAACACCCTTATTCTACCCTACAGATATTACGGCAAAATAACACGGATTTCAGAGTAAAATATTAACTTTCATAAAAAGCCACAAAAGGGCGTACATTTCTCAAAGTCAACACAATTGGTCAATACTCCGTAACGACGAGTTTTTCCTCAAAGTACATCAAACAACATAAAACAGCGGAACTCAAAGCAAAAATCAAGGTTTCTCCTCAAAAGGGAACATCAGTAAAATAACCCAATGATATAAAACCAACTCAAAGAACCCAACCCGATGTTACATATATGAGCAAGACCCTCTAAATTAACCATAAAGGCTAACGACTCTAAAACTTCAAAATACTCCTCGACGGCGTCCACGACTAAACTTGCTCATCTGCACGTTACCCACGTGGAGGTAACCTTCAAACATGCAGGGTGAGTAAAACAATTCATAATAATCAATGTATAACAATTAATGCATAAACGACATATTACTCATAATTATATTCAACACATTGATATCCTTCAATTATGCCTCAAAGGCCATAACGTCATAATTCATACAAAAAGACACATAGATGCAATGCGACACAACTCAATGCATGTGGTACCAATCATCATAGCGCGATGGACACTGGGCCATCAACCCTCCATAGATCCCCATCAATAGGATCGATTCTACTATAGAACCGGAGCACATCAAAATACTTCACATCCGCCCAGTGGGATTGAAGCCAAAGTAATCGAGGTCCTGAACCGAAGTCCGGATGCACATGAATGCATGATACACACTTCAGAAATCATCCTTATAATAACATCATAGGTGCATCATCATTCATCATATTCATCACCATCAAACGTCATAACTCATCATATTAATCATCATACAACATATCATCATAATTCATCATATTACTTATCATACAACATATCATCATAATTCATCATATTACTCATCATACAACATATCATCATAATTCATCATATTAATCATCATAAAACATATCGTAATAATTCATCATATTACTCATCATACAACATATCATCATAATTCATCATATTAATCATCATACAACATATCATCATAATTCATCATATTACTCATCATACAACATATCATCATAATTCATCATATTACACATCATACAACATATCATAATTCATCATACTATCACTTATTACTCATGCAACCTCACTGTCATACCCATAATAACTCATCACACGAATCCTAGAATCAAACATCACGACATCGCTGCACACGATCAATATTCGCGAACTCTTCTACGTTTGCTGGCTCGCTCGCTGGGCGAGTTGGTAGCGAGCCTTCGCTGGCTTGCTCGCTAGGCGAGCCTGTATCAAACCTTAGCTGGCTTGCTCGCTAGGCGAACAGAGCGATGACAGCAAAACTTGCTACGCACCAGAACTGATTTCTGCCCAAAAACTCATATGATTCACATACCCAATTCCCCCAAAACATCCCTAAATCATCCCCAAATCATCCCTAAGGTCATACGACGATAACGACAAAAAATTTATGGTTTATTAGGCCAATCTGGCAACATTTGCACTGCCTAAAACACTATTTCCTGCAATTGCTCTGAGTGCATCAAAGTTACTCACATTTGAATATTCCTATTCCTGCAGGGTCAAACATATCCCAATCCAAGGTTTTGGCCACGAAGGCCTAAGGTTTTATTTCTCATGTTACACATCAAACAGTCCAATAAGGTTTCCTAAATTCACGTCAATATTCAGGGATACATGCCATCAATCATAACCTCAAAGTCTATTCATCAATTTCCCTAATCCTCCCAAATCAACCCAACATACCCTAAATCATAAAACCCACCATAAACACACCGAAAGGCATACATAAAAAATCATGAGTTGGTAGCGAGCTTCGCTGGCTTGCTCGCTAGGCGAACAGAGCGATGACAGCAAAACCTGCTACGCACCAGAACTGATTTCTGCCCAAAAACACATACGATTCACATACCCAATGCCCCCAAAACATTCCCAAATCATCCTTAAGGTCATACGACGATAACGGCACAAAATCTATGGTTAATTAGGCCAATCTGGCAACATTTGCACTGCCTAAAACACTATTTCCTGCAATTGCTCTGAGTGCATCAGAGTTACTCACATTTGAATATTCCTATTCCTGCAGGGTCAAACATATCCCAATCCAAGGTTTTGGCCACGAAGGCCTAAGGTTTCCTTTCTCATGTTACACATCGAACAGTCCGATAAGGTTTCCTAAATTCACGTCAATATTCAGGGATACATGCCATCAATCACAACCTCAAAGTCTATTCATCAATTTCCCTAATCCTCCCAAATCAACCCAACATACCCTAAATCATAAACCCCACCATAAACACACCGAAAGGTGTAAGTTCAGAGTATGCCTAAGAAGGGGGTGAATTAGGCTTTAGAAACTTTTTCCGGTTTTTCGATATTCTTGAATTTTACTTGGTTATGATCTTGATGATGAAAGCAGTAGAAGCAGAATGAAAATGGACACAGAGATTTATAGTGGTTCCCTTCATAATCCGAAGGTAGTCCACTCCCCTTTCCACATGAAAGAGAGTCTTCACTATAGTTTTAGAATGTACAACCTATCACACCATCAACCGGTGAGGCCTACTATCTAACAACTATTTCAACAACTTAGTGTGCAAGAACAATCCTCTTGCAAGCACTAACCCTTGTGTCCAACAATCCTGGATCACAAGTCACAAAGAAATAATTCTTGTAATTTTGTAATTTGGAGAGTGATACAATAATAATATCAATACAAAGATTGATCTTCTCCTTTTGATCAAAATTCACTTTTCAATATCAATACAAGTGTTCAAAAATTCTGGATATGAAATGGTATGAACAATATGAACACTTTTTGAAAATATTTGAAAAGTAGTGAATTTGATTTAATGATTATTTTGAAAATTATTAGAGGTGTTTTTCAATTTGAAATTTTCAGAATTTATATGAGCAAAAAACCATTTCAAAAAAGTATAATTGAGTAAGAATCAAATAATGAAAAGGTATAACATTCAAACAAGATTTGAATTTTAAAAGAAATAATTTTTCAAAATTCGTTCAGTGTTAATCGGTTAAACATATAGGTTAATCGGTTAACACTTGAACGTTAGCCCTGAGAATTCAAAATTTAAGGCCGTTAACCGATTAACCCATATGGTTAATCGGTTAACACTGTTAAAACTCAGAAAGATACTTGAGTTAAAAGTGTTATACCAATTCCAAATGATTTTAAAACCATGCAAATGCAAAATGTTGATATGATAAATTATTTGAACACTTGTATATCAATTAAAGGAGTGAATATTGATATACCGAAGCTTTGAGTCCAAATCTTGAAAGTTGTATGAACATTTGCACATGAAGCTTGATTTACATGATAACATTCCATAGTCTTGATCTTGATCAGTTTTGAAAGCTTTGACTTTTTGCAATCATGGAATGAGCTTAGGTCTTTGTTGACATCATCAAAACCTTGAGATTGAAGTGTGCTTCTACATTCTCCCCCTTTTTGATGATGACAAACAACTGAGTCTGTGCGATATCCTTGACGATGTTTGGTTCCGTTCTTGGCTTGCTTCTCCCCCTATGTTCAGCAACTCCCCCTATCTAAACAAAGGCAAAAAAATCTGCACAAAGAGATATTAGACAGCCAAGCTCTTATCCCCCTTTGTCATTAGCAAAAAGGAAGGAGCTTTCAAACCAAACAAAAGCAATATCATACAAGACAGCATATAATCAAGCACATCATAATAGATCGAAATAAAAATGCAGCACATAGAAAATACAACAAAAATTGTACGGTTACAAAAGAAATTAACAACTTAAACAACTTAAACAATATCCAGAAAGAAAAGTAATAAAAGCAACAGAAACAAATATTTTCTAAACATCTTCATCGGACATATCCTCGTCTTCTAATTCCTCTTCTTCACTACCTTCATCATTTGCATCTTCTTCTTCAACAATGTCGGGGTTAGAAGGATGAGAGGTAAGGATAAGGTGGCGAAGTGAAGCAATGGCCCGGGAGGTTTCTCGGTGACAATTCATAGTTTCTCGATGTTGGGTCATCATAGTGGTGTAGAGAAACTCGTTTGTGATACCTCCTTCGGGAACGGGATAGGCTTGGTTGGAGGCTGATCCTTCGCCCGCATACTTATATGTGCCGTCAATGTCTTTAATAATTCCAGTGTTCTTAACAATGGTTATTTCATTTATCTCATTGGTTGTTGGTTTCATCTTGGTAGATGGTTCCCTGTTAAGGTCCAAACCTGTCAACTCAAGGATTCTAGAAACCAGCCTTGCATATGGAAGACGTGTCGACAGAGAAAGCTACTGTTGAAGATGGTACATGATTGTAAGAATCCAATTTACCCTTATCTTGTTTTTGATTGCGAAAAGGAGTTGCATTTCCAAATCATTGATCTGAGCATGATTTAAATCCTTTGGAATTAGCACATAGCAAATTACGTAATGTAGCATCCGGTCAGAAACCGTCAGATTTTTCGCATAACATAACATGCGAGCAGTCCGTTGGTTTGCCACAACCGTCTCCTTCAGAAACCTGCATATTTGGTAGTAGTATTCCATCTTGTCATAGTTAGACCATGGTCCTTCCACGTGGTTAACCCCTTTCCGGAGAAAGTAGCCAGAGGATGGTATTTTCAACTTTGCAGCAATATCTGACAGATTCTCTTTCAAGAGGCAATCTCGAACAGAGGTTTCCATAATATGCTCATCGTCGACATTCAAGTACACAAATAACTTATTCAAAAATGCTTTGACCAAATCATGGTAGCAATTCCCAGAATCAGAAACAAACTTATCTATCTTTTGATATTTGAGCAGAGCAGGAAAATCAAAAGATGAAGTAGGAAAAGCCTTAAGGTTTACATATTTTACTGGTAGAATATGACGGACACGAACCTTGAAATCCATACGGCGTTTCTTGGTTGTTTCCATAGGAATGTTGTCTTCCTCTGATGTAGAGTCATATTCTGGTATCTTTCCCTTGCCTTTGTGAGATGAAGCCATGGATGAAGTTTGAGAGATGCTGAGGGTTCTGGGTTCTGAAGTTTTAGGGTTTGAGGAGATGAGAGAGTAGAAAATAAGAGGCAATATATATGGAGAGTTATTTGAGTGGGTTTTAAAGTGGGTTGGAAGTCCAAAATTGTAGTCAAAGAAGAAGAAGAAGAGTTATTTGGATATTGATTTGGATGTTTAAGAAAATATTGACCACACATAAATAACACATTTACCACACTTAATTTTCCAAAATTTGGATTAATTTTTCGTTTCTGATTTTTGAACATTTTAACAGTGTTAATCGGTTAACCATATAGGTTAATCGGTTAACACATTAAAAATTTAATTTATAAAATAAAAAGTATCAGTGTTAATCGGTTAACCATATAGGTTAATCGGTTAACACATTAAAAACTTAACTCAGAATTGAAAAATTAACAGTGTTAATCGGTTAACCTATAGGTTAATCGATTAACACACGCGAATTTTGAAAAAATGCTTAAAACAGAATGCACAAACATTGGAAAAAATAGATTATGCATACATAAACCAGAGAAAAGATCAGATATCACCTTCATCGAGAATCCCAAGTTCTCGTCGAATTTTGAAGAACGGTTCTTTCGCCAATGGTTTGGTGAAGATGTCGGCGAGTTGATTGTGTGTATCAAAGAAAGTAACATCTACATCTCCATTAAGTACGTGATCTCGAGGGATGTGATTCCGGATATCTATATGCTTTGTCCTTGAATGCATGACCGGCTTCTTTGTAATATTGATCACACTTGTATTATCACATCGAAGAGGAATGCAACTGAGATCTACACTGTAATCGATGAGTTATTGCTTGAGCCATAGAATTTGTGCACAGCAACCTCCTACTGCAATATATTCCGCTTCGGCTGTACTGAGTGCCACACACGCTTGCTTCTTGCAGGCCCATGACACTAGTGCATTCCCGAGAATGTGACACGTACCACTCATGCTTTTTCTATCGGTCTTACATCCTGCATAATCAGCACCAGAATAACTAATTAAAGAACAAGTACTACCTTTTGGATACCATAATCCGACGTTCGTTGTCCCTTTGAGATACTTTATGATTCTCTTCACGGCGGTGAGATGTGATTCCTTCGGACTTGCTTGAAAGCGTGCACACAAACAAACGCTAAACATAATGTTAGGACGACTTGCCATCAAATATAATAATGAACGGATCATACCTCGATATTTTGTAATATCAATTGGAGTACCGGATTCATCTTGATCAACGTACGTTCCGAATCCCATAGGAGTGGACATCACCTTGCAACTATCCATATCGAATTTCTTCAACAATTCCTTGCAATACTTAGATTGGTTGACGAAGATGCCATCCTTTGTTTGCTTGATTTGTAGTCCAAGAAAATAGTTCAATTTTCCCATCATGGACATCTCGAATTCTCCTTGCATCATAAGTGAAAATTCTTCACAAAGCTCTTTGTTTGTTGATCCGAAGATGATGTCGTCGACACAGACTTGAACCAATAAGGTGTACCCTTGATTTTCTTTATGAACAACGTCTTGTCAACCTTTCCTTTTGTAAATCCATTTTCATATAAGAAATTGCTAAGGCGGTCATACCATGCTCTTGGTGCTTGTTTCAGTCCGTAGAGTGCCTTTTTCAGTTTGTAAACATGCGAGGGATTCTTGATGTCTTCAAAACCCGAAGGTTGTTTGACGTAGATTTCTTCGTTGATGTATCCATTCAGGAAAGCGCTTTTGACATCCATCTGGAACAACTGAAAATTCATAGAACAAGCGTAATCAAGTAATAATCTAATTGCTTCTAACCGTGCCACCGGAGCGAACGTTTCATCAAAATCAATTCCTTCCTCCTGGTTGTAGCCTTGTACGACCAATCTAACTTTGTTACGAACTATGATCCCATTCTCATCAAGTTTGTTCTTAAATACCCATCTCGTTCCTATGATGTTCTTGTTATCCGGTCTTGGTACGAGACTCCAAACTTGATTCCTTTCGAATTGGTTGAGTTCTTCTTGCATCGCTACAATCCATTGGTCGTCGCCTAAGGCTTCATCAATCTTGGTTGGTTCAATTTTAGGCACAAAAGCCATGTTGAGACAAGCATCCTTAAGATTTAGTCGAGTTGCAACGCCTTGGCTAATATCACCAATAACTTTATCTATCGGGTGATCTCTATGAGTTCTCCATTCCTTCAGAAGATCTTGATGTTCTTCAATGATTTGAGTGACATCTTCTTGTGGTATTGCTTAATTCTTTGAAGTCTCTCCTTGTTGTTGTGAAGAACCTACTATATCACCATCATCATCCACAATAATATTATCCTCTTTCGAGGGGTTAGTCTCATCAAAAGAAACATGAATGGATTCTTCAATAGTAAGAGTTCTTTTATTAAAAATTCTAAAAGCTCTACTAGAAAGAGAGTAACCAAGAAATATACCTTCGTCGGACTTCTCATCAAACTTACCGAGATTGTCCTTATTGTTGTTGAGAACAAAACATTTGCATCCGAATATGTGGAAAAATGCTATATTTGGTTTCCTACCCTTGAACAACTCATACGGAGTCTTCTTGAGAATTGGTCGAATATTGACACGGTTGCTGACGAAACACGCCGTGCTAACCGCCTCTGCCCAGAAATATTTAGGAAGATTCGAGTCGCTAAGCATCATTCTAGCAAGCTCCACCAGTGACCTATTCTTCCATTCTACGACACCGTTCTGTTGAGGAGTCCTTGGTGCGGAAAAATTGTGAGAAATTCCATGCTCTTCGCAAAAATCTTCAAAGCCTGAATTTTGGAATTCTCCACCATGGTCGCTACTTATGGAGGCTATGGTGAGTGACTTCTCATTTTGAATTTTCTTTGCACACTTCTTGAATGCTTTGAAAGCATCATTTTTCTGCACTAAAAACAATGTCCATGTGTATTGAGAGAAATCATCAACAATAACTAAAGCATAAAGGCTACCTCCGAAGCTTTTCGTTCTCGATGGACCAAAAAGGTCCATGTGCAACAATTGAAGTGGTCTTGATGTAGAAACCACTTTCTTGGATTTGAAAGTTGTCTTGGTCTGTTTCCCTTTTTGACATGCGTCGCATAACTTATCCTTGATGAATTTTATCTTCGGAAGACCAACAACTAGATCATGCTTTATCAACTTGTTTAAATTCTCCATGTGAATATGAGAAAATATTTTATGCCAGAGCCATGCCTCGTTGTTGTTCGCCATTAGACATTTTACCTTCAAGGAAGAGTCACCAAAAGAGATCATAAAAATATTATTAAATCTTTTACCTTTTAGCAAGATGTCATGGGTGACTTCATGTTCTATCAAACATTCATCCCTTGTGAAGTTGATTCGGAACCCTTTGTTACACAATTGACTTATGCTAAGTAGGTTGTGTTTAAGGCCTTCCACATAAAGAACGTCTTCTGTGATTGTACATGGAGGTGCACCAACGGTTTCAACTCCAAGAATTTTTCCTTTATTATTATTATCACCGTAAGTAACATATCCTTTTGCCTTTAATGATAGACTTGAAAATTTGTTTATATCTCCCGTTATATGCTTAGAACAACCGCTATCAAGATACCATTGATTAGAAGTTGTTTTCAAGCATACCTCATCAATTTCTTCATCGGAATGATGTGACGCCATAAGAGCCATATTTGCACATTCATCGCTTTCCGATTCTGATGATGAACTTATCTCGTTATCGTCCCAAGCAACATAAGCCTTTTTATTTTTGAAATCCTTCTTGCCTTTGAATCCTCCTTTCTTTGCAAGTTTCGGGAAATCTGGCTTTATGTGACCTTGCTTCCCACATTTGTAACATGTGACTTCTTGATTCGATGTGGATGCACCCTTTTTTTGAAATGTCTATTATTTTTAGGAAAAGAGGAATTTTTATTATTATTAAAAAACTTACCAAGCTTCTTTACAAGAAGCATGAAATTTTCATCTTCGGAAGTCCCGTCGTCTTTGTCATCCTTTGTGTCAATCTTCAAGGAAATTCCTTTGGACTTCTTTTCTTAACTTTCGTGCTTCTCGATCATTCCAAGTTCCAATTCATGCTCTTGAAGTTTGCCAAATAAGGATGCAAATGTCATCGTTGAGAGACTCTTATTTTCCGAAATAGCGGTCACTTTTGGTTGCCATTCTCTTGTTAAAGATCTTAGGACTTTCAGGTTGAGATCATCATTGGTGAAGGTCTTCCCGAGAGCAATCAAGTGATTTGTTAGATGAACGAATCTTTTTTGTAAGACAACAATAGATTCACTGGGCTACATATGGAACATCTCATATTCTTGACTTAATGTGTTGAGTCTTAATCTTTTTACTTCTGCGGTTCCTTCATGCGTTTCCACCAAGGTGTCCCAAATCTCCTTTGCCGATCTACACTGAGATACATGGAAGAAATATTCCATACTAAGAGCGCTTTGGAATATGTTGATTTCTTTCTTTTCATTAAGAATCTTTTTCTTATCGTCTTCATCATACGTGCTTTTAGACTTTGCGGTTCCAACGCCATTGACCACATTTACTGGATTGTGTGGTCCTTCTTCGATTGCTTCCCATATACCTTCTCCTTGGGCTTCAAGATGTGCCTTCATTCTAATTTTCCAGAAATCGAAATATTCTCCAGAGAACAATGGTGGTTTGTTACTACTTCCACCGTCTTTGAAAACCGGGTTGGTGCTAGCGGAAGCCATACTGAATCTTTAGGAACAAGTTACCTTAACCTGCTCTGATGCCAATTGTAAGTTCAGAGTATACCTAAGAGGGGGTGAATTAGGCTTTAGAAACTTTTTCCGGTTTTTCGATATTCTTGAATTTTACTTGGTTATGATCTTGATGATGAAAGCAGTAGAAGCATAATGAAAATGGACATAGAGATTTATAGTGGTTCCCTTCACAATCCGAAGGTACTCCACTCCCTTTTCTACATGAAAGAGAGTCTTCACTATAATTTTAGAATGTACAACCTATCACACCATCAACCGGTGAGGCCTACTATCTAACAACTATTTCAACAACTTAGTGTGCAAGAACAATCCTCTTGCAAGCACTAACCCTTGTGTCCAACAATCCTGGATCACAAGTCACAAAGAAATAATTCTTGTAATTTTGTAATTTTGAGAGTGATACAATAATAATATCAATACAAAGATTGATCTTCTCCTTTTGATCAAAATTCACTTTTCAATATCAATACAAGTGTTCAAAAATACTGGATATGAAATGGTATGAACAATATGAACACTTTTTGAAAATATTTGAAAATATTTGAAAAGTAGTGAATTTGATTTAATGATTATTTTGAAAATTATTGGAGGTGTTTTTCAATTTGAAATTCTCAGAATTTATATGAGCAAAACACCATTTCAAAAATGTATAATTGAGTAAGAATCAAATAATGAAAAGGTATAACATTCAAACAAGATTTGAATTTTAAAAGAAACAATTTTTTAAAATTCGTTCAGTGTTAATCGGTTAAACGTATAGGTTAATCGGTTAACACTTGAACGTTAGCCCTGAGAATTCAAAATTTAAGGTCGTTAACCGATTAACCCATATGGTTAATCGGTTAACACTATTAAAACTCAGAAAGATACTTGACTTAAAAGTGTTATACCAATTCCAAATGATTTTAAAACCATGCAAATGCAAAATGTTGATATGATAAATTATTTGAACACTTGTATATCAATTAAAGGAGTGAATATTGATATACCGAAGCTTTGAGTCCAAATCTTGAAAGTTGTATGAATATTTGCACATGAAGCTTGATTTACATGATAACATTCCATAGTCTTGATCTTGATCAGTTTTGAAAGCTTTGACTTTTTGCAATCATGGAATGAGCTTAGGTCTTTGTTGACATCATCAAAACCTTGAGATTGAAGTGTGCTTCTACAAAAGGCATACATAGAAAATCACGAAATGCGATACTCCCCATACCTTAGCCGATTCAAAGCTTTCACGATTAACTCCGACAATCTTCAGAAGCTTTTGCCTCCACTGTTCCCTCCTCAGAGCTCTTGCCTCCATTCTTTTCACGGTTAACAAAATGAATCCTCAACCTTCAGAATTCTATTTTGTCAAACTTAGACTTGGCCCACATAATTGGGCTTTTCCCATAACACCCTTACTAACTCTTCATAATGTCCAATTTACCCTTATTCCTCTTATATTTATTTTAATCAATAATAATACTAATATTCACATATAGTATACTATTAATTAAATAAATAGTCCAAAAATGAACAGTTTCTCAATAATCCCCAAAACCACCGAAAATCACCCAAAATACGAATATTCTCAATTAAATAATTAATTAAAATATTCCGCTTAAATTTGGGGTGTTACAACTCTCTCCCACTTAAAAGAATTTTCGCCCTCGAAAATTACATCAATGAACAGAGTCAGATATGACTCTCTCAACTGATCTCCCACTCCTAAATCCAACTTCCTCCAGTTGGTCCTCCCAAACTACCTTCACCAAAGGAATCTCTTTACCTCGAAGTTGCTTCTCGTTCATCAACCTGCACTAGCAATGCCTCAACAGTCAAATTTTCTCTCACTTGTACACCATCCATCTGAATAAATGCACTTCTTCAATTTAGGCACCTGCCACATCATGTAAATTCACAAGCGACAGCGGTAAAACAGTCTAACATGCTACTTCTCCCAAGCTTTCGTTGCGCCACTCTGATACAAATCAACAAAACACGGTGTGTGCTTCCAAGACTTCAAAGCTCGACCAACACCAGTCACCATCGTAACTCTCAAAACACGTCTTTTCTTGGATCTTGTTGATCTTTTCAGTCGTCTCTTACACAGTTCTCAGGTCCGAGCACAACACTCTCGCCTGAATCATATCAACACAAAGGAGTCCTACACCTCCTACCATACCAAGCCTCCTACGGTGCCATTCCGATACCAGAATGATAATTATTATTGTAGGTAACTCAATCAACGATAATTAACTATCCCACGATCCACCTTGATCCAACACACAAGCTCTCTACAAATCCTCTAAAGACTGGATAGTTCTCTCTGTCCGTCCATCCGTCCATGGATGATAGGCAGAGTTCAACTTCAACATGGTACTCAAAGCGTCTGCAAACTCTCCCAAAAATCTCGATGAAAACTCAGATTCCCATCTCACACAATATTCGACGACATCTCATACAACTTCACAACTTCATTGATATACATCTCAGCTAGCTTCAACATAGAATGATTAATCCTCACTGGTAAGAAAAGAGCCAATATAGTCAATCTATCCAAAATCACCCAATTAAAATCATATCCCTCCAATTCTTCAGAAAAACCAACACAAAATCCATGGAAATACTACCCGATTTCCACCTTGGAATATTCAACGGTCGCATCAGACCCAACGGTCTCTGATGTTTGTTCTTCGACTTCCGATAAGTCTAACCAGCATATACAAACTCAACCATTTCTCTCTTCATCTATGGCCATCAAAATAATTTTCTCAAATCCGGGTACATCTTCATAGCACCGGGATGGATACTCCATCTACCTCAATACTCTTATTCCACTCAATAATATCTAGAACACAAACTCTATCACGACATCTCATGATACCATTTCCATTAATCCGAAAATCAGCCCTTCGAATTTAATTCATCAAATTCAACCAATCTACCAACTCAAACCAGAGTTTTGCATTATCGAATCTCATCAAGAATACCACTATTAAGGTCCAACATACTAAGCTTAAATCCATAAGAAGTCTCTTCACACACCAAACTAATATCACAAAATTTCTTAATCAGTTTTAACTCTTTTCACCATCATCATCGGTATATGCAAAGATTTCCAAATCAATGCATAAGCTACCACGTTTGCTTCACCCGAATGGTAATTCAATCCAAAACCATAATCCTTTAGGAGTCCCAACTATTTTCTCTGCCTCATATTCAACTCTTCCAACTCAAGCAAATACCTTAAGCTCTTGAGATCACCAAACATTTCAAATCTCAACTAACCAATTGAAGCCTCCAACTCCGGCACAAACACAACAACAACCAACTCTAAATCACTCGTCAGATAATCCCTCTTATGTACTTTAAATTGCCTTAAAGCATAACTAAAACTCGCTGATGTTGCACTTAACATACCTCCCAATCACATCAACAAAGCATCACAAAACACAACAAATAGTTCTGTCGAATTCGGCAAAAATCAACACACGAGCTGTTGACAGCTTTCCCAAAAACTCTTTGAACTTTCTTCACAGTGGCATATCCCTGCTTCTTCTCCAACACTGATAACTCAAGTTCCCGATGCTCAACATGATCCTATATACTCTTTGAATATATCAAAATATCATCGGCTAACACAACCACTGACTCGCTCAAATATGTATGGAAAATCCCATGCCCAACGGACACTCAATTTGCGAGTTATGGCGGAAACACGAACCGCACCTTCTGCACTTACCACAACATCCAAACATACTCCATAAATAAATAACTTAATTCCATGCCACTACTTCACTATCACATAGAGCATTGGACTAGATTTCCAACGCTTTGAACCGTGCGTCATTCCGAGTTACGGTTCTCCCGTTACGAAAAAATTACCAAAACAACACTCTTCTGCCCAGGACATCTTCGCTAGGCGAACACAGAAGCGAGCGACCTCCTGGAGCTGTTCGCTAGGCGAAGGACCTAGCGAACCTGACAGTCCAAAATTCTATTTTTGACCGTTACATGACTTCCGAGTGTTCGATTTCAAATCCGTTTAAAGCTGCAATCTCGGAATTCGACATAAAACAACAATTTCACACTTAGAAGGCCATTCAAAACATCTTCAACCCTTGAAATATTTAAAGGCCTAATTATACCAATATTTCATTCCACATCTTACTTTCTTTAATAATCATCAGAAGTCACTGTCCACTGTTAATATACTCGACCTCACACTTTGTTGCCTTAGCACACACACCAGACACAAGTCTCAATACTACTCAATCTGTTTAATTCCTTCACCATCCAAACAGACATATAATATGGAGCTCTCTATCTCTGACTAGTTTCCGTAACTAAGTCGATCACAACTCCACTTCACGTCCTGGCTGTATATCACTATCTTGTCAGGATAAATTCCAGACAACCACATTTAATCGGCAAACCGCCAACTTCTCCACTTTCATTAAAACTCAAATTTTCCATCAAAATTAAACATCTCCACACTGTCCCGCGACGACTCATCAGAACAATTCTTAAGCACTTATCTTAACACAAGACAATTCACTGCTCACGCCATCTAAGCTTGCAAGACACGTCTATCCCATCCAACATGACCCCGTCTACTATCAACAACAGATTAAGGCTGATCAGTTCCTCAATTTGTCAATATACAGCCGAAAATCATGATGGGGTATAAACCATCTTTACCAATCTATAAGAGCGTTCAACCACACACTGAGCTGCAACTCCACATTGACAGCATCCTGGAGAAGCACAAGCTTCTCCCCCACTTGAATCATTCCCACTTTTGCAGACAAAGGTTAGACAACAAACATGTATCGACAATATTTTCACACACATGTTGCATACAAGGGAACAACCAACATTATACAACTTGGCCGGACGGACCGACCTGCTCTGATACCACTAATGTAACACCCTTATTCTACCCCACAGATATTACGGCAAAATAACACGGATTTCAGAGTAAAATATTAACTTTCATAAAAAGCCACAAAAGGGCGTATATTTCTCAAAGTCAACACAATTGGTCAATACTCCGTAACGATGGGTTTTTCCTCAAAGTACATCAAACAACATAAAACAGCGGAACTCAAAGCATAAATCAAGGTTTCTCCTCAAAAGGGAACATCAGTAAAATAAATCAATGATATAAAATCAACTCAAAGAACCCAACCCGATGTTACATATCAGAGCAAGACCCTCTAAATTAACCATAAAGGCTAACGACTCTAAAACTTCAAAATACTCCATAACGGCGTCCACGGCTAAACTTGCTCATCTGCACGTTACCCACGTGGAGGTAACATTCAAATAGGCAGGGTGACTAAAACAATTCATAATAAACAATGTATAACAATTAATGTATAAACAACATATTACTCATAATTATATTCAACACATTGATATCCTTCAATTATGCCTCAAAGGCCATAACGTCATAATTCATACAAAAAGACTCATAGAGGCAATGCGACACAACTCAATGCATGTGGTACCAATCATCACAGCGCGATGGACACTGGGCCATCAACCCTCCATAGATCCCCATCAATAGGATCTATTCTACTATAGAACCGGAGCACATCAAAATACTTCACATCCGTACAGTGGGATTGAAGCCAAAGTAATCGAGGTCCTGAACCGAAGTCCGAATGCACATGAAACCATGATGCACACTTCACAAATCATCCTCATAATAACATCATAGGTGCATCATCATTCATCATATTCATCACCATCAAACGTCATAATTCATCATATTAATCATCATACAGCATATCATCATTATTCATCATATTACTCATCATACAACGTATCATCATAATTCATCATATTAATCATTGTACAACATATCATCATAATTCATCATATTAATCATCATACAACATATCATCATAATTCATCATATTACTCATCATACAACATATCATCATAATTCATCATATTACTCATCATACAACATATCATAATTCATCATACTATCACTTATTACTCACGTAACCTCACTATCATACCCATAGTAACTCATCACAGGAATCCCAGAATCAAACATCACGGTATCACTGCACACGATCAATATTCACAAACTCTGCTACGTTCGCTGGCTCGCTTGCTAGGCGAGTTGGTAGCGAGCTTCGCTGGCTTGCTCGCTAGGCGAACAGAGCGATGACAGCAAAACCTGCTACGCACCAGAACTGATTTCTGCCCAAAAACACATACGATTCACATACCCAATGCCCCCAAAACATTCCCAAATCATCCTTAAGGTCATATGACGATAACGGCACAAAATCTATGGTTTATTAGGCCAATCTGGCAACATTTGCACTGCCTAAAACACTATTTCCTGCAATTGCTCTGAGTGCATCAGAGTTACTCACATTTGAATATTCCTATTCCTGCAGGGTCAAACATATCCCAATCCAAGGTTTTGGCCACGAAGGCCTAAGGTTTCCTTTCTCATGTTACACATCGAACAGTCCGATAAGGTTTCCTAAATTCACGTCAATATTCAGGGATACATGCCATCAATCATAACCTCAAAGTCTATTCATCAATTTACCTAATCCTCCCAAATCAACCCAACATACCCTAAATCATAAACCCCACCATAAACACACCGAAAGGCATACATAGAAAATCATGAAATGTGATACTCCCCATACCTTAGCCGATTCAAAGCTTTCACGATTAACTCCGGCAATCTTCCGAAGCTTTTGCCTCCACTGTTCCCTCCTTAGAGCTCTGGCCTCCATTCTTTTCACGGTTAACAAAATGAATCCTCAACCTTCAGAATTCTATTTTGTCAAACTTAGACTTGGGCCACACAATTGGGCTTTTCCCATAACACCCTTACTAACTCTTCATAATGTCCAATTTACCCTTATTCCTAATATATTTAGTTTAATCAATAATAATACTAATATTCTCATATAGTATACTATTAATTAAATAAATAGTCCAAAAATGCACATTTTCTCAATAATCCATAAAACCACCGAAAACCACCCAAAATACGAATATTCTCAATTAAATAATTAATTAAAATATTCCGCTTAAATTTGGGGTGTTACAGCCCGTGTCTATTTTGTGTTTGAAATAGCATGCCATTTTATTAGCCTTGGGGAAATCTACCCTTCGAATGATACGCCCCAGATGAACTGTTTTTTGAAACGATTTCTTTTGACCAAGCCTCGCAGCAGTCTGCCCCAAATTGGGCCTTGGAGGGTATTGCCCTTGTTTGTAGGTCTTCTAAAGGATTTTCCCGAAAAAGAACTTAGATCCCATTATGCTTCCATACAACCTTGAGATGAACTGCCACAGTAATTGAGTCTTCGAAAAGTATGCCCCAGATTGATTAACTTTTGGAATGATCGGCTTCACCATGCTGTTAAGGTGTCTTGCTCCAGTATGGAATTTTTGAACGGTCTTTCCTTTCACATGGAGGTGTTGTCTGAAGAGGAATTTGGGTCCTCCCGTGATGTGATCAAAACTTGATATGGACTGCCCCAGTATTTAAAACTTGAAAAGTATGCCCCTGATCATTGAGGTCTGAAGGAATTGCATAAAAAGTAACATGGGTCCCTCCATGGTGTGATATGACCTTGATAAGGGCTTCCCCTAGTATTTGAATCTTCGAAAAATATGTCCCTGATTAGATGAATTTTAGAGTGATTGGCCTCACTGTGTCCTTGAGTTGGTATTCCCCAGTATGAGAGTCTTGAAGGGTCTACCCCTTATCATTAAAGTCATGGAAGTGTTTTTGACATAGGTGTGTCAAACCTTGAAATGATTTGCCCCTAATCAGTTGGATCTTCAGATGATGTGCCCCTATGATCATAAGGATTTGCACCCCAATTCGAAGAATCCTTAGGTGACTTGCCCCTAGTGAGGAATGTCTCGAAGTGGTATTTCCCTGATCAGACCTTTGTTGATATTTCCTTGGTGATAAGTATTGATTAGTGAGAAAAATGTTTCCTTTGAAAGGTAATTATAATTCCACGTTCATGAAAGTTTTTGAGATTGAAAATTGTTATGGAAACAGATATGGTGTATACAAATGATATTTGGCTATGAGATTGGTACAAATGAAGATTGAAAATGTATATGCGATGTTTTAACAAACATTAGAGTCAGCTCAATAACAATTTTGCTGAGTATGCTTTTATAATGCCCCTAGCTTCAATTAGGACTTTTGAAGGTTGTAACTTGGCCTGGTTCACGGTTTAAGAAACAAAAGATATAAGGCTCAAATTTTAATTTTACCCACCCCATTCTTCTTGATGTTCTCTATTCCTAAATCCAATTAACCCAACAGATGCGTTCAACCTGCAAGAGAATTTTGATAGATAATGATGGAGGTAGACGTAAAGGTTCAAGCACTAATGATTAGATTCTTGAGGTGGCAGTCACCTACTTTCATTTGTAAGCTTGTTTCCAGTTTTTCCCTTTTTTGGCTTTTTAATCCCTATTTTTGCATGGACCAATTTTTTTGAATTTGTGGTCCATCGGGATGCCCTAAATTTTTCCTAAGTCCACTTCTTTTTAGTTTTTGACTTAGCGGGCTCTTTTTTTTAAAACAAATATTGAGTGTTTGCTTTTGGTTTAGAAAGGTTGTGACTGCCATGTTAGATGTTGTGAGCTTTTGTCTCTTTTCTGCTTCCTTTTTGTTGGAGGATGTGTGCGAGGAAGATGATGTGCTTAAACTTCTTATTGATGTCATTATATGGAATGGTTCTCTTCATAATAGAATGCATCATAGAATTAATTGGAAAAAAAACTACCCTGCCCCTGGTTATAATTAAGGTATTTTTTTAATAAATAGAAAGAACACCGACTTCAGGCTCGAGGGGGTTGACTACAGAATATCTCCTTATTTCTCTAGTGTTTAAGGAGTGAATTAATGTCTTACATCATCAGCCAGGTCTTACCAATACAACATACGTCAGCAAATTCAGTTATTTACATCATTCTCCTCATAAGTTTGTTAATATATGAGAAGTGAAAATAAAAGGTGAGATTTTTATTTTTTATTTTTTTATGATGGCATAAGAAAGAGTGGAAATGAATGGACTTATTCCAAAAACACGCGTGCTCATTTTATTAGAATTATTGAGCAAATAATACAAAGTTTACACAAAATAACACTTAAATACAAAGAAATTACAAGTAGAAATGATAAAGGCCTAATGATCCTAGCAGTGAGCTTCCTTGTTGATCAACCTACTTTAGGAGACACTTCTTGAAGCTCTTGCACTTGTAGATATAAGGGGTGACCGTTCACCAATGGGACTTTTTCTTCTAAAGTTAATTGCTTGTAGGTAAGGTCTTTGAACTTTGTATTCACACCAGGCATTCTCATCATGACTGTATGGATATGGACGAGAAGGAAGATCAAAGGGGTTGTAGCTTTACTAAGGCACTTCTGAGTAAGTCATGAGACATTAGTATATGATCCAGTTACCTTCCAAACTTCCTTTGTTAAAGCGCATGAGGCTGCTACTGAGATATATATTGTTGTTAACTTTCTTGTGGAGGCATCATCCTGGGTTTTTATATTTGAAGCATTGGGTAGGCCTATGACTGGCATGGTAAAGGGTTACCTTTTCTTTTTAATGGTACTTTCCCCTCTTGCGTTCTTTCAAAGCTTCCTGAGAGATTCTTCGAGTTTGTTCATGAGTATTAGAAAGTCTGCTGGTTAGATGTTAGTTGGAGAATGTCAAAAGTGGAAAGTATATGCAAATGTATGTACATGTATGCAAAAAAAAAATAGAAGTATGCTAAATTTTTTTTTGGAGATGCAACGCAGGGATAGGATAAAGATAGACCTAAGGAAACCAAAACAAGTTTAGGGATAGCGACAAATATAAAACCCCATACGGGTTTAAGGATAATTCCGAATATAAGGACACCTTGTTCAAGAGGGCTCCTTATAGATAGGGATAATGACCGACATGGGAAACCCAAATGAGTTTAGGGATAGTGACATACATAGAGAAACCTTATCTAGGAAGGTTTCATATAGATAAGGATATTGACAGGTACGGGAACCAATATATGGGTTTAGCAATAGTTAAGGTAATATACAAGCATGACCTAGCTAAGGTGGTCTTCTTATGATAGGCCAGTTCTAAGTTTAGACTATCCAATCCCCTCACTTGTAGGATATAAAGTTTTTGTAGGATTATAGCCCTAAAGTCATGGATTATACCCTTGTTTTACCATGAGAAGGAGCAATTCTTCCTACGGTAATCCTTCGGGATAAGTCTCATCTAGGCAAGACGCTAGTATCGACCCTTGCAGGTTAATAACATAAGATCACCATGAGTTACAAGAGGTTATAAAGGTTCTTAGAGTCAAGAACTGCATTCAAACCATCAGCATGCAAAGGGGTACACCCTACCATGAAGACAACTTCGGGGGTCTATTTTGAGTGTAGCTTCCATGCATCGCTGATATGTGACATCTCATTGAAAACATTTCAGTTCTACTTCCTAACTTAGGGTTATTCTCAAGCCTTTCTTTTAGCTTCACACATGAATATCCAACAAGTATGATATTACAATATAACAATATAAATAAATAATAGGAAATATTAAAATAAAATAAGTAAAAAAGAAACCATAAAACAAATAAATAAAAGTAAGCAAACCAAAAGCCACACAAAATCCTAAAAGTTAAAAGTTAAGATGGACTCCTTTAGGGAAGTATAGGAACTTCCCGATAGAGTTGCCAACTTTCACGACCTAAAAAATAACAGAGTCGCCATCATCCTTTATTCGTCCCTAAGGAATATGGAAACAATGATAAAAATCTTAAGGGTGAGACACTAAGGTTCGAGAGTCGGTTATGTGAGTGGAAGGTGTTAGACACCCCTCACCTCTATTGAACTCAATGAGATCCTCCTCTAAATGTAGGGTTAGTATGTTCTTAAGATGTGTTTCCTTATTATTACCAAGTATTTATTACTTATTTATTAACAAAAATTATTTTAATATTTACAAAAAGAGGAACCCTAAAAATGTTTTGATTATTGTACTCGTTAGAGTTTATAACTCTATGCCTACGTACCCTCATGTTAGATGAAAGATCAGAGCACTGTAGTTCTTCTTGAAAATGTTGGTTGGTTGGTTGTTTTTATCCATTGAAAAATCCTCACGCATCAGGGGTGGAGAAGTATTTCATTTTGAAAAAAAATGTCTCAATGCACAAGGGTAGAGAAGTTACATTTTCGGTGAATGAAGTTGAACTTATCCAATTTATTTAGTTGCAAAAATGTCCCATTAATTTGATTATAGAAAATAAGTTGATAATAATGACATACTAAGTTATTTTAAAATTTAATTATATAATCACATCTTTTATCCCTTAAAATTCTAGAAGCTTATCCCTAAAATTTAACCCATATAATCCCTATAATTAATTACCCTTTGATTATCCATAATATTTATCTCTAATTATCTCATAATTATCTCTTGATAATTAATTATAAAACTCTATATTTTATCCCTTATCCCTAATTTTATACCCTTTAAATCCTTAGAGTTTTATTCCAAAATTTATCACATTATATCCCATAAACAATCCCTTGATTATCCCTAACTTCCCTTTATATTATCTCTAGGCTAAATTTTTATGATTTATCACTTAATTGTTTGCAAAAAATATAGTGCTTAAATTATTTAAGAAAATAAATTAATGAATATAATTAAACTCTTATCTTTGATTTGATTCCTGATTCTTATCCCTTGGAATCCCTAATAGTTTATCCCATATTTTCTATTTATTTATCCCAAATTTATCCCTTAATTATCTCTTAGATTATCCCATAATCAAGCCTATTATCGTTTTTTATTCCTTATAGTATTAAAAAAGGAGAAATGTTATTCTATAATAATTGAATTAGTCCTAATCAACTTTAGTCCTAATTTTATTTCAATATTATCATGTGCTTAACCTCACCTATATCATAATTAAAACCCTAATTAAATACTTAATTATATATTTTTAGTTTTTTTGTTATGTTAATAACTAATTAATTATTAAATTATTAAAATAAATTAATCTTAATGATTTAATTAATTAATGATTATTCTAATTAATAATAGGAAATATTTAAATAAACAAACAAAACCTAGAAGGTGTAATTGAATTAGGATAGATATGAATTTGATATTCAAAGTGAATAATTCCAAAACCTACAAGGAATCCTAATTTTTAGTAATAAATGATAATATAAAATAATAAGAAAAATAAAGGAAAAATAAATCCAGATTGACTTTTCCACCTTGCTTCAGACAATCCCCTCTTAGACAAAACACAAAACCACAGTTTTCTTCTTTCATGACCTTCAAAATTTTACTAGTGATATTGTTAAAGATATATTATAGATCTTAAGGATAATTCCAAATATAAGGACACCTTGTTCAAGAGGGCTCCTTATAGATAGGGATAATGACCGGCATGGGAAACCCAAACGAGTTTAGGGATAGTGACATACATAGAGAAACCTTATCTAGGATGGTCTCGTACAGAAAAGGATAATGACAGGTACGGGAACCTATATATGGGTTTAACAATAGTTAAGGTAATATACAAGCATGACCTAGCTAAGTTGGTCTTCTTATGATAGGCCAGTTCTAAGTTTAGACGATCCAATCCCCTCACTTGTAGGATATAAAGTTTTTGTAGGATGATAGCCCTAAAGTCATGGATTATACCCTTGTTTTACCACGAGAAGGAGCAATCCTTCCTACGGTAATCCTTCGGGATAAGTCTCATCTAGGCGGGACCCTAGTAACGACCCTTGCGGGTTGATAACATAAGATCATCATGAGTTGAAAGAGGTTATAAAGGTTCCCAGAGTCAAGAACCACATTCAAACCATCAACATGCTAAGGGGTATACCCTACCATGAAGACAACTTTAGGGGTCTATTCTGAGTGTAGCTTCCATGCATCGCTGAGATGTGACATCTCACAGAAAACATTTCAGTTCTACTTCCTAACTTAGGGTTATTCTCAAGCCTTGATTTTAGCTTCACACATGAATATCCCAACCAGTATGATATTACAATATAACAATATAAATAAATAATGAGAAATATTAAAATAAAATAAATAAAAAAGAAACCATAAAACAAATAAATAAAGTAAGCAAACCAAAAGCCACACAAAATCCTAAAGTTAAAGGTTAGGATGGACTCCTTTAGGAAAGTATAGGAACTTCCCGATAGAGTTGCCAGCTTTCGCAAGCGGAAAAATGACAGAGTCGCCATCATCCTTTATTCATCCCTAAGGAATAGGGAAACAGTGATAAAAATCTTAAAGGTGAGACACTAAGGTTCGGGAGTCGGTTAAGTGAGTGGAAGGTGTTAGTCACCCCTCACCTCCATTGAACTCAATGATATCCTCCTCTAAATCTAGGGTTAGTATGTTCTTAAGATGTGTTCCCTTATTATTACCAAGTATTTATTACTTATTTATTAACAATAATTAGTTTAAAATTTACAAAAAAGAGGAACCCTAAAAATATTTTAATTATTGTACTCGTTAGAGTTTATAACTCTATGCCTACGTACCCTCATGTTTGATGAAATATCAGAGCACCGTAGTTCTTCTTGAAAATGTTGATTGCTTGGTTGTTTTTATCCCTTGAAAAACCCTCACGCATCAGGGGTGCAGAAGTATTTGATTTTGAAAAAAATGCGTCAATGTACAAGGGCAGAGGAGTTACAGTTTTGTTAAGTGAAGTTGATTTTATCCAATTTATTTAGTTGCAAAAATATCCTATTAATTTGATTATAGAAAATAAGTTGATAATAATAACATACAAAATTATTTTAAAATATAATTATATAATCATATGTTTTATCCCTTAATCTCTTATCTAGATTTTATATCCCTTAAAATTCTAGAAGCTTATCCCAAAAATTTATCCCATATTATCCCTATAATTAATTACTCTTGATTATCCCTAATATTTATCCCTAATTATCCAATAATTATCTCTTGATAATTAATTATAAAACTCTATATTTTAACCCTTATCCCTTATCCCTAATTTTATGCCCTTTAAATCCTAAGAGTTTTTTCTCAAAATTTATCTCATTATTATATACCATAAAAAATCCCTTGATTATTTTCCATGTCATTATATTAAATATAAAGCAATATTTATAATAGTCTAATTACTATTAATCTTAGCTAATTAACCCTAATTATGTTTAAGTATTCTAATTATATTTCAATATTATCATGCGTTTAACCTCACCTATATCCTAATTAAAACCCCAATTAAATACTTAATTATATATTTTTAGTATTTTTTATTATGTTAATAACTAATTAATTATTAAATTATTAAAATCAATTAATTTTAATGATTTACTTAATTAGTTAATGATTATTCTAAATAATAATAGGAAATATTTTAATAAACAAATAAAACCTAGAGGGTGTAATTGAATTAGGATAGATATGAATTTGATATTCAAAGTGAATAAATCCAAAATCTACAATGAATCCTAATTTTTACTAATAAATGATAATATAAAATAATAAGAAAAAAAAAAAGGAAAAATGAATCCATATTGACTTTTCCACCTTGCTTCAGACGATCCCCTCTTAGACAAAACACAAAGCCACAGTTTTCTTCTTTCGTGACCTTCAAAATTTTACTAATGATATTGTTGTAGATGCATTGAAGATCTTAAGGATAATCCCGAATATAAGGACACCTTGTTCAAGAGGGTTCCTTATAGATTGGGATAATGATCGACATGGGAAATCCAAATGGGTTTAAGGATAGTGACATACATAGGGAAACCTTATCAAGAAAGGTTTCGTACAGATAAGGATTATGATAGGTACGAGAACCTATATATGGGTTAACAATAGGTAAGGTAATATACAAGCATGACCTAGCTAAGGTGGTCTTCTTATGATAGGCCAGTTCTAAGTTTAGACTATCCAATCCCCACACTTGTAGGATATAAAGTTTTTTTAGGTCGATAGTCCTAAAGTCAAGGCTTATAACCTTGTTTTACCATGAGAAGGAGCAATCCTTCCTACGATAATCCTTCGAGATAAGTCTCGTGCAGGCGGGACCCTAGCAAAGACCCTTGCGGGTTGATAAGATAAGGTCACCATGAGTTGCAAGGGGTTATAAAGGTCCCAAGATTAAAGAACCACATTCAAACCATCAACATGCTAAGAGGTATACCCTACCATGAATACAACTTTTGGGATCTATCCTGAGTGTAGCTTCCATGCATCGCTGAGATGCGACATCTCACAGAAAACATTTCATTTCTACTTCCTAACTTAGGATTATTCTCAAGCCTTGATTTTAGCTTCACACATGAATATCCCAACCAATATGATATTACAATATAACAATATAAATAAATAATGGGAAATATTAAAATAAAACAAATAAAAAGAAACCATAAAACAAGTAAATAAAAGTAAGCAAACCAAAAGTCACACAAAATCCTAAAGTTAAAGGTTAGGATGGACTCCTTTAGGGAAGTATAGGAACTTCCCGATAGAGTTGTCAATTGTTGCGACCGAAAAAATGAAAGAGTCGCCATCATCCTTTGTCATCCTTAAGGAATAAGAAAACAGTGATAAAAATCTTAAGGGTGAGACGCTAAGGTTCAGGAGTTGGTTAATTGAGTGGAAGGTGTTAAGCACCCCTTACCTCCATTGTACTCAATGGGATCCTCCTCTAAATCTAGGGTTAGTATGTTCTTAAGATGTGTTTCATTATTATTACCAAGTATTTATTACTTATATATTAACAAAAATTATTTTAATATTTACAAAAGAAGGAACCCTAAAAATGTTTTGATTATTGTACTCATTAGATTTTATAACTCTATGCCTACGTACCCTCATGTTAGATGAAAGATCAGAGCACCGTAGTTCTTCTTGAAAATGTTGGTTGGTTGGTTTTTTTTATCCCTTGAAAAACCCTCACGCAGCAGGGGTCGAGAAGTATTTGATTTTGTAAAAAATGCCTCGATGCACAAGGGCAGAGGAGTTACAGTTTAGGTGAGTGAAGTTGATTTTATCCAATTTATTTAGTTGCAAAAATATCCCATTAATTTGATTATAGAAAATAAGTTGATAATAATAACATACTAAATTATTTTAAAATATAATTATATAATCACATGTTTTATCCCTTAATCTCTTATCTTGATTTTATATCCTTTAAAATTCTAGAAGCTTATCCCCAAAATTTATCCCATATTATCCCTATAATTAGTTACCCTTTGATTATCCCTAATGTTTATCCCTAATTATCCCATAATTATCTCTTGATAATTATAAAACTCTATATTTTATCCCTTATCCCTAATTTTATACCCTTTAAATTCTTAGAGTTTTATCCCAAAATTTATCTCATTATATAGCAATCCCTTGATTATCCCTAACATCCCTTAATATTATCTCTAGGCTAAATTTTAATGATTTATCCCTTAATTGTTTGCAAAAAAAATATAGTGTTTAATTTATTTAAGAAAATAAATTAATGAATATAATTAAACCCTTATCTTCGATTTCATTCCTGATTCTTATCCCTTGGAACCCCTAATAGTTCATCCTATATTTCCTATTGTTCCATCATTACCGGTTTTAAAGATTAGTTGACTCTAATTCCTTAGCAGAAAACCCTTTGGTATTTTCCCTATGCCCAGTATAGGAACAATACCAAGCGATATATTTTATCTAAAACATTACGGTTACTATAGGGTATCCCCATTCCTAGGCAATATCTACTATATTATTATCGTATAAACGTGTTAACAATGGTTTTTCCAAACCTAAGGTTAACCGTAAATTAGATCCTTATTTGTCAAATAAGAAAAGCCATAAGAAAATTATACAATAACAACGATGAATAGAAAGCAGTGAAATCCATTATTCAAAGTAAACAAGGTTATTACAGAGTCAATTCAGGGACGCCCCCTAGCATTGGAGGGTTTAGCTACTCATAATAATAAAGATAAAATCAACAATAAGACTAAACATTACAAGATAATTGATTTCCTTGATCTTCAATCGCTTCCGCTCATGAGGACCTTCAGTTTCCCAAATCCTTGATCGCTCCAATCTTTCTCGTGAAATTATTTTCTGTCCAAAAGTCCTCTTGTTCTCAATTCACGATGCATCTAATATACCAAAATTCCAATTACAATGCGAGATGCCTAAACTGCCCTCCGAGATAGCACAACAAAACTTAATAAAACTAATGTTGCCAGTTCAAACGAAAATATGGAAAAATATGCTCCGAATATGACTTCGACTCCAACATGAAAGTCGTAGCTCTCTCTTAGCTTTCCGACGATTTTTAGAACGCCTTAAACGGATTCCCGAAACTCCAGTTATCATCGTTTCCGTGCAGACTGTTAAAAAATTTTACTTTCAGTAGCCCTGACACGGGCAGTGTCACACGACACGGGCACCCGTGTCAGGCTGCTGGTTTTACATCAAAACTCTTCCGAAACATTGCCATTTTCCCCGGTTTTCGCCCTGCTTCTCCTTTATTGTTAACCTGAACCTAGAAACAATGAAAACACCAAACCAACGCGTAAAATGCAATAAAAACACATAAAATGCGACAAGATAAAACAAATGATTGACAGAAACAAATGGTAAAATAACGTGTAAAAACCACCGATCAAACTCCCCCAAACATAAACCATTGCTTGACCTCAAGCAAAAAGTTTGGATAAATAATTTTCAAGTCAAACAGCACATCAAGTGAAGGACTTCAGGATGCAAGGCGTGTCGATACTCATACATGAGTCTTTGTTATGATCGGCGCAAACTAGCTTTCCCGGTACTCATCCGTTAACGAAGGTATTACATGAACATACACCGTAGTAAACTTACGGACCTAAGTCCCCCTTTCGGCCACCTCTCCAACTATGCTTTGGGCTTAAGTCTTTTCTTCGATTTTCTACCCCTTTCATTCGGATAATCAGATTAAGGCATGTACACTTTTGCTCGAGACTTTTTCTGTGTCACCTTTATTATTTTTTCCCGCTCACCGGTGTTTATTAGTCCACTTTGGGACGACTATAGAGATTCAACCGCCGTTAGGCTAAATAACCGGGTGAGGGTTACCCAACTTAGAAGGACAGGTTGTCTTTACCGTCATTATTCAACTCCCTTTTTTTTTGGTGCCACAAGTCATTCTCAAAATCAATATATACAACAAATTTTTTTTTCATGTCGGACTATCACAATGAACTAATCGGGGTATACTTTTCAAATCCAAGTACTATGACACAAATCTACACATTGGACTCGTTTCCTTACTCCGGGGAACTTAGGGTGTTCAAGTTATACCTCAATTTCCAAACTTTCCCAAGTTCCTTTGTTAAAACACCTCTTCCCTTAAACTCTAAATACTTTCTTGACTACCTTACACACATACCAATCACAAGAAAAATTTTACGGTCCTCGTAGGGGCGAATTCGACGTGATTTTTACCGAACTTTAAATAAAAAGGCATTTAAATTGAAAATTCAAAACGGTAAAACCTCCCCCAAACTTGAACTAAACATTGTCTCAATGTTTAAGAACAAGAGGAAAGAGATGTACTCATAGAGATCCTCACAGAGGGGTTGACAGGTAATGCAACACCTCTTTGTTACTTACACATTTTCCCTTGCAAACTCTCGTTTATTCCTGCAAAAATAAAATATGAACAAAAAGAAAAGCATCAATTATTAAAATCTGTGGGTTGCCTCCCACGCAACGCTTCGTTTAACGTCGCATGGCTCGATGACTCACTTTCTGTTAAGGTGGCATATATGAAACAAAGAACACATCATCTTTTTTCTTTCTTTTGTTTGAAAGCAATCCCATGAATTTGAGGTATTGATGATGTTGCTTCCAAATCGTTTTCAAATGTGCTTTAGTGAACAAGGCATACATAAAATCCAATACTTTGTCAATTTCTTGTCTTTCATCTGCCTTGTTAAAAAATTTTTTAGGGATACTAATTTCTTGAAGACTTTCTTGTTGGATGCCTACATCTACACAATTTGTTATATCTGTATTTTCATCCAGCACTAGATCCTCTTCAAGTTGGCTTCTTTCTTCATCCCTATATTCCCTGTTCACCTCTGATTCTTCTATTTCTAATGTATCTTCTTCGTCTGACGTCATGAATTGCTCTTCTTCGTTCACACATTCTTCTCTCAACCTAAACTCTCTCCAAATAAACTTATCTGGATAACAGTTAGCTTCCTTACATTCATTCATAAGGATTCTTACCTTCCTCCTATATGCGTTAAAGATTTCAGTCGCATCTTCCAAACTGATTCCCGAATTAGGCGATCAACATGCAGGAGATACAGGTGGCAATACATAAAAAACATTCATAACTACAAAACTGAGACACTTTATAAGTAGCACGGTATAAAAGAATTCAAGAAGTAATAATAATCTGCAAATTTTTTTTAATTTTTTTTTATAATAAAATAAAATAAAAATACAAAAAAAAAAACAAAATTTTAACTAAAATAAAACTCTAAAAATCTATGATCTTAGGCAATCCCCGACAACGGCGCCAAAAACTTGATCGGTGAAATAACAAGTGTATTATTTTTACCGATGTAGTAATAAGGGGAAATTCCCCGAATGTCGATCTCAAGGACTGCTTGACGATATATAATTCTGGTTTTATGTTAGTTAAACAAAAGCCTTGGGGTTTCAAAGGTTTTAATTTGTAAAAATAAAATACAAAAGGTAAAAAGAGTAAAATAAAGGTTTTCAACAGTTATGCGAAGCAATGCTAGAGTAGGGTGTATGAAAAGCCTTGTAATAACCTTAATCCTTAGTTTTCAGAAATCACTGCTCAATTCCATCGTTACCGGTTTTAAAGATTAGTTGACTCCAATTCCTTAGCAGAAAACCCTTTGGTATTCTCCCTATGCCCCAATTCCTTGGCGGTATAGGAACAATATCAAGCGATATATTTTATCTAAAGCATTACGGTTACTATAGGGTATCCCCATTCCTAGGCAATATCTACTATAGTATTATCGTATAAACGCGTTAATAATGGTTTTTCCAAACCTAAGGTTAACCGTAAATTAGATCCTTATTTGTCAAATAACAAAAGCCATAAGAAACCTATACAATAACAACGATGATTAGAAAGCAGTGAAATCCATTATTCATAGTAAACAAGGTTATTACAGAGTCAATTCAGGGACACCCCCTAGCATTGGAGGGTTTATCTACTCATAATAATAAATATAAAATCAACAATAAGACTAAACATTACAAGATAATTGGTTGCCTTGATCTTCAATCTCTTCCGTTCATGAGGACCTTCAGTTTCCCAAATCCTTGATCGCTCCAATCTTTCTCGTGAAATTATTTTCTGTCTAAAAGTCCTCTTGTTCTCAATTCACGATGCATATAATATACCAAAATTCCAATTACAATGCGAGATGCCTAAACTGCCCTCTGAGATAGCACAACAAAACTTAATAAAACCAATGCTGCAGGTTCAAACGAAAATCTGGAAAAATATGCTCCGAATATGACTTCAACTCCAACATGAAAGTCGTACCTCTCTCTCTTAGCTTTCCGGCAATTTTTAGAACGCCTCAAACGGATTCCCAGAACTCCAGTTATGATCATTTCCGTGCAGACTACTAAATTTTTTTACTTTCAGTAGCCCTGACACGGGCAGTGTCACACGACACGGGCACCCGTGTCAGGCTGCTGGTTTTACATCAAAACTCTTCCAAAACCTTGCCATTTTCCCCGGTTTTCGCCCTGCTTCTCCTTTATTGTTTACCTGAACCTAGAAACAATGAAAACACCAAAGCAACGAGTAAAATGCAATAAAAACACATAAAATGCGACAAGATAAAACAAATGATTGACAGAAACAAATGGTAAAATAACGTGTAAAAACCACCGATCAAACTCCCCCAAACTTAAACCATTGCTTGACCTCAAGCAAAAAGCTTGGATAAATAATTTTCAAGTCAAACAGCACATCAAGTGTGTTGCACCCTAAAACTTGCTCAACTTATTTCACCTGATTTTATGTCTCATAGCTTTAGCATTTGCATATTAGGTCATGTACATAATTAATTCATCTGCATAGCATAGCATGGGCAAGCCCTCCAACAAGGGACCAAGTTCCATTCTTATCTCTATAAGCCTATCAAGAGGTTCTTATTCAAATTCAAGCCTATCCAAGTCATCAGAAAGAAATTGAAGCCTGAGAAGTTAATGGACCAAGCAGTGGGTTTCTCTCCTATCTTGAGGATATGTGAGGATCATCAGAGAAGTTGTGAGCTATGAATTGACATCATGGAAGACCTAGAGGGTCATTTTGAAAGTGATACAAGTCATTGGTGTGATTGCAAGAGCTGCAGTTGAAGACAGTCAACTAGGGTTTCATCTGGGTCAACCCTGGGTCAACCCTAGGTCAAATGCTTGATTGAAGGGCATCAAGGCCTGTTTGAAAGATGTGGGATGCCTCATTTAACATGTGGATATGGATGTGGTGTTGTGCCAAGGAGAAATCAAAAGAAATCAAGAAGAAGAGAAGTTTCTGAATTAGGGTTTCTATGTAAAATCCCCTGATTTAGGGCAAACTTCCAAGCAAGATAATTCAAAATTCAAGTCTCAAATGGATCCTTGGCCAACATGAAACTTGTAGAGTATCTCAAGACCTTTAATTTGAGTGGTGGAAGGCATCCTGGCGAACCAAAAACAGAATGAAAGGTTCGGGAAAAAATTAGGGATAAAATTGAAAAAATGTACACCCGCGAAGTTGAAAACCTACACTGGGCGGCTTTGGCAAAAAGGGGTATCCCGGTGAACTGAAAACCCGTAAAGGGCGGTTCAAGCAAAAGTTAGGGATTTGAAAAGTAAATGACTGCGGTCCGAATTTGATACTGCGGTGCGCATTGGTGCGGGAGAATATACCTGAGGGGTCGATTATCAGATACAATCTCTTCGGAAGTGTGAATACCGGGGAAGCACTAGAGTCAGGCGAGTCATAGGAGGATCAGCTCATGATGTTCGTTTGCATCCCGTTGTCGACATGTGTGCAAATTTGATTTGTCATTGTATTTATGATTCTTGTGCATACTTGTATATTTGTCGTGTGTAGCTTCCTCTTTTCAGGAGTTACATCCCGTGTACAAAACTCTGCCCATTTAGGGGCCCAATCAATAAAACATGTTATTCAGTAATTGATGCTGGTTCTTTACTGTTTTGTACATGACAAACGCCAAGGTTTAATAAAGCTAGCAAGTGTATAACGTCGTTGGCCCTTGCAAATAATTGCTAAAACTTTGAATTAACTGAAAATAATGTCACGAACACTAACCTGAATAGATTTGGTTGCATAGACTTGTCTTGTCTCGTTTGTGGTGTTGCAGGTTTCTTGACCACACGAAGTGGACGATCAAAAGATTGCAGTACTGACTAGAAGCTCGTAACGGAAAGACTCGATCCCCACGCAGGTCACGCTTCTGAGAGGACAATGTTCCTTACCGAAGAAGGATCAAATTCCCCAGCTAGTCGTAGCTTATCCAAAGGGCATTCTCCAGCAGGGTCGTTTACTCTCAACAGAATTGATGATTCCGAGATCAAAGGCTGTATTCAGACAGTGTGGTGTCCCCAAAAGGATTCCCCCATCTCGAGAAGAGTGGTTTAGCCTCAGAAGATTAATATTTCCAACTTGTGAGTTGTACCCAGACAGTCTACTCTTCCCAGTAGGGTCGTTTACTCTCCCCCAGCGGAGACAGTTGATTTTCCCCAAGAGAGTCGTTTCGTCCTCAGCGAAGTTCTCTCTTTTCAGCAAGTGTTTTCTTTCCTCCCAGTGGAACTCAAAGGTTAAAACTCTTCCCAACAAAGTTGGTGGTGTGTCCTGGCATTTATTTTGTCGGAATACCGTGTGATACCCGTTCACTCTCCAGCAGAAGTCCAACCATGATTGGCGCATTCAGCTATTCCTCAGCGAAGTTGGCTTCATTCTTCCAACATTTATTTTGCTGGAATAATTCTGTGACGCCTGGTTATCCCCAGAGGAGTTGGCGTTGTCCTCAGCATTTATTTTGCTGAAGCGGTTTTCTGTATCCCAGCAGTTCGAGCTTGCATCTGCATTGGCATATAGTGTCATATTTGCATCTACCAAATAAAAACGCGTAGCATTTCCATGTCGAATGGAGCATTACGCCATTGTCAAACATATGCATTTTTAGACATAAGCCAGGTTGGTTAACCGATTGTTTCTAGTGTTGATTCCCTTGCAGGTGGAGGGAGCTCTTGCTCAAATTAATTACCAAACATTCAAGATCTCGGCGTGAGACGTGTAATGATAATGTCAAGTGTGACATTATTCCCCACAAAGTTGCTTGTTTAAGTTTCTCTTACCCCTCCAGCGGACTATTTCTTCAAGATTGTTGTTATAACAATAACAAAAGATTTCGTGAATCGATTTTTGGAGGTTGTCTGGCAGTGTGGATTCAGAAAAGCCCCAGGAGAGTCCTTCTCAGATTTGCTGCCATGTCAGCGCTGAAAAATTGGAAGACTAGGCTCATATTGTGTCATCCATATGATTGATGGAGCCAACTGCTGCAAAGATAGGCAGAAAACCTGTATTTGACAGAGTGTTACCCGTAGCAAAGGCGGAGTTATTTTCCTGTATTTGGCAGAGTATTTCCCGTAGCAGAGGCGGAGTTATTTTCCTGTATTTGGCAGAGTATTTCCCGTAGCAGAGGCGAAGTTATTTTCCTGTATTTGGCAGAGTATTTCCCGTAGCAGAGGCGGAGTTATTTTCCTGTATTTGGCAGAGTATTTCCCGTAGCAGAGGCGAAGTTATTTTCCTGTGTTTGACAGAGTATTACCCATAGCAAAGGCGGAGTTATTTTCCTGTATTTGGCAGAGTATTTCCCGTAGCAGAGGCGGAGTTATTTTCCTGTATTTGGCAGAGTATTTCCCATAGTAGAGGCGGAGTTATGTTCCTATGTTTGACAGAGTGTTACCCATAGCAAAGGCGGAGTTATTTTCCTGTATTTGACAGAGTATTTCCCGTAGCAGAGGCGGAGTTATTTTCCTGTATTTGGCAGAGTATTTCCCGTAGCAGAGGCGGAGTTATTTTCCTGTATTTGGCAGAGTATTTCCCGTAGCAGAGGCGGAGTTGTTTTCCTGTATTTGGCAGAGTATTTCCTGTAGCAGAGGCGGAGTTATTTTCCTGTATTTGGCAGAGTATTTCCCGTAGCAGAGGCGGAGTTATTTTCCTGTATTTGGCAGAGTATTTCCCGTAGCAGAGGCGGAGTTATTTTCCTGTGTTTGACAGAGTATTACCCGTAGCAAAGGCGGAGTTATTTTCCTGTATTTGGCAGAGTATTTCCCGTAGCAGAGGCGGAGTTATTTTCCTGTATTTGGCAGAGTATTTCCCGTAGCAGAGGCGGAGTTATTTTCCTATGTTTGACAGAGTGTTACCCGTAGCAAAGGCGGAGTTATTTTCCTGTATTTGGCAGAGTATTTCCCGTAGCAGAGGCGGAGTTATTTTCCTGTATTTGGCAGAGTATTTCCTGTAGCAGAGGCGGAGTTATTTTCCTGTATTTGGCAGAGTATTTCCCGTAGCAGAGGCGGAGTTATTTTCCTGTATTTGGCAGAGTATTTCCCGTAGCAGAGGCGGAGTTATTTTCCTGTATTTGGCAGAGTATTTCCCGTAGCAGAGGTGGAGTTATTTTCCTGTGTTTGATAGAGTATTACCCGTAGCAAAGGCGGAGTTATTTTCCTGTATTTGGCAGAGTATTTCCCGTAGTAGAGGCGGAGTTATTTTCCTGTATTTGGCAGAGTATTTCCCGTAGCAAAGGCGGAGTTATTTTCCCGTAGTGGTGACAAAATTTTCCCGCAGTGGTGGCGGAGTGATTTCTCGTAGTGATGGCAGAGTGATTTTCCTGTATCGTTTGCAGGGTCATGTTTGGTTGACAGAAGTACTTCTCCCAGTGAAGTCAATAAGTTCGTTCCAGTATTGACAAGATAATGCTGAAATCAGATTTGTAGATAATGTTCCCCAAACAGTTGTGCAGTTTATTTCTGCGGTTGGCAAATTTCCGGGTTCTTAGTATTCAACCGTCTCGTACCTCGAATGTTTGAAGGCTGTTCGCTCTTCACCCAGTCGGGTCCAAGTCTCTTGAATAGGGGCAGCTGTTGCACCCTAAAATTTGCTCAACTTATTTCACCTGATTTTATGTCTCATAGCTTTAGCATTTGCATATTAGGTCATGTACATAATTAATTCATCTGCATATCATAGCATGGGCAAGACCTCCAACAAGGGACCAAGTGCCATTCTTATCTCTATAAGCCTATCAAGAGGTTCTTATTCAAATTCAAGCCTATCCAAGTCATCAGAAAGAAATTGAAGCCTGAGAAGTTAGTGGACCAAGCAGTGGGTTTCTCTCCTATCTTGAGGATATGTGAGGATCATCAGAGAAGTTGTGAGCTATGAATTGACATCATGGAAGACCTAGAGGGTCATTTTGAAAGTGAGACAAGTCATTGGTGTGATTGCAAGAGCTGCAGTTGAAGACAGTCAACTAGGGTTTCATCTGGGTCAACCCTGGGTCAACCCTAGGTCAAATGCTTGATTGAAGGGCATCAAGGCCTGTTTGAAAGATGTGGGATGCCTCATTTGACATGTGGATATGGATGTGGTGTTGTTCCAAGGAGAAATCAAAAGAAATCAAGAAGAAGAGAAGTTTCTGAATTAGGGTTTCTATGTAAAATCCCCTGATTTAGGGCAAACTTCCAAGCAAGATAATTCAAAATTCAAGTCTCAAATGGATCCTTGGCCAACATGAAACTTGTAGAGTATCTCAAGACCTTTAATTTGAGTGGTGGAAGGCATCAAGGAGATTTATAGAACTCAAGTTATGGTTCTTGCAAGTTACAGGTCATCTGAGGACACTGAAATTTGTCTATGAAAGTTACTTGACTTCCAAGCAACTTTTACCCCTCAAGGAGCTTTCAAATGGATTTCTGGCAAACATGAAAGTTGTTCCTCATGATCTTAGATTTCTATAAAGGTATGGTATGCCTTCATCTGATTTGTGGAACTCTACTTATGACCTTGGCAAGCCAAGGGCATTTTGGTCATTTGGAAGTTATAGGTCATTTCAAGCATATGGCCATATCTCCTACTTCCAAGCTTCAAATGGAAAAACCTTCTACATAAAAGTTGCTTAGAATGATGTTATAAGGCTAGTAGGGTGGTCATGAGATGTTGGAAAGGCTCATATCAAAAGGTGATAAAAGTGGCCTAAAAATGAGGCATAAGTTAATTCAAGTGAAATGGAAAATCATAAAATCCAAGTTACAAATCCAAACCCATGTCATATGATAGGTCATTTTGACTCCAAAGGACATTTTAAGAACAATGGTTCAGCCACAATTTTGATTTGAGGCTTGAATCTTAGGGTTGCTTTGTAATTTGGTTGCTTGCATAATGGGGTACCAAACCAAAACAAAGAAAAGCTTAATAAACAAGGTGTTTAAGCATTGTATATTGTCCTAAATCTCATGTAAGGAGATATTCAAGTTAATTACTCAAGTTGCAAGGGTTTTTTTCATGATATATCATGTGGTGAGAAGTGAAATGCAAGTTATCATGTCATGAAACTTCAAGTTCCTACTAGATGGTTCTAGGAGGTTCTAGGCCTTTCTAAATCAGTCTATATATTGAATACAATCTGCATTGGTGAAAGGTTGGTGATTGTTGATGTTAATGGTGGTAGAGAATAGAGATTGAATCCATTTTTCTCCATTTGCAAATTATATTGAAACTTCATTTTTCTCTTCATTACTCTTCCATTTTTCTACACAAATCTTCACCACCAACATTGCTGAGTATGTTCATGCTAGAGTGAGGTTCCATTGATGAAGAATTGAGAGCTTTCCAATTGAAATTGCAAAGAAGCAAAAGGCATTGGATCTTGAGATACAAGCCATTTCCATCAAATCTCGTGCAAGCAGAGGATTGTTCATCACCTAAAGATTGTTCTTGAGGAGCTACAAGGCTTGATTTGGAGCTTTTCACCACCTACCATTGCAAGAAACAAGGTAAGCAAAATTGTTCCTACACTCTGATTTAGGCATGGCTAGGGCTAATTCTTATTGTAAAACCATTAGAGACAATTAGGTGGTTCATTTGGATGAGTTTAAGACCAGTTAGTGAAGTTTCTTCCATGGTGGTTAATTCTTGATGGAGTTAGAATGAGGGATTTAATGGATGATAATGCACGATAATTAGTTGGTTTTAATCAGCATAACATAAGGATCATTTCTATATAAAGATTGTTGAGTTTGGTGATGGTTGAAAACTGAAGAAAGTTTGAGTTCATGGAGTTACACCATTCGGGTTCTATGATAGAGAGAGTTTTAATGCAAGTCATTGCCACAGTTGTATTCTACGTGAAATTCTAGTCAAGTTTGGTTCTTATATCGTGGCGTTTGGTCAAGAGATGAAGGCGTATGATGAGCTGGAAGATTGGTGCATGGCATGTGTTTCATGGCTTTTTTCTGAAAACCCTAGATGCATGAGGTTGAAGATAACCTCGCTACCGTCAGATGCGCGCGTTGAAAGTTGACTTGGAAACAGATCGGGTGGCTGAGATTCGAACGCAAACTTGGAGGGAATTTTGGGCGTGAAACTCCGCGTTTCACTAACGTACCAGCTTGGGCTTTTAATGACCATTGCTAACGCCACCCCCTGTCCAAGCCCAATCACATTTTGAACTATAATTATATGCTATTTGCACCGCGTTTCTGTTTTTTTTCCTTGCATTTTAATTTGTTTTTCTGATTTGCACTGGGCCCAAGCGCTACGCTATGCGCACCCCCATATGTTGGGCCCATCATGATAACAACTGGATTTTATCTCTATCTGCACCCCCATGATAATTCTCATATTAAATTCACTCCAAATTTTATTTCACTTTAAAAATTCATAACAAAATGAAAAATGAATATTTTTTAATGAGACTTTTTTTCCCATTTTCCATTTTCTGTCTAGAAAAATGTAAAACTATAAAATGGTCATTTTACTTCATTTTTATATTTGTTTGCCTATTTTTACATTTAATTGCTTTGTTTAATTCTTTTAGTTGATGCTAC
The DNA here is from genome assembly GCA_963859935.3 of Lathyrus sativus. NCBI lineage: Eukaryota > Viridiplantae > Streptophyta > Magnoliopsida > Fabales > Fabaceae > Lathyrus > Lathyrus sativus. The sequence continues at coordinate 149,098,916 of OZ012740.1, read as the reverse complement.
CAATTGTTGAATTTAGTTTAAGAGTTTCCTTTAGGATTTTTACCCCATTCTTTTAGTACAACTAGATATGGATATTAGGTGTCCCTGGTTTTTATACCACATTTTCTAGGACTTCATTTTAGGTAGTTTAGTTAGAAACTATTAGGCTAGTTAATTAGGGCTTTGAACATAACATAGGTGTATTGAAACAATTTTCTTTTGGGTTTTTAGACTGAATTAGAACCTGGGACTATAGGGGTATTGAGGGTAAGCATGATAGATCCCTTAGAAAATGTTAGAATTCCCCCTATTATATTAATACTCTTAGTATGTTTTTATAATTGATTGATTGTATGGTGTGCCCTTTCTAGGGTTATTGTTTGATTGTGTGGGGTACTGGGCTTGCTTGGGGTTTGGGTTTGAGCTGAAGACTTTGCTGATGAAGCCCATTGAAGACAAAAGGAGTAAAGATCAATTTCAAGAGTTGATGAAGATTGCAGCCTGCTTGTAGCTCTTGAAGGTTATAGGAACTAGGAGCTAGGTAGAGCTCTAGAATAGAAACTTGATTCACAAACATGGAAGGTCTTGTTTGCCTCCATTCTTTCTCTATGATTCAAAGTCTCTTTTAAATCCTCACCTCCTTCCTTTGGAAGGATTAGTGAATATATTTAAAAGATAGAACTTTTGAGAGAAAACTGTCTGTATCATGTTAACCGTCAGTAGGCCACCCTTGGTAGGCAACTGACTGCTTAACATCCAATTCATCTTGTTAACTGCTACTCATCTTGGAGAGTGGGACTTGAAGAAAAGCCCTGAAAGATTGAAGATAGAGACCTTGCTTGAAGGCTGTGAAGATGAAGATTGATGCTTGCTTGAAACTTGTAGATGTTTGAAGATGACTTGGAGATAGATATTGATGGAGCCTGCTGTGCAGAGTTGCTGTTTGCTGTTTAGAGTTTTTGATGTATTGTTTGAGTTTCCCTGACTGTATTGTTTGCCATTTAATCTGTTAGGTTGGAATTGAATTTTGTTCACTTTTGCCTGTTGTTTTCTCGGTTCGAGGTTGAGTGGGACTCCCTTGCCTCGCTTGTACTGCTGCATTCATGCATTTTACTGTTTTATTGTATTTGTTGTTTCTGTTTCCGTTATTCCCTTAGGATCTCTGTTTCTCTCTGCGCAAGAGAGGAACATGATAGACATTAGGTCTTAACCCATGCATGATAACATTAGGTTAGTTTGATTCCCTTTTCAACCGTAGGTTAGAATTCTGTCTCTTCTTTCTCAAAACAAACAGAAAAACACAATAAGATTTCAAATCCAATAAAAGACACTTCTTCCGTAAAAGAATGTGAACTCATCAAAACGTCATTTTTGTCCGCTTGGACTGGTAATCAGAAAAACCCTTTTTCAGAAGGAGATAAAAACAACTAAGACAGACTTGTGTCGTACGTGGCCCGAACTACGTTTTCTCTAATCTTTCATGCTGTATGAAAGTACGTAGGCATAGGATGCGATATCCTAGCGAGCAACCTTCCCCTCCTTTCCCGTAGGTAGGCGAACTACGTTGACTCTGATTTCTCGTTCCAGACGGGAATACGTAGGCATAAAGTGCGATACTTTGCCGAGTCATTTTTTTAACCCCAGACCTGTAGAGTAGATAGAATAACAATCCGTACTAAAAAACAAGCGTGGATCCCGTCGAGTACGACGGACGTGAGGGGTGCTAATACCTTCCCCTTGCGTAACCGACTCCCAAATCCAGGATTTGGTTGCGATGACCATTCCTTTCCCGTTTTGCGTTAGGTTTACTCTGAGCGTTTCCTTTCCCTCCTTTGGGATAAATAATGCACGGTGGCGACTCTTCTGTTCAGCCGGCGCCGATTTTCGCAGTAGCGACAAAGTGAAGGACTTCAGGATGCAAGGCGTGTCGATACTCATACGTGAGTCTTTGTTATGATCGGCACAAACTAGCTTTCCCGGTACTCATCCGTTAACGAAGGTATTACATGAACATACACTGTAGTAAACTTACAGACCTAAGTCCCTCTTTCGGCCACCTCTCCAGCTATACTTTGGGCTTAAGTCTTTTCTTCTATTTTCTACCCCTTTCATTCGGATAATCAGATTAAGGCATGTACACTTTTGCTCGAGACTTTTTCTGTGTCACCTTTATTATTTTTTTCCCGCTCACCGGCGTTTATTACTCCACTTTGGGACGACTATAGAGATTCCACTACCGTTAGGCTAAATAACCGGATGAGGGTTACCCAACTTAGAAGGATAGGTTGTCTTTACCGTCATTATTCAACTCCCTTTTTTTTTGGTGCCACAAGTCATTCTCAAAATCAATATATACAATAAATTTTTTTTTCATGTCGGACTATCACAATGAACTAATCGGGGTATACTTTTCAAATCCAAGTACTATGGCACAAATCTACACGTTGGACTCGTTTCCTTACTCCGGGGAACTTAGGGTGTTCAAGTTATACCTCAATTTCCAAACTTTCCCAAGTTCCTTTGTTCAAACACCTCTTCCCTTGAACTCTAAATACTTTCTTGACTACCTTACACACATACCAATCACAAGAAAAATTTTACGGTCCTCGTAGGGGCGAATTTGACGTGATTTTTACCGAACTTAAAATAAAAAGGCATTTAAATTGAAAATTCAAAACGGTAAAACCTCCCCCAAACTTGAACTAAACATTGTCTCAATGTTTAAGAACAAGAGGAAAGAGATGTACTCATAGAGATCCTCCCAGAGGGGTCGACAGGTAATGCAACACCTCTTTGTTGCTTACACATTTTCCCTTGCAAACTCTCGTTTATTCCTGCAAAAATAAAATATGAACAAAAAGAAAAGCATCAATTATTAAAATCTATGGGTTGCCTCCCACGCAACGCTTCGTTTAACATCGCATGGCTCGACGACTCACTTTCTGTTAAGGTGGCATATATGAAACAAAGAACACATCATCTTTTTTCTTTCTTTTGTTTGAAAGCAATCCCATGAATTTGAGGTATTGATGATGTTGCTTCCAAATTGTTTTCAAATGTGCTTTAGTGAACAAGGCATACATGAAATCCAATACTTTTTCAATTTCTTTCATCTGCCTTGTTAAAAAATTTTTTAGGGATGCCTACATCTACACAATTTGTTGGATGCCTACATCTACACAATTTGTTATATCTGTATTTTCATCCAGCACTAGATCCTCTTCAAGTTGGCTTCTTTCTTCATCCCTATATTCCCTGTTCACCTCTAATTCTTCTATTTCTAATGTATCTTCTTCGTCTGACGTCATGAATTGCTCTTCTTCGTTCACACATTCTTCTCTCAACCTGAACTCTCTCCAAATAAACTTATCTGGATAACAGTTAGCTTCCTTACATTCATTCATAAGGATTCTTACCTCCCTCCTATGTGCGTTAAAGATTTCAGTCGCATCTTCCAAACTGATTCCCGAATTAGGCGATCAACATGCAGGAGATACAGGTGGCAATACATAAAAAACATTCATAACTACAAAACTGAGACACTTTATAAGTAGCACGGTATAAAAGAATTCAAGAAGTAATAATAATCTGCAAATTTTTTTTAATTTTTTTTATAATAAAATAAAATAAAAATACAAAAAAAAAATTAACTAAAATAAAACTCTAAAAATCAATGATCTTAGGCAGTCCCCGGCAACGGCGCCAAAAACTTGATCTGTGAAATAGCAAGTGTATTATTTTTACCGATGTAGTAATAAGGGGAAATTCTCCGAATGTCGATCTCAAGGACTGCTTGACGATATATAATTCTGGTTTTATGTTAGTTAAACAAAAGCCTTGGGGTTTCAAAGGTTTTAATTTGTAAAAATAAAATACAAAAGGCAAAAAGAGTAAAATAAAGGTTTTAAACAGTTATGCGAAGTAAAGCTAGGGTAGGGTGTATGAAAAGCCTTGTAATAACCTTAATCCTTAGTTTTCAGAAATCACTGCTCAATTCCATCGTTACCGGTTTTAAAGATTAGTTGACTCTAATTCCTTATCTGAAAACCCTTTGGTATTCTCCCTATGCCCCAATTCCTTGGCGGTATAGGAACAATACCAAGCGATATATTTTATCTAAAGCATTACGGTTAATATAGGGTATCCCCATTCCTAGACAATATCTACTATAGTATTATCGTATAAACGCGTTAATAATGGTTTTTCCAAACCTAAGGTTAACCGTAAATTAGATCCTTATTTGTCAAATAAGAAAAGCCATAAGAAAACTATACAATAACAACGATGATTAGAAAGCAGTGAAATCCATTATTCAAAGTAAACAAGGTTATTACAGAGTCAATTCAGGGACACCCCCTAGCATTGGAGGGTTTATCTACTCATAATAATAAAGATAAAATTAACAATAATACTAAACATTACAAGATAATTGGTTGCCTTGATCTTCAATCTCTTCCGCTCATGAGGACCTTCAGTTTCCCAAATCCTTGATCGCTCCAATCTTTCTCGTGAAATTATTTTCTGTCCAAAAGTCCTCTTGTTCTCAATTCGCGATGCATCTAATATACCAAAATTCCAATTACAATGCGAGATGCCTAAACTGCCCTCCGAGATAGCACAACAAAACTTAATAAAACTAATGCTGCAGGTTCAAACAAAAATCTAGAAAAATATGCTCCGAATATGACTTCAACACCAACATGAAAGTCGTAGCTCTCTCTCTTAGCTTTCCGGCGATTTTTAGAACACCTCAAACGGATTCCCGGAACTCCAGTTATGATCATTTCCGTGCAGACTGCTAAAAATTTTCACTTTCAGTAGCCCTGACACGGGCAGTGTCACACGACATGGGTGTTAGAACACAGATTGGTTCTTAATAATATCTCTATGTTTTGATGATAACTATTAGGAAATTTTGTATTTAAGAATTATATACTCTAAAATTTGCTTGAGAGTTTTTACTGCAGATAATAAAGAAATTAACACTCCAGAAGCAAATCAGAATTGAATACAAGAAACTAGCTAGAATATGTAGCGCCAGACGCATACATTAGAAGATTCTGATTGCTGCTAATAGAAGATCCTGAGCATAGCCTCCAGAAGGATCTGGGGCAAGAAGCTCCAGAAGATTCTGAAGCAGAAGCTCCAGAAGAATCTGAAGCAAGCAGAAGCATCTGAAGCAAGTCAGAAGCATCTGAAGCAAGTCAGAAGCATCTGAAGCAAAGAAGAATATTGTATGAAGAGTTTTTCAAAGCATAGTTTCTACAGAAGATTCTGAAAGTACTAAAGCTGCCAGTACTGAAGTTCTCATTCAAATATGCTCTGATATTTAACACGCTGAAAGCACACATGCTGCAGAAGACTCTGATACAGCAAAGTTCTGATCATCATTAGAAGACTCTGACCCAATCAGACTCTGATGAACTTGCTGAAAACTGAAGATGAAATATTCAAAGATTATATCTGTTGGAGTAAATCAAACGTCTCTTTCCTTATTTGTGCTAGACACAAGAACACAGGCAAAAAGGATTTTTCTGTGCTTTCTTCTTCTAGGAAAGGTCACTTGATGTGAAGACAAAAAGGCTCAGACCTTTTGGGGCACTCTTCTCAACGTGCAGCTCACCTTGGATCAGCTGCCTATAAAAGCAAGACTCCACCAAATTCTTCAGTTACACGTTTTGCTGAAAAAGAATTAAAACATTCAAGCTCTCATACTTTCATATTCATTCTTAGAATTAATTTCATTGTACTTAAACTTAAGAGAAATATCACTGTTGTGATAAAAGCTTTTTAGAAGCATTCTTACTCTTGTATTAGATTTACATTAATTGTAAAGGATTTCCTTAAGAGGATTCAGTTGGAATCAGTAGCTCTTGAGAAGACTAAGAACAGTTGTTCTTAGGTATTACTATTGTAATCAGTTTGATTAAATAGTATATTAAGTCCTTGTTTGAGAAAGGCAAATCACTCTAGGAAGGGTGGACTGGAGTAGTTGAGTTCAACGAACCAGGATAAAAATAATTGTGTTTTAATTCTAAGTTTTAATCTTTCATACTTATTCAACCCCCTTTCTAAGTATTATCTCACCTTTAGTTGGCATCAGAGCTCCGGTTCTGTGTGTGCTACCACTTAACAGTGACAGTAAAGATCCAGAGAGAAATACTTTGATATATATTTATTTGTTACAATGGCTGATAATACAATATCCAACATTAACAATAAATATGAAGAAAGGGGCAGAATCAGCACCAAACCCCCTATGTTTGATGGGGAGAAATTTGATTACTGGAAAGACAGAATTGAAAGTTTTTTCCTTGGATATGATGCTGATTTATGGGATCTAGTCATAGATGGATATGTTCATCCCACAGATGGGAATGGTAAGAAGATAGACAGAAAATCTATGACAGATGCTCAGAAGAAAGATTTTAGAAATCATCACAAGGCTAGAACAATATTATTGAATGCAATTTCTCATACTGAGTATGAAAAAATTACAAACAGGGAAACTGCTTTTGATATGTTTGAATCCTTAAAGATGACTCATGAGGTAAACTCTCAAGTCAAGGAAACAAAGGCTCTGGCTCTGATCCAGAAGTATGAGGCCTTCAAGATGGAAGACTCTGAATCTGTTGAAGCTATGTTCTCCAGATTTCAGATCCTCACAGCTGGGCTAAAGGTTCTGGACAAGGGATACTCCACATCAGATCATGTAAAGAAAATCATCAGAAGTCTACCTACCAGATGGAGACCAATGGTGACTGCCTTGAAGATGGCTAAAGATCTGAACAAGATCTCTTTAGAAGAACTCATCAGCTCACTAAGGAGCCATGAAATTGAGCTTGAGGAAGATGAACCTCAGAAGAAAGAAAAAGGTAAATCTGTTGCTTTAAAATCTAATAAATCTGCTAAAGCCTTGCAGGTTATTGAAGAAAGCTCTGAAGAATCTTCTTCTGAAGAAGAAGATGAATTATCCATGCTGTCCAGAAGGATCAACAGACTCTGGAAGCACAAGGGAAATAAGTTCAACAACTTCAGAAGATCTGATCATAGAAAGGAATCTTCTGGACACAGAAGATCTGGCAAGAAAGAAGTTGTATGCTATGAGTGCAAAGAACCTGGGCATTACAAGAATGATTGCCCCAAACTTCAAAAAGAAAAACCCAAGAAGAAGTTTAACAAAAAGAAGAAGGTTCTGATGGCAACATGGGATGACTCAGATGAATCTGAATCATCATCTGAATCAGAAGAAGAATGTGCTAATGTTGCACTGATGGCCAGCACAGAAGATCAGGAGGAAGGAACCTTAGGATATGAATCAGATTCTGAATCTGATGATGACGTTGAAGAGGTAATGGCTAAACTTACTAAAGAAGAACTTATAAAAGTTTTATCAGAAGTTCTTAAAATTTATAACAATATCAAACTCAAATACAAGAAGCTGAAAAGCAATCTTGAATCTGAGATTGATCTTCTGAAGACAGAACTTGTTGAGCAAAAAGAAATTAATCTGAAAATCAAAAATGACTTTGAAATAACTCAACAAGAATCTGAATCTGAGACTAAGTCATGTGAAAACATTTTAGAAAAATATGACTCTAGCTTTCAGAGATTCCTTACTAAGAGCATAGACAGAAGCAAGATGGCTTCTATGATCTATGGTGTTAGTGGGAACAACAGAAGAGGCATTGGATATGAATCTTCATCTGAAAGTAATCCAAAATCTGTTGACAAACTTTTCATCAAGAAGACACCTCTGTATTCTCAATTTAAATTTGGTCACTTAAATGACATTAAACACACAAGCTCTGATAAGAATACTTATGTGTTTAAACCCAAGGCAAGTCAGAATAAACATTATGTTGAAAAACAGAAGTTTAGACAAACCTACAAACCAACTAACCCCAAAGGACCCAAGAAGATCTGGGTACCTAAAAATAAAATAATTCATGTTGCAGATGTTCTTAGCAGCAAGGTCAGGACGCCAATCATGGTACCTGGACTCTGGATGCTCATGACACATGACAGGAGAAAAGTCTATGTTCCAAAGCCTGGAACTTAGATATGGAGGTGACGTGAAGTTTGGAAGGAACCAGAAGGGCAAGATCATTGGATCTGGCACTATTGGAAATGGTAAACTCCCCTCTATTACTAATGTTTTACTTGTTGAAGGGTTAAAGCATAACTTATTGTCCATAAGTCAATTAAGTGACAATGGTTATGATATTACCTTTAATAAAAAATGTTGTAAAGCTATTAGTCAAAAGGATGGCTCTATCCTATTTAGTGGTAAGAGGAAAAACAACATTTATAAAATAAATCTTTCAGAACTTAAAGTTCAAAATGTTAAATGCCTATTGTCTGTTAATGAAGAGCAATGGGTCTGGCACAGAAGATTGGGCCATATTAATTTGAGACGTATATCTCAGATTAATAAACTTAATCTTGTCATAGGACTCCCTAATCTGAAGTTCACTTCAGATGCTCTTTGTGAAGCATGCCAAAAAGGGAAGTTTTCAAAATCTTCATTTAAATCAAAAAATGTTGTTTCTACTTCCAAACCACTAGAATTACTTCATATTGATCTGTTTGGACCAGTGAAAACTGCATCCATCAGAGGCAAGAAGTATGGATTAGTCATTGTTGATGACTATAGTAGATGGACATGGGTAAAGTTCTTAAAACACAAGGATGAGTCACATTCTATGTTCTTTGACTTCTGCAAGCAAGTCCAGAATGAAAAGGATTTCAAAATTATAAAAGTCAGAAGTGATCATGGTGGTGAATTTGAAAATAAATATTTTGAAAAATATTTTTCTGAAAATGGCATTGCTCATGATTTTTCCTGTCCTAGAACTCCACAACAGAATGGAGTTGTAGAGAGGAAAAACAGAACTCTGCAAGAAATGGCCAGAACCATGATCAATGAGACAAATCTGGCAAAACACTTTTGGGCAGAAGCAATCAACACAGCTTATTACATTCAGAACAGAGTGTCTGTAAGACCTCTTCTGAAGAAGACTCCATATGAACTGTGGAAGAACAAAAAGCCCAACATTTCATATTTTCATCCTTTTGGATGTATTTGCTATATGTTAAACACTAAGGAAAATCTGAACAAGTTTGATTCCAAAGCACAGAAGTGTTTCATGCTTGGATATTCTGAACGCTCTAAAGGCTACAGAGTATACAACACTGAGACACAGATTGTGGAAGAATCCATTCATGTCAGATTTGATGATAAGCTTGGCTCTGAAAAGCCAAAGCAGTCTGAAAACTCTGCAGATAGAGAAGTAGTCTTCATTGACTCTGAAGTCCCAGAAGCAGACAAAATTCAAGTGAAGGAACCAGAAGCAACGCCAGATGCTATTCCTTTAACTTCTCAGATGAATAATCTAAACATTTCTGAAGAATCAACTATTAGAGGATCATCATCCAGAATTAAAGCTTCTCATCCAGAGGATGTCATTATTGGAAAGAAGGATGATCCCATCAGAACAAGATCCTTTTTAAGATCATCTGAAGCATTACTATTTGGACTGGTGTCAGAAATTGAACCATCTTCTATAGATGAAGCTCTGCAAGACAATGATTGGATTATTGCTATGCAAGAAGAGCTAAATCAATTTAACAGAAATGATGTATGGGATCTAGTTCAAAGACCACAAGGATTCAATATAATTGGTACAAAATGGGTCTTCAGAAATAAGCTAAATGAGAAAGGAGAAGTTGAAAGGAATAAGGCAAGGCTTGTAGCTCAAGGGTACAGTCAACAAGAAGGTATTGATTACACTAAGACATATGCTTCAGTGGCAAGGTTAGAATCTATACGCCTTCTTATTTCATTTGCTGCACAAAATAACATCACTCTGTATCAGATGGATGTTAAAAGTGCCTTTCTTAATGGTATTATAGAAGAAGAAGTTTATGTCCACCAACCTCCTGGTTTTGAAAATGAAAAATTTCCAGATCATGTTTTCAAACTAAAGAAATCTCTATATGGTTTAAAATAAGCTCCCAGAGCTTGGTATGAGAGATTGAGCAATTTTCTTCTAGAGAAAAATTTCATCAGAGGCAAAGTGGATACAACACTCTTTTGTAAATCAATTAAGAAAGATCTCCTAATTTGTCAAATTTATGTAGATGATATTATTTTTGGATCAACAAATATTATGCTTGGAAAGGAGTTTGCTACATGTATGCAGGCAGAATTTGAAATGAGCATGATGGGAGAACTCAGATTCTTTCTAGGAATCCAAGTTAATCAAACTCCAGAGTGCACTTACATACATCAGACCAAATATGTTAAAGAACTTCTGAAGAAATTTAATATGACTGATAGTAAGCTGGCAAAGACTCCCATGCATCCAACTAGCTCACTTGGCAAGGAAGAGGTAAGTAAGAAAGTAGACCAGAAGCTCTACAGAGGTATGATTGGTTCTCTTCTTTATCTTACTGCTTCTAGACCTGACATATTGTTCAGTGTTTGCCTGTGTGCTAGATTCCAATCAGATCCTAGAGAATCACACTTGACAGCTGTCAAGAGGATTCTAAGGTATCTGAAAGGTACCTCTAATGTGGGTTTGTGTTACAGAAAATCTGATGATTTCAAATTAGTTGGATTCTGTGATGCTGACTACGCTGGAGACAGAGTGGAAAGGAAAAGTACTTCTGGAAGTTGTCAATTTCTTGGAAGAAATCTAATCTCCTGGTACAGCAAGAAGCAACACATAATTGCACTTTCAACCACAGAGGCAGAATACATTGCTGCTGCTGGATGTAGCACGCAGATGCTCTGGATGAAAAGTCAGCTAGAAGATTATCAAATTTTTGAAAGTAACATTTCTATCTTTTGTGATAATACTTCTGCTATATGTTTGTCCAAGAATCCCATTTTACACTCTAAGGCAAAACATATAGAAATTAAGCATCATTTCATCAGAGACTATGTTCAGAAGGGAATAATAAATTTAGCCTTTGTTGATACAGATCATCAATGGGCAGATATTTTTACAAAACCCCTTGTTGAAGATAGATTCAAATTTATTCTGAAAAATATTGGTATGGATTTTTGTCCAGAATGATATTTGTCAGAAGCAAATTTTTACAGATGCAAAAATGCCTAATGCTCTGAAGTATTTCTTTTGATTGCTTACTTATTCTGCTTAATATTTTTTTTTGTGAAACTCTGAAATAACAATCCTTAGAAGATCTGAACGTTGGCTAACGTTTCATTTCTCAAGAGAATTCAGAACACATGCAAGCAAACACGTGTCACACCAAATCTGCAAAGGTGGCGTGTACATTACTGAAGAGACGTTTGAGGTGAAGTTTGAATAGTGAAAATCTTGATTTTCCCCCCAAATTGTCAGAAGCAATAAATGTTTGAAATGATTATTATTCTTTTCATTTAATGCTTGTTAAAAGGTGCAATTTCTGACTGATGGTATGCCTAATTGTTTTAGTATAAATACTTGACTTCTCTTCACTTTCACACTTTTCACAATCTCAGAAATTTTTTATGCATTTTCATCTTCTCTTCTCTCTGCATAAAAACCCTAAGCGTGTGACAAAACATTCTTCAATGGCAACTTCATCATCAACAGCTGCTCAATTCCAATCTTCAATGGCTGCAGTTACTTCTGCAAACATGGGTGTTGCTCCTTATTCTCCTCCCAAAAGAACTCTTTTAACCCCTGTTGAAAAGTTGGAGGTTTTGTGTGAATCAATGGTAGAATTTGATTCACTTGCAGAAAATGGCTTTGAGTTTCGTTCTATCATTGGTGCTCAAGGATGGGTAAAGTACTTTGATAGACTCTTTGGACCAGTTTATCCCCTCCTTGTGAAAGAATTCTGGATCCATGCTTCAGTTTACCCCAAGTTCATCCTATCTTCTGTACTGGGAAAAGAAATCATTATAACAGAAGATCTGATCAGAAAGTTAATTGGATATGAAGAAACAGATGGTGTTTCCCACTTGCCAGCTGGGCGTGTGGATATGGATGAGGTGTATGAAGAAGTGATGACTGCTGGTCAAGCTTCTAACAAGTTCAAGGATCTGAAGCCTGATTACAAGATCTGGGCTAAGATCTTCATGGGATGCATCCATCATAGGAAGTCAACAAACTCTCCAGACTATGTCAATAATGAACAACTCTATTTCATGTATTGCCTCAGTCAGAGCACCAAGGTAGATCTTCCATATATTCTTTTTATGCATCTGTGGAACCATATAAATGCATCTAGAGAGTATGTGAAGGAAAAAGGACAGAAGATCAGAACCTGGATCCCTTTTGGAAGATTGATCTCAGATCTTCTAACTGAGAATGGATTGGTCACTGCTCTGTACGCCGCTGGAGTTACAGAGGAATTGGAATTCATAATGGGAAAGCCTCTGAATGCCAAAAGTCTTCAGAGACTCAAAATAGTTGATGAACTCACAACAGCTCCCAAGAAGCTGAATGTTTTTGAACTGAGTAAGAAGAGGATTCCTGTAGATGACTTTCCACTGTTCTTTGCTGAAGAGCCCAGACACATTGTTGTTATGTACATTGATGAATGTAAGAAGGAAGGAAAGCCTGTTCCTGCAAACGTAATACAGCTAGCAAGACAACCACTTCTTGATGCAGAAGAAGAAGAAGAAGAACAACAACTACAGAGAAAGAGGACTCAGCCAGAAGCAGAAGCTGCACCTGCTCAGAAGAAGGTCAAGATTGCTGAGAAGCCACAGAAGCTCTTGAAGAGAAAAGAATCTGGAGACACTTCTTCTGTACCAGCCAAGAGGATCAAGATAAAAGGTACTAAATCTTCTGTATCTTCTGCAAATACAATTGCTTTAAATGATTCTAATATTAAGTCTGTTCCAAAACCACCCTCTACACAAACTACTTCTGTTACTGCTCCAAGTTCAAAATCACCATAAAAACAAGCACCTGTTCCAACACCAACAACAACAAAAACAATTCCAACACCAAAAGTCTCTGTACCACAATCATCTCAACAAAAAATCCAAATCAAACAGTTTGTTCCACAAAAACAATCTTCACAGAAACAATCATCAGAACAACAACCTACAGAACAACAACCACAACCTTCTGTACAACAAAAATCCTCTAAACAATCTAAACAAAAGCAATCTGAACAACAAAAGCACTCACAAGAAAAACAACCAGAAAAACCACAAGAATCTCAACCAGAAAAAGCCTCTGAAAATCAACCACCATCAAATAATCCACCATCAAAATCATCTGAACCCACTGCATCTGAACCTACAAAAATAACACCTGTTCCAATTTCATTAGAACCAATCACAATTCCATCTGATTCACCTACCTCAGAACAACCAACAAAACCCTCTGAAACTCCTTCAGAACCAACCAACACTTCTGAACCTCACATTCCTGAGACAGAAGTTCTTGATGTCACACCTTTAAAAACTGTGTTTCAAGTATCTTCTACTTCCTGCACACCAACCACCTCTTCAAACTCCTCTGAATCAGACATCCACCCAGACTTTCTAGTCTCTCCATATCACAGAGACTCTGAGGTAAACCAACCTGAACCCATTATACCTTCAAAAGCTCCTATTCCAGATCCTATTCCCACACCTGCACCATCATCTGAAATATTGATCCCAAATTCAAACCCAAGATCATATATATCTTGTGCCCAAGTATCATCTCTATTTCATAATCTGGCTTATGGTTTCAAACTCAAAGACTTTTATGACAGAGTTGAACCATCTGACCCTATCAACCCTCTGAAACCAAAACTCACCATGACCCTCCCATCTGTGATTCTTGACTATATAAAATCCATGTCAGATGTAGGATCCTTAGCAACTATATCCTGTTCTGCAAAATCTGATAAAGCTGTTGCTTCAGCTCTACCAATTACATCTGATACCAATGTTGCATCTGATGAACCCCCCAAATCCGCCTTCCAAACCTACTCAAATAAACCTTTTGATGTAGTTACCCTTCACACCAGAGCAAAACCTCATCTGTTAAATGCCTTAATCAGATCCAAAGAAAAAGCTCCTAAAATACCTTTCATTCCATACTATCCTCCTCCTCTGATCTCCATCCAAAAATCAATTTTTCCACCAACTCCCCAACCTAAACCTGTAACTCTGGAAACTCTGTTACATCCTAAGCCCAGACTTAATGTTAATCATTTATTTCAAACTTTTTTGCAAGAAATACAGTTGTATTTAGGTACTGTGCAGAAGAAATGCTCAGCAACAATGGATGCCAAAGAATCTGATATCATCTGGAATGGATTCATCAACAGATTCAACTCGGTAGCCTCCAATATGAAGAACATATGTTCTGATGATGCAAAGCTCAGATTTGCTGAAGCTGCAAGAACTTTATTCTGGACTGTCAAGAAATCTGAACCTCTGCTTCTTACAGATGCTCCTCCATCATCAGAAGACACTACTGAAATTGCATCTGCAGAAAATCAATTGGCCATGACTCTGGTAGACCCTCCTTCTAGCTCTAATGCTCCAGACTCTACAGAACCCATGGAAATTGACTCTGTTCAAGCTCTAGAACCTGATCATACTTCTTCATCTGAAATAAAGAAAAAACATCCAAATTTTGAAGATAAGATTGCTGCTCTGGAAGCTGGTCAATCTGAGATCAAGTCCTGGATGGCAAAACAGGATAAGAAGTCTGAGGATATGACAGAATGGATGTCAAAGCAAGATCAAAAGAATGAAACTATGGCTAAGTGGATGTCCAAGCAAGAGCAATCCTCCTTTGAGATTACAGATCTATTGAAGATGCTTTTGTCCAAACACTCTTAGATTTTCATTTTTCATTCTAATGTTTTTGCATCTGATGTTTTCCTATGTACTTTATTGATATATCTTCTGATGCATGTACTTTTGATCTGATCATATTGAATGAATCAAAGTTTTTCTCCACTGAATTATCTTATTTACTATTTCCTTTTATTTGTCTTTTTAAAGTTTTACTTTTTGCTTATGACAAAAAAGGGGGAGAAAATATAGATCTAAACTGTTTAAAATAACTTCACCAGAATGAAACTTCAGACATATTAATTCTATCTAACATTTAATCTGACTATTTCAGAACATTTGATAAGTACATTCTATAAAAGAAACTCTGAGTCTCTCAGATCATTTGACCATTATCAAACTCTGAATATTAAATTTGCAAGACATTCTGACTTTCAAATGTTAAAAGAACAAACAAGATCTAACTCTGAAGATTACTCAAGACAAAAGGGAAGTTTCTATTCCTTATTTGTATTTAACTCAGGAGGAGATTCACCATCTCAGGGGGAGTTATAATTTTAATATTTTCAACTAAACAAAATTTCTGATGTTTTTGTCATCATCAAAAAGGGGGAGATTGTTAGAACACAGATTGGTTCTTAATAATATCTCTATGTTTTGATGATAACTATTAGGAAATTTTGTATTTAAGAATTATATACTCTAAAATTTGCTTGAGAGTTTTTACTGAAGATAGTAAAGAAATTAACACTCCAGAAGCAAATCAGAATTGAATACAAGAAACTAGCTAGAATATGTAGCGCCAGACGCATACATTAGAAGATTCTGATTGCTGCTAACAGAAGATCCTGAGCGTAGCCTCCAGAAGGATCTGAGGCAAGAAGCTCCAGAAGATTCTGAAACAGAAGCTCCAGAAGAATCTGAAGCAAGCAGAAGCATCTGAAGCAAGTCAGAAGCATCTAAAGAAGGTCAGAAGCATCTGAAGCAAAGAAGAATATTGTATGAAGAGTTTTTCAAAGCATAGTTTCTACAGAAGATTCTGAAAGTACTAAAGCTGCCAGTACTGAAGTTTTGTTTCAAATATGCTCTGATATTTAACACGCTGAAAGCACACATGCTGCAGAAGACTCTGATACAGCAAAGTTCTGATCATCATTAGAAGACTCTGACCCAATCAGACTCTGATGAACTTGCTGAAAATTGAAGAAGAAATATTCAAAGATTATATCTGTTGGAGTAAATCAAACGTCTCTTTCCTTATTTGTGCTAGACACAAGAACACAGACAAAAAGGATTTTTCTGTGCTTTCTTCTTCTAGAAAAGGTCACTTGATGTGAAGACAAAAAGGCTCAGACCTTTTGGGGCACTCTTCTCAACGTGCAGCTCACCTTGGATCAGCTGCCTATAAAAGCAAGACTCCACCAAATTCTTCAGTTACACGTTTTGCTGAAAAAGAATTAAAACATTCAAGCTCTCATACTTTCATATTCATTCTTAGAATTAATTTCATTGTACTTAAACTTAAGAGAAATATCACTGTTGTGATAAAAGCTTTTTAGAAGCATTCTTACTCTTGTATTAGATTTACATTAATTGTAAAGGATTTCCTTAAGAGGATTCAGTTGGAATCAGTAGCTCTTGAGAAGACTAAGAACAGTTGTTCTTAGGTGTTACTATTGTAATCAGTTTGATTAAATAGTAGATTAAGTCCTTGTTTGATAAAGGCAAATCACTCTAGGAAGGGTGGACTGGAGTAGTTGAGTTCAACGAACCAGGATAAAAATAATTGTGTTTTAATTCTAAGTTTTAATCTTTCATACTTATTCAACCCCCTTCTAAGTATTATCTCACCTTCAACGGGCACCCGTGTCAGGCTGCTGGTTTTACATCAAAACTCTTCTGAAACCTTGCCATTTTCCCCGGTTTTCACCCTGCTTCTCCTTTATTGTTTACCTGAACCTAGAAACAATGAAAACACCAAAGCAACGTGTAAAATGCAATAAAAACACATAAAATGCGACAAGATAAAACAAATGATTGACATAAACAAATGGTAAAATAACGTGTAAAAACCACCGATCAAACTCCCCCAAACTTAAACCATTGCTTGACCTCAAGCAAAAAGCTTGGATAAATAATTTTCAAGTCAAACAGCACATCAAGTGAAGGACTTCAGGATGCAAGGCGTGTCGATACTCATACGTGAGTCTTTGTTATGATCGGCACAAACTAGCTTTCCCGGTACTCATCCATTAACGAAGGTATTACATGAACATACATTGTAGTAAACTTACGGACCTAAGTCCCCCTTTCGGCCACCTCTCCAACTATGCTTTGGGCTTAAACCTTTTCTTTGATTTTCTACCCCTTTCATTCGGATAATCAGATTAAGGCATGTACACTTTTGCTCGAGACTTTTTCTGTGTCACCTTTATTATTTTTTTCCCGCTCACCGGCGTTTATTACTCCACTTTGGGACGACTATAGAGATTCCACTGCCGTTAGGCTAAATAATCGGGTGAGGGTTACCCAACTTAGAAGGACAGGTTGTCTTTACCGTCATTATTCAACTCCCTTTTTTTTGGTGCCACAAGTCATTCTCAAAATCAATATATACAACAAATTTTTTTTTCATGTCGGACTATCACAATGAACTAATCGGGGTATACTTTTCAAATCCAAGTACTATGGCACAAATCTACACGTTGGACTCGTTTCCTTACTCCGGGGAACTTAGGGTGTTCAAGTTATACCTCAATTTCCAAACTTTCCCAAGTTCCTTTGTTCAAACACCTCTTCCCTTGAACTCTAAATACTTTCTTGACTACCTTACACACATACCAATCACAAGAAAAATTTTACGGTCCTCGTAGGGGCGAATTCGACGTGATTTTTACCAAACTTAAAATTAAAAGGCATTTAAATTGAAAATTCAAAACGGTAAAACCTCCCCCAAACTTGAACTAAACATTGTCTCAATGTTTAAGAATAAGAGGAAAGAGATGTACTCATAGAGATCCTCATAGAGGGGTCGACAGGTAATGCAACACCTCTTTGCTGCTTACACATTTTCCCTTGCAAACTCTCGTTTATTCCTGCAAAAATAAAATATGAACAAAAAGAAAAGCATCAATTATTAAAATCTGTGGGTTGCCTCCCATGCAACGCTTCGTTTAACGTTGCATGGCTCGACGACTCACTTTCTGTTAAGGTGGCATATATGAAACAAAGAACACATCATCTTTTTTCTTTCTTTTGTTTGAAAGCAATCCCATGAATTTGAGGTATTGATGATGTTGCTTCCAAATCGTTTTCAAATGTGCTTTAGTGAACAAGGCATACATGAAATCCAATACTTTGTCAATTTCTTGTCTTTCATCTGCCTTGTTAAAAAAATTTTTAGGGATACTAATTTCTTGAAGACTTTCTTGTTGGATGCCTACATCTACACAATTTGTTATATCTGTATTTTCATCCAGCACTAGATCCTCTTCAAGTTGGCTTCTTTCTTCATCCCTATATTCCCTGTTCACCTCTGATTCTTCTATTTCTAATGTATCTTCTTCGTCTGACGTCATGAATTGCTCTTCTTCGTTCACACATTCTTCTCTCAACCTAAACTCTCTCCAAATAAACTTATCTGGATAACAGTTAGCTTCCTTACATTTATTCATAAGGATTCTTACATCCCTCCTATATGCGTTAAAGATTTCAGTCGCATCTTCCAAACTGATTCCCGAATTAGGCGATCAACATGCAGAAGATATAGGTGGCAATACATAAAAAACATTCATAACTACAAAACTGAGACACTTTATAAGTAGCACGGTATAAAAGAATTCAAGAAGTAATATTAATCTGCAAATTTTTTTTAATTTTTTTTTATAATAAAATAAAATAAAAATACAAAAAAAAAACAAAATTTTAACTAAAATAAAACTCTAAAAATCTATGATCTTAGGCAGTCCCCAGCAACGGCGCCAAAAACTTGATCGGTGAAATAGCAAGTGTATTATTTTTACCGATGTAGTAATAAGGGGAAATTCCCCGAATGTCGATCTCAAGGACTGCTTGACGATATAGAATTCTGGTTTTATGTTAGTTAAACAAAAGCCTTGGGGTTTCAAAGGTTTTAATTTGTAAAAATAAAATACAAAAGGCAAAAAGAGTAAAATAAAGGTTTTAAACAGTTATGCGAAGCAATGCTAGGGTAGGGTGTATGAAAAACCTTGTAATAACCTTAATCCTTAGTTTTCAGAAATCACTGCTCAATTCCATCGTTACCGGTTTTAAAGATTAGTTGACTCTAATTCCTTAGCAGAAAACCGTTTAGTATTCTCCCTATGCCCCAATTCCTTGGCGGTATAGGAACAATACCAAGCGATATATTTTATCTAAAGCATTACGGTTACTATAGGGTATCCCCATTCCTAGGCAATATCTACTATAGTATTATCGTATAAACGCGTTAACAATGGTTTTTCCAAACCTAAGGTTAACCGTAAATTAGATCCTTATTTGTCAAATAAGAAAAGCCATAAGAAAATTATACAATAACAACGATGATTAGAAATCAGTGAAATCCATTATTCAAAGTAAACAAGGTTATTACAGAGTCAATTTAGGGACACCCCCTAGCATTGGAGGGTTTATCTACTCATAATAATAAAGATAAAATCAACAATAAGACTAAACATTACAAGATAATAGGTTGCCTTGATCTTCAATCGCTTCCGCTCATGAGGACCTTCAGTTTCCCAAATCCTTGATCGCTCCAATCTTTCTCGTGAAATTATTTTCTGTCCATAAGTCCTCTTGTTCTTAATTCACGATACATCTAATATACCAAAATTCCAATTACAATGCGAGATGCCTAAACTGCCCTCCGAGATAGCACAACAAAACTTAATAAAACTAATGCTGCAGGTTCAAACGAAAACCTGGAAACATATGCTCCGAATATGACTTCGACTCCAACATGAAAGTCGTAGCTCTCTCTCTTAGCTTTCCGACGATTTTTAGAACGCCTCAAACGGATTCCCGGAACTCCAGTTATGATCATTTCCGTGCAGACTGCTAAAAAAATTTACTTTCAGTAGCCCTGACACGGGCAGTGTCACACGACACGGGCACCCGTGTCAGGCTGCTGGTTTGACATCAAAACTCTTTCGAAACCTTGCCATTTTCCCCGGTTTTCGCCCTGCTTCTCCTTTATTGTTTAACTGAACCTAGAAACAATGAAAACACCAAAGCAACGCGTAAAATGCAATAAAAACACATAAAATGCAACAAGATAAAACAAATGATTGACAGAAACAAATGGTAAAATAACGTGTAAAAACCACCGATCACTTATCAAGGAAGGTTTCATACAGATAAGGATTATGATTGGTACGGGAACCTATATATGGGTTTAAAAATAGGTAAGGTAATATACAAGCATGACCTAGCTAATGTGGTCTTCTTATGATAGACCAGTTTTGAGTTTAGACTATCCAATGCCCACACTTGTAGGATATAAAGTTTTTGTAGGTCGATAGTCCTAAAGTCAAGGCTTATACCCTTGTTTTACAATGAGAATGAGCAATCCTTCCTACGATAATCCTTTGAGATAACTCTCGTCCAGGCGGGACCCTAGCAAAGACCCTTGCGGGTTGATAACATAAGGTCACCATGAGTTGCAAGGGGTTATAAAGGTCCCAAGATTCAAGAACCACATTCAAACCATCAACATGCTAAGAGGTATACCCTACCATGAAGACAACTTTTGGGATCTATCCTGAGTGTAGCTTCCATGCATTGCTGAGATGCGACATCTCACTGAAAACATTTTAGTTCTATTTCCTAACTTAGGATTATTCTCAACCCTTGATTTTAGCTTCACACATGAATATCCCAACTAGTATGATATTACAATATAACAATATAAATAAATAATAGGAAATATTAAAATAAAATAAATAAAAAGAAACCATAAAACAAATAAATAAAAGTAAGCAAACCAAAAGTCACACAAAATCCTAAAGTTAAAGGTTAGGATGGACTCCTTTAGGGAAGTATAGGAACTTCCCGATAGAGTTGACAGCTGTTGCGACCGAAAAAATGACAGAGTCGCCATCATCATTTATTCGTCCTTAAGGAATAAGAAAACAGTGATAAAAATCTTAAGGGTGAGACACTAAGGTTCAGAAGTCGGTTAAGTGAGTGGAAGGTGTTAGGCACCCCCACCTCCATTATACTCAATGGGTCCTCCTTTAAATCTATGGTTAGTATGTTCATAAGATGTGTTTCCTTATTATTACCAAGTATTTATTATTTATTTATTAACAAAAAATATTTTAATATTTACAAAAAAAGGAACCCTAAAAATGTTTTGATTATTGTACTCGTTAGAGTTTATAACTCTATGCCTACGTACCCTCATGTTAGATGAAAGATCAGAGCACCGTAGTTCTTCTTGAAAATGTTGGTTGGTTGGTTGTTTTTATCCCTTGAAAAATCCTCACGCATCAGGGGTGGAGAAGTATTTGATTTTGAAAAAAAAGCCTCGATGCACAAGGGCAGAGGAGTTACAGTTTAGGTGAGTGAAGTTGATTTTATCCAATTTATTTAGTTGCAAAAATATCCCATTAATTTGATTATAGAAAATAAGTTGATAATAACAACATACTAAATTATTTTAAAATATAATTATACAATCACATGTTTTATCCTTTAATCTCTTATCATGATTTTATATCCCTTAAAATTCTAGAAGCTTATCCCCAAAATTTATCCCATATTATCCCTATAATTTATTACCCTTTGATGTTGGTGGCCCTCAAATTAGGGAAGTTCCTATCATCCTTTTGGTGGTAATAGCTTGTATTGTTACCGTCATCCTTTTGGTGTCGGAAATCCGTGAACCTTTGGTATGTGTATCATCGTTTTAGTGATTGACAGTCTTTGATATCGTTTTGCTTACTATTATCCTTTTGGTAGTAGTAAGTTATGACTTTACTTTCATCCTTTTAGTGAAGGGTCATTGAATTGTGTTCACTATTATCCTTTTGGTGATAGATTCGTCGTCCTTTTGGTGTCGGAACCGTGTGAGTTTATTATCATCCTTTTGGTGCCAGATATTGTGTATGCTCTATCTTCCTTTTGGTGATAGATCCATCATCCTTTTGGTGTCGGAGTTGTGTGTGTTCTCTATCATCCTTTTGGTGACAGATCCATCATCCTTTTGGTTCCAGTAATCAGTGGATTGTTTGGTTTGTGAATCATCTTTTTGGTGAACGATAACATCAGAATCCTATGTGTTTACTTACTATTATCCTTTGGGTAATAGCGAGTCTCGACCTCACTTTCATCCTTTTGGTGAAAGCTCGTTGTGTGTGTGTACTATCATCCTTTTGGTGATAGGTCTGTCATCCTTTTGGTGCCAGGTACTATGGGTGTTAGTTTTCTATTATCCCTTTTGCTAATAGACCCGTCATCCTTTTGGTGTTGGGAAACCTATGTGAACTTACTATTATCCTTTTGGTAATAGCAAGTTTCGACCTCACTTCCATCCTTTTAGTGAAGGGTCGAGGCATGTTTACTATAATCCTTTTGGTGATATGTTTGTCATCCTTTTGGTGTCAGGTATCCCTGCGTGTGTGCTCTATCATCATTTTGGTGATAGATCCGTCATTCTTTTGGTTTCAGAAATCTTGTGTTAACTTACTACTATCCTTTTGGTAATAGCGAGTTGTGACCTTACTTTCGTCCTTTTGGTTAAGGGTTGTTGTGTGAGTTTACTATCATCCTTTTGGTGATAGGTCTGTCATCTTTTTGGTGCCAGATAGTGTGGTATGTGTTGTCTATTATCCTTTTGGTAATAGCGAGTTTCGACCTCACTTTCATCCTTTTAGTGAAGGGTCGATGCGTGTGTCCACTATCATCCTTTTGGTGATATGTCTGCCATCCTTTTGGTGTCATATATTTTCATGTGCATGTGTTCTTTATCATCCTGTTGGTGATAGGTCTGTCATCCTTTTGGTGTCAGATAGTTGTATGCATAGTTACTATTATCCTTTTGGTAATAGTGAGTTTCGACCTCATTTTCATCCTTTTGATGAAGGGTCGTTGCGTGAGTTCTCTATCATCCTTTTGGTGATAGATCCTCCATCCTTTTAGTGTCGGAGTTGGTTGCGTGTGTTTACCATCATCCTTTTGGTGGTAGGTCTGTCATCCTTTTGGTGCCAGATATCCTTTTGGTGATAATGACCTTTGCAAGTTACTCAGTGTCTACTCGAGGGTCGACATTGATCTGTTATTCTACCTCCCAAGCATTTTCTTTCACTTCAGACAAATTCATAGTCTTTTTCATATCTAATTGACTTCTACCTTAAAAGGATGAATGCCATAACAACTCATCTTACAAGGTTTAAGCCAATTAGATAGGGGCATCTGTCATACCCCAAATTTGTCCTACTTGCAATTACCTTCATTTGTACATTCGTCCACTAACTCTTATTCAGAAAAATCCAAAAAAATATGTTGCTTCTGCTTGTTATTCAAGTTCGGGGTGTGAAAGATCGAATTCAAAGTGACTCAGGCAAGTGTTGAGTGAAGTTGAGTGGTGTTGACCTAATTTTCTTGATCAGGAAAGTTTGGTTTCATGGCAAGTCATTTGTGTATGGATCAAGTTATCAGGCTGTGCCAAATCATATGAAATCAGTTCATTTGCAATTAGTTTTTTTGGAACACTTGCGATACGATTCATGTTTCAAGTCATGTTGTTATGATTTCAAGGCATTGAGAATTTGGTTCATGGTTCATTTGTGAACCAAGTGGCCTTGGTTTAAATTGTGAAAGTTGCGGATTGTTACAGACAAGTTCAAAATGGTTCTAAATTCTAACCATAGATTCAGAGATTCATTTGAAAAGACAGGTGGCAGAGGTGTTGTGTGAAAAGTCACTGTAAGGGTCTATCCATGTTCCTAAAACAATTATCCATTTTGATTACCATTTTTCTATCCATTTCACATCCACATCCATAACCCATAAATATCCATTTATCCATTCATATCACAATTTCTAAACCTCTTTTTAATCCATTCTCCATTTTTTATCCTATTTTAATCCAATAATCTATATTAATTTCCAAAAATCCATTTCCAATTTCATGTTAATTTCTAATAACTACATATCCATATTCTAAGCACATTTCATTTTCTTAAAGTCCACCATTCCTTACAAAAAAAAAAGAGTTCTACAAAAATAAAGCCCAAATCATATTTTGGTTCAAGTCCATTTACAAAAAATTTACAACAAGAAAAAACTTTACTAAGGCTCATCATTCCAATTACAACCAAAAATTCCAAATAAAAATTGCAATGTGTGCTGAAACAATACAAGTCACCACACCATATACATCATCCAATTTACCAAGCCTTCACAACCACCAACCTGCTACTAAATATTTACAAACACGGCTACAAGCCCAAGCAGTATTCCAAATTACAAGCCTCCTTCACGGCCAAACTACCACGTGTAAGCCAAGGGCATCCAAGCCACTAATACACCAAGCCACAATGTAAATGACATGAAGCCACAATCAAAACACATCCAAAAGGATGACATTAATCCTACAAATTGACCCCACCAAATTACAATTTGTACGAACATCAATCTCACAAAACCATTTGCAAACAATCCTCAACAACCTCCACACCCAAAATCATAAACCAAACAACCATAAATCACAAACCAACCCCAAATCCCTCTTCACCTCATAAACATTATTTCATCCTTAAACCTTTATCATTCTAAACCCTTCACACATCAAACCAAAATCAAATGAAAACAGGTCAGAAATCTGAGGCAGAAGAAGAAGGAGTGGAAAAAGTGGTTTCGAAACAAAGAAACAAGAATCTAAATGAACCTGGAAATCGATTCAAGCCGCGAGAGAACGAGAGCAAAAACGATCGAAAGGGAGGACGCAAAGTGGTAAGCAAAGGTCAGACCATGGCTGTCATCTCCGCCTCGTTTTTCTTCGTGGTTTGGGAGCCGCTTTGGTTTCAGATCTGTTTTCATTCATGTGAATCTTTTTCATTTGTTCTAAGATGGTGAAGATGTGTGATGATGAGAAGGAAGTGGTTCTGAATATTTTCCATTGAGTCTCAATTTGTATATTTTTTAAAATCAACCATGCTTTTCTTTTTTCTGATGGACCGGGTCATTTCTTTAAGGGTGTGGTATTCATGATGGAGTGGGTCGTAGAGCCCAAGATGTTTTCACACTTTTTTTAGGTGTTAACCATGTTGTTTCCATGAGGATGATGGGCTTCAAGCCCATATGATTCCTCTTTTCCACTTTATACACCCCCTTTTAGCTTCTATGAGCACCTTTACTTTTTTTTTTATAAAAAAATCTTATTCCTCATCTTTATTTTCTACTTAGACTTTCTTTTAGGTTTATTTTATTTTATTAGAGTAGATTTTCATGTTTAATGTGTTTTTCTATTATTATCACTTTTATTTCTTTTCATTTCAATTTTATATCAATTTTCTTTTCGATATTGGTCAATGAAAGTCTTTAATATTATAAATATTGGTTATTGAAGCGATTAACCTTCATTATTCCAATTTTATAGTGAATGACTATAAATATCATTTTCTATACTTTGTGACCGTGATAGGTTACCTTTGATTAATCAACAAAAGTTTATGATTAAGACGAGACCGTCACCTTTTCTTGTCGTGTGGCACGATTTCCTTGGAGAATGATTCTCAATATCATTTCTCTATTGTGTTTTAGCACAAATATCATCTTGTGCGACCTCCTATAGTATGATCTTCGTCATAGATTGTGCTACGATGGTTTTGCGCTATAGTCGACCTGATTCATCCGATTAATCGCTAACTACTAACTTTAGTTTCAGTTAATATACGTTTGCTTTAATTTTCGTCAATATATCTTGATCTTATTATCATTATTCATATAGTATTGTTAATATTATCTTGATTATATTATTTTTGATATTGTTCTTGATTATATTATTCATATTGTTCATATCATATTCATCTTCATCATACCTTGTTCATAATTTTCGAAAACACACTAGTAACAATCGAAACCCTAAAATCCTAAATTAGTGAACGGTGGTTACTTTTCCAAGCAACGGAACTTGGACTTTGTACAGAAACCCTAGCTTGGAGCTTTTGTCCAACTCTTACTCGTGGTTTAGTTTAGGACACCTCGCACACACACACACAACTTCCTCTTGGGCTACCTGACAATGAACCCATTTATTTTGTGCAATCCCGTGTAACTTACATGTACCCCGCTCCCATTCCAATGTACGCATTCGTTATTGCTTTGATTCCGGTTTGTTTACTAGGAGCACCCCTAGGGACTAGCATAGACTAAACTATTTTAAAACTAATTCTCGATTCCTCGTCAAGCCACTTTCAAAGCACTCCTCTATAAGTCGATTGCTCTTTAGAATTCTCCATCAACCTATCGCACACACTCGCATATTTCATCGTGGTTTCTTTACTAGGAGCACCCTTAAGGACTAGGATCAATTCTCAACCTTTTCAAACCCTCGATTCATCGTCGAGCCACTTTCTAATCAAACTCTTTTCAACCTCTTCGCACGCAAATACAATCAACCCTTTGATCCAATGTCAAACGGGTTTTCGTAATCAAACTTCAAAATGATTAACAACTATCGAAATATTTTCAAGGTCAAAAAGAGAGGGATTGAGCCTTTGATCTCTCTTTAGTTTTTTAGGTGCGAGTTCTCTTACTCGTGTGTGAGAAATTAATGCCTCTAAAACACTTCCAGCTCGACAACATTTCAAACTATCTTCCAACCATTCGTTATTCAAAATACATTTCTCAAACACAACCTTTTTTCAAGATGAGAGAGAGAGAGAGAGAGTAAAGTCTTTAACTCATTCTCCCGATTACTTGGGCCTGAGGAGCCTTTCTTAAGCTTCGAGTAATCGTCATCCAAACCAAACTTCAGCACCTTAACCTCTCTTTTTCATGGTCGTCTCCATGAACTACAGACGCTCTAACTCTTCATTAATTTTTGAATGTAAGATATGTAGGCACAAGATTGTGATGATCTTGGCGAGCACAATACTATCCATCTTTCGTTTCCTCTATCTTTTCCCATAGTCGAACTACGAGAGCTCTAGTTTCTCGTTCTTGTCCGAACGAGCATACGTAGGCATAAGGGTCCTAATCCTTGCCGAGCACCTTATTCTAAAACCAACCATTTTCCCCTAGCATCGATTTCCTTTTATCTTACCATTTTGAACTTATCGTTGAGAAGAAAATAAACAAGCTTAGTTAACATTCATCACAATTCGAACTAAGAGGTTCCTGTTGAGTACAACGCATGTGAGGGGTGCTAATACCTTCCCCTTGCGTA
This sequence comes from Lathyrus sativus, assembly GCA_963859935.3. Classification (NCBI taxonomy): domain Eukaryota; kingdom Viridiplantae; phylum Streptophyta; class Magnoliopsida; order Fabales; family Fabaceae; genus Lathyrus; species Lathyrus sativus. The sequence goes on along the minus strand of OZ012740.1, from coordinate 149,071,758 downwards.
ACCGAATCCTGAATCTAGAATGTGGTTGTGACGACCACGTTATTATCTCCTTAAAGGTTTTATCGATATTTTCCTTTCCCTCTTTTAGGATTAATAAAGTTTGGTGGCGACTCTGTCGAACCGCATTCTGCGCCTTTCGCGCGAGGGTCGTATTTCTCGATGGTTTTTTGAGGTGCGAAAACACCATCCAATATACTAGAGCATTATGATAAACTACCTTATTCCTTATTTAACATCATTTAAAACCCGGTTGAATTTGTAGTTACAAATACTAAGCACTCACAAGGGGCACCTTACTAGGGTTAAACCCTTCCTCATAGCAAAGTCATTGAAACCAATATTACATCTCCTCATTCATCTTCGCCATGTCCGGAGGAAGAGAACTCAGTTTGATACAATGGAAGTGAGCATCCCAGTTAAAATGGATCTTGGACTAGTACTTCGAATATAAAATCATGCAAAAGCAAGGAGAATCGGCAGAGAGATAACATAAAACGAGATTAGTCGTGGGTGTGAGACGCTTTACCATCAAGAAACATCTTAGGAAGTTGCCCCAGTTTAGAGTAAAGAAGTAAAACCAAGGATTGGCCTATTAGAAGTAAATAGGCCCCTGATTACAGAAATTTATGGAAATGCACCTTAGATGGAATAGATCAAATAATAATCTTAGTGAATGCTTCCGAGATTTGTGCTCGTCACATGGATGAAATACCCTCATATATGCTAAGAATCCTAAATGAATATGGGAAGGAGAAACTTTTAAATATTTCAGGACGGATACTTCAAAGTCAAAAAAAGGTAGCCGCAATCCTATTCTTGTAAATAGGATTTCATAAAACGGGATGACGCAATCATCAAAAGAACTACATATCCTATTTTTCGACCGTACTAGAAGAGATAACCACTCGAAGGGATAGCCGACCATAATGTTTCCCGCATCCATAGTAGTTTAGTGCTCAGAGCTGATGTAGTACCAATTATTTTTGAATCCGCCCAGTCATACTCGATCACATCTGGCTGGGCATGAAGATTTACATGATCCTTCACTTCAGCGTCACTAGGCTCGCAATTATCAGTTTTCAGACGGAGCTGAGTATAACTCTTAGCAAGTTCTCTCATCTGTCGATTGGCTTGTACCTCCTCTTTCGACAAGATGTGGTAGTGCATATAGACATCGGTATAATTCATTCCTCTGCCAACATTTGATATAAGGACATTTAATGAACCAAAAGAAGAAGTTTCTTCTTCCAAGGAAAGCCTGAGTATCCTTTCTAAGTCAGAATCGTCATATATGGGTATGATTTTTGGTTCTAGGTAATCGGTACTAAGAGGAGAATGAGAATGATGAGAACAAGGAGATACCCTCATACAGAAGTAAATGAAGGTTCAACTTCATAATCGCTCACTAGGTTGACCGTATTATCTCTCATCCTCATTAGAAAAATAGGAAATGATAAAGATAAAAACTTGAGTTAGAAGGGTATCTTGTTTGTTGGATTGATGAAGAATGAGGAATGGAAGAAAGGCGAAAGAATTAAAAGAATAGAACTGAAACCGCTTCTAGTGATACTCTTGGGGAATAAAAAACTAACACGTTTTCTGGAAAGTAACTGCAAGTTTAAATGCTAAATGTTGCAATATTTCCAAATACTCAATTCACCATATTTATAAGCAACAACAGGTGAAATGATCACCTACTGTAGAAAGAAATCACAAGATTAATGGCTAGATTTCTACTCATGGATACACGCCAACTCGAGTACGCTCAAGTACTCTGTAAACTGCATCACACCCTAGTTGGTCATGTCATTGCACGTGTCAGAAACGGGTGACAAAGCATTTCAATGATGCTATTGCATTAAATACGCACGTTCTCCACTACCTTTTTCAAAACTAATCCCAAGCATTTCAGTTTCATTCCACAATAGACCACATCATGAAGGTCGATTAGTGACACATAAGGCTTCCCCCGACTCCTTTAGTGCCTAACAAAGCCTTGGGGAAAATTATTTTGGACGGACCAAAGCTCAAATGTCAAAGGTCCAATCCATCTTAAATTCACTCCATTTGACCCAAGATACACTAAAAGCAAGGTAAATCTCTGATCTCCACTTTTACTATACTCGTCTTAAATCTTGAATTGACTTGAGTGTTGGAGTGTTAATCATGCAACTTTACCTAATACCACCATAAAAATTATTTAAACCTCAATTTAAGATCATCAATTTTTCAACTGCATCAATTTTCGAACGAAACACTTCCTAAATTAAAGATAATGAATAGAAAATGGAGGGAATAGTAACTCTTTTAGCCCATTAGTTTATTTGTGTGATAAGTCTTTACTATATTTAACAAAAAAAAGTGACAACATAATTGCACAAGAAAATTAAACTATTTGTATGGTGGAATTCTCACCAAACAAAATATGTTGCAAAATTATAGAGTGGCTAAAAGTCTTATAGAGAATATGCATCTTTTTTTTCTTCTCCTTTTGTATTGTGGTTTATAGATTTCTTGAAGCCAAAATGGATAAAGCTAAATATACGAAATATATAGGAATCATTTACAACCCAAATTAGTTGGGAATCAATTTCAATGACACTTAGTCAAGTGATCGAAAAGAGGCATCTAAGAAAAACATGGTTTGCCCAATACATGCTTTCCAACTCAAAATAAGTATGATAATAAATTCTTCGGAAAACAGAACTATGTATTTTCTATGAATTTGTTTTGGTTAACCAAAGAAAGTTTCTTAATTTTTCCCAAAGCAAACGGGCAATTCTATAGCTCCACACAAAAAACTTTGACTTTTGTGGCAGGGTATCTCAATTATATCATCCAACTCATTTTAGAAGAAATCTTAGTTAATTGGTCCCAAGAAGAATCAAACATGTATATTGGTCCTTATTAAATTATTCCGATGATGGCTTTTCTTGGGAAATTTTACATGGACACCCTTGACATGTATTCCACATCCTTACACCTGTGCGCTGAAATGATTATACTGTCTTTTAATTAAAAATAGATAAAATTTAATTAACTTTTACGGATTTTTTTAAATCCTTTGTGAAATTTTGGATTTTTTTAGAATAAAAAAAAAATTAACAAGTATGCATTCTTTTATAATTTTTATCGGACATTTCAAATATGATACACAAATTTGATAAAATACATGGATTCTTTGCATTTTAGATCTATTGGGTGTTATATGGGGTGAGTTTGAGTTTTTAGAAAAAAATATCCGCTATAAATACATGGGTGATACCTCATTTTCTATAAATTTTGAAATAAATGCATGAGCCATCAAAAATTTATGAAAAGATCAGTATGATGGCAATGGTGACATCAGATTTTATCAAAAAATTAGTACGGGGTGTAGGTGTGTTAGTCTGAAAATTTTCGTTGGAGAAAATTAGTCAAAAATTAGTAATAACCACGATGAAAAATTTTAAGTGTCAAGAGCTTTAAATATAGTTTCGAAATATTAATTATATGGACTAAAGAGGGTTCGACCATTTTGTCAGATGATATGGAGCATAGTATATTTTAAGGCTCACATAATTGTTGACTGAAAATTTCGACGCCAGACTTTAGTTTAAAGACACTAAGTGAAAATCAAGTTTCTTGAATTTTGATGACTTTGACAGGAATTTGTGTTAGAAGTTTGGTCGAAATAGTTTCCATGAAGGAGACATATCTGGACAATACTTAGAAGTATTTTCTAAGTGTAGAAAGCAACTTCGACGGATGATGTTTAAAGCCTTCCTTTAACAGAAATTTTGAAATTCAAAATACGGATAAATAATTGTCTTTTGTCCTTATCAGTTTCTCAGGAGAGACGCTTGGAGAGCCGTGGTGAAATGAAGGCATGCAGAGCGAAACATGTCAATTTTTGGAGAAATGTTTGTTGAAGACAGTTATTTTGAGTTGTTATAAATAGGAGTCTTAGTGTTAGGATTTATGTGTGTTCATTGTTGTACAAATACTCAAAAATTCACTCAAAGTATCTAAGTCAAGTGAGAAAAGAGTTTTTCATTGAGAAATTTACGTTTGAAACACCACATTTATTTCAATAGAAATTTACTTTCTATTTATCATTTATCTCTTTACTGCACTTTTACTTTGAAGTTTTCTTCATTGCATTCTCTTACCAGTTTATACAAAGTGTATCCTTTTCTGAAACTTTATTACAAGCTTTTACAACATGAATGTCGTCGAAGTGTTCTTCAATTTTCCAAAACAGATATTAAAACAATAGATATGTGTCATACCCCAAATTTTACCCTCAGATTAGTCTATTCATATAGCATGACATCCATTGTTGCATCCGCTAACTATTAACAGGTTATGTAGTGTGTTTATTTTGCAGGAACTACATCAGGTGCGCGTTAACTATGAAAAGGGCAAAGTGGTCATTTATACATCATTTGTTGACTGTTTTTGTGGAGGGTTCGTTGCCTAGATTTTATGGGGTAATCAGAGCTTCCGTTTCCGGGTTCTTTAAAAGTAAACTGAAATTCATGTTAATGCTAGTAATTAATTCAATGGGCCGAGACTCTGTCGTCATTGGATTTCTGAGAGGTTTATCTTGTCACGTGGGTTGATTATGTTAAGATATCAATTTGGTTTGGTTCAAGGCGATGCGAGAATCTGATCTGGGGAACATGGTTTTAACAAGAATTCATTCTTCTATCTTCCAGTTCATTTTAAAGGGAAAGCAGTGAAAATTTCGACTGATTAATGGAACTTATTCATGTTGAAGGTATATGGAGAGATTAAGCTTATTATGCAAGATTGGATCGAATTAATTTTAACCTTTATTCAGAGATATTTGACCGGTGAGGTTTAATCGGATGTTGAGGTGTTTGCAGCAAATTAAATCATGGAAAAGAAATTGAAAAGTGATTTTAATAGAATATGTGAATTTTATTCATAATATTTTATTATTATTATTACAATTTGTAAAGAGAAAGTGAATTTGGATAGAACATTGGAAGTTTATTCATAATATTTTTATCATGATAAAAGAATATTATTGAATTTATTCATAATACTTTTTATTACAAGTTACAAAAGAGAAATAAAAATTGCATTTCCTAAAGTTCTAAGTCATGTGGGCTTCGTGTTGATGCTTCGCGTTCGTCACTCGCTATCTGATTACCTGCACAACCAAAAACAGAGCAAAACAAAGCAGAATATATGTTAGAAAATATTGACACCCTCAGTTACACATCATCGGGTGTCGGGAGGGCACGACAAAAATGCCGAAACCAACTCCCATTCCAATCTCCGACCTCGGCTACCAAGCGGCAGCATCCGTTCTTATTTCCGGGACAGCCGAGAAGAGAGATAAAATGAAGGGCGGGCCGAAAAGTGATTTTATGCCGAAAAATGATTTTTGCTGAAAATGGATTACAAAGCCAAACGGGTCACTAATACTCAAATCTGAATCCAAGACTCATTCTATCAAGTAAATCATAACAAGTCCAAATCCGGATCCGAGTTCAGTAATCAAGCCAACCAAGCCGAAAGCAAGTTCGTCTAAAAATCTGGATAACCATCAGCCAGCAAATCCAACCCGTCAGAAAAATGTTATGGATATCCAAATCTACGTCAAAACCAAATCATAATCCACAATAGGATCCTGATTTTAAGACAACAACCAATCCAAATACACATCTGATAAACCACAAAACAAAATCCGTATCAGAAAAGAAATAAGATCAAATATGAATCTACAAAGCCACAATTCCAATAATATCAGCAGCAAATCGTATCAGAGTTAGCCAATCCAAACCCGTATCCAATCTGCAATCAGACAATATCAGAATCATATCAGAAAATCCCAATCAAATAATATCAGAAATCAATCTCAGTAAAAGAATAACGCCAAATCAGATTTTATCCAAGCCCAACAAAGAAAAGGAAATAGTATAAAAAGGACGAAACCCTAAGGAGAGAGGGGGATTTTTTCCGGACAAAAGCAGCAAACCCTAACCATCCGACGACGGATACATAAATCACAAAACAAGGCAACCATAATCACAAGAATAATAGCCGAGCATCATCACCATCAGCAATGTCAAAAGCGGCGGAAGAATCATAAATATAAGACAATCTCACCAATCCGTGAAAAACTTCGGCACAACAATCATCATCGAAATCGAAAATCTTATCAAAAGCAACCTCTAGCAAGACCGCCTTCACCATTCATCAACGGCGGGCAATCAGCAGCCAGCCTCAGTTTCCATCATAGGCCCTTCAACGCGGAACCTTTCAACGAATCATTATCGCAAACGTAAGCCATCGCGTGGACACTTATTTCTGTTGAGTTTCTTTGTTTTGTTTTTTTCAGCATATTATGAGAAGAGAAAAGTGAATGAGAAAGAGAAGAAGATGTGAACGTAGAGAGACAAGAGAAGAGAGAAATGGAGTCGCCGCTGTATGTTTTCGGTTTTAGGTTTAAAACCCTAAAACCCCAATCCCTTTTCCTTTTGTCTGTACCTGGCGGACCGGGTTGGGTCCGGAAGTCATTACCGACCCAACCATCCTTTTTTATTTTATTTTTTGTTTGTTTGTTATTTAAAAAAATACAAAACATATTCCCTTTAAATTGAACCTTTTTTTTTTAAAACTAACATTAAGTTCCTCCATGTTTTAAATTAACACTAAAATTTTTTTTAAATCAAGTTAAGCAATTTTAAAAATTTAGTTTAGATTCATGTTAAATTAAAGTTCTCGTATATTATAAAAGCACAAAGATATGCATAATTTCCCTTCCTGTCGTGTCTGATAGTTCATGTGATTTTGTCCACTAACATTGTTTGTTCGTTTTGCAGTTTATTACGTTTACCGTTATTCATTTTATCTTATTATTGTTCAATTCAAATTTCATTATCATATTGTACCTGCTTCTCGCTTGTAACCTCGCGAACCAATAATCGCGTTTACTTTCCGCATTTAAATTTCTGCTGATGTATGATTTAAAATTCTCACACTTTCATCACTATTATTTCTGTCACATTACACACATCTGAAGGTTAGGTCTAGCTTTTGGTCGCCGCGCCAATAGTCCTCAACTTCAAACCCTACAAAATCACAAACCCTAATTTTCACAAATGCCTCGCCGCAGGCAAGATTACAATTTTACCCCTAGCATTAGGTCAAAGAGCCGCCGCGCTCGTTTTAGGGTTTCCCGCCGCGGAATCCCTAACCTAATTTAACCCTAATTACAACTTAACAATTCAACGTAGAGATTTGGAGTTTCTACACTCCGCGTAAGCGTGTCCTTAAGATGCGTTTATTCCCCTTGAGACCTTGACCACAGTCAAGAAGTCTCTAACCTCCCTTTTGAGGGGAACTACGATTACTCTGATTCCACTCCCGTAAGGATACGTAGGCACAAGATGCGATGTCTTGCCGAGTAAACTTAGAATTAACCCCTTAGGTCTCTTTTCTCACTTTTAATCCTTTGTACATATACCTTAAGCAAATAAATAAAGCAAATAGTAAACATTTGAACAAAAGGTTCCTGTAGAGTACTACAGAAGTTTAGGGTGCTAATACCTTCCCTAAATTTAATCAACCCCCGAACCCTAGATCTTTCCCCGCATTGTGTTTACGATGCAAAAATAGGTTTTCCCTCTTTTGACCTTTTCCCTCGGATAAATCAAAGAGCGGTTGTGAATTGAATTGCGATTCAAACTCATTAATAGTTTGTGATCCTATTTCCACCGCAACAGAAAATGGCGACTTCACTGGGGACTTTCTAAACTTTTGAGGGTTATCCCTAATTTGTTCACATTTATTATGTTTCCCTTTACTATCCATTTGCATGTATATATTGTACTCTGATTTTGGGACTGTTCCTTGTGTTGTGAGATAAAATCCTACGCCCGGACTAGTGACATTATTATAGGATGGGGATATATTCGATGAGGCTTATAGGGAGTTGAATCCCGACCAAGTTGATTCGAGAATCACCGCTCAGTTGAGACCTTTTCGAAAGTGGTTCGGTTGAACGAGTAATCGTGAGAACTTTTTCCATGGTCGATTGGAGTCTGTGATATTGAGAACCGTAGTACCTTAACACCACCTTGGCCTTATTTAGGACGTAGTGCGGGAACTATGTGGGAGTAGTCCCACAATGGTTGCTACGCGATACTACACTCAAAAGAGGTTCTCTTGAGAATATTATTAACCCCCGAGTCAGTCGGAAAGTTGATAATATCCGAAAGAGGGGCTGATGACTTTGGGAACTTTCTAGAACCTTGTTCTGCAGGTACAACTAACCTATAGTACACTCCTTTTGGGGTGGGTAGACCTTAACTCCGCTCATGTTCCTTTAACCTAGGACTTTGTGTGTTTTCATGCATTGCATCCATAAAACATCATATCGCATTAAGATTTCATGGAATTCAAACTCTATTTATGAACATTGCAGGATACCATGGATCACCATAGAAGGCATACTTTGAAATTTACTTTTAAGGGTTTTAATTTGGAAGTCATAGAAAAGCTAAGAGATTTGGTTCAAGATCAAGAAAAGTTCCAAAACAGATATGGAAGGCTATTGTCTTTGTTGAAGGTTCAAGTAAACGAAGGGCTTCTTGCGACTTTGCTACAGTTTTATGACCCAGATTATCACTGCTTCACCTTTCCAGATTATCAGCTTTTACCGACCTTAGAAGAGTACTCTCAGTTGGTGGGATTGCCTATCTTGGATAAGTCTCCATTCCCTTTCTTGGAGGAAGACCCTAAAGAACGAGATATTGCTAAAGCCATTTGTCTAAGGATATCCGATGTCAAAAACAATATGATCACCAAAGGGGGGACCTCCGGTTTTCTCAGGGACTTTCTAATTAAGAAAGCCCAATTTTATGTCGATCATAAAGACATGTTTGCCTTCGAGACAATATTTGCTTTGCTCATTTATGGGTTGCTGCTTTTTCCTAGTTTTGAGGGGTTTGTGGACCTTAATGCAATCAAGACCTTCATGAGGAGAAATCCAGTTCCAACGCTATTGGGTAATACTTATCATTCAGTACATCTTCGAAACTTTCATGGTGGGGGAATGATTACATGTTGTGTGCCATTACTATACAAGTGGTTTATTTCTCACTTACCCAAGTCCGGTCCGTTCTGGAAACCTAACCAAGAACGTTGGTCGCAAAAAGTTATGGCTTTAACTCACTATGATATTGATTGGTATAATCGCATGTATGATGGGATATCGATCATTGATAGTTGTGGAAACTTCAACAATGTGCCTTTGCTCAGTTTCAATGGAGGAATTAGCTACGATCCAGTCTTAGCTCGCCGACAGTTGGGATACCCCTTGAAGGAACCGCCTAAAGGTATTCATGTGGAGAAAATCCTTTTCAAAGACGACAAAAAGCTTCAAGATCAGATTTTATCCTCTTGGAATCATCTGCATAGGAAGGACAAAGAAAGTTTGGGAAGACCTAATTGTGTGTCCATGGAACCATACCTTCAATGGGTCCGAGGAAGAGCTATTGAGTTGAAGATGCCCTACTCTCGCCAAGATCCTTTACCTCAAAGAGAAGAACCTGTCCAGTATTTCACGACTGAAGCTGAGACTTTGAAGATCACTTTGAAGAGATCACAACGCGAAGCAGAAGCATGGAAGAACAAATACCATGTGATGGTCAGCGAGTACGAAGAACTTCAAAAGCAGATTCAGTCGAAGAATGATGAGATACAATCCTACAAGAAGAGAAGGCTCTACGAATATTTATTTTCCTCCGACTCTCCGTCTGCTCACTGAAGTTGTGGAAGATGCTTCTCTAGAACTTTCTAGGCTATTATTTAGCTGTTTTGGTTGCAAGAACATTATTTGTAATTTGTCTTCAATAAATTAAAAGTTTCCTTGGTATTCCGCAATATTCGTAAATATTTGAATTCCATGAAATCCTCATTTGCATTCACATTTTAGCATCATACTTTTGCATTGCATGTGTCTCCCGATTTCTCATACTCGTTTTTCTCACCCTCCAGTTTGGTCACCCTGAGTTCTCTGCATCAATACGACCCTTCATAAGGATGGAAGATCAAAACCAAGAGATCAACTGTGTCAGCCATGAACTCGAAGATCTTCGAGGAAGTGTAGGGCAGATTATGGAGATGCTACGAGCTCTTAGTGTGAAGGTGGATGCTCAGTCTACTGTTGTTTCTAAGACTACTAATACCGTTATGGAACCTCAACCAGCTGTTACTGTCGATAATGTACCTCCTCACGGTCTTCAATCCGGTTTGGTGCCTCCTAGTGCTCAACCAGTTCAACGCGCTACCCCTCCAAAGTGCAAAACTCCTAACTCCGACCATGGTAAAGGACCTGCACGTTCGAGGAACTGCAAAATGGCTACTCCTCAACCTTGGCAACATCAGCCTGATTATGTTCAAGGTTATCCGCTCTCATATGTTCAACAACCCTATGTAGCTACTGTTGCACCTCCTTTCGACCAGCAGTTTCCTACATACCAGTCTGTGCAGTCGGCTCCGGTATATCAAGCACCGAGTTATCAACAACCTTCCGGTTATCCGCCCATGCAAGTTCCTGTCAACAGTCAACGAGTGCCCAACGCTCCTGTTCATCAGCAATCACAGGATCAGGTTCCTTATCTCCGTAAGAGTCAGTATAAACCTTGTCCTCCAATTCCGATGACTTTCACTGAGTTATACTCCCATTTGGTACAACAAGGTCTGATTACCACCCGTGCTTTGGGTCCTCCGCCTAATCCGTTACCTGCAGGTTACAATGCTGCCGCTCATTGTTTATTTCATGAGGGTGCGCCCGACCATGATCTAGAGAATTGCTACGCTCTTAAGAAATTTGTCAGAAATCTGCTAGAAACAAAGAAGTTTTCTTTTAGCGATGCTCAGCCGAAGATTGAGATTCTTCTCGGGGTTCCCTGCTTGTCAAGCTTAAATTCTGCAAAGTATGTTGACCCCTCAGCAAATCAGCCGAATCCAGTAATTATTCAAAGGCCTAGCTCGCTTCATTTCAGTAACCCTCAAGATGATATGACCGGGATCAACCAAGAATCTGGGAAAGTTATTTTGAAGCAACGACTGAAAACTGTTGAAGATGTGACCAGCATAACTGGGGCAAGCCATGACGACTCGCAGTGATCGTAAACCAGACATCCTTTCCACTGAGGCTCCGCCAAAGGAAACTGTTACTCTTGAATGCAATATTTCATAAACATTTAGAAGGATTTTTCCGACAGTTCATTTGTTTATTTATATGTATTTCTCTTTGATTAAGCATATTTAGCATGTACGAACTTGTTTATCTTTGATTAATTAATGCGCGCATATGTTTGTCTTGAATAAATCCATTCGTTTCACTCATTCAAAAAACGTTTTCATAAATCATAATGCCAACTTTACCCGATCTCTTGTTCTGATGGAGAATTGGGGGGAGGATGACGAACCCAAAACGTCAGATTTCTTGTCGTATGCTTTCAATTAAAACCTGCTGATGATGTAAGGTATTGTTTCAAATCCCAAACACTGGAGATACAAGGATGTTAATCCCTAGTCAACCTCTTTGAGCCTTGAAGTAGGAGTTTTCTTTCTTTTTAAGAACCTTCATCCTAACCTGGGGCAGGGTAGGTTTCAGTTAAACCGATCGAGCGCTTAGATCCTCTCAAAAAGGAAGAGCAAACCTTCGAGAATTTATCCTTAGCATCTTAAGAAGTCCAATACAATGACTATCCCTCGGTTACCTAAGGAGTGGGGCAGTCACGAGCCTTTCAAAAGATTTACACGACTTGTGCATAAAAGAATATTCAAAAAAAAATAAGAGCCCGCTAAGTCAAAACCTATGAAGGAGGCTTAGGCAAAACTGGGGCATCCCGCTGGACTCCAAAGTCAGATCAAAGGATGTTGTCCAGGCAAAAGTTAGGGAATAAAAACAACAAACCAGTAGTTTTTTAGGATCCCTATAAAGAACAAAGTCGTGTGACCAATTGCCATTAGAAATAGGTGAGTGACTGCCATGTCCAAAGCCTTAAATTCTCAACCATAGCAAATCCGTTTGAGGTATGAGCGTTCGTATCCGATTAACTGAATTAGGATTGGAGAACATCACGAAGAAAGGGTGGGTACACATATAACTCTGAGCCTTTATCCTTTTGTTTCTTAAACCGTGAACCGAGCCACAATACAACCTTTAAAAGACCTAATTGAAGTAGGACTTCGGTTGAAAGCATACTCGACAAGATCAAGTTTCCTGACTCCTACGAGCTATGCTCAGAAAAATTCACGTTGGCATTATAATTAAAACTTATATCCTGACTAGTGATTTCGGTCACAAGTTATCGCGATATCTTTTTCAAACAAAATTCAAGACAAATATATGTGTACGTTGACAAGCTCAGGATAGGCATTTCAGGCATGACAACTTTGCTTGATATCTTAGAGATTTACATATGAACATAACCCGTGGAACTTGAAGATCCTGCTAAACAGGGGCAGGCAGTTTCCCAATTCGCTTACCAACGCGAGTCTGACGTTCTTAAGAGCTATTTCCCAAAGATTTCGTCGTAACACGATTAATTTGTGCCAGTTACGTCGAGACCTGACACATCTCTCAAAGAGTTTGAGAACAATGGGGTAACCGGACTCGGTGTTCTCTATAAAATCCTCTTGAGATGACCCTACCTCGCAACGCAAGTATCCTGGGGCACCATGTTTTTAAAGGAAACAAATGGCGACTACTATAAGGTCCTTCAAGATCAAGGCCATACGGTTTCACAACTTTTCTTCATGCACCCGACGGATTTTACTCACGGCGGCCTTCGTTCCCCAGTAAATCTCAGTGTTGCAACAGGCTCCTAAGCTATTGCCTCATCCCAGTCCCCAGTGAGACTATAAGCTGACAACTTTTTCTTGGGTAACTCGAAAGTGTCCCTCAGGTTTCCTTCTCCCCATGTGAAGACGTGATACTGTGCACCCAAGCAGATTACCTTCTCCCCAGAGAATTCAGAACTTTAAAACCAGATTTGGTTCTATCATTGATCTTTCTTACCCATGATTGATGTATTGGTTGCAGAGAATGCAGGGTATCTCCGTCGAGATGTTTATTTCATCTCTCGTCCCGTCTCTAGTCTGTTTCGTCAGCATACGCAGGGGCATAAGCATCACATGCCTATTTCACATACTCATTACATACTCATTACATACAACTTCCACTACATCCTGCATGATTAACTACATATATATTAACATACATTCATATTAACATATGCAGTAACATATGCGTCAGCATTCACAGGTTCATTGTGTCTCGCCATCATTGGTTGTTACCGCCGAGTAACTGGGGTTTGTCCATTCTCTTCAAATAGATTGTCATCCCTAAGCATAAAATACATATGTGTTTCCAGTTTCCCCACAGAGCTCGATCCTCGTGGATGACGGTTACTTCAGCTATCTTTCCTCGCCAGGATAAGATATTTACCCTTCGAGTTCATTCCCTCGATGGAGTCTTGATTGCCATTTTTTTCTTTCTAGCTCGATCCTAGATTGAATCCCGGTCTTGTCGGTCGCCGAGCCCAACCGGACGTGCATTTATTTTGCACCGTCTAAAAATTTTCACCATACCTTGGCAGATATGCGACTGTTCTCGCCCGAGAAGCTTATCACTGTACCCGGATGTGCATTTATTTTGCACTATTTTTCAAGAAAATCAATCACAATCCTTTACAGATACACGCCAGTTCACGCCTGGAAATCCATCAGTACATCTTATAGCATCGGTATGCAACTGTTCTCGCCTGAGAAGCCTATCGGTACAACACTTTACCATCTTACATCTTACAGCATAGATATGCGACTGTTCTCACCTGAGAAGCCTATCATCGATCAGCAACAGTTCTAACCAGAGAAGCTTACCACAACTTTACACAACGGGATATGCAACAGTTCTCACAAGAGAAGCTTATCACAATCGATCAACAACAGTTCTCGGTTAAGAAGCTTATCGTAACATTCTTCAGCAACGGTATGCAACAGTTCTCCGCCGAGAAGCTTATCATCATCTGTTATCACCTCTACAAGCAGTTCTTACATGAGAAGCTTATTATTGCCACTCTTGCAAATAAGCGACATTTCTCGCCTAAGGAGCCGATCCTATCTTCGTTATGACTCGCAGCAAATGGCCATCTCCATTGAGTAGTTGGGCTTCCATTTTCCTTGTCGTCTTGAAGTATGGGGAGGTTTGAACCAAATCGTATTCAGGAGAGCACGATCTTGAAGTACGGGGAAGTTTGAGCGGAATCATATTCAGGAGAGCACGATCTTGAAGTATGAAGAAGTTCATTTACCCTTTAGTAAAAGAAGGAGCGGAATCATATTCAGGAGAGCACGATCTTGAAGTATGAAGAAGTTCATTTACCCTTTAGTAAAAGAGGGAGCGGAATCATATTCAGGAGAGCACGATCTTGAAGTATGAAGAAGTTCATTTACCCTTTAGTAAAAGAAGGAGCGGAATCATATTCAGGAGAGCACGATCTTGAAGTATGAAGAAGTTCATTTACCCTTTAGTAAAAGAAGGAGCGGAATCATATTCAGGAGAGCACGATCTTGAAGTATGAAGAAGTTCATTTACCCTTTAGTAAAAGAAGAATCAGAATCGTATTCCAGGTGCCGGCCTTAAATATGAGAAGATTTATATATCAGATAAGCAGCAGCCTCTTTATTTGAGTGCTTATCCATTTTGGCATGTAAGCCCCTTCCAACGATAAGTGACAGTTCTCCCTCGAGAAGCTTATCAGGGCATTTCCTATCAAAGTCCATTTATTTTGGCATACAGCCGGTCTTTACCCTGTATATTTGATACGGATTTCCGAAAAGTCCGATCCCATCACGAAGGATAGTTTATAGAAGCTTGGATGTTATTCTTTGCTCAATGCTCCAGCATTCTGTAATCGATTTTGCAATCGTGTGGATCCAGTTTTATTATTAGACATTCCCAAGTGGAGGTCATCTCATAGGTGCCATCTCCATTTAAGGATCTTATTCTTAAAGTCCATTTATTTTGGCATACAGCCGGTCTTTACCCTGTATATTTGCTACGGATTCCCGAAAGGTCCGTTTGATCCTGTCACGAGGGATAGGTTACAGAAGCTTGGATGTTATTCTTTGCTCAATGCTCCATGCATTCTGTGATCGATCTTGCAATCATACGTGATCCAGTTTTAATTTTAGATTCCCTAGTGGAGGCCGTCTCATAGGTGCCATCTCCATTTGAGAATCTCATCCCAGATCTAAAAATAACAATTGGTCGTGTTCGCACCAGTTGACCATCATTTTAGAGTTCCCCAGTGTTGTACTGTGTCCCAGCGCGTCGTTTTCATAGCGTGTGCTTCTCGTAGCGTCTGTCCCTGTGTCGTCATATTCGTCAACATTTTCGCATCCATCATTCCGGCATACACATCATATCATATTCATGACATCGTCCGCATCATATTAGATCCATAGCATTGCATATCGCCGCATCTAAGGGAAAAATTTTCGGTTATTTATATTTAAATCCCTCCACCATGATTTCTCGAGCCTCGGTCGCTCAAATCATCCGGTGAAGTTATTTAAATAGGGGCAACTGTCATACCCCAAATTTTACCCTCAGATTAGTCTATTCATATAGCATGACATCCATTGTTGCATCCGCTAACTATTAACAGGTTATGTAGTGTGTTTATTTTGCAGGAACTACATCAGGTGCGCGTTAACTATGAAAAGGGCAAAGTGGTCATTTATACATCATTTGTTGACTGTTTTTGTGGAGGGTTCGTTGCCTAGATTTTATGGGGTAATCAGAGCTTCCGTTTCCGGGTTCTTTAAAAGTAAACTGAAATTCATGTTAATGCTAGTAATTAATTCAATGGGCCGAGACTCTGTCGTCATTGGATTTCTGAGAGGTTTATCTTGTCACGTGGGTTGATTATGTTAAGATATCAATTTGGTTTGGTTCAAGGCGATGCGAGAATCTGATCTGGGGAACATGGTTTTAACAAGAATTCATTCTTCTATCTTCCAGTTCATTTTAAAGGGAAAGCAGTGAAAATTTCGACTGATTAATGGAACTTATTCATGTTGAAGGTATATGGAGAGATTAAGCTTATTATGCAAGATTGGATCGAATTAATTTTAACCTTTATTCGGAGATATTTGACCGGTGAGGTTTAATCGGATGTTGAGGTGTTTGCAGCAAATTAAATCATGGAAAAGAAATTGAAAAGTGATTTTAATAGAATATGTGAATTTTATTCATAATATTTTATTATTATTATTACAATTTGTAAAGAGAAAGTGAATTTGGATAGAACATTGGAAGTTTATTCATAATATTTTTATCATGATAAAAGAATATTATTGAATTTATTCATAATACTTTTTATTACAAGTTACAAAAGAGAAATAAAAATTGCATTTCCTAAAGTTCTAAGTCATGTGGGCTTCGTGTTGATGCTTCGCGTTCGTCACTCGCTATCTGATTACCTGCACAACCAAAAACAGAGCAAAACAAAGCAGAATATATGTTAGAAAATATTGACACCCTCAGTTACACATCATCGGGTGTCGGGAGGGCACGACAAAAATGCCGAAACCAACTCCCATTCCAATCTCCGACCTCGGCTACCAAGCGGCAGCATCCGTTCTTATTTCCGGGACAGCCGAGAAGAGAGATAAAATGAAGGGCGGGCCGAAAAGTGATTTTATGCCGAAAAATGATTTTTGCTGAAAATGGATTACAAAGCCAAACGGGTCACTAATACTCAAATCTGAATCCAAGACTCATTCTATCAAGTAAATCATAACAAGTCCAAATCCGGATCCGAGTTCAGTAATCAAGCCAACCAAGCCGAAAGCAAGTTCATCTAAAAATCTGGATAACCATCAGCCAGCAAATCCAACCCGTCAGAAAAATGTTATGGATATCCAAATCTACGTCAAAACCAAATCATAATCCACAATAGGATCCAGATTTTAAGACAACAACCAATCCAAATACACATCTGATAAACCACAAAACAAAATCCGTATCAGAAAAGAAATAAGATCAAATATGAATCTACAAAGCCACAATTCCAATAATATCAGCAGCAAATCGTATCAGAGTTAGCCAATCCAAACCCGTATCCAATCTGCAATCAGACAATATCAGAATCATATCAGAAAATCCCAATCAAATAATATCAGAAATCAATCTCAGTAAAAGAATAACGCCAAATCAGATTTTATCCAAGCCCAACAAAGAAAAGGAAATAGTATAAAAAGGACGAAACCCTAAGGAGAGAGGGGGATTTTTTCCGGACAAAAGCAGCAAACCCTAACCATCCGACGGCGGATACATAAATCACAAAACAAGGCAACCATAATCACAAGAATAATAGCCGAGCATCATCACCACCAGCAATGTCAAAAGCGGCGGAAGAATCATAAATATAAGACAATCTCACCAATCCGTGAAAAACTTCGGCACAGCAATCATCATCGAAATCGAAAATCTTATCAAAATCAACCGCTAGCAAGACCGCCTTCACCATTCATCAACGGCGGGCAATCAGCAGCCAGCCTCAGTTTCCATCATAGGCCCTTCAACGCGGAACCTTTCAACGAATCATTATCGCAAACGTAAGCCATCGCGTGGACACTTATTTCTGTTGAGTTTCTTTGTTTTGTTTTTTTCAGCATATTATGAGAAGAGAAAAGTGAATGAGAAAGAGAAGAAGATGCGAACGTAGAGAGACAAGAGAAGAGAGAAATGGAGCCGCCGCTGTATCTTTTCGGTTTTAGGTTTAAAACCCTAAAACCCCAATCCCTTTTCCTTTTGTGTGTACCTGGCGGACCGGGTTGGGTCCGGAAGTCATTACCGACCCAACCATCCTTTTTTATTTTATTTTTTGTTTGTTTGTTATTTAAAAAAATACAAAACATATTCCCTTTAAATTGAACCTTTTTTTTTTTAAACTAACATTAAGTTCCTCCCTGTTTTAAATTAACACTAAAATCTTTTTTAAATCAAGTTAAGCAATTTTAAAAATTTAGTTTAGATTCATGTTAAATTAAAGTTCTCGTATATTATAAAGGCACAAAGATATGCATAATTTCCCTTCCTGTCGTGTCTGATAGTTCATGTGATTTTGTCCACTAACATTGTTTGTTCGTTTTGCAGTTTATTACGTTTACCGTTATTCATTTTATCTTATTATTGTTCAATTCAAATTTCATTATCATATTGTACCTGCTTCTCGCTTGTAACCTCGCGAACCAATAATCGCGTTTACTTTCCGCATTAAAATTTTGCTGATGTATGATTTAAAATTCTCACACTTTCATCACTATTATTTCTGTCACATTACACACATCCGAAGGTTAGGTCTAGCTTTTGGTCGCCGCGCCAATAGTCCTCAACTTCAAACCCTACAAAATCACAAACCCTAATTTTCACAAATGCCTCGCCGCAGGCAAGATTACAATTTTACCCCTAGCATTAGGTCAAAGAGCCGCCGCGCTCGTTTTAGGGTTTCCCGCCGCGGAATCCCTAACCTAATTTAACCCTAATTACAACTTAACAATTCAACGTAGAGATTTGGAGTTTCTACACTCCGCGTAAGCGTGTCCTTAAGATGCGTTTATTCCCCTTGAGACCTTGACCACAGTCAAGAAGTCTCTAACCTCCCTTTTGAGGGGAACTACGATTACTCTGATTCCACTCCCGTAAGGATACGTAGGCACAAGATGCAATGTCTTGCCGAGTAAACTTAGAATTAACCCCTTAGGTCTCTTTTCTCACTTTTAATCCTTTGTACATATACCTTAAGCAAATAAATAAAGCAAATAGTAAACATTTGAACAAAAGGTTCCTGTAGAGTACTACAGAAGTTTAGGGTGCTAATACCTTCCCTAAATTTAATCAACCCCCGAACCCTAGATCTTTCCCCGCATTGTGTTTACGATGCAAAAATAGGTTTTCCCTCTTTTGACCTTTTCCTTCGGATAAATCAAAGAGCGGTTGTGAATTGAATTGCGATTCAAACTCATTAATAGTTTGTGATCCTATTTCCACCGCAACAATATGTCCTTAGGATTCACTGGTTGATCCTGCAAGTCAACCAATTTTTGGAAGACCATCGATTGTTTACTAATTTTCACGGTAAACAAATTGGCGCGCTGTCGCAACTACGAAAACAATCGACGAAAAAAACAGAGTTGCCACCAAACGTTATTTATCCCGGCGAGGAGAAAGAAAACGACCGAAGAAATCTCAAAAAGGGAGAAGATTTGGTCTCGCAACCAAATCCTAGATTCAGGAGTCGATTACACGAGAAGAAGGTATTAGCACACCCTCGCGTCCGCTGTACTCAACGGAATCCGCTCTTGTTGTTCTAATTAAAGGGTGTGTATATCTAAAGACCTATCTGCTAACAAAAACAAAAAGGAAAAAAACAAAAAGGAAACTCGATAGGACTTCGCCATCCTAGGCCTACGTATTAGCTCGTGCAATGGGAAAGTTAGAGCCAACGTAGCTCCGAGGACTATGGGGGACGGGGAAGGTTGCTCGCCAAGAGTTCGTCGTCTTGTGCCTACATATCTTCATTTGGACGAGAATGAAGAAATTTGAGCATAAAATTCAACTAAGATCAAGAATTTAGTCAAAGAATTCTAATCAAAGTTTTAACAAGAAATTTAATCAAAATTGTCGTCGAAACTAAAATCAACACTAAGATCTAAATATAAACAAAATCAAGATCAAAACAAGGCTAAGATTAGAACCAATCAAAATTTTATCAAAACTAAGAACAAAGTTAAAATTAAAATTCTAATAAAAACAAAATCTAATCAAAAACTAAGAACAAAATTAAAATTAAAATTCTAATCAAAACAAAATCTAATCAAAAACTAAAAAAAAAGGTGGGAGGTGTAGTAGTAAATTTGGTGTGAGTAGAAAATGGGAAGGAAGGAATCATGTGGGCTTGAGCAAACCCATCGTCCACTTTCAGCAATCAAAGCCTGGTTGATTTTTTAAAGAAGAAAAATGGTGCTGCAAAGAAACAACATGGGTCTCATAGCCCATTTAACCCAACCAAAATAGCATGGCCCTCACAAGATCATCAGGCTTCAAAACAAGAAAAAATATAACAAATTGGAAGCAAAAAAAAACACGGTCAAACTAACAGGGATTTCAAAAGCAACAGAAACACTTATATTAGAAGGAAAGGTGAATCATGGTAGATAAGTATCATAAACAACAAAAACATGGTGCTAACAGTCAACTCAACATTTTAAAATCAGAAAAACACGACACGAACAAATCCACAACAGGTCAAGCAAGAACGGTAATGATCCCAACCTCTCAACAATCTTGCTCGCTTCAGGTTCATTCGTCTTATTTGGATCTGTATCTGCTCCATTCGATTTCGTTACTCAAACTCTCTTCTTCATCTCATTTTGTTCGCTGATGTGTGGTTGATTTTGGGTTGTGATTTTGTTTCAACCTTTCTCACTTCTTCTCCGTCTTTCTGATTCTTTGTGTATGTTTGAGTTGGGTTGTGGGTTGTGTTGATTTTGGTTGAAGGAAGTTTGTTCAGCGGTGCAAGGAGGAAGTAAGGGTTTCGGTTGGTGGAAAAATGAAGGGTATTGGGGTTTGTTGCTGCAGATTTGAGATTATGGAATATGACTCTTTTCAGTTTTCATTTTAAGTATTTTTAATTGTTTTGGTGTGCTTTTGTTTAAAAATCGCTTTGAACTCTCCCCGAATGAGGACCGTAAAAAAATTTCTTGTGAATATTGTGATGCATGATGTAGTCAGGAAAATATATAGAGTTTGAGGGAAGGGGAGTTAAAACTAGGGAATTTGGGAAAGTTTGGAAATTGAGGTATAACCTGAACACCCTAGATTCTCCGTAGTAAGAAAACAAGTCCAACGTGTAGATTTGTTCCATAGTACTTGAATTTGATAAGTATTCCCCGACTTGTTCATAGTGATGATCCGGAATTGAAATTCTGGTATGCATATCTCAGATGTTCCAGTCATATGTAAGAACATTGATCTCTGCTAAAACAGAACAAGGGCAAAACATGACCATTTTAAATTCCATTAAAAATTACCAATATCATGACATCTGTTGTAACATCTGCAGACTGACAGAACTATTTATCTGACCATTTAAATTATGTAAAATTGTAAATGTTGAAAGATAAATAACATAATGGATTGTTAATCCAGTTCGGTGCAACATCACCTACATCTGGGGGCTACCAAGCCAGAAAGGAAATCCACTATTAGCATAATTAATTCAGAGCTAAACTCCCAGTTTACACTCCTCACTTAATCTCTACCCAATGCAATTTCTGCCTAGAACACACTAGACAAGAGACACCTCTCACTCCCCACAATCACAGCTGTGATAAACAATTTAATACAAAAAGGAAGACTTTAGAAGACACTCTTCAAAGTCACAATACTTGATTTTGCTTAACAGCTTCAATCAAGAACAATGCACTCTTGCTTAAAAACTTTGAGTGAACAATTAACACTGTACAAATAACAGCCTAAATATGTCTACCACGATGCATCCAAAGATATAAAGGGTGACTTACAAAGTTACACACAAAAGACTCTCAAAACCCTAAAACACAGAACCACACACACAATCTCTCAGTCTCTGGCTGCAATCAGGATTGCCACTTCTGTATTTATAGGCAGCGAAATTCCTTGGGCCTTAGTGTAGCAATTAGGTTTACCCAAGTTAAACCTCTTTTCATCAATTAGGGTTTTGTCAATTAGGTCACAGGCACTTTATGTTATCCTCAGCATTGCCTTGCATTTTGCCTGAGATACCTAAGCACCCTAAAATGTTTCCTGAAATCTAGCCTGAGATAAATCAGGAACGATAACAGAAAAACCAGCAGCGCCTTTGCTGGCCGCTACCTGCTGTCATGACATTCAGCATGACATCCAATTCACTTTGTGCTACCTAACTAAACTTACACTGCATTACACTACGTATGTCATGTCATCAGTCAAGACATCTACACACACAGTAGCTACTAGCTACTACACCCACTCAACACATATGTTGTACTACCAAATCCAAGTCAACTACACTACCAATCACACATACTAACAGTATCAGCTTCCTGTTAATAACCAGCTACTCAGGATCAACCTGTTCACACAGAATCAAACAGTCTGTTCTGGATTTATGGATGTCATGACATCCAACATGACATCCTGAAGCACACCAGTTTCACAGCACAACACCATCACCTGCTAGCCTAGACTACAGATGTCACAACATTTTGTGTAACATCCTGTGTTACTCCCCTTGAACTAATGCATACCACATCAGCCAAACACAACTTGCACAACCTGCAGTCACACATAGTACCACCAATAACTAGGATGCACCTAAGTTCCAACTAGGAACACACAAACATATTCATGATAGACAGATGTCACGACATCCTGTATAACATCGACTTGTGATTACCCCTAATTTTACCAAAATGCCTGCCAATTAAGTCAAACTCCAAATCTTCTGCAGAATCTTCTTCATAACAGTAGAAACAAATATTTCATAGTTTCCTAAGAAGTCTCAATGATCCTTTTTATGAAATCCAATTAATTTGTACTTTGTTCCTAATCAATCTCTTTGACCTGCACATACTGATGAGGTACCTCTGTCAAAATAGCAGCTCCTGCTATACCAGACAAGGATGTCATGACATTCAGCATGACATCTTGATTAAAACATATGTCAGTAGTTCTATCATAACATTAGATGTAGATGTTATGACATCTTGCTTAACATCAGTGCAGACTCATGTTTTACCAAAATTTAGCCAATCATAGAACCATGGACAATCATAGAAACATGGAACTAACAATCCCCCCCTTTGGAAAATTTTGGCTAAAACAAAACTATCATGCTCCCCCTTAATAGTTGCATTTAGCAAGCAACTACAAAATACTACTCTTTCCTTAGCAGTAGCAACAGATAACAACACTTTACTCCCCCTTGGTTTAGTAAAAAATTGGAGTAAATGTACATCAACTCATCTCAAACATCAGAACATCATAGAGAGAAATATGAAGGTGAGAAAATACTTAGAAGGGGGGGGGGGGGTTGAATAAGTATGAAGATAAAAACTTAGAAGTAAAAACTCAAGTATTTTTATCCTGGTTCGTTGAACTCAACTACTCCAGTCCACCCTTTCTAGAGTGATTTGCCTTTCTCAATCAAGGACTTAATCCACTATTTAATCAACTGATTATAATAGTAAGCACTAAGAACAACTGTTCAAAGTCTTCTCAAGAACTATTGATCCTATCTGGATCTTCTTAAGGTTTTCTTACAATCAAATGTAATAATAAATACAAGTGTTAAGATGCTTGTAATAAAGCTTTATCACAACTGTGATTTTTCACTTAAGATTAAGAACAAAGAAATAATTCTAGAAAGAATATATGAGTTGTATGAGAGCTTTGATAATGAATTCTTTTCAAGTGTTTCGTCAACTGAAGAAGATGAGTGAAGACTTGCTTTTATAGGCACAGTGATCCAAGAGTTTTTTTTTTACGTTGAGAAGTGTGTACCAAAAGGTATGAGCCCTTTTTGTCTTCACATCAAGTGACCTTTCCTAGAAGAAGAAAGCACAGAGAAATCCTTTTTGTCTGTGTTCTTGTGTCTAGCATAAATAAGGAAAGAGTCGTTTGGATATTCCAACAAACATAATCTTTGAATTCTTCTTCAACAATTTTCAGCAAGAATCATCAGAGTCTAATTTGATCAGAGCCTTCTGATGTTGATCAGAGTTTTGCTGAATCAGAGTCTTTGCAGCAAGTGTGCTTTTAGCGTGTATAAGTTCAGAGCAGAGTTTTGGGTCAGATCCTCAGTACTAGCAGCGTTAGTACTCTCAGACTCTTCTGAAGTAACTATGCTTGAAAACTCTTCATACAGAATTCTTCATTGGTTCAGATGCTTGTGACTTGCTTCAGATTCTTCTGGAGGCAACGCTCAGAATCTTCTGATGGTAGCGTTCAGAATCTTCTAAGGAATGCTTCTGATGCTTCAGAGCCTTGCATATTTCTTATGTTCAAATCTGATTTGCTTCTGGAGTGATATTTACTTTAATATCTGCAGCAAACATTCTTAAGCAAATTTTAGAGTATATAGTTCTTAATTACAAAATTTCATAATAGTTATCATCAAAACATAGAGATATTATTAAGAACCAATCCGTGTTCTAACAATCTCCCCCTTTTTGATGATGACAAAAACATCAGAAATTTTGTTTAATTGTAAAGAGAATAAGTATAACTCCCCCTGAGATGATTAATCTCCCCCTGAATTAAATATTAATAAGGAATAGAAACTTCCCTTTTTGTCTTGAGTATTCTTTTCAGAATTAGAGCTTGATTGTTCTAACCATTTGATCTTGCATGTTTCAGAGTCAGAGTCTGATAAGTTAAATATGATCTGGGAGTTTCAGAGTTTCTTTTAAAGAGTATACTTATCAAATGTTCTGAAATACTCAGATATTATGTTAGATAAAATTGATATGTCTGAAGTTTCATTCTGGTAGAGTTTAATTAAACAGTTTAGATCTATTTTCTCCCCCTTTTTTGTCATAATCAAAAAGTAAGAACTTTTAAAAGACAAATAAAAGGAAAAACAAACGAGATAAATCATGTAGAGAAAACATTGAGACATTCATTCATTCAGAGCAGAAAGTACAAACATCAGAAAATATTCAAGTACATGTGCAAACATCAGATGCAAACATCAGAGAAAAAAATAAACTAAGATTGTTTTGACAAAATCATCTTCAACAGATCCGTGATCTCAGAAGAGGACTGTTCTTGTTTTGACATCCACTTAGCCATGGTTTCATTCTTCTGATCTTGTTTGGACATCCACTGAGCCATGTCTTCAGACTTCTTATCTTGCTTAGCCATCCATGACTTAATCTCTGATTGACCAGCTTCTAGAACTGCAATCTTATCTTCAAGATCTGCATACTCTTTCTTGATCTCAGATGAAGAAGGTGGGACAGATTCTAAAGCATGAACAGAGTCAATTTCCATAGGGGATTTGGAGTTAGGAGCAGCAGATCCAAAGGGATGTTCCACCAGAGTCATAGCCAGAGAGTTGTCTTCAGATGCATATTCAGCGTTTACTTCTGTATCACAGACTTCAGATGATGAAGGAGCATCCTTAAGAAGCAATGGTGCAGATCTTTTAACAGTCCAGAACAAACTTCTAGCAGTTTCAGCAAATCTGAGCTTCGCATCATCAGAACATACGTTCTTCAGATTTGATGCTACAGTATTGAATCTGTTTATGAAGCCATTCCAAATGGCATCAGATGCATTTGCATCCATTGTTGATGAACACTTCCTCTGTACAGAGCCTAAATACATCTCTATTTCTTTCAAAAAACTTGTAAATAAATGATCAACATTCAGCCTAGGTTTTGGTTTTAGAAAAGTTTCCAATGTGATTGGCTTGGGTTGGGGTGAAGGTGGAATGGTGAATTTTGGAATGGTGATCAGAGGACGAGGGTAGAATGGTATGAATGGAAGATCAGATGAATTGTCAGGCTTTGATCTGGTTAAAGCATTCAACAGATATGGTTTTGCATTTGATGCATAGGAAACAACATCAAATGGGTTATCAGAGTAAGGAGTGAATGCAAATTTATCAGATAAAATAGATTCTGATGAAATCACTTATGGCAGTTCTTTAATATACGTTTGAAGAACAGATGGTAGAATGATGGTAAGTTTGGGTTTAAGAGGAGGGATAGTGTCAGATGGTTCAATTCTGGTGTAGAAATTTTTGAATTTGAAACCAGAGGGAAGTTTGTCAGATGAAAATAGTTTACACGAAGCAGAGGGTACACACTCAGATGTCCTTGGCTTAGGTGTTGGGATAGGATTGGGAATGAGAACTTCAGAAGAAACAGGTGGTTCTGGTTGGTTAACTTCAGAATTTCTGTGAGAGGGAGATATCAAAAAATCTGGGTGTATATCAGATTCTGATGAATTTGAGGATGTGGTTGGAGTGTAAGACGTGGAGGACACTTCAAAAACAGTTTTGAGGGGTGTAACGTTTAGAACCTCTGTCTCAGGGATATTGGTTTCAAATGGGTTGGTTGATTCTGATGGGTTCTCAGAAAGTTTTGATGGAGGTGCAGATGTAGGTGGAGCAGATGTAGGTGGATCAGATGTAGGTGGATCAGATGTAGGTGGATCAGATGCCACTTGATTAGATTGTATAGTTTCAGAAAGAACTTGTGCAGATGCAATAGGTTCAGATCTGTTTAATTGAGGTTTTTCTGGTTGTGGTTGTTTTTCTGGTTGTTGTTGTTGTTGTTCAGATTGTTCTGTTGGTTTTGTTATAGGTGGTGGAGTTTGATTTGCTGGTGTTGTTGTTGTTGGTGTTGGTGCAGATGATTGATTAGTAAAAGGTTTTACAGGAGTGGTGGAAACAGGATCAGATGATTTTTGTGGGGAAGGAACAGAGATATGAGATGGAGCAGGAATAGATTGTTTCTGAGTAGGAGGTGGTTTTGGAATAGACTTGAACGTTGATTCATTTAAAACAATATTATTGAAAGAGGATACAAAAGATTTGGTACCTTTAATCTTGATACGCTTTGTGGGAACAGAGGGAGCGTCTCCAGATGCTTTCCTCTTGATCAACTTCTGAGGCTTGTCAGCAACTTTGGGCTTCTTCTGAACAGCCACTGCTTCTGCTTCTGATTGACCTATTTTCCTTGTGTTATCATTTCCTCCATCAGGCATTGGTTCCCTTGCTCTTTTCAGAATATCTGCAGGAATTGGGGTTCCATCTGCATTGCAACAATCAATATACCTTACAATTATTTCCCTTGGTTCTTCAGCACAGAACAGTGGTTAGTTTTCAACTGGGATTCGCTTCTGACTAAGTTCAAAGATATTCAGCTTCTTGGGTGCTGATGTGAGTTCCTCTACAATTTTTAGTCTCTGAAGACTCTTGGCATTCAGAGGTTTCCCAACAATGGATTCAAGTTCCTCCTTGACTCCAGCAGCATACAGAGCAGTCACCAGTCCATTTTCTGTCAGAATATCTGAAATTAACCTTCCAAAGGGAATCCATGTTCTGATCTTCTGACCCTTATCTTTTACAAATTCTCTTGAAGCATTAATATGATTCCATAAGTGCATGAACAGAATGTAAGGAAGATCTACCTTAGTGCTCTGACTTAAACAGTACATGAAGTAGAGCTGTTCATTGTTCACATAGTGTGGAGAATTTGTAGATTTTCTGTGATGAATGCATCCCATAAAAATCTTTGCCCAGATTTTGTAGTCAGGCTTCAGATCTTTAAACTTGTTAGAGGCCTGTCCAGCAGTCATGACTTCCTCATAAACTTCTTCCATGTCTACACGCCCAGCTGGAAAATGAGATACTCCATCAGTCTCCTCATATCCTATGAGTTTCCTAATTAGATCTTCTGTAATTATAATCTCCTTACCCAGAACAGAAGACAAGATGAATTTGGGGTATACAGAAGCATGTATCCAGAATTCTTTCACCAGATGATGGTAAACTGGTCCAAATAATCTGTCAAAGTATTTTACCCAGCCTTGAGCATCAACTATTGAACGAAATTCAAATCCATTTTCAGCTTTTAGGTGTCGTGTATGGAACCACACCCATATTTGCAGAAGTAACTGCAACCATGGTTGATTGAAACTGGGCTGCTGTAGAAGATGAGGTTGCCATTGAAGATGATTTTGACAAAGGTTTAGGGTTTTTGTGAAGAGAGAAAAGAAGACAGAAATGCATAAACTTGCTTGAGTTGTGAAAAGTGTGAAAGTGGTGAGAGATGTGGTATTTATAGAAAACAATTAGGCATACAAACAGACAATCAAAGCACGTTCACACATAGCAATTAATGTCAATTAATGAAAGAGAATAAAAATCATTTCAAGCATTAATTGATTCTGACAAATTGGGGGGAAAATCAAGATTTTCACTATTCAAACCATACCTCAAACGTCTCTTCAGTAGTGTACACGCCATCTTTGCAGATTTAGAGTGACACGTGTTTGCTTGCATGTGCTTCTAAATTCTCTTGAGAAATGAAACGTTAACCAACGTTCAGATCCTCTGAGATTGGTTAGTTCAGATACACACAAATAAACATATATCTAATAAGCAACAGATGAAATACTTCAGAGTGATAAACATTTATCATCTGTAAGATTTGCTTCTGACAAATATTATTCTGGACACAAATCCATACCAATATTTTTCAGAATAAATTTGAATTTATCTTCAACAAGGGTGTAATACCCCAAATTTTACCCTTACATTTAGTCAGTCATTGCGCATAGCATCTCATTCTTGCATCCGTTAATCACTAACAAGTCATGAAGTGAGTTTGCTTTTCAGGAATCATTCCAAGTG
The DNA here is from genome assembly GCA_963859935.3 of Lathyrus sativus. NCBI lineage: Eukaryota > Viridiplantae > Streptophyta > Magnoliopsida > Fabales > Fabaceae > Lathyrus > Lathyrus sativus. Next base: position 149,043,265 of record OZ012740.1, on the reverse strand, counting down.
CGTTTTGGTCATTTTACGTTGGTTCTGAGGGATTCTGAAAAAAGTGGTCTTTAGTTCTTGAGGCATTCAAATCACCATACCCGAGACAGTTTTTTATCATATGATTTGGTTATCATCAAAGGCACCGACCCGGTTTGAATATTGTTGAAAAAGTTGTCAGAAGCATATGTGAATTTGGGGTCGTTCGTTGCTTATGGTTTGTTTTAAGATATTCTGAGCAGTTTTCCGTTCGTTGATAAAGTGCAGTTTTGGATATACAACAAGTGGAGTTTAGGTTGAGTTTATTCGGATATTAATCAGGCTGCGGTAAAGGAGCAAATGGTACCAAGATAGTGGATCTCATTCATAATATTGTCTGGTATAAAAAGGGAAGTGAATTTAAGTATTTGTGAATATCATTCGTGAATAGTTATAATTTACAACTAAGAGGTGAGTTCTAAATATTTTTGAAATTTTGTTCATAAGTATTTATAATTTACAACTAAGGGGTGAATTTAAATAATTTTTGAATTGTCATTCATGGGTATTTAAAATTTACAAATGAGAAGTGAATTTGAGCATTTTTGAATATTTATTCATAGATGATTATAATTTACAAATAGGAAATGAATCTGAATATTGTGAATTCTTATTCATAAGTATTCATGATTTACAAAAGGGAAATAAAATACATTCTATCCTAGTGGTTCTAGAGTCCTAAAGATCCTATTGTGTCTTCATGAGTTCATCCACTGGATTGCTTCACGACTCTCCAATTAACCTGCACAATCAAAGAGAAACAAACAGAATAGAAAAGATTAGAATTTATGTTCGACACTCTCAGAACATCATCATCATTGAGTGCCGGGAGTGGCACGACCAAAGCCGCATCCTACCCCCGTTACCAATCTGAACCATCGGCGTCAGATCAAGTGGCTACTGTTTCTTATCAATGCGGGACAACCGAGAAAGATGAAGAGGTAAAAGAAGTTCGGGCCGATAAATGATTAACTGAAAAGGGTCTCTATCTCAAAGCCAAAACAAAATGCCATTCATCAAGTAAATATTGTGGTAGCAACTATCAAGTAAATCTGTAAGGCCAATTAGAGGCTGGAAGTGCACGAAGTTAGCAAGAAAAATATCCAACACAGAGGCTCAGTTGAGGACAACATCATAGCCTCTTATCGCACAACAAACAGCACAAGTAATCTAGCCCTGAAAATCATAGAAGGAGATGTTAGGACCAAAAGAAACTAAGATTCATGCCTTGGAATGATAACACCCCAAAACTGAATTCATACGCCACAAGTAAAAGGAAATCATGCTCAATTCACAAGCTGTAGCAGTAAAAGGAAATCATGCTCAACTCACAAGCTGTAAGACCAGTTCAATCCAGAAAAATAAGGAACCAAAGCTCAGGTCATATCAGTAAAATCCCACGGCCAAACTACCTCAAATTGCTATGAGCATGAGGGCTCAGTTCAGAACATCACAGCCCGGTACCAAGGATACTGAACGATGTCCAATTCAGTTCCGCATCAGAAATTGGAAGAATCAAGAAATAGAGTTCAAACTTCACAGTTGGATACAAGCAGCGAACCTGACATTAAAATGGAGGATCAAACCTCAGTTGGATCTATATCAGAAAAAGCAAATATCAAAGGAGCCGAAACTATCAGTTAATAAACCAGGTATCCACATCAGAAACATGTCAATATCAGAAAGATTGAACCAAACCAGATATCAAAGAGTAAATTCGGAACCATATCCAAGTGAATCTGGAAAAGGAAAGAACAAAATTGATTCAAAATCCAATTCAAAGATAAATCCACAACCGAATCAATTCACATGAAAAAAATCCAATCAAATCATATCAGATAAAATCCCCAAATCTCTTCAAATCATATCAGTAACGTAAACTCAACGGTCCAAGCCCAAAAGAGAAATCGAAAAAGATATATAAAGAACCATAGCACCTGATCAAACCCTAGAGACGAAGCGGGAGAGAGTGGAAAGCGGCCGCGAGATCGAAAGGGAGAAAAGGAACGACGAAGACGGTTCGAAGTTCATCATAAAAAAACACAAGCGAACCAACATAGTTCGCCGGCGCCGTTTCATTCAACGACGGGCAAACATCCGTTGAGGCTCAGATTTGCAAGATCATCATCGCCCTTGTTCATCGATAGTCACCAGCGAGAACCAACCGTAAGTCATCATTCCATTATCAGCATATTGACATGTTTTTTCTGTTCTTTTAGCGTGGAGAAGATGATACGAAGGAAAAGAGGCGAGGAACAGGGCGAAACATGAAGGAAAGACGAAGAGAAACGAGAGAAACGGCGCCGCGAGACGCAATAGGGTTTTGAAACCCTAGTTCCTGTGTTTCTTTTGTTTATTGATTGCACAACCGGGTTGGGGCCGGATGTAGCTACCGGCCCAACTGTTATTTCCTTTTTTCTTTTTTCGTTTTTTAATATTATATAATGAAAAGTTAATTTGTTTTAAATAAAAAATAATAAAATAAAACTTTTTTAATTAAATTAAACCTTTTTTTTTGATAATTAAGTAAAGCTTTTTTTATTTAAATAAAAAAACTCTTTTTAATACAAATTGATCTTTTTAGATTAAAACTAAAACAATTTTCAAAATAAAAATTAAGTTCCTTTTTTTAAAAAAACTAACATTATTTCTCTTTTTCCTATAGATTAAATTAAGATCTTTTTCAAAATAACGAAGTCCCAAAATTTGCATCTTTTTCTTCACTGTCTTCGTAATTCACCCGATGACCGTCTGACTTTGCCCACTAACGCGTGTGTTCATTTTTGCAGCTTATTACGTTTTATTTTATTCAAATTTCATCATCATATTGTAACTGCTCCTCTCATGTAACCTCGCGAATCCTAACAATCGCGCTTTAATTTCTGCCTTTAAATTTCTGCTTGCATGGTTAAATTAGGACATTATCTCTATGTTTTCATGATTCAATTATCTCACGCGTTTACCATACTTCTGCCACATTGCATACATCCGAAGGTTAGGTCTAACTGTTTGGTCGCCGCGCCAATAGTCCTCAACCTCAAAACCTCAAACCCTTACCACCTCACAAACCCTAATTTGCATAAATGTCTCGCCGTGGACAAGATTACAATTTTACCCCCTAGCATTAGGTCAAAGAGCCGCCGCGCTTATTTTAGGGTTTCCCGCCGCGGAATCCCTAATTTAACCCTAATTACAACTTAACAATTCAACGTAGAGATTTGGAGTTTCTACACTCCACGTAAGCGTGTCCTTAAGATGCGTTTATTCCCCTTGAGACCTTGACCACAGTCAAGAAGTCTCTAACCTCCCTTTTGAGGGGAACTACGATTACTCTGATTCCACTCCCGTAAGGATACGTAGGCACAAGATGCGATGTCTTGCCGAGTAAACTTAGAATTAACCCCTTAGGTCTCCTTTCTCACTTTTAATCCTTTGTACATATACCTTAAGCAAATAAATAAAGCAAATAGTAAACATTTGAACAAAAGGTTCCTGTAGAGTACTACAGAAGTTTAGGATGCTAATACCTTCCCTAAATTTAACCAACCCCCGAACCCTAGATCTTTCCCCGCATTGTGTTTACGATGCAAAATAGGTTTTCCCTTTTTGACCTTTTCCTTCAGATAAATCAAAGAGCGGTTGTGCATTGAATCGCGATTCAAACTCATTAATAGTTTGTAATCCTATTTCCACCGCAACAGAAAATGGCGACTTCACTGGGGACTCATAAACTTTTGAGGGTTATCCCTAATTTGTTCATATTTATTACTACTTGTTTTACTATTCATTTGCATGTATATATTGTACTTTGATTTTGGGACTGTTCCTTGTGTTGTGAGATAAGTCCTACGCCCGGACTAGTGACATTATTATAGGATGGGGATATATTCGATAAGGCTTATAGGGAGTGAGTCCCGACCAAGCTGATTCGAGGATCACCGCTCAGTTGAGACCTTTTCGAAAATGGTTCGGTTGAACGAGTAATCGTGAAAACTTTTTCCATGGTCGATTAGAGTTTGTGATATTGAGGACCGTAGTACCTTAACACCACCTTGGCCTTATTTAGGACGTAGTGCGGGAACTATGTGGGAGTAGTCCTACAATGGTTGCTACGCGATACTACACTCAAAAGAGGTTCTCTTGAGAATATTATTAACCCCCGAGTCAGTCGGAAAGTTGATAATATCCGAAAGATGGGCTGATGACTTTGGGCACTTTTTAGAACCTTGTTCTGCAGGTACGACTAACCTATAGTACACTCCTTTTTGGGATGGGTAGACCTTAACTCCGCTCACGTTCCTTTAACCTAGGACTTTGTTGTTTTCATGCATTGCATCCATAAAGCATCATATTACATTAAGACTTCATGGAATTCAAACTCTATTTATGAACATTGCAGGATACCATGGATCACTCTAGGAAGCATACTTTGAAATTTACTTTTAAGGGTTTTAATTTGGAAGTCCTAGAGAAGCTAAGAGATTTGGTTCAAGATCAAGAAAAGTTCCAAAACAGATATGGAGGCTATTGTCTTTGTTGAAGATTCAAGTAAACGAAGGACTTCTTGCGACTTTGCTACAGTTTTATGATCCAGATTATCACTGCTTCACCTTTCCAGATTATCAGCTCTTACTTACCCTAGAAGAGTACTCTCAGTTGGTGGGGTTGCCTATCTTGGATAAGTCTCCATTCCCTTTCTTGGAGGAAGACCCTAAAGAACGAGATATTGCTAAAGCCATTTGTCTAAGGATATCCGATGTCAGAAACAATATGATCACCAAAGGGGGGACCTCCGGTTTTCTCAGGGACTTCCTAATTAAGAAGGCCCAATTTTATGCCAATCATAAAGACATGTTTGCCTTTGAGACAATATTTGCTTTGCTTATTTATGGGTTGCTGATTTTTCCTAGTTTTGAGGGGTTTGTGGACCTTAATGCAATCAAGACCTTCATGAGAAGAAATCCAGTTCCAACACTATTGGGTAATACTTATCATTCAGTACATCTCCGAAACTTTCATGGTGGAGGAATGATTACATGTTGTGTGCCATTACTATACAAGTGGTTTATTTCTCACTTACCCAAGTCCGGTCCGTTCTGGAAACCTAATCAAGAACGTTGGTCGCAAAAAGTTATGGCTTTAACTCACTCTGATATTGATTGGTATAATCGCATGTACGATGGGATATCGATCATTGATAGTTGTGGAAACTTCAACAATGTGCCTTTGCCCAGTTTCAATGGAGGAATTAGCTACAATCCAGCCTTAGCTCGCCGACAGTTGGGATACCCCTTGAAGGAACTGCCTAAAGGTATTCATGTGGAGAAAATCTTTTTCAAAGACGACAAAAAGCTTCAAGATCAGATTCTATCCTCTTGGAATCATCTGCATAGGAAGGACAAAGAAAGTTTGGGAAGACCTAATTGTGTGTCCATGGAACCATACCTTCAATGGGTCCGAGGAAGAGCTATTGAGTTGAAGATGCCCTACTCTCGCCAAGATCCTTTACCTCAAAGCGAAGAACCTGTCCAGTATTTCATGACCGAGGCTGAGACCTTGAAGATCGCTTTGAAGAGATCACAACGCGAAACAGAAGCATGGAAGAACAAATACCATGTGATGGTCAGCGAGTACGAAGAACTTCAAAAGCAGATTCAATCGAAGAATGATGAGATACAATCCTACAAGAAGAGAAGGCTCTACGAATATTTATTTTCCTCCGACTCTCCGTCTGCTCACTGAAGTTGTGGAAGATGCTTCTCTAGGATTTTCTAGGCTTTTATTTAGCTATTTCGGTTGCAAGAATATTATTTGTAATTTGTCTTCAATGAATTAAAAGTTTCCTTGGCATTCCGCAATATTCGTAAATATTTGAATTCCATGAAATCTTCATTTGCATTCACATTTTAGCATCATACCTTTGCATTGCATGTGTCTCCCGACTTCTCATACGCGGTTTTCTCACCTTCCAGTTTTGTCACCCTAAGTTCTCTGCATCAATACGACCCTTCAAAAGGATGGAAGATCAAAACCAAGAGATCAACCGTGTCAGCCATGAACTCGAAGATCTTCGAGGAAGTGTGGGGCAGATTTTGGAGATGCTACAAGCTCTTAGTGTGAAGATGGATGCTCAGTCTGCTGTTGTTTCTGAGACTACTAATACCGTTAGGGAATCTCAACCAGCTATTACTGTCGAGAATGTACCTCCTCACGGTCTTCAATCCGGTTTGGTGCCTCCTAGTGCTCAACCAGTTCGACGAGCTACCCCTCCAAAGTGCAAAACTCCTAACTCCGACCATGGTAAAGGACCTGCACGTTCGAGGAACCGCAAAATGGCTACTCCTCAACCTTGGCAACATCAGCAGAGTTATGTTCAAGGTTATCCGTTTCCATATGTCCAACAACCCTATGTAGCTACTGTTGCACCTCCTTTCGATCAACAGTTTCCTACATACCAGCCTGTGCAGTCAGCTCTGGTATATCAAGCACCGGTTCATCAACAACCTTCCGGTTATCCGCCCATGCAAGTTCCTGTCAACAGCCAACGAGTGCCCAACGCTCCTGTTCACCAACAATCACAGGATCAGGTTCCTTATCCCCGTAAGAGGCAGTATAAGCCTTGTCCTCCAATTCCGATAACTTTCACTGAGTTATACCCCCATTTGGTACAACAAGGTCTGATTACCACCCGTGCTTTGGGTCCTCCGCCTAATCCGTTACCTGCAGGTTACAACGCTGCCGCTCATTGTTTATTTCATGAGGGTGCGCCCGACCATGATCTAGAGAATTGCTACGCTCTTAAGAACTTTGTCAGAAATTTGCTAGAAACGAAGAAGTTGTCTTTTAGCGATGCTCAGCCGAAGATTGAGATTCTTCTCGGGGTTCCCTGCTTGTCAAGCTTAAATTCTTCAAAGTATGTTGACCCCTCAGCAAATCAGTCGAATCCAGTAATTATTCAAAGGCCTAGCTCGCTTCATTTCAGTAACCCTCAAGATGATATGATCGGGATCAACAAAGAATCTGGGAAAGTTATTTTGAAGCAACGACTGAAAACTGTTGAAGATGTGACCAGCATAACTGGGGCAAGCTATGACGACTCACAGTGATCATAAGCTAGACGTCCTTTCCATTGAGGCTCCGCCAAAGGAAACTGTTACTCTTGAATGCAAGATGTCATAAACATTTAGAAGGATTTTTCCGACAGTTCATTTGTTTATTTATATATATTTCTATTTGATTAAGCATATTTAGCATGTACGAACTTATTTATCTTTGATTAATTAATGCAACGCATATGTTTGTCTTGAATAAATCCATTCGTTTCACTCATTCAAAAAACGTTTTCATAAATCATAATGCCAACTTTACCCGATCTCTTGTTCTGATGGAGAATTGGGGGGAGGATGACGAACCCAAAGCGTCAGATTTCTTGTCGTATGCTTTCAATTAAAACCTGCTGATGATGTAAGGCATTATTTTAAATCCCAAACACTGGAGATATAAGGATGTTAATCCCTAGTTAACCTCTTTGAGCCTTGAAGTAGGAGTTTTCTTTCTTTTTAAGAACCTTCATCCTAACCTGGGGAAGGGTAGTTTTCAGTTAAACCGATCGAGCGCTTAGATCCTAAAAAAGGAAGAGCAAACATTCGAGAATTTATCCTTAGCATCTTAAGAAGTCCAATACAATGACTATCCCTCGGTTACCTAAGGAGTGGGGCAGTCACGAGCCTTTCAAAAGATTTACACGACTTGTGCATAAAAGAATATTCAAAAAATAAGAGCCCGCTAAGTCAAAACCTACGAAGGAGACTTAAGCAAAACTGGGGCATACCACTGAACTCCAAAGTCAGATCAAAAGACGTTGTCCAGGCAAAAGTTAGGGAATAAGAACAACAAACCAGTAGTTTTTTTAGAATCCCTATAAAAAAAAGTCGTGTGATCGAATCGCCATTAGAAATAGGTGAGTGACTGCCATGTCCAAAGCCTTGATAAGTTCTCGACCATAGCAAATCCGCTTGAGATATGAGCGTTCGTATCCGGTTAACTGAATTAAGATTGGAGAACATCACGAAGAAGGGGTGGGTACAAATATAACTTTGAGCCTTTATCCTTTGTTTCTTAAACCGTGAACTGAGCCACGATACAACCTTTAAAAGACCTAATGGAAGTAGGACTTCGGTTGAAAGCATACTCGACAAGATCACGTTTCCTGACTCCTACGAGCTATGCTCAGAAAAAAATTCATGTTGGCATTATAATTAAAACTTATATCCTGACTAGTGATTTCGGTCACAAGTTATTGCGATATCTTTTTCAAAACAAAAATTCAAGACAAATATATGTGTACATTGACAAGCTCAGGATAGGTATTTCAGGCATGACGACTTTGCTTGATATCTTAGAGATTTACATAACCCGTGGAACTTGAAGATCCTGCTAAACAGGGGCAGGCAGTTTCCCAGTTCGCTTACCAACGCGAGTCTGACGTTCTTAAGAGCTATTTCTCAAAGATTTCGGCGTAACACGATTAATTTGTGCCAGTTACGTCGAGACCTGACGAATCCCTCAAAGAGTTTGAAAACAATGGGGCAACCAGACTCCGTGTTCTCTATAAAATCCTCTTGAGATGACCATACCTCACAACGCAAGTATCCTGGAGCACCGTGTTTTTTTAAAAGAAACAAATGGCGACTACTATAAGATCCTTCAAGATCAAAACCATGTGGTTTCACAACTTTTCTTCATGCACCCGATGGATTTTACTCACGGCGGCCTTCGTTCCCCAGTAAATCTCAGTGTTGCAACAGGCTCCTAAACTATTGCCTCATCGCAGTCCCCAGAGAGACTATAAGCTGACAACCTTTTCTGGGGTAACTCGAAAGTGTCCCTCAGGTTTTCTTCTCCCTATGTGAAGACATGATACTGTGCACCCAAGCAGATTACCTTTTCCCCAGAGAAGTCAAAATTCTGAAACCAGATTTGGTTCTACCATTGATCTTTTTTCTTACCCATGATTGACGTATTAGTTGCAGAGAACGCAGGGTATCTCCGTCGAGATGTTTATTTCATCTCTCGTCCCGTCTCTAGTCTGTTTCGTCAGCATACGCAGGGGCATAAGCATCACATGCCTGTTTCATACACATGCTCATTACATACTCATTCCATTACATCCTGCATATTTAACTACATAGACATTAACATACATTCATATTAACATATGCATTAACATATATGTTAGCATTCACAGGTTCATTGTGTTTCACCATCATTGGTTGTTACCGCCGAGTAACTGGGTTTGTCCATTCTCTTCAAATAGATTGTCAGCCCTAAGCATAAAATACATATGTGTTTCCAGTTTCCCCACAGAGCTCGAACCTTGTGGATGACGGTTACTTCAGCTATCTTTCCTCGCCAATATAAGATATTTACCCTTCGAGTTCATTCCCTCGATGGAGTCTTTGATTACCAGTCTTCTTTCTAGCTCGATCCTAGATTGAATCTCAGTCTTGTCGGTCTCCGAGCCCAACCGGACGTGCATTTATTTTGCACCGTCTTAAGATTTTCACCCTACCTTAGCAGATATGCGACTGTTCTCGCCTGAGAAGCTTATCACTGTACCCGGATGTGCATTTATTTTGCACTATCTTTCAAGAAAATCAATCACAATCCTTTACAGATACACGCCAGTTCACGCCTGGAAATCTATCAGTACATCTTACAGCATCGGTATGCAACTGCTCTCGCCTGAGAAGCCTATCGGTACAACACTTTACAATCCTACATCCTACAGCATCGGTATGCAACTGTTCTCGCCTGAGAAGCCTATCGATATAACAACCTTACACAACAAGATACACAACAGTTCTCACCAGAGAAGCTTATCACAACATTTTACAATTGATCAGCAACAGTTCTCACAAGAGAAGTTTATCACAATCGATCAGCAACAGTTCTCGGTTAAGAAGCTTATCGTAACATTCTTCAGCAACGGTATGCAACAGTTCTCCGCCGAGAAGCTTATCATCATCTGTTATCACCTCTACAAGCAGTTCTTACATGAGAAGCTTATTATTGCCACTCTTGCAAATAAGCGACATTTCTCGCCTGAGAAGCTAATCCTATCTTCGTTACGACTCGCAGCAAATGGCCATCTCCATTGAGCAGTTGGGCTTCCATTTTCCTTGTCGTCTTGAAGTATGAAGAAGTTCATTTACCCTTTAGTAAAAGAAGGAACCGAATCATATTCAGGAGAGCACAGATCTTGAAGTATGAAGAAGTTCATTTACCCTTTAGTAAAAGAAGGAACCGAATCATATTCAGGAGAGCATGAATCTTGAAGTATGAAGAAGTTCATTTACCCTTTAGTAAAAGAAGGAGCCGAATCATAGTCAGGGAGAAGCAAACCTTGAAATGAAGAAGTTCATTTACCCTTTAGCAAAAGAAGAAGCGGAATCATGCCCGACGCGCTGTCCTCGGTAGTATGAAGAAGTTTATTTTATCCTTTAGTAAAAGAAGAATCTGAAACATATTCCAGGCACCGACCTTAAATATGAGAAGATTTATATATCAGATAAGCAGCAGCCTCTTTATTTGAGTGCTTATCCGTTTTGGCATGTAAGTCCCTTCCAACGATAAGTGACAGTTCTCCCTCGAGAAGCTTATCAGGGCATTTCCCATCAAAGCCCATTTATTTTGGCATACAGCCGGTTTTTACCCTGTATATGTAATATGGATTTCTGAAAAGTCCATTTGATCCCATCACGAAGGATAGTTTATAGAAGCTTGGATGTTATTCTTTGCTCAATGCCCCAGCATTCTGTAATCGATCTGGCAGTCGTGTAGATCCAGTCTTATTGTTAGACATTTCCAAGTGGAGGCCGTCTCATAGGTGCCATCTCCATTTAGGATCTTGTTCTAACCACTCAAAGTCCATTTATTTTGGCATACATCTGGTTCTTTTCACCCTGTATATTTACTACGGATTCCCGAAAAGTCCGTTTGATCCTGTCACGAGGGATAGTTTACAGAAGCTTGGATGTTATTCTTTGCTCAATGCTCCAGCATTCTATGATCGATCTTGCAGTCGTACATGATCCAGTTTTACTTTTAGATTCCCCAGTGGAGGCCGTCTCATAGGTACCATCTCCATTGAAGAATCCCGTTCTTTCTAAAAAAGACAATTGGTCGTGTTCGCACCAGTTGACCATCATTTTTAGAATTCCCCAGTGTTGTGCTGTGTCCCAGCACGTCGTTTTCCCCAGTGTGTTCTTCTCGTAGCGTCTGACCCTGTGTCGTCGTATTCGTCAGCATTTTCGCATTCATCATTCCAGCATACGCATCATATCATATTCATGGCATCGTCTGCATTAGTCTGTTCTCGCTTTGTCCATAGCATTGCATATCGCCACATATAAGGGCAAAATTTTCGGTTATCTATATTTAAATCCCTCCACCATGATTCCTCGAGTCTCCGCCACTCAAATAATCTGGTGTAGTTATTTAAATAGGGGCAACTGTAATACCCCAAATTTTACCCTTACATTTAGTCAGTCATTGCGCATAGCATCTCATTCTTGCATCCGTTAATCACTAACAAGTCATGAAGGGAGTTTGCTTTTCAGGAATCATTCCAAGGGCGTTTTGGTCATTTTACGTTGGTTCTGAGGGATTCTGAAAAAAGTGGTCTTTAGTTCTTGAGGCATTCAAATCACCATACCCGAGACATTTTTTTATCATATGATTTGATTATCATCAAAGGCGCCGACCCGGTTTGAATATTGTTGAAAAAGTTGTCAGAAGCATATGTGAATTTGGGGTCGTTCGTTGCTTATGGTTTGTTTTAAGATATTCTGAGCAGTTTTCCGTTCGTTGATAAAGTGCAGTTTTGGATATACAACAAGTGGAGTTTAGGTTGAGTTTATTCGGATATTAATCAGGCTGCGGTAAAGGAGCAAATGGTACCAAGATAGTGGATCTCATTCATAATATTGTCTGGTATAAAAAGGGAAGTGAATTTAAGTATTTGTGAATATCATTCGTGAATAGTTATAATTTACAACTAAGAGGTGAGTTTTAAATATTTTTGAAATTTTGTTCATAAGTATTTATAATTTACAACTAAGGGGTGAATTTAAATAATTTTTGAATTGTCATTCATGGGTATTTAAAATTTACAAATGAGAAGTGAATTTGAGCATTTTTGAATTTTTATTCATAGATGATTATAATTTACAAATAGGAAATGAATCTGAATATTGTGAATTCTTATTCATAAGTATTCATGATTTACAAAAGGGAAATAAAATACATTCTATCCTAGTGGTTCTAGAGTCCTAAAGATCCTATTGTGTCTTCATGAGTTCATCCACTGGATTGCTTCACGACTCTCCGATTAACCTGCACAATCAAAGAGAAACAAACAGAATAGAAAAGATTAGAATTTATGTTCGACACTCTCAGAACATCATCATCATTGAGTGCCGGGAGTGGCACGACCGAAGCCGCATCCTACCCCCGTTACCAATCTGAACCATCGGCGTCAGATCAAGTGGCTACTGTTTCTTATCAATGCGGGACAACCAAGAAAGATGAAGAGGTAAAAGAAGTTCGGGCCGATAAATGATTAACTGAAAAGGGTCTCTATCTCAAAGCCAAAACAAAATGCCATTCATCAAGTAAATATTGTGGTAGCAACTATCAAGTAAATCTGTAAGGCCAATTGGAGGCTGGAAGTGCACGAAGTTAGCAAGAAAAATATCCAACACAGAGGCTCAGTTGAGGACAACATCATAGCCTCTTATCGCACAACAAACAGCACAAGTAATCCAGCCCTGAAAATCATAGAAGGAGATGTTAGGACCAAAAGAAACTAAGATTCATGCCTTGGAATGAGAACACCCCAAAACTGAATTCATACGCCACATGTAAAAGGAAATCATGCTCAATTCACAAGCTGTAGCAGTAAAAGGAAATCATGCTCAACTCACAAGCTGTAAGACCAGTTCAATCCAGAAAAATAAGGAACCAAAGCTCAGGTCATATCAGTAAAATCCCACGGCCAAACTACCTCAAATTGCTATGAGCATGAGGGCTCAGTTCAGAACATCACAGCCCGGTACCAAGGATACTGAACGATGTCCAATTCAGTTCCGCATCAGAAATTGGAAGAATCAAGAAATAGAGTTCAAACTTCACAGTTGGATACAAGCAGCGAACCTGACATTAAAATGGAGGATCAAACCTCAGTTGGATCTATATCAGAAAAAGCAAATATCAAAGGAGCCGAAACTATCAGTTAATAAACCAGGTATCCACATCAGAAACAGGTCAATATCAGAAAGATTGAACCAAACCAGATATCAAAGAGTAAATCCGGAACCATATCCAAGTGAATCTGGAAAAGGAAAGAACAAAATTGATTCAAAATCCAATTCAGAGATAAATCCACAACCGAATCAATTCACATGAAAAAAATCCAATCAAATCATATCAGATAAAATCCCCAAATCTCTTCAAATCATATCAGTAACGTAAACTCAACGGTCCAAGCCCAAAAGAGAAATCGAAAAAGATATATAAAGAACCATAGCACCTGATCAAACCCTAGAGACGAAGCGGGAGAGAGTGGAAAGCGGCCGCGAGATCGAAAGGGAGAAAGGAACGACGAAGACGGTTCGAAGTTCATCATAAAAAAACACAAGCGAACCAACATAGTTCGCCGGCGCCGTTTCATTCAACGACGGGCAAACATCCGTTGAGGCTCAGATTTGCAACATCATCATCGCCCTTGTTCATCGATAGTCACCAGCAAGAACCAACCGTAAGTCATCATTCCATTATCAGCATATTGACATGTTTTTTCTGTTCTTTTAGCGTGAAGAAGACGATACGAAGGAAAAGAGGCGAGGAACAGGGCGAAACATGAAGGAAAGACGAAGAGAAACGAGAGAAACGGCGCCGCGAGACGCAATAGGGTTTTGAAACCCTAGTTCCTGTGTTTCTTTTGTTTATTGATTGCACAACCGGGTTGGGGCCGGATGTAGCTACCGGCCCAACTGTTATTTCCTTTTTTCTTTTTTCGTTTTTTAATATTATATAATGAAAAGTTAATTTGTTTTAAATAAAAAATAATAAAATAAAACTTTTTTAATTAAATTAAACCTTTTTTTTTTATAATTAAGTAAAGCTTTTTTTATTTAAATAAAAAAACTCTTTTTAATACAAATTGATCTTTTTAGATTAAAACTAAAACAATTTTCAAAATAAAAATTAAGTTCCTTTTTTTAAAAAAACTAACATTATTTCTCTTTTTCCTATAGATTAAATTAAGATCTTTTTCAAAATAACGAAGTCCCAAAATTTGCATCTTTTTCTTCACTGTCTTCGTAATTCACCCGATGGCCGTCTGACTTTGCCCACTAACGCGTGTGTTCATTTTTGCAGCTTATTACGTTTTATTTTATTCAAATTTCATCATCATATTGTAACTGCTCCTCTCATGTAACCTCGCGAATCCTAACAATCGCGCTTTAATTTCTGCCTTTAAATTTCTGCTTGCATGGTTAAATTAGGACATTATCTCTCTGTTTGCATGATTCAATTATCTCACGCGTTTACCATACTTCTGCCACATTGCATACATCCGAAGGTTAGGTCTAATTGTTTGGTCTCCGCGCCAATAGTCCTCAACCTCAAAACCTCAAACCCTTACCACCTCACAAACCCTAATTTGCATAAATGTCTCGCCGTGGACAAGATTACAATTTTACCCCCTAGCATTAGGTCAAAGAGCCGCCGCGCTCATTTTAGGGTTTCCCGCCGCGGAATCCCTAATTTAACCCTAATTACAACTTAACAATTCAACATAGAGATTTGGAGTTTCTACACTCCACGTAAGCGTGTCCTTAAGATGCGTTTATTCCCCTTGAGACCTTGACCACAATCAAGAAGTCTCTAACCTCCCTTTTGAGGGGAACTACGATTACTCTGATTCCACTCCCGTAAGGATACGTAGGCACAAGATGCGATGTCTTGCCGAGTAAACTTAGAATTAACCCCTTAGGTCTCCTTTCTCACTTTTAATCCTTTGTACATATACCTTAAGCAAATAAATAAAGCAAATAGTAAACATTTGAACAAAAGGTTCCTGTAGAGTACTACAGAAGTTTAGGATGCTAATACCTTCCCTAAATTTAACCAACCCCCGAACCCTAGATCTTTCCCCGCATTGTGTTTACGATGCAAAATAGGTTTTCCCTTTTTGACCTTTTCCTTCGGATAAATCAAAGAGCGGTTGTGCATTGAATCGCGATTCAAACTCATTAATAGTTTGTAATCCTATTTCCACCGCAACAAAGGGGTTTTGTGAAAATATTTGCCCATTGATGATCTGTATCAACAAAGGCTAAGTTTATAATTCCCTTCTGAACATAGTCTCTGATGAAATGATGCTTAATTTCTATATGTTTTGCCTTAGAGTGTAAAATGGGGTTTTTAGACAAACATATAGCAGAAGTATTATCACAGAATATAGAAATGTTACTTTCAAATATCTGATAGTCTTCTAGCTGAATTTTCATCCAGAGCATCTGCGTGCTACATCCAGCAGCAGCAATATATTCTGCCTCTGTAGTTGATAGTGCTATTGTGGGTTGCTTCTTGCTGTACCAAGAGATTAGATTTCTTCCTAGAAATTGACAACTTCCAGAAGTATTTTTTCTTTCCACTCTGTCTCCAGCGTAGTCAGCATCACAGAATCCAACTAATTTAAAGTCATCAGATTTTCTGTAACACAAACCCACATTAGAAGTACCTTTCAGATACCTTAGAATCCTCTTAACAGCTGTTAAGTGTGATTCTCTAGGATCTGATTGGAATCTTTCATACAAGCATACACTGAACAAAATGTCAGGTCTAGAAGTAGTTAAGTAGAGAAGAGATCCTATCATACCTCTGTAGAGTTTCTGATCTACTTTCTTACTTACCTCTTCCTTGCCTAGTGAACTAGTTGGATGCATGGGAGTCTTTGCCATCTTACTATCAGTCATGTTAAATTTCTTCAGAAGTTCTTTAACATATTTGGTCTGATGAATGTAAGTGCACTCTGGAGTTTGGTTGACTTGAATTCCCAGAAAGATTCTCAATTCTCCAGTCATGCTCATTTCAAATTCTGCCTGCATACATTGAGCAAACTCCTTTCCCAACATAGTATTGGTAGATCCAAATATGATATCATCCACATATATTTGACAAATTAGAAGATCTTTCTTAAATGTTTTACAAAAGAGTGTTGTGTCCACTTTGCCTCTGATGAAATTTTTCTCCAGAAGAAAATTGCTTAATCTCTCATACCAAGCACTGGGAGCTTGTTTTAAACCATACAAAGATTTCTTTAGTTTGAAAACATGTTCTGGGAATTTTTCACTCTCAAAACCAAGAGGCTGGTGAACATAAACTTCTTCTTCTATAATACCATTTAGAAAGGCACTTTTAACATCCATCTGATATAGAGTGATGTTATATTATGCAGAAAATGAAATAAGAAGGCGTATAGATTCTAACCTTGCCACTGGAGCATAAGTTTCAGTGTAATCAATACCTTCTTGTTGACTGTATCCTTGAGCAACAAGCTTTTCCTTATTTCTTTCAACTTCTCCTTTCTCATTAAGCTTATTTCTGAAGACCCATTTAGTTCCAATTATGTTGAATCCTTTTGGTCTTGGAACTAAATCCCACACATCATTTCTGGTGAACTGATTTAGCTCTTCTTGCATGGCAATAATCCAATCATTGTCTTGCAGAGCTTCATCTACAGAAGTTGGTTCAATTACTGACACCAATCCAAATAATGATGCTTCAGATGACCTGAGGAAGGATCTTGTTCTGATAGGGTCATCCTTCTTTCCAATGATAACATTCTCTGGATGAGAAGCTTTGATTCTGGAAGATGATCCTCTAACAGTTGATTCTTTAGAAATGTTTAAGTTGTTCATCTGAGAAGTCAAAGGAATTGCATCTGGCGTTGCTTCTGGTTCCTTCACTTAAGCTTTGTCTGCCTCTGAGCCTTCAGAGTCTGTGAAGACTACTTCTCTATCTGCAGAGTTTTCAAACTGCTTTAGCTTTTTAATGCCAAGCTTATCATCAAATCTAACATGAATAGATTCTTCCACAATCTGTGTCTCAGTATTGTATACTCTGTAGCCTTTATAGCGTTCAGAATACCCAAGCATGAAACACTTCTGTGCTTTAGAATCAAACTTGTTCAGATTTTCTTTAGTATTCAACATATAGCAAATACATCCAAAAGGATGAAAATATGAAATGTTGGGCTTTCTGTTCTTCCACAGTTCATAGGGAGTCTTCTCCAGAAGAGGTCTTACAGACACTCTGTTCTGAATGTAACAGGCTGTGTTGATTGCTTCTGCCCAAAAGTGCTTTGCCAGATTAGTCTCATCGATCATGGTTCTGGCCATTTCTTGCAGAGTTCTATTTTTCCCCTCTACAATTCCATTTTGTTGTGGAGTTCTAGGACAGGAAAAATCATGAGCAATGCCATTTTCATTAAAATATTTTTCAAAATATTTGTTTTCAAATTCACCACCATGATCACTTCTGACTTTTATAATTTTGAAATCTTTTTCATTCTGGACTTGTTTGCAGAAGTCAAAGAACACAGAATGTGACTCATCCTTGTGTTTTAAGAACTTTACCCATGTCCATCTACTATAGTCATCAACAATGACTAATCCATACTTCTTGCCTCTGATGGATGCAGTTTTCACTGGTCCAAACAGATCAATATGAAGTAATTCTAATGGTCTGGAAGTAGAAACAACATTTTTTTATTTAAAAGAGGATTTTGAAAACTTCCCTTTTTGACATGCTTCACAAAGAGCATCTGAGGTGAACTTCAGATTAGGAAGTCCTCTGACAATATTAAGTTTATTAATCTGAGATATACGTCTCATATTAATATGCCCCAATCTTCTGTGCCAGACCCATTGCTCTTCATTAACAGACAAGAGACATTTAACATTTTGAACCTTAAGTTCTGAAAGATTTATTTTATAAATGTTGTTCTTCCTCTTTCCACTAAATAGGATTGAGCCATCCTTTTGACTAATAGCTTTACAACATTTTTGATTAAAGGTTATGTCATAACCATTATCACTTAATTGACTTATGGACAATAGATTATGCTTTAATCCTTCTACAAGTAAAACATTAGTAATAGAGGGAAGTTTACCATTTCCAATAGTGCCAGATCCAATGATCTTGCCCTTCTGATTCCCTCCAAATTTCACATCACCTCCAGATCTAAGCTTCAGACTTTGGAACATAGACCTTTCTCCTGTCATGTGTCGCGAGCATCCAGAGTCCAGGTACCATGATTGGTGTCCTGACCTTGCTGCTAAGAACATCTGCAACAGGAATTATTTTACTTTTAGGTACCCAGATCTTCTTGGGTCCTTTTGGGTTAGTTGTTCTGAAGGTTTGTCTAAACTTCTGTTTTTCAACATAAGGTTTATTCTGACTAGCCTTAGATTTAAACACATGAATGTTCCTTTCAGAACGAGTGTGTTCAATATCATTCAAGTGACCAAATTTAAAGTGGGAATATAAAGGAGTCTTCTTGATGATAATTTTATCAACAGGTTTTGGATTTAAATCCTTTCCAGAGGAAGATTTATATCCAATTCCTTTTCTGTTATTTCTGCTGACTCCATAGATCATAGAAGCCATTTTACTTCTGTCTATACTTTTAGCAAGAAACTTTTGAAAGCTGTAGTCATATTTTTCCAAAATATTTTTGCATTCAGACTCAATTTCAGAATCAGAGTCTTGTTGAGCTAATTCAGAATCATTTTTCAATTTTAAGTTCTTTTTATTTAGCTCAGCTACTTCTGATTTGAGAATATTATTCTCAGATACAAGATTGCTTTGACGCTTCTTGTATTTGAGCTTAATATTGTTATAGCTCTTCAGAACTTCTAATAACACTTTGATAAGTTCATCTTTAGTGAGTTTAGCCATTACCTCTTCAACGTCAGAGTCAGATTCAGAGTCAGATTCAGATCCTGAAATTCCTTCCTCCTGATCTTCTATGTCAGCCATCAATGCTACGTTGGCACATTCCTCTTCTGACTCAGATTCAGATTCAGATGTATCTGAATCATCCCAGGTTGCCATTAGAACCTTCTTCTTTTTATCAGATTTTCTTTTAGGCTTTTCTTTCAACAGCTTTGGACATTCATTTTTGTAATGCCCGGGTTCTTTACATTCGTAGCAGACAACCTCCTTTTTACCAGATCTTCTGTGTCCATAAGATTCTTTTCTTTGGTCATGCTTCCTGAAGTTTCTGAACTTCTTTCCTTTATGCTTCCAGAGTTTGTTTATTCTTCTGGACAACATGGATAATTCATCTTCATCTTCAGATGAGGATTCTTCAGAGCTTTCCTCTATTACCTGCAATGCTTTAGCAGATTTATTAGATTTTAAGGCAATTGACTTACCTTTCTTTTGAGGTTCATCTTCCTCAAGTTCAATTTCATGACTCCTCAGTGAACTGATTAGTTCCTCCAAGGAGATCTTGTTCAAATCTTTGGCCATTTTCAACGCAGTCACCATAGGTCTCCATCTGGTAGGTAAGCTTCTGATGATCTTTTTCACATGATCAGCAGTAGAGTATCCTTTATCCAGAACCTTTAGTCCAGCTGTAAGTATTTGAAATCTGGAGAACATGGCTTCAACAGATTCAACTTCTTCCATCTTGAAAGCTTCATACTTCTGAATTAGAGCCAGAGCCTTTGTTTCCTTGACTTGAGAGTTTCCCTCATGAGTCATCTTTAAGGACTCAAACATGTCAAATGCAGTTTCTCTATTTGTGATCTTTTTATTGCATTTAACAATATTGTTCTAGCTTTGTGGTGATTTTTAAATTCCTTCTTTTGGGCTTCTGTCATAGATTTTCTATCTACTTTCTTGCCATTCCCATCAATGGGATGAACACATCCATCTATGACCAAATCCCATAAATCAGCATCATAACCAAGGAAAAAACATTCAATCCTGTCTTTCCAATAATCAAATTTCTCCCCATCAAACATAGGGGGTTTAGTGCTGATTCTGTCCCTTTCTTCATATTTGTTGTTAATGTTAGATATTGTAGTATCAGTCATAGTAACAACCAAATATATATCAAAGTTTTTCTCACTGGATCTTTTCTGTCACTGTGAAGTGGTAGCACACACAGAACCGGAGCTCTGATGCCAACTGAAGGTGAGAAAATACTTAGAAGGGGGGTTGAATAAGTATGAAGATAAAAACTTAGAAGTAAAAACTCAAGTATTTTTATCCTGGTTCGTTGAACTCAACTACTCCAGTCCACCCTTTCAAGAGTGATTTGCCTTTCTCAATCAAGGACTTAATCCACTATTTAATCAACTGATTACAATAATAAGCACTAAGAACAACTGTTCAAAGTCTTCTCAAGAACTACTGATCCTATCTGGATCTTCTTAAGGTTTTCTTACAATCAAATGTAATAATAAATACAAGTGTTAAGATGCTTCTAATAAAGCTTTATCACAACTGTGATTTTTCACTTAAGATTAAGAACAAAGAAATAATTCTAGAAAGAATATATGAGTTGTATGAGAGCTTTGATAATGAATTCTTTTCAAGTGTTTCGTCAACTGAAGAAGATGAGTGGAGACTTGCTTTTATAGGCACAGTGATCCAAGAGTTTTTTATTTTACGTTGAGAAGTGTGTACCAAAAGGTCTGAGCCCTTTTTGTCTTCACATCAAGTGACCTTTCCTAGAAGAAGAGAGCACAGAGAAATCCTTTTTGTCTGTGTTCTTGTGTCTAGCATAAATAAGGAAAGAGTCGTTTGGATATTCCAACGGACATAATATTTGAATTCTTCTTCAACAATTTTCAGCAAGAATCATCAGAGTCTAATTTGCTCAGAGCCTTCTGATGTTGATCAGAGTTTTGCTAAATCAGAGTCTTTGCAGCAAGTGTGCTTTTAGCGTGTATAAGTTCATAGCAGAGTTTTGGGTCAGATCCTCAGTTTTGGAAACACATGCAGCACCCCTTGATTCACAACCCATACTAGAACAAATAGCAGAAGTAGTTGCAGGATTACTATCTGGAAGATTTCTCAGATTCAACTTTGAAAGACTAGAAACATCTCCAAAATATCAGGGTTAAAGTCCTTCCATATGCACAAGATCAAGGCTGATGATGTCCTGATCTTCATCTTCACCAGTCATACAAATACAAAACACTTGGATAGAGGCCCAAATACCTGACTTGATCCATTGATACCCTATTGTCGCTACTGTGAAAAAAGGTGTCGGCAATGACAGAAGAGTCACCACCTTTTGTTATTTAACCCAAAGAGAGGGAAAGGAAAGGATCAGGAAAAACCTAGCGAAAAGGGAAAGACAAGGTCATCGCAACCAAGTCCTGGGTTCGGGAGTCGGTTACGCAAGGGGAAGGTATTAGCACCCCTCACGTTCGTTGTACTCAATGGGATCCACGCTTGTTGTCTATCTAAAAGGGTGTGTTTATCCATCTACGCTAATGGTCTGGGACAAAAGGAAGAAAAAGGAAAGAAGTGACTCGGCAGAGCATCGCTGCTCTGTGCCCACGTACTCCCTCGTGCAATGGGAAAGTCAGAGTCAATGTAGTTTGGCTAACTACGAGAATGAATGGGGAAGGTTGCTCGCCAAGACATCGAGTCTTGTGCCTATGTACTTTCATCTGGTATGAAAGATCAGAGCGAACGTAGTTCGAGCGGACACGAAACCACGGGTTGATTAAGTGTTTTATCCGAGTAGGGTTAAACATTCGTTCTAGCAGTTAGGGACAAAACTTGTTTGCAGTATGTCGCTACTGCGAAAATCGGCGCCGGCTGAACAGAAGAGTCGCCACCGTGCGTTATTTATCCCACGGGAGGGAAAGGAAACGCTCAGAGTAAACCTCGCACAACACGGGAAAGGTATGGTCATCGCAACCAAAACCTGGATTCGGGAGTCGGTTACGCAAGGGGAAGGTATTAGCACCCCTCACGTCCATCGTACTCGATGGGATCCACGCTTGTTTTCGGGTATGGATTGTTATTCTATCTAAACTAAAGGTCAAGGGTAAAAAAAGAAAATAAAATGAAAATAAAAATGACTCGGCAAAGTATCGCACTTTATGCCTACGTATTCCCGCCTGGAACGAGAAATCAGAGTCAACGTAGTTCGCCTACCTACGGGAAAGGAGGGGAAGGTTGCTCGCTAGGATATCGCATCCTATGCCTACGTACTTCCACACAGCATGGAAGATCAGAGCAAACGTAGTTCGGGCCACGTACGACACAAGCTTGTCTTGGTTGATTTTATTCCTTCTGAAAAAGGTTTTCTGATCAACAGTCCCAGCGGACAAAAATGACGCTTTGATGAGTTCACATTCTTTTACGGAAGAAGTGTCTTTTATTGTGTTTGAAATCTTTATGTGTTTTTCTGTTTGTTTTGAGAAAGAAAGAGACAGAACTCTAACCTACGGTTGCGAAGGGAAACAAACTAACCTAATGTTATCATGCATGGGTTAAGACCTAGTGTCTATCATGCTCCTCTCTTGCACAGAGAGAAACAGAGATCCTACGGGATAGGCAGAAACAGAAACAATATCAGATATATACAGTAAAACAGTAAAATGCACGGATGCAACAGTACAAGCGAGGCAAGGGAGTCCCACTCAACCTCGAACCTAGAAAACAATAGGCAAAAGTGAACAGGCTTCACTTTCAACCCAGCAGGGTAAACAGCAAACAATACAGTCCAGAAAATCAATCAATACATCAGCAAATGAAATACAGCAAAAGAAACAGCATCAGCAGCTCTGACTCAGCATCTGACTTCAAATAATCTCCAATCAGCTACAGGCTTCAACAAGCATCAGTCTCCATCTTCATGACCTTCAGATAAGGGCTTTGATCATCTATCTTCCATCTGCAATGGCTTTTCTTCATGCTCAAACCTCCAGGATGAGGGATTAGTCACAAGAGTGAATTGGGTGTTAAGCAATCAGCTGACTACCAAGGGTGGTGAACAGACTGCTTCTAACACAAGAGACATTTTCTCTCAAGAGTTCTATCTCATAGACACTATCACCAAGCCTTCCAAAGGAAGGGGGTGAGTGTCTTAGAGAGACTCTGAATCACAGAGAAGAATGGATGCAGACAAGGCAATCCATGTTTGAGAAACAAACTTTCTAATCTAGAGCTCTGCCTAGCTCCTAAACCCTAGTCTCCTCAGCAGCTGCTAGTAAGAACCTCTTCTCCAACTCTGGCAGTTGATCTTCAATCCTTGGATCTCCAATGGTCTTCATCTTCTCAAATCTTCAGCTCTCCCAAGTCCCCAGACAATCCCAATACCCAAACAATCAAGCAATAATCCCCAGAGGGCACACCACACCAGTCAATCAAATATACAGCATATTAATAGCAGTAGGGGAATCCTAGTGATTTCTAAGGAGATCTAATAACTACCCATAGCCCCTATAGTCCCATAACTAAACTAGTCAAACCCTAAGTCCTAAGGGAAATGAAATCAAACTTCTTAAGTCATCACCTAAAAAACCCTAATTTGTTCAAGTTGTTCAAGACTACATTAAGCACCTAAAATTAATTCCTAAAAATGGGAACTAAATTGAATCTACAAGTTCAATATCTAATCTAAACAACCTAAAAATAATGGATGAAAAATATGAAAGCATTTAATAGAACAAAAATTAGTAAAATCATGCATGAAATGAACTATTTAAAATGACATTTATTTAAAAAATATGAAAAAAATATCAAATAAAAATAAAAATGCAATTTTATTTAATGAAAATTTTCTACACATTCTAATGAAAATGATGTAAAAAGAATGAATTGAAAATGATTTTTTATGTATTTATTATGAATTTTTAAAATGAATGAAAAAAACATGAAAAGAAAATAATAAAAAGAATAGAGAAATAGCCAGGGGGGTTCAATAAGCAACGCGCTCAGTTGATATTTCATTGGGCCAGGCATTGGTGGGGTGCGCATAGCAAGTTTACTAAGGCCCAGAACCATTCAGAAACAAGGAAGATAACAAAAAACGCAGGGGGTGAGAATAGCATAGGTTATCACGTTCAGAATTGATTGGGCTCACTAATAGGGGGTGGGGATAGCACAGCAATCTTAGGCCCGCCCGTTTCAATTAATGAAACGGTGCGTTTAGGGCACCTAACTAATTCCCTCCAAAATCAGATTAAACCTCAGCCACACGATGGGCTCCTCAAGTCAAAGGTCTTGCACGAATTGGACCGCTCAGATTTCGTCTTCCTCATTGGATTATGAAAATTAGGGTTTACACCATGAAAGCACATGCACGAGCAAACTTCCCTCAATCGGTTCTCACTCTACAGTCCATGAAACGCCACGCTATAAACATGAAAAACATTCTAAATCTCTCCCTCTATAAGCCTATGGCATTAACTCAATCTGAAATTCAGCAAATCATTCAACCCGAGCACAACAAGTTCTGGTCACCATGGAAGTACTCTGCAACTCATCAGCACAATTCTCAATCAAACTTACACTAATCTAATCTATGACTAATGGTGATTATCCTGCGCTAACAACCTAAGATTCTAATGCACTATGCCACTAGTTCTACATCCTAACAGTTTGGTGCACCTGCTATGAATTGTCTCTATTCAGCCTCAAATTCATCTAAACTAACCTCCTAACATCATAGACCATGAATATACTAGTAAAACTACCTAAATCTACCTAGATCGAATAAGTTAGAAAGATTTGCACCTTGAGCAAGCTTTAATGGAGGCTGAGTAATCACGTGGATCCAGGCTCTTGTATGCTTCAATCTTGATCCATTCTTGATGTACTTGATTCTGTTTGCAATATTTGGATGAAACTTGGCTTGGATCTTGATCTACAACTGAATTTGCAGCTTGTATGTTCTTGAAGAAAGTGCACGAAATTGAGCTCTAACCACCAAATCTTTGATTCAATTCTGATCCAGGATGATGATTGAATGCAGGAGGATCAATGTTGATGAAAATTGATGAAGATTTTGAGAGATTGAAGTGAAATTGCAAAGAGAAAGAATGAGAGAATTTGGGAAATTCTTAGTGAAAAATGAGTCCAACCCTTGATCAATCTTCATTTCATGAATATATAGTGTTCAATGGTAACTTCTAGATCCCTCTTACACATTCCCTTGCCTTCCAACTTTGATTCATTTTGGCTATGTTTCTTAAAATGCAAGTAACCAAGGATAACTTTGAAATCTACCACTAAACTCAAAAAAGTGCTTGAACCATTGTCTTTAGAATGTCCTTTCCATTCAAAATCATATATTGGAAGTCTCCATTTGGACTTATAAATCTCTCAAACCATTTTTCATTTTGACTTTATTCAAATTATAAGCCATTTTAGTTCAAATTTGGACCAATCATGCAACTTCATGTTATGAGCTTTTCCAACAATTTGTGACCTTCTTTATAGACTTAAAATACCATTTGGAGCAAGTTTGATGTTGTAAGTTTTTCCATTTGAGGCCTCCTTGTATGAGTTTTGGACATAGGTTAAAATGACCTGTAATTCACAAATGTCCAAAATACCCTTTGCTTGCCAAAACCATAAGTTGAGTTCCCCACATCATATGAGGGCATGCTATACCATTCTAGAAAGCTAAGACAATGAGGAACAATTCTTATGTTGACCAAGAATTCATTTGAAATTTCCTTGAGGGATAAAACTAGCTTGGAAGTCAAGTCACTTTCACAGACAAAATTTCAGATACCTCAGATGACCTGTAACTTGCAAGGACCATAACTTGAGTTCTATAAATCTCCTTGATGTCTTCCACCACTCAAATTAAAGGTCTTGAGATCCTCTACAAGTTTCATGTTGGCCAAGAAGCCATTTGAAGCTAGCATTTTGACTTATCTTGCTTGGAAATTTGACCTAAACTAGGGGATTTTACACAGAAACCCTAATTGAGAAACTCCTCTTCTCCTTGATTTCTCTTGAATTCTTCTTGGCATATCTCCATATCCTTCTTTATATATCCAATGATAAACCCCACATCTCTCCACTAGACTTGAATGCCCCTTAAATCAGTCAATTGACCTAGGGTTGACCTAGGGTTGACCCAGATGAAACCCTAGTTGACTGTCTTCAGCTATAGCTCTTGTGCTCTCATCAATGACTTGTCTCCTTCTTTAAATGACTTTCTAAGTCTCTCATAATGTCTAGATACTCTCCATGCCTTCAACTCACAGCTCACAACCCTCTTGTTGACCCTCAGATACCCTCAGCTAGGAGATGGACTCAAGGCTTGATCTGCTGAACTCTTTGCTTTCAAATTCTTTCCTGATGACTTGAATAAGATTGAATTGGGATAATAACCTCTTGATAAGCTTCTAGAGATGAGAATAATGATTGGTCCCCTGTTGAATGACTTGCTATGCTTATGCTATGCAGATGGTTAGTCTATGTACATGATTCTATATGCAAATGCTAATGACATTGAAACATAAACCAAGTGAATAAGGTTGGGCAAATTTTAGGGTGCAACAGCTGCCCCTATTCAAGCGGCTTGGACCCGATTGGGTGAAGAGCCCGGAGCCTTCAGACATTCGCGGTACGAGACGGTTGAATACTAGGAACCCAGAAATTTGCCAACCGCAGAACTAAATTGCGCTCCTGCTTGGGGAACGACATTCATCAGCTGAATTTAATTTTTACGGCAACCCACTGATCTCGTGCGACCGTGCTGGGGATTGTCTTCATCGCTCTGAAGAGGATTCTGTCATAACAGACTGCTTGCTTGTCCACGTTAGGACTCTGTCCGTTATCAATACGAAGAGATCTCAACTAAAACCTGTCCACGTTAGGACTCCACTTGCTGTTAACCCAGAAAAATCTCAGCAACTCCGCTGGGGATAATTCGTCTGCATTTCCATAAACTGAATCGTCCACGTTAGGAATAACACTCTTCCACGTTAGGAGTAACATCGGTCCACGTTAGGAATAACATCGTCCACGTTAGGAGTAACACCTATCCACGTTAGGAATCATTTCTTCTGTATCTGTCCACGCCAGGACTAACCCTTTCATCTTTCCACGTCAGGAAGCAATCTTCTTTCCACATAAGGAGAACTATATCAATCTGTCCACGTAAGGACTCCAATACCACGTGACATGTCCGCGTCAGGATTCAATCTTTCCACGTAAGGAATAAACTCGTCTTTCCACGTAAGGAAACCATCTTCTTTCCACGTAAGGAACATAACTTTTCCACATAAAGCAACCAACTCCTTCCGATTTGTCCGCGTCAGGACTACATTTTTCCACGTAAGGAATGCCATCTTAATCTGTCCACGTAAGGACTCCACTCTTTCCACGTAAGGAATCACCATTTTTCCACGTTAGGAATAACTTCTTTTCCACGTAAGGAATGCTCTTAATATGTCCACGTAAGGACTCTGATCGAACTTTGATCTGTCCACGTAAGGAATCAATCTATTTTCCACGTAAGGAATCACCATTTTCCACGTAAGGAATCCAACTTGATATGTCCGCGTAAGGACTACATCGTCCACGTTAGGACCCACTTCTCCACGTTAGGAATAATAATCTCTTTGATTTGTCCACGTCAGGACACTGATCTCGTCTTGATTTGTCCACGTCAGGACTCAGGCGTCTTCGACCCGCTGAGGAAATAAGACTTGTCCACGTAAGGACTCACACCCTTGTCTGATCTGTCCACGTCAGGACCCATGATTTGCCAACGCAAAGAAAGATAACTGCTGAGAGGAACTGGTCCACGTCAGGACACCAACACCAAGAGTAATCACTTTTGTCAACGTCATGACCTCCCATTCCACTAATTTCGAAAAACCGAATCCGCCCACGATAGGACTAACACACCTCACCAATCCAGGGAAATAAACCTGTCCCCGTTAGGACGCCCACTTCTGAAGAAATCCCGTCAATCCAGGAGTAAATTGTCCGCGTCAGGACTTAGTTCTCCACTGATCCCAACTCACAAACTTCTTAGCACTGACGTGACAGCGACTTTGAGACGGACTCCACTGGGGATGTCTGGAAACCAAACTATCGGACGCCTGTTCTGATAACCAGCGGTGGCCTCTGGAATTCTGACTCATGGAACCCCTGATGACAACTAATTCCGCCTGGGAACAAAGAGAAACTTATCCTGGTAACTCTGGCGGGGAAAATAAGAGACATTTGCATAAACGACTCTGTTAGAGACAAAGAGAATCTCATCATGCTAACTCGGTGGGGGAATACTTCCGAAACTGACATTATCATTGGATGTCTCATGCCGAGATCTTGAATGTTTGGTAATCCATTTGAGCAAGAATTCTCTCTACCTGAACTGCTAGAGTACAGAAGCTGCTTCAGCAAAATAAATGCTGGAAGGATAATGCCGACTCCGCCGGGGATAGCCAGATGCTACAGAATTATTCCCACAAAATAAATGCTGGAAGGGTGAAGTCAACCCTGCTGGGAAATTGGGAACTCAGACCAAACCCCCTGTTGAGGTAACCCCCTGCTGGGGAATAGCAGATGCGCATAGTTCGATCGGACTTTCTGCTGGAACGTGAACTGATATCACACAGTTTGACAAAATAAATGATAGGAACCACCATCAACTCTGCTTGGGAGAGTCACAATCTTCGAGTTCCACTGGAAGGAATGAAAAACACTTGCAAAGAGAATTCCGCTGGGGATGGGATGATTCTCTTGGGGAAAATCCACTGACTCCACTGGGGGCGAGTGCATGACCCTGCGGGGAAAGATGAACCTGTCTGAACACAGCCTTACGATCTAGGAATCGCCAAACTCCATTGAGGACGAATAACTTTTCTGGAGCACGTTCTTTGGATGAGCTACGGCTAGCTGGGGAATTCTATCCTTCTTCAGGAAGAACATGCATGACCTGCGTGGGGACTAAGTCTTTCATTATTGCAATCCTTTGATCATCCTCCTCGTATGGTTATGAAACCTGCAACAACACAAACAAGACACGACAAGCCTATGCAATCAAATCAATCCAGGTTAGTGACGTTACACTCAGTTAATTCAAAGCTTTAGCAACTGTCGGCAAGGGCCAGTGATGTTATACTCATGCTAGTTTCATCAAACTTAGGCGTTTTATCATGCACAAAACAGTAAAGAACCAGAATCAAGTACTGAATAACATATTTTATTGATCGGGCCCCTGAATGGGCGGAGTTTTGTACACGGGATGTAACTCCTGAAAAGAGGAAGCTACGCAAAGCAAATACATAAGTATGCACAAGAAGCATGAATATTTTGACAAATTAAATTTTGTACACATGTCGGCAACGGGATGCAGATGAACACCACGAACTGATCCTCCCATGACTCGTCCGACTCTAATGCTTTCCCGATATCCTCACTTCTGAAGAGATTGTATCCGATAACTGGCTCCCCAAATATATTCTCCCGCATTGATGCTCATTGTAATATCAAATTCGGACCGCAGTCATTTGCTTTTCAAATCCCTAACTTTTGCGTGAACCGCCCTTTACGGGTTTTCAGTTCACCGGGATACCCTTTTTTGCCGAAGCCGCCCAGTGTAGGTTTTCAACTTCGCGGGTGTACACTTTTTCAATTTTATCCCTAACTTTTGCCCGAACCTTTCATTCTGTTTTTGGTTCGCCAGGATGCCCCATTTTTGCCTGGACTCTCTTTTTTTGTCCAGCGGGTCTATTCTAAGCAAAGTATTTTTTAACTGCGTCCGAATTCACAGGTGACGCAAAGTCTTCTCCGTCCATGGTGGACAACAACAACGCTCCTCCTGAAAAGACCTTTCTGACAACGTATGGCCCTTCGTAGTTGGGGGTCCACTTGCCCCTGTGATCTGCTTGCGGCGGGAGAATCCTTTTTAGCACAAGGTCGCCCGTCTGAAAGCTTCGCGGAAGTATCTTCTTGTCGTACGCTTTCTTCATTCGTCTTTGGTACAAACAACCGTATGCCAGAGAAGCTAGCCTCTTCTCGTCCATTAAGCTCAGTTGGTTCAATCTATTCGTTACCCATTCTGCCTCGTCCAGCTGAACGTCTCGCAATACCCTCAGAGAAGGGATCTCAACTTCCAATGGTAGTACCGCTTCCATTCCGTATACCAACGAGAACGGAGTTGCCCCGGTTGATGTGCGTACCGTCGTACGATAACCGTGCAAAGCAAACGGTAGCATTTCATGCCAATCCTTGTAGGTCACCACCATTTTCTGAACAATTTTCTTGATATTCTTATTGGCCGCCTCAACAGCGCCATTCATTTTGGGTCGGTAAGGGGAGGAGTTGTGATGTTCGATCTTGAAATTCTGACAGAGCTCCTTCATCATTTTGTTGTTCAGGTTCGAACCGTTGTCCGTGATTATCCGTTCGGGGATCCCATATCGGCAAATGATATCTCTTTTGATGAACCTGGCCACCACTTGTTTCGTTACATTTGCGTAAGACGCCGCTTCCACCCACTTGGTGAAATAATCGATTGCTACTAGGATGAACCGATGCCCGTTAGAAGTCGTCGGCTCGATCTTTCCAATCATATCGATTCCCCACATCGAGAATGGCCATGGAGAGGACATTACATTTAAAGGACTCGGAGGCACATGTATCTTGTCAGCATAGATTTGGCACTTGTGGCACTTCCTTGCGAACTTGAAACAATCAGTTTCCATCATCAGCCAAAAGTAACCTGCCCTCAGCAGCTTTCTCGTCATAGCATGCCCACCAGCATGCGTACCAAAGGCACCTTCGTGAATTTCCTCCATGAGAAGCTTTGCCTCTTTTTCGTCTACACAACGCAACAACACCAAATCGTGGTTTCTTCTGTATAAGACGCCATCCGGATTCAAGTAGAAATTGCCCGCTAATCTCCTGAGAGTCTTCTGATCTTGACTGGATGCCCCAGCCGGATACTCTTTATTCTTCAGGAAATTAAGGATATCAAAATACCACGGTTTGTCATCAGAGGCTTCATCAATAGCAAATACATAAGCTGGCCTGTCCAACCGAGAGATAGTGATTTGGGGAGCTTCGTTCCAGAAGTTGACCTTGTACATGGAAGACAAAGTGGCAAGGGCGTCAGCCATTTGATTTTCTGCCCGTGGTACGTGATGCAATTCAACTTTGTCGAAGAAAGGCAACAATCTCCTTGCATAATTCATGTAATGTATCAAATTAGGCTGCCGTGTCTCCCATTCCCCTTTGATCTGATTCACTACCAGAGCTGAGTCTCCGTATACGTCTAGATGTTTGATTCGCAAATCAATGGCTTCTTCAAGCCCCATTATACAAGCTTCGTATTCGGCCTCATTGTTGGTAACGGCAAAGGTCAATCGGGCAGTAAACGGGATGTGCGACCCGTGTGGCGTAGTGATAATTGCCCCTATTCCGCTACCGTAAGCATTCACAGCTCCGTCAAATATCATCTTCCACTTGGACCCCAACTCTGGTCCCTCGTCTGGCAACGGCTCTTCGCAATCTTTCATCTTGAGGTACATGATATCCTCGTCAGGAAAATCAAACCTCATCGATTGGTACTCTTCAATAGGCTGCTCCGCCAGATACTCAGACAGCACACTCCCCTTTATAGCCTTTTGCGAGACGTATTGGATATCATATTCAGTCAAGACCATCTGCCAACGGGCAATTCTACCTGACAACGCCTGCTTTTCGAATACATATTTGATAGGATCCATCTTCGAGATGAGCATGGTTGTATGATTCAGCATGTACTGCCTCAAACGCTTGGCGGCCCAGGCTAACGCGCAACAAGTTTTCTCCAGCATTGAGTACCGAGATTCACAGTCTGTAAATTTCTTACTCAAGTAATAGATCGCATGCTCTTTTCTCCCCGTCTCGTCGTGTTGACCGAGAACACAACCCATGCTTCCCTCAAGAACCGTCAAATACATTATCAAGGGTCTCCCTGCCACCGGGGGTATCAAAATAGGAGGCTCCTGCAGATACTTCTTTATTTTATCGAACGCCTTTTGACAATTTTCGTTCCATGTTACAGCTTGATCTTTCTTCAAGAGCTTGAATAATGGTTCACACGTGGCCGTTAGCTGAGATATGAACCGGGCAATGTAGTTCAATCTCCCTAAAAACCCGCGCACCTCTTTCTCTGTTTTAGGCGTCGGCATTTCTTGAATCGCTTTTATTTTAGCAGGATCGACCTCTATTCCTCTTTCGCTTACGATAAACCCCAGCAGTTTACCCGATCTCACCCCGAAGGTGCATTTATTAGGGTTCAGCCTCAGCCTGAACTTCCTAAGTCTTTTAAACAACTTCAGCAGATTCACCAGATGCTCTTCCTCCGTCTGGGCTTTAGCAATCATATCGTCAACATAAACTTCGATCTCTTTATGCATCATGTCATGGAAAAGAGTCGTCATCGCACGCTGATATGTTGCCCCAGCATTTTTCAAACCAAAGGGCATCACTTTGTAGCAAAATGTTCCCCAAGGCGTTATGAAAGTAGTCTTCTCCATATCCTCTGGCGCCATTTTAATTTGATTATAGCCTGAAAAGCCATCCATGAAGGAGAATACAGAGTATTGAGCAGTATTATCAACTAACACGTCAATGTGAGGAAGTGGAAAATCGTCCTTTGGGCTTGCTTTATTCAAATCTCTATAATCCACGCACATTCGAACCTTGCCATCTTTCTTTGGCACTGGTACGATGTTGGCAACCCATGAAGGATACTTCGTCACAGCCAGGAAACCAGCGTCCCACTGTTTCTGAACCTCCTCTTTGATCTTCATTGCCATATCTGGTCGAGTTCTGCGAAGCTTTTGTTTGACCGGCGGGCAGTCTTCCTTCAGTGGCAGGCGGTGCACGACCATATCTGTATCGAGCCCTGGCATATCTTCATATGACCAAGCGAATACATCATTATACTCTTGGAGCATTTCAACCAGTCTTCGCTTGATATCACCCTGCAGTGCGGCTCCGATACGAATATTCTTCTCAACCCCTTCCGACCCCAAATTGATAATTTCGATGACCTCGTCGTGAGGCAGAATGGCTCTTTCCTCTTGCTTCACTAACCAAGACAGTTCTTCAGGAACGTCGCTATCTTCGACAACCTCTTCTTCAGCCTGAAACACTGGGTGCTCAAAGTCGGGACGAGTCATAGATGGTTCAAGGATGTCATCTGAAAATGTTATCCTGCAAAAGGAATGGTTAAGTGCTTCAAAATGCGTATAAAGCGAATAACCACATTGCCATTTTATTGAAAAATATAAAACAAGAAAGACAGGGATTACGGTATTTGCACATGAAAAACGCCGTTTATTTAATGATTAACACGCAATGTTTATAACAACACAGCCCTAAGCAAATCCTGATGCCCCGGGCAAGACATCAGATTATTCAACAATTAATAAAGCAAAGCATTACTGTTTAAAAGTCACAGGAACAAGCTCCTGAATAGACCAGTTGCACAGTCCTTGTCCTGGCGTGCTTGGCTGAATCCAGGCATCCATATCACAGTCGCTGTCTCCTTCATCAGACTCCGAAGCTGCATTGACAGTTTCATGACATACTCCACTGGCAGAGATGGTGATTGACTTTCTGAAATGGGGGGCCTCCACGGAAGGAGTTGATGACGACGGTCGGTACCCCAGTCCGAACCGGTCCATTTTCACAGGAATGTCCAGCACTTTGCCCCAGCCCTTGGCTTCTCCTGCTTCTACTAGAGCTTGAGCTTCCTTATACGATGAGACAGCTATTTCTGGCACTTTGCTCGGCCCGGGACCTTTGTCCTTGATGCGCAAACCTTCGAATGCCTGGCATGGTGTCTCGTGGATCTCCCCGTCGACTTCCACATATTTAAATGAAGATAGATGGCTGACCAGGATGTCTTCTTCCCCACACACGGTGACTACACTGTCTCCGACCATATATTTCAACTTCTGATGCAGGGTGGACGTGACGGCCCCTGCCCCATGAATCCAGGGTCTTCCCAGCAAGCAGCTGTACGCAGGCTGTATATCCATGATATAAAACTCAGTTGCAAACACTTCCGGCCCCACTTGCAGAGGCAAGGTAATCGATCCGAAGACTGTTCTCCGCGTGCCGTCAAACGCTCTGACTACCAAATCACTGGGTGTACACAAAATTCCTCGTACATCCAGCTTCATCATCGCCTTCTTGGGCAGCACATTCAAAGATGATCCGGTGTCAACCAAAACGTGCGACATTACTGACCCTCTACACTCAACAGATACGTGTAATGCCATATTATGATCTCTCCCTTTCGGAGTCAAGTCAAAATCGGTAAAACCCAGACTGTGGCCTGCATTCACATGTGCCAGCACTCCTTCTAGCTGATTTACGGAGACGTCTTGAGGTACAAAAGAGGTGTCCAAGACTTTCAGCAAAGCGTTTCTGTGAGCTTCCGAACATAAGAGCAATGACAAGATAGATATTTTGGACGGTGTCTGCTGCAGATGCTCCACAATCTTATAATCACTTTTTCGGATTAAGCGCATGAACTCTTCTACATCCTTCGATGCCGCTTCTTTTTCACTTGCTTGTACCGGAACATTCTCAACCGCTTTCCCTTTTCCTTTCGCTAGTCTTTCAGCCTCCACTTCAGGAGATATAAAGATCCTGCCAATCCTCGTCATGCCTCCTGAACCAACAACATTATCCACAATCTCCGCTGACTGCTTGTTAATATCAATCTTTATCCCATCACAATACACCTCTAACCCATATGACCATGGGACTACTTTCGTGTTCTCGTACGGGATTGGCCCGGCCTTCGTTATGGTAATCGGTGGTCGCTGAGCTGGTGCTGCAATAGTGATCGTCTTCCGAGGAATCGTTACCGTGGCCACATCACTCCGATTATCCACTACTGCCCCTGCAGGCTCATCAGTTGCCGCTCGATCAAACTGCAATATGCCTTCATCAATTAAAGCCTGAATGCCTTTCTTCAAATCTTCACACCCCCCAGCTAGGGTCCAACAGTCTAAGCAATACTCGTTACATCCTGGGTAAACACCTCCTTGCAACAGTCGACTCTTTATCTCGCTCAGCGGCGTCTTTAAATCTTCAACATTCATGATAAGATTCAGACCTTCCTCAGTCAGAATGGCGTTTGCCCCATGATTAGGCATGGGTTTCTGGACTATATTCGGACCTGCCGTTCCAAAATTGATAGTCTTATTGTCTAAAAGATCCTGCACAACGTGCTTAAAGGCATGGCAACCTTCTATATCGTGACCCGGGGCCCCAGAATGAAACTCACAGTGCCTGCTTGCATCATAGCCGAACGGGGGAGCTCCCGTTATTGGTGCCAGAGTTCTTTTCTCTACCAGGTTTAATCCCAACAATGTCTGCAATAAATCGGCATATGTTGAGGGAGGCTTCTCAAACACTCTTCTCGGTTTACCACCCTGGAATCTTCGCTGAGCTTGCTGTGCCCCCTGCTGAGGCTGCTGCTGCTGCATCGGCTGCTGCTGAACCGGTTGTTGTTGCTGGAGTGGTTGTTGTTGATATGGGATAGTAACACTCGACACCTGCTGCGGCTGACGATATTGACCTCGTCCCCTGCCTCGGCCTCGGCCTCGGCCTCCAAATACTGCGCTAGCTTCGCCCTGACGGCGCCCACCATAAGCTTTCCTATTACTGCCAGATGCAGTTGATTCCTCGACTTGGAACTTTCCTTGCTTAATATTACGTTCAATCTTTTCCCCCATCAGAATCAGGTCTGAAAAACTGGCCAGAGACGTATGAAACAGCATATCATGAAACAACCCGGTGAATGTGCCGACAAACATGTCATTCATTTCCTTATCTTCCACCGGAGGACGGACCCTGGCAGCCATATCGCGCCACCTTTGCGCGTACTCTTTAAAACTCTCCCCCTTCTTCTGCGAAAGCCCGGCCAACTGGACCCGATTGGGCGCCAGGTCGCTGTTATACTTGTAATGGGCTACAAATGCCTCTGCTAATTGCTTCCATGTCTTGATATCAGTTGGCTCCAACCCCATGTACCACTCTAGGGAAGGACCCGATAGACTATCTTGAAAGAAATGCATTAGCATTCTTTCATCAGTGGAGTATGCAGACATCTTTCTGTAATAAACTCGCACATGCACCTTCGGACATGTGTCTCCTTTGTACTTGTCGAACACAGGAGCTTTGAATTTAATTGGCACCCTCAAGCCAGGTACCAAGCCCATGGTTGCCATGTCCAAACCCACAGCACTCTGGTTTAGGACTCCCTTCATCTGCTCTTCCAGCATTCTAATCTTTTGGGAATCATCCATCGGCCCTTCAAAACCTCCTCCGGAGAAGGCGTCCTCCTGCTGATCCTCTTGCCACAGACCGTTTCCAGCCCCGTACCCATCGTACGCATTATTACGTCCAGCTCTGATCTGATTCATTCCCGGACCTCGGCCTCTGTTGCCGTACCCTTGAACACCTCCAGCAGGACCAAAAGCCATAAATCCAGTACCGTTTCCGTTTCCAAAGCCTCCGTAACCCTGATTGACCATACCATAACCATCTTGCCCAAAGCCTTGAGCATTAAAGCCATACTTGCCAGTGTTATCGAATCCCTGATCGTTGAATCCGAACCCAGTATTGACAAAGCCGTTGCCTCCTAGATTATCTCCCAAATTGACATCACCCAGCCCAGTATTATGGACAGCAGTTTCATTCCCAACTCCGACGTTACCATTCACAGCAGCGGTAGCGTTGTTGACATTAGCAGCAGGTATATTGACTACGGGCGGAGCCACTGGCGTGGGAGTGCCGTCTCCATGAGCAGTATCAACCCGGACAGACTGATGATCTTCATTACCATGACCAGCGTTGCGAGCCAACAGAGGCTGGACCATGGCCTGCAAATTCTCCTGCCCTTTTGCTATAGCTTCCATGGTCTGCATGAAGAGGGCGAGCTTCTCGCGCACATCTTGCATCTCGTTCTGCATTTGGTCCATGATTTTTCGACAATTGGAGCGTGTAGAATAGCGGTGCGGATGTTGATCTGCAATCCTGGTAAGTACCTGATACAAGCAGGAAATAAGACACCATTCAAAGATTACCTGTAATGCAATATGAATATGAATGCAATGCAATGTGTCTGTGCATTAGGGAAGTTCATTCCCCCAGTTCTAGTGCGAAGGTGCCGGTGCAGTGACAGTGCTGACAATAGGAATATCGGAGCTGAATCATAGAAAGCCTCATATATTGCAGGGAGAACCAATAAGCCCAGGGTACAATATCACTGAGAGTACAAAGAAGGCATGACCTCAACCAACAATCCTGGTGATGGTCAGCACTATGCAAATAAAGCATACAAGTTACTACATGAAATGATCAAATCCTCCCAAAAGTCTGGTACTCTTCTATCAACTTCCTGGTCTCCGGGTGGCTTGGTCGATCAAGCAGCCCTTCAACAAGCTGGTTTCTCTTCTTAAGGACACGGCGTATGTCTTCAGCAGTTTCTTCCCAGGTTGCTTCTCCGAAGCAATCTTCTAACTTTCGCTTCTGAGACACTGCTTCATCTCTGGATTTGATTGCCTTGTTCAGTGCATGCTGGACACTATACCGGGTCATCACTTCTTCCTCACACTTCTTGATGCTAGACTTCAACTTCTCTTCGAGGTCGGAGATTTGCTGCTTCAGCTTATCTTCCCTCTTCTTGTTGTTGGTGAGTGTAGCATTCCAAGTCTTATTGCAAGAGGATATCTCTCGGTGTGCCGCATCGAGCGCCTTCTTTTTGGCTTCCAGCATGTCATGGGAACTTCTGAACTCTTGCCCCAGACGTTCACGCTTTTTCTTTTCTTCAGTCAACTCAGCCCCTAGCCTGTTTACCAGCTCGGTCTGTTGTTGGAAAGCATATACGGCCTTGTTTTTCTCACTGCGTACTTGAGCTAGCTCTTGCTCTAACCCTTCGTTGACCTTCATCAAGGCTTCTTTTTCTCTCACAATTTGCTCATAGACTTCCCTAGAAACAGTAGTTGGCTCCGCTACCGGAATAGGAACAAGGATTGGCGCATCTGGAAACGGCATCCTCAACTGACTAGCCCTCTCCTGAATCCAAACTCTATAAGGTGCATAGGCCTGGCAATCGTTCTTACCTAATAGTGGCTTCCCTTTGCGGTTAATACGTGTCCAGGCATGCTGCAGCTCAGCTAATAACTCCCCCTTCAAATCCCCTGTGAAGTACAGAGATTCCTGTACTTCTTCCTCCTGAGGTGGATTCTTCAGTGCATATCCGAACTGGCGAATGAATAGATAAGGGTTGTAATTGATACACCCTTTTCTTCCTATCAGCGGCACATTAGGGTACCCAGAACAACTGAAGATGAGCTCAGATCCCAACAGGTCTCGATCAAACCACTCCATATCTTCCGACGATAGCCTCATCAGGCGCTCTGGCCAACCAACTGGAACTGTAGTCTCTGCAGCAGATCTTCTCTTAGGAAGGTGACTCTCAAACCACCTACTCAACAAGGGTACACACAGATGAACATTCTTCCCTCTTCCCTTCTCATTCTTGTAATGCAGTGAGTGGTAGAGATCTCCGAGTAAAGTAGGTACAGGATTACCAGCGGCAAACAAGTAGAAAGCATCAAAGTCCACAAAATCCGGTATATTCGGGAACAATACTATGCCATAAATGCACAAAGCCAACACGGCATTAAAAGCAATCCAGCACCCGCTCTTGGCATACTCTTGGGC
The DNA here is from genome assembly GCA_963859935.3 of Lathyrus sativus. Taxonomy (NCBI): domain Eukaryota; kingdom Viridiplantae; phylum Streptophyta; class Magnoliopsida; order Fabales; family Fabaceae; genus Lathyrus; species Lathyrus sativus. Next base: position 149,004,424 of record OZ012740.1, on the reverse strand, counting down.
TTTACCAACTAAGAATTGGAGTGAGAAGCCTGGAACTCCACGGGAGACAGTAGTCACAAGTTCAGAAGCATCAATATGCAAGGCTTTTGCCAAATCCTCCGGCTTGGGCTTGGCGTCATAATGAATGAATGGAACCTGGTTCTGCACGGGCAGCTCAACATACTCAGCGTATTCCTCCAGGGTTGGTCCCATAATAAAGTCAGAGAACGTAAAGCACCTCAAAGCAGGGTCGTAGAATTGCATCAAAGCATACAGCCCATCTAACTCTACCTCTGTAGGTTTGCACACTAATCTCAGTAGTCTACCATAACTCATCCGGAAGCTCCTACGAACACCCTCATCAGCAAGAGAGATCAACCCCAGTAAAGGAACAATATCAGGAGTAGGCAATTTGTAAGCAACCGTTCTCCTTAAGCTAGTCATGATCAAAACTCAGAAGTCTGGGCACTAGAACTAGGGAAATGCAAATGCACCTGCAGCACAGACACACGTTAGTGAAATGCAAATGGTAATGGATATGCAGGCAATGCAATGCAAGTAACATGCAACAGGGACCAAAGCTGTAGCTGAATAGCCTGAACCCAATCAAGAAAGGTCTCAGATAGACCATCCAGCAGTCATCAACCCTGGTCTCAGATAGACCTAAGATAACACTCCAACACTGGTCTCTGACAGACCTCAAACCATAACTCCAACTGGTCTCTGATAGACCTCAAATCACATCTCTAATTGGTCTCTGACAGACCTCAAGATTCTCCTACTGGTCTCTGACAGACCTCAAAACACATCTCCAAATGGTCTCTGACAGACCTCCTAACTCTCCATAAATACCCAGGATCTCTGATCAAGAAATAACCGGTGGTCTGAAGGTCTAGTTACCTGTATAACCCTGAATCCCCTCACAGGTGGGTGGCCCTATAACTGGCACAAGGTACGGCATCCTATGCGGTCGTCAGCGTCACAGACTTTCAGGGTTGATGATACGATTCCCAGAAGGAGTGGCATCATCAATTCCTGAAGAGGCCTCACTTAGCCAACTTCCAAATGATCGGTCCCCAGAGTCAACAATCCAACTAACCAGCAACCCACGCCAACCAAAGGAAGGGGCAGGAGGCCAACCAGAGGAACCTCGTCTGAGTGTAGATTTCATGGGACACCAAAGCAAGCAAAGCAAGCGGGCGCCCACTAATTTCTACTCTAATTCTAGGTGCACTCAAGCCCAGGTCCGGCTTATCTCTCAATATCAGAACACCCGTCACACCCCAGATACAGCAACAATAATCAATATATAAAGCTGAAAATACAAGGTTAGAAATATAAAATAACTCCATACAAAATCCTCGACGGGAAAACAAGCGTTAGGATTGACTCTCTTAAGGGACGTTGGATCCCAAATGCATAAGAACCATCGCAGTCCTTAGCAGCCAGGGGACGTTGGATCCCCAGCAGAGTCGCCAGCTGTCGCTACTGCGAAAATCGGCGCCGGCTGAACAGAAGAGTCGCCACCGTGCGTTATTTATCCCACGGGAGGGAAAGGAAACGCTCAGAGTAAACCTCGCACAACACGGGAAAGGTATGGTCATCGCAACCAAAACCTGGATTCGGGAGTCGGTTACGCAAGGGGAAGGTATTAGCACCCCTCACGTCCATCGTACTCGATGGGATCCATGCTTGTTTTCGGGTATGGATTGTTATTCTATCTAAACTAAAGGTCAAGGGTAAAAAAAGAAAATAAAATGAAAATAAAAATGACTCGGCAAAGTATCGCACTTTATGCCTACGTATTCCCGCCTGGAACGAGAAATCAGAGTCAACGTAGTTCGCCTACCTACGGGAAAGGAGGGGAAGGTTGCTCGCTAGGATATCGCATCCTATGCCTACGTACTTCCACACAGCATGGAAGATCAGAGCAAACGTAGTTCGGGCCACGTACGACACAAGCTTGTCTTGGTTGATTTTATTCCTTCTGAAAAAGGTTTTCTGATCAACAGTCCCAGCGGACAAAAATGACGCTTTGATGAGTTCACATTCTTTTACGGAAGAAGTGTCTTTTATTGTGTTTGAAATCTTTATGTGTTTTTCTGTTTGTTTTGAGAAAGAAAGAGACAGAACTCTAACCTACGGTTGCGAAGGGAAACAAACTAACCTAATGTTATCATGCATGGGTTAAGACCTAGTGTCTATCATGCTCCTCTCTTGCACAGAGAGAAACAGAGATCCTACGGGATAGGCAGAAACAGAAACAATATCAGATATATACAGTAAAACAGTAAAATGCACGGATGCAACAGTACAAGCGAGGCAAGGGAGTCCCACTCAACCTCGAACCTAGAAAACAATAGGCAAAAGTGAACAGGCTTCACTTTCAACCCAGCAGGGTAAACAGCAAACAATACAGTCCAGAAAATCAATCAATACATCAGCAAATGAAATACAGCAAAAGAAACAGCATCAGCAGCTCTGACTCAGCATCTGACTTCAAATAATCTCCAATCAGCTACAGGCTTCAACAAGCATCAGTCTCCATCTTCATGACCTTCAGATAAGGGCTTTGATCATCTATCTTCCATCTGCAATGGCTTTTCTTCATGCTCAAACCTCCAGGATGAGGGATTAGTCACAAGAGTGAATTGGGTGTTAAGCAATCAGCTGACTACCAAGGGTGGTGAACAGACTGCTTCTAACACAAGAGACATTTTCTCTCAAGAGTTCTATCTCATAGACACTATCACCAAGCCTTCCAAAGGAAGGGGGTGAGTGTCTTAGAGAGACTCTGAATCACAGAGAAGAATGGATGCAGACAAGGCAATCCATGTTTGAGAAACAAACTTTCTAATCTAGAGCTCTGCCTAGCTCCTAAACCCTAGTCTCCTCAGCAGCTGCTAGTAAGAACCTCTTCTCCAACTCTGGCAGTTGATCTTCAATCCTTGGATCTCCAATGGTCTTCATCTTCTCAAATCTTCAGCTCTCCCAAGTCCCCAGACAATCCCAATACCCAAACAATCAAGCAATAATCCCCAGAGGGCACACCACACCAGTCAATCAAATATACAGCATATTAATAGCAGTAGGGGAATCCTAGTGATTTCTAAGGAGATCTAATAACTACCCATAGCCCCTATAGTCCCATAACTAAACTAGTCAAACCCTAAGTCCTAAGGGAAATGAAATCAAACTTCTTAAGTCATCACCTAAAAAACCCTAATTTGTTCAAGTTGTTCAAGACTACATTAAGCACCTAAAATTAATTCCTAAAAATGGGAACTAAATTGAATCTACAAGTTCAATATCTAATCTAAACAACCTAAAAATAATGGATGAAAAATATGAAAGCATTTAATAGAACAAAAATTAGTAAAATCATGCATGAAATGAACTATTTAAAATGACATTTATTTAAAAAATATGAAAAAAATATCAAATAAAAATAAAAATGCAATTTTATTTAATGAAAATTTTCTACACATTCTAATGAAAATGATGTAAAAAGAATGAATTGAAAATGATTTTTTATGTATTTATTATGAATTTTTAAAATGAATGAAAAAAACATGAAAAGAAAATAATAAAAAGAATAGAGAAATAGCCAGGGGGGTTCAATAAGCAACGCGCTCAGTTGATATTTCATTGGGCCAGGCATTGGTGGGGTGCGCATAGCAAGTTTACTAAGGCCCAGAACCATTCAGAAACAAGGAAGATAACAAAAAACGCAGGGGGTGAGAATAGCATAGGTTATCACGTTCAGAATTGATTGGGCTCACTAATAGGGGGTGGGGATAGCACAGCAATCTTAGGCCCGCCCGTTTCAATTAATGAAACGGTGCGTTTAGGGCACCTAACTAATTCCCTCCAAAATCAGATTAAACCTCAGCCACACGATGGGCTCCTCAAGTCAAAGGTCTTGCACGAATTGGACCGCTCAGATTTCGTCTTCCTCATTGGATTATGAAAATTAGGGTTTACACCATGAAAGCACATGCACGAGCAAACTTCCCTCAATCGGTTCTCACTCTACAGTCCATGAAACGCCACGCTATAAACATGAAAAACATTCTAAATCTCTCCCTCTATAAGCCTATGGCATTAACTCAATCTGAAATTCAGCAAATCATTCAACCCGAGCACAACAAGTTCTGGTCACCATGGAAGTACTCTGCAACTCATCAGCACAATTCTCAATCAAACTTACACTAATCTAATCTATGACTAATGGTGATTATCCTGCGCTAACAACCTAAGATTCTAATGCACTATGCCACTAGTTCTACATCCTAACAGTTTGGTGCACCTGCTATGAATTGTCTCTATTCAGCCTCAAATTCATCTAAACTAACCTCCTAACATCATAGACCATGAATATACTAGTAAAACTACCTAAATCTACCTAGATCGAATAAGTTAGAAAGATTTGCACCTTGAGCAAGCTTTAATGGAGGCTGAGTAATCACGTGGATCCAGGCTCTTGTATGCTTCAATCTTGATCCATTCTTGATGTACTTGATTCTGTTTGCAATATTTGGATGAAACTTGGCTTGGATCTTGATCTACAACTGAATTTGCAGCTTGTATGTTCTTGAAGAAAGTGCACGAAATTGAGCTCTAACCACCAAATCTTTGATTCAATTCTGATCCAGGATGATGATTGAATGCAGGAGGATCAATGTTGATGAAAATTGATGAAGATTTTGAGAGATTGAAGTGAAATTGCAAAGAGAAAGAATGAGAGAATTTGGGAAATTCTTAGTGAAAAATGAGTCCAACCCTTGATCAATCTTCATTTCATGAATATATAGTGTTCAATGGTAACTTCTAGATCCCTCTTACACATTCCCTTGCCTTCCAACTTTGATTCATTTTGGCTATGTTTCTTAAAATGCAAGTAACCAAGGATAACTTTGAAATCTACCACTAAACTCAAAAGAGTGCTTGAACCATTGTCTTTAGAATGTCCTTTCCATTCAAAATCATATATTGGAAGTCTCCATTTGGACTTATAAATCTCTCAAACCATTTTTCATTTTGACTTTATTCAAATTATAAGCCATTTTAGTTCAAATTTGGACCAATCATGCAACTTCATGTTATGAGCTTTTCCAACAATTTGTGACATTCTTTCTAGACTTAAAATCCCATTTGGAGCAAGTTTGATGTTGTAAGTTTTTCCATTTGAGGCCTCCTTGTATGAGTTTTGGACATAGGTTAAAATGACCTGTAATTCACAAATGCCCAAAATACCCTTTGCTTGCCAAAACCATAAGTTGAGTTCCCCACATCATATGAGGGCATGCTATACCATTCTAGAAAGCTAAGACAATGAGGAACAATTCTTATGTTGACCAAGAATTCATTTGAAATCTCCTTGAGGGATAAAACTAGCTTGGAAGTCAAGTCACTTTCACAGACAAAATTTCAGATACCTCAGATGACCTGTAACTTGCAAGGACCATAACTTGAGTTCTATAAATCTCCTTGATGTCTTCCACCACTCAAATTAAAGGTCTTGAGATCCTCTACAAGTTTCATGTTGGCCAAGAAGCCATTTGAAGCTAGCATTTTGACTTATCTTGCTTGGAAATTTGACCTAAACTAGGGGATTTTACACAGAAACCCTAATTGAGAAACTCCTCTTCTCCTTGATTTCTCTTGAATTCTTCTTGGCATATCTCCATATCCTTCTTTATATATCCAATGATGAACCCCACATCTCTCCACTAGACTTGAATGCCCCTTAAATCAGTCAATTGACCTAGGGTTGACCTAGGGTTGACCCAGATGAAACCCTAGTTGACTGTCTTCAGCTATAGCTCTTGTGCTCTCATCAATGACTTGTCTCCTTCTTTAAATGACTTTATAAGTCTCTCATAATGTCTAGATACTCTCCATGCCTTCAACTCACAGCTCACAACCCTCTTGTTGACCCTCAGATACCCTCAGCTAGGAGATGGACTCAAGGCTTGATCTGCTGAACTCTTTGCTTTCAAATTCTTTCCTGATGACTTGAATAAGATTGAATTGGGATAATAACCTCTTGATAAGCTTCTAGAGATGAGAATAATGATTGGTCCCCTGTTGAATGACTTGCTATGCTTATGCTATGCAGATGGTTAGTCTATGTACATGATTCTATATGCAAATGCTAATGACATTGAAACATAAACCAAGTGAATAAGGTTGGGCAAATTTTAGGGTGCAACACAGTAGAACCAAAGCTTAACAAAACTCTTTTCTGAAAAAAATTTCTGATTAATCCCGAAGGAAAAAGGTTTGACTTTTTTTTGTGTTTTTTAGGGAAGAAGTGTTTTGAATTTGAGTGTTTATAATGTATGTTGTACTAAAGTCTAGAACCTAGGATCGAATGCATCGCATATCGTCCTAAGGACGTATACTAAACACTCTAGGCAATTGAGAGGTAGCCCCTCAATCACCATTTCCCAAGTATAAGGCTCATGTCACAATATCTATTATTTTTATTAAGTGTGTTAAATTGTATGAAGATGAGAAGAGAAGACGCACGGAAGGTCTAAGGGAAACTCGGCCCTAACGTTGTCATGCAAAGTGATCCTAAAGTTTGGATTGAAAGGGGAAACACCTACCCTAACGTTAGCATACTTGGATTGAATGCCTAATGTCTCTTCTACTCCCATCCTAAATGGAGGGACTATGAATCCTATGGGGATCATGGCAAGAAAGCACAAGAAGAACGAAGGAAGAATCAATCACAAGTAGAGAAATGCAAACATGAAAATGCACAATTAGAATGGTGGGAGGGAGGAAAAATGTGTGGGGCAGCAGCCGCCACAAGCGCGTCTCGACCTTAGCAGCGATGCAAGAATGATGCAAACATGTGGAGAAAATCGAGGAATGAAAGCAACTAAACATGCAAACGAATAACCAATTCGAACCACATACACAAGCATGAAAGCAATGGGAGAATGAACACACATGTCAACGAAATCATGATTAATCAACCACAAACAGTGACAATTATCCAAAACAATTCAATTCTAATGCATCACACTGATCTATGATGATTCGAATCGATACGGTATGTAAACATGCAACAAAACAGCAAATATGGCATTCTGGCACAATGTTAATCGGTTAACACATGCTGTTAATCGGTTAACACCTTGAAAAGTTTGAAAAATCTGAAGTTTTGAACAAGTTAATCGGTTAACCATATGTGTTAACCGATTAACACTGTTAATGTTTAGAAAATTTTGAAAGTTTGAAATGGTTAACCGGTTAACCATATAGGTTAACCGATTAACACTGCACCAGAAGCTAAAAACAGCAGCAGAAAAAGTACTTAACGCACAAAATCACTTAATCAAGTGATCCAACAGATCAGCTTATCAAATAAGCACGAAATTACACCTGCAAACAGAAAACTAATATACATGCAAACATGTCTACACAGCACAATCCCTATTCACACGGATCGAAATCCTCCAAAATTCAATCGAATATGAAAATCATCATGGAAATGCAAATAAGCTCAAAAATGTTATGGATCTAGAATCTCCATCCTTCGAAGCGGAGATTTGCTCCGGTTAGTGTTGATTTTGCTGTAATTGAGTAGTTCAAACGCTAGAAATCCAGAAAACTTCGAGATCTAAGCCAATTGTAGTTGTACGAACGAAGATCCACCAAATTTGAGTCGAAACGCTTCGAATAATCACTTCCAACTCAAGCTCCAAAATCATATCTCAATTTGCACGAAAATGGATAATGAAAATTGATCCAAAATGAGGATGGATGAAGGTTTAAGCTCAAGAATCCATTGATTTCTATGAAAAATCAATGAATCCTAATGAAAAAGAGCTTTGAGTGTGGGTTTTGGAAATGGAGAAGTTGAGAGAATTTGAGAGAAAATTCTGATCAATTCTTAAAAATGAATGTGAGAAGTGAGAATTGGCTCCTTTTGGTTATGAGTAGATCACTTAAATACCATCTTGGTTTGGAACCCAAAGGTGGGGTTTGGACTTTTGATTTGAAAGTTAGTTTGGAGCTAGGCATGGGAATTTGGAGGGAAAATTGAAATAACCAACTTTCAAGAACATTCTAGATCCTTCTTTTGGTAAAAATGAGTTTCAAGGTGATCAAAATTGGACCCCAAGTGCAAATGGCTTGCAAAATCACGTACAGGGCAAAATCTGCTATGGTTAACCGGTTAACCATATACGTTAACCGGTTAACACTGTTAAAATTTCAAATTTGAGCTGATTTTCCTTTGGTTAATCGGTTAACCATGTGTTAGCCGATTAAAACCTTCAAAACTTTGAATTTGGTGCCTTTTGGAGGGAAACCTGCCTGTTTCTCGCCGTTTTGAGCTCTGCTAAACTTTGACACTTGCTCTTGAATACTGTGACTGTGATAATGCTGGATATAGACTGAATGTTGTCTCCTGATATGAGCATACCCTACAAAATAAAATCAGCCGCTCGACCGCTGGGCAAAATAAATGTCGTCTCTTTCGATGCTCACGATTTCTCGCGCTAAAAATGAATTCCGAGCCACAGGCAAACCTTGATCCCATGCCTCGAGAACCAATGCTATGCAAAATGCGGATGCCATATGAAATGCAATGAAACATAAGCTAGGTAAAGAAATAGGTTGGGCAAATTTTGGGGTGCAACAACTACCCCTATTCAAACGACTTGGACCTGACTGGGTGTGAAGCGAACGGCTCTCAACCAATCAAGGTAAAAGACGGTTGAATACCAAAGAAACCCAAAAATTTGCCAACCACAGAATTAAACATGATGAACGTCTTGAACATTCCGTTGGGGAAGAGAGACCTAATCAAGTAACTCTGCTGAGGAACTATAGGACACAACTGGTGTCGTGGCTGGAACGCCATAGGGCTGAAGAGTAGCATGTCAAAATGGTCAGAATCTGGATATTTGATGAACACAACGAATCAACGAAACCTGTCGAAGCCTAGGTACTCAACGAAACAAGGAATACATCATTAATTGGAACGGGCCGGAGTATGAACACTCAACGAGATAAACTGGAACAAACCGGAGCCAAGACACTCAACGTGATAAATGAACGAAATGAACCAGAGCCAAGATACTCATGCGAGAAACGAACGAACAAACCGGAGCCAAGACACTCAACGAGAGAAACGAACGAAACGAACCGGAGCCAAGATACTCACACGAGAAACGAACAAACAAACCGGAGCCAAGACACTCAACGAGAGAAACGAACAAAATGAACCGGAGCCAAGATACTCACGCGAGAAACGAACGAACAAACCGGAGCCAAGACACTCAACGAGAGAAACGAACGAAAGAACCGGAGCCAAGACGCTCAACGAGATAAACGAAACAAACCGGAGCCAAGACACTCAACGCGAGAAACCAGAGTCGGGGTACTCAATGGGAGAAACTAGAGTCAGGGTACCTAATGGAGAAAATCAGAGGCGGAACATTCAATGAAACAAATCATAGGCGAAACCCTCAATGAAACAAATCAGAGGCGGAACCCTCAATGAAACAAATCAGAGGCGGAACCCTCAATGAAACAAATCAGAGGCGGAACCCTTAATGAAACAAATCCTTACCGGGGATTTATCGGAGTCTGGAAGTTCAATGGTCAGGAGGAATACTTCATGAACTGAACACTCACCGGAATATAATTACTCAACGGAGCAGAAATACCATCACAAAGTTCATTAGGGTCAAAATAATCAATCGGAGTCTGGGCACGGCACGGGTAGAACAAAACGTCTCAAACTGAAAATTCACCGGAATCTGGATGTTCATCGGAGAAGTCGAGGCCTGAATGCTCAATGAAAAAGTTAGAGCTTCAAGATCACCCGTAGGAGATAACAATTACCTGAAATCACAAAGGTAACAATCTAGCTCATGTTTCAATATGCAGATGTTTGAAAATGGCGTAATGCTCCATACGAAATGGAAATGCTACGCATTTGGGTAGATGATATGCACAATGAAAAATGCAGAGGATCCGTTCCAGCAAAATAAATGCTGGAGAGACGATGCCAACTCCGCTGGGGGAAGAAACAATCCTGCTGGGAATAACTTATATGTGCCAACGACGATTGGACTTATGCTGAGGATCGAAACCTGACCGACTAACTCAGCTGGGGAGCATTCCATGAACGGCTTTCCGAAATACGAACTCTTCTAGGGACATAGACGAATCCAATGGGGAGACAAAACAGCTTGCCAAACAGCCACTCTCACCTACTGAAGAGAAACAATGCCACGATTGGCCTTCCGGGATACGGCTCTCTCGGGGCTGTAAATTCGACCGAGGATAGACAACCAGACGCTGGAATTGATCTTACCTGCTGTCGCTACCGCGAAAATAAGGTGCCGGCAAAACAGAAGAGTCTCCACCTTTCATTATTTATCCCTCAGAACGGGAAGGGAAACAATCGAAAAAACCTGACGAAAAGGTATAAGACAAGGTCATCGCAACCGTTGTCTGGGTTCGGGAGTCAGTTATGCAAGGGGAAGGTGTTAGCACCCCTCACATTCATCGTACTCGATGGGATCCACGCTTGTTGTGTTTATCTGACGGGTTTATTCAACTATCTACCTATCAAGGCTGGTCTAAAAAGAAAAGAAAGTGACTCGGCAAAGCGTCGCACTTTATGCCTACGTATTCTCATCAGAGAATGAGAAATCAGAGTCAACGTAGTTCGCCTAACTACGGGTTAACGGATGGGGGAAGGTGGCTCTCCAATACGTTAGTATTGTGCCTACGTACTTTCAACGGGTATGAGAGATCAGAGCTTATGTAGTTCGGGATAATACGGATTACGGGAACTCAGGCGTTACCGTTTGCGGTAGAACTGGGAGTTAACGACACTCTTTTCTTCAGAAAAGCTTTCCTTTGAAATAAGGGCCCACGGGGCAAAAAGGTTTGAAGTTTGTTTTCTGTCTTTTACGGAAGAACTGTTTTTTAGTTGTCTGTAATTCGTACAGCACTAGAGACTATGACCTGGGAACGAATGCATCGCATATCGTCCAAAGGACGTATACTAAACATTCTAGACGATTGAGAGGAGGCCGTTCAATTATCATTACCCAAGTAGCTTAAGGCTCGTAACGTGCGTATACTAACTTGCCTTTATTACGTTTTTTTACTGTTGTTTGAGATGAGAAGAGAACGGGACAACTACGGGGAGACTATCAAGTATCCTACTGTTGTCATGCCAAGGATTCATCCTATGGTTGAAGTTTGAAACAGGGAACTCCTAGAAGTTATCATGCATAGGTTTCAACCTAAAGTTATAATCATCACTTCCTTATCAAAGGAAGTGAGATTCCTAGGGGATCATGTCAATGATAAACAGAAACAGGTAAAGCATCAGCTGAAACAGTAAACAGTAAACGACGGTAAAATGCATGCAATGCAAGTGAGGGAGGAAATGTGTGTGGGGCATCGGCCTCCACAAGCTCGTCTCAACCTCAAGCCAAATATGAATAACTGCAATCATATAGAAAAAAATAAAATGCCATCAAGCAAATCACAAACCACATAGGCAAGGGAGCAGGGCTCTACCGAATACCCGCAAGCAAAGTCATACAGTAAAAATACCAGTATAGGGAGCAACTCAACCTCTAGTTCAATCATGCTCCTAGCTTAGCACAATCTAAACATGAACTTATTCTAATACATCAAGCAAATCACACAAGTCACATCAATACAGTTGCACAGAAAGCAAACAGACAGGAAAGAAAGTAGATCAACAGCTTCCACAGCTTCACAGCAAAGTAATCCTTCTGAAAGCAGTTCAGTCCTCAGTCTGTAACTGTTCCTCAAGGCTTTCATCTTCAACAGCAAGTATCAACTTGCTTTTTCAAGCTTTCAATGCATCAAACACAAATATCAACTTGTTCTTCTTGATCTTCAAGCTTCAGCTCTTAATTTGATCTCTTTCACACAAGTGTCAACTTGTTCCTCTTGATCTTCAAGCTTCAGCTCCAATGGCAGTCTTCAAACAAAGGGGAAGTGCAACCTCTAGCATCTTCAATCTTCTAGCATGTAATTCCATCCTCTAGCAAGGGAGAAATATTCATCTAACAAGAGCAAGGTGGGGATAGGGAAAAGCAAAGTGAAGACCAAAGGTCACTTCTAAGCACTCCACCATCAAAGAAAGGGACCCTCAAAGGTTCTACCAACTTGTGAAGAGCCACACATCCTACCAAATGAGGGATGAGGCCTTCACAATGGGACCTTACATCATAGGGAAGAATTGAAGTGATCAACACCTTCCATGTTTCATAAAGGAAGAAAGTCTATTCTAAAGGATCTCCCTAAAAACCCTAATCCTTAACCCTAAACAAACTACACCAAAGGGAGAGAAATCTTCAAGTCCAAGCTCCACCATGCATTCCACAGCAGCCCACACAAGTCTTCATCATCATCCAAAAGCAAGAGAAGCAAAACCGTAGTCTAAGGGAACCAATGAAGTCATTCTAGTTGACTTAGCAAGTTAGGATCACCTAAAACCTAGTATTAAAGTTAATTCTAACTAAAATACTAAAATCAATTATAAAATCCTACAAAAATAACTATGGGAACCTATGTCAATCATGACTCTACCATGTTAATTCCAGAGATCAAATCCTCAAATAAAACCTAGAAATAAATTCTACACTATAAGGTACTAAACTTAAACCCTAAAAGGGAGCACCTAAAGCTTCAATCTAAAAACAACACATAACTTCACCACAAAAATGTGAGAAAAATACTATGAGAGCATACATGTCTAAGCTAGTCACACACAAAAAATCAAGCCAAAACTCATCACCAAGTGATCACACTAAAATCATCAAACAGAGGTGTCAACCATGGTAATTTTATTATCAAATAAAATGTAAAAAATGCACATAAAATGAAAATGCATGGTTTTCCTAATATTTTTATTCAATAAAATTCTAGATTCAATCATGAATCAGGGGGAAAACCTGGAATTAATTGACCTATTTTCCTATTTTTCATGAATTATTTTCAAACTAGCATGAAATGAAGAAATTAAAAGAAAAACAAAAGAATTAATAAAAGTTGCGTAGCAAATAGAAATTCATATCAGTTCAATATGTGGGTTGGGCCAGATGGGGGGTATGGATATCAATCCAAGCGCTAGGCCCATGCGCTTCAGTTAAATGAAACGGTGCGTATTGGCTTCAGGGTCCAAGGCTGACCTTTCAAAGCAATCGTGGCCATTTATTCCATGGACTTGGTCAAGTCTTCATGATGATCCAACGCCTGTAGTGCATCTTCCTCGTTCAAACATTCAGATGGAGGGAAATTACAGACGGTGGCCTGAGCAGTGGCGCCACCGTCTTCTTCGGTGAAGTCCAATATACAGGTCATCAAAAATTACAAAATGATACATCATCTCACTCCATTTTTCATGCTGATCATGAATCCAACCTTAGAATCATCTAAATCTCCATGGATTTTCAAACCCGATAGCTATTCCAAAATACACCTCAATCTTGAATCTCCTCAAAACTTCAATTAAATGCACAGAAATAATCCTCATCTCATGGTGATCAATTTCCCCTATCTAATCTTGATTATCAATCCAAGAATTGCAAGAATTCAGCTTCAACAGAAAATGATCCATATCCTAACTTGTCTCTAATTCCCAAATTGATCAGCTCAAATCCATCTATACATCATCCAGATCCTAACCACCTATATATTTCTATCTATTTCCTCCTAGATTATGCACAAAAACGAAATGTACCAACCTGTGTTCAGAGGCGTAACAGAAGAGGTTCTTGATCACTTCAGCCTCCAAGATGATGCAGATACACTCCAAAACTCCTTCCAAAGCTAATGCAATCTTCAATTTCCCTTGATTTGGCCTGAAACTCAGAATTCGATTTCAACTTGCAGCTCTGAATTTTCAATGGCTCTCTCTGCTACCAGCTTCAAATCCTTCCAAAAAAATGGCTGAACACACTTACTAACTTATATAGAACTCATTAGAATCATCTAAAACTCTCTCAAAGCTTCAGAATGAGAAATTGGATTTTCAAATTCTCTCCAAAATCTCACTTACACCAGTCACGATTCCCACTCTGTTTTGGCTTTAGCAAGCTTGCATTCAACTTCTCATGAGATTTTGAACATGAATGGTAGTGTTTTCCTCCTTGTTTCCATCCAATGGCTTGTGTATGTCATGTTGCTTCATCATGAAGAAACAAAGAAAAAGGGCATGATATTGGACTCAAATCAAAATTCTAATATTTCCAAAGTTTCTAAAATGCTTTTTCCAATCAAAAAAATGCTATTACTTTGCTTCATTTGCACACAAAATGATTTATTTGAATTTTTGATCATTTAATGCCTTTAATTCTTCCTTTTTCACAACCTTTTAAACCAAATCTCTCCTTGAGCCATTTCAATGCCTCCTTGATACATGGTCAAGGTTAAAACCCCATTTTGAGAAACTTTCAAGTTGAAAAAAATTTCATTTGAGGTGTCTAAGTTGGTGAAAATGACCCATAACCAAAAATGACCCATAATCACAACTTCCCAAAATACCCTTGACTTGTCAAAGCCATAACTTGAGTTATACAAATCCTATCAAGGACTTCTAGTACTCTCTAGAAAGCTAATAGAATAAGGAACAACATTCATGTTGACCAAAAGTTCATAGGAATCATCCTTCTAGGGCAAAAGTTTCATGCAATTTGGGTAACTTTCAAGCTCCAAATTCACATACCTCAGATGACTTTTAACTTGTCTGGCTCATAACTTGAGTTCTATAAACCCTATCAAGGACTTATAGTACTCAAATTAAATCTAAGCTCATGCTCTAAAACAATAATGTTGGGGTCAAGATGAGATGACAATCATATCTTGAGTTAAATTTCCTTGAAGATAGGGGTCAAACTAGGGGATTTTACACTGTCAAGTCTTAGAAACCCTAGCCTGAAACTTCTCAAACTCCTCAATCATGATGAGTTAACCTTGGAATCATCCTTAGAACATCTCAATGCATCAATCCATGATCTCATGACCCTTGAATTAGGACTCAACCTTCTTCAAATCATCAGTTGATTTAGGGTTGACCCAGTCAAACCCTAGCTGCACCAATCATGGCTGAGGCTTCTTAATCTTGCACAATGACCTGTCTAGGCATCAAAGTGATCTTCAAAACTTCTCATGAGCTCTCTCAAGACCTCAAGTCCAACTTCATGGCTTCAGAATCATCTGATGGCTTTCCACAACTTTCAAGTTAGGAGACACACATACTTGGTTTCAATCACTCTCTCTGAGGATCTTTTAACTTCTCTGACAAGGATATCAACCCTTGAACACTTGAATAACCTTCTTAGCTAGCCTCACAGTCTTGTATAGCTCTTGATTGGTAATCATACCTCTTAATCTCCTGCATACATGTCAATGAAATGCAAATGATAATGCTAATGTGAATGAAATGAAACATAAGCTAGGTAAAGAAATGTTAGGCAAATTTTGGGGTGCAACACCTGCCCCTATTCAAACGGCTTGGACCTGACTGGGTGAGAAGCGAACGACTCTCAAACAATCATGGTAAATGACGGTTGAATACTGTTGCACCCCAAAATTTGACCAACAATTATTTATCCATCAAGTGTTTGAAAGTTGATATCTTCATCAGAAAGCTCAAGAGATCCTCAGAGGAATTGGGTGAAACCGAGGTTGTGTGTCTCATAGCTTGAGAGTTGTGGGTGCTCCTCAGATGACTCCGAGACTTTGAGAATGGACTTTAAGCTTTAAGAAGGCCTATGAGATGTCTTGGAAGTCATCATGAAGCCCAGAGAAGTCATTGTGCAAGGATTCAGGAGATTCAACCATGAATGGTAGAATTAGGGTTTTTGACTGGCTCAACCCTAGATCAGCTGAAGATTTGGAGAAGGTTGAGACCTAATCCAAGGGCCATGAGATCATGGAATGATGCATGGACATGTTATAAAGGTGATTACTAGACCAACTCATCATGATTGAGGAGTTTGAGAAGTTTTGAGTTAGGGTTCAGTGAAAAAAACCCTAATTTGATCCCTATTTTCCAGGCAGTTTTAGCTCAAAATGTGATTGATATCTCATCTTCCCTACAACATGAATGTTGTAGAGCTTGTTCTTAGCTTTAATTTGAGTGGTGGAAGTCCTTGATAGGATGTGCATAGCTCAAGTTATGGTTTTGACAAATTACAGGTCAGCTGAGGTGTGTGAATCTGGGTCCTTGAAAGTCACCAAACTTGCAGACAACTTTTGCCCTAGTAGGATGATTCCTATGATCTCTTGGTCAACATGAATGTTGAATATAATCTTCTTAGCTTTAATTTGAGTGGTAGAAGTCCTTTATAGGATTTGTGGAACTTAACTTATGGTTTGAACAAGACAGGGGTATTTTGGTCATTTGGCAGTTATAGGTCATTTTAAGCAAAGGCCATATCTCCTATTTCCAAGCCTCAAATGGAAAAACTCAAAACATGAAAGTTGTTAAAAATGGCATTTTAAGCCTAGAAAAGAGGTCATTAATTGTTGGAAAAGCTCATAGCATGGAATGACAAAGTTTGGTAAATTTGAACTAAAAATGGCTTATAAGTTAATTCAAGTCAAGTTGGAAATTGGTTTGGGAGATCTATGAGTCCAAAATAGGTCATCCAATATACCATTTTGAATGTAAATGACATTCTAAAAACTTTGGTTTAAACAGAATTTTGATTTGAGGCTCAAAAATGAAAGTTGCTTTGTAATATTGTAACTTGCATCTTAAGGTAACTTGAGAAATCTTCACACAAGGCAAATATGAGCTGATTTTTTTTGTACATTCCTTCTCAATATCTCACATAAGGAGAATTTGACACAAAATTTACAAGGTTTAAGGCATGAGATATGAGATGTAGAACTTATCACCAAAGGAGATTTCCAAGCTTTTCTAGATGATTCTAGAAGCTTCTAGCCTCTTCCATCAATCATTATAAGAAGAGTGATCCACATTGAAGCAAAAGGCTGGTCAGATAGAGAGAGTTTTCATAGGAGAAAGAGAGAGAGAAGTTGCCATTGAAGAGCTTCCTTCAAGATCAAGCAACTTGAGATTTCTTCCATCACAAGACCTCTCCTTCAAAACCAGTGCAAACAGAAGGTTGTTCATCATCAAAGGATCATCTTGAGGCCAGGACAAGCCCTGAAACCATTTCCACGAGCACTCACCATCTCTCTTTGACAGGTTAGTTTTCCTCCATGGATCTCCTTAATTATGCATTTTCAGTTAAATTTCTAGGTATAGAATTAATGTGCTAGGTGAGTTGATCTTTTCCCATGAGTTTGAGAGCTCTGTGTGAGGTTTTACAACAGATGGTAGATTCTTTAAGTTCCAAGAATTGGCTGGATTTTGAGTTTTAGCTGGAATGGATTAGATTAGTATAACTAGGGTAGCATAAAGAACATGAGTGCATCATTGGATTTGAGTTTTAGAAGAGTTGATCTCAGGAAAAATAATTGGGACCATGATCTTTAAGCTCTCTGTTTGAGCGATTCAAGAGGAATTAGAGAAAATCACACGTATAGCCTTGTTCCTCTTAACCAGTAGGTCATTTTCCTTTTTGGAATTTTTGAGTTTCATCAAGTATGGAGAGAGAACGAGCCAGTTGAAATCCTTGTATGGAGGCACGATTTTGCTGAAAACCCTAAGTGTTTTGGGACGATGACTGACATCCGTTGGATCTGTCTGAATTTCTTGACCTATTACTCTAATCCAACGGTCCCAGTTGAATGAAGAAAAACGGAGGGAAAATATAAGTAAAGCGCTGCGTTTAACTTAATTTTAGGTCTTGGGCTTAGTCTCCATTGCTTCTCACACCACCCCAGCGAGGCCCAACTCAAATAACAAGTGATATCCTTACTATCCTCACCCCCTCACGTGTTTTTTGTTTTTTTTTATTTCTGATTGATAATGGGCTTTATCCCCAAGCGCTATCTGCACCCCACATCATAGCCCAATCCCCAAAATGAGCTGGGGCGCATTGCTCATGACACCCCCTCCCCTTTATTTCTTATATTCTTTTATTTTAATTTCCTTTAATTTTCTTGCACATTAATAAATTCATAAAAAATGGGAAAATTGATATTTTTTAATCCTTGTTTTTTCTATAGGTTAATGAATTTGTCTAGAAAAATATAACTAAATAAAATTTCCATTTTATTTTCTTTTAGTATCTTTAGAGTATTTTTCTTTTAAATAGCTTTTAAATAGGTTTAGTTTAATATCCAATTTTGTAGAATTTCTTTTAAGACTTTCCCTTAGGATTTTTAATTTATTCTTTTTGGTGTGATTAGATATTGAATCATAGTTCCCCATAGGATTTAATTCTTGATTTTTAGATTAAAATTTGATTAGTTTAATCAGGTTAGCATTAGGGTATCATAATTAGGGTTTATGTTATGCATAGGTAAGGAAATTCATTTTCTTTAGAGAGTTTTGTCTTGATTCTTGGGTAGGGGCATATGTGGATGTTATGGGTAGATGTTGTAGACCCTTGTGAATAATTGATAGATTTTTCCCCCTTGTTTTAGTATTTTTAGGCATTTTCTGAAGTTGACTGATGATTTTGTCTGTCCTGTGGTTATCTGTTTACCTCTGGGGTTTATTTTGGGGAATTTGTTGTGGGGCTTAGTTTGTTTTGAAGATCTTGTTGAAGAGCATGATGGAGGAGAAGATTGTAGATCAAGACTCAGAGACCCAGAGCTTGGAGATTATTCCCTGTCTGTGAGGTTTGAGATCCTGAAGTTTGAAGGAAGTTCATGGTACTTTCCTGAGGAAAGCACTATGAATGACTTTCATTCTTTCTTCTCACCTCTTCCCTAAGTATCCAATGATGTTGGAGCCAACTTGTGAGTTTAATTTCTCCTGAGGAGGAATGTGAACTGATCACATGTTGTTGAGCCACATGGGATACAATTCCTAAGTGGAAGCCTCCTAGTACTTTCCTGAGGAAGGTCCTATGGGTCTATTCACTTATTTCCATTAGTTCATCTAGGATTTCTTAAGTATCCAATGATGTTGGAGCCAACTTGTGAGTTTAATTTCTCCTGAGGAGGAATGTGAACTGATCACATGTTGTTGAGCCACATGGGATACAATTCCTAAGTGGAAGCCTCCTAGTACTTTCCTGAGGAAGGTCCTATGAGTCTGTTCATTTAGTTCCACTAGTTCAGATAGGATTTCCTAAGTATCCAGTGATGTTGGAGCCTGCTTGTGAGTTTAATTTCTCCTGAGGAGGAATGTAAACTGATCACAGTGGTTGAGCCACATAGGGTATGACTCCTGAGTATACACCTCCTAGTGCTTTCCTGAGGAAGACACTATGAGTCTGCCTACTTAGCTCCCTTTCTTTGGTAAGCTTGTTCTGAAGCTTGAAGAGTGGGATTGGTTTCTCCTGTTTAGGGTTTTGCTTTAGGGCTTTGCTTAGAGTTGATCAGGATTCTGTTTTAGGATTAGAGAGTAGAGGTAGGTGATTCTTTCTCAAGCATGTGTTTTGTTTGCCTGATGGTATTTCATCCCTTTTACTGTTTATTGCTTGATAGCATGTTGTTTATGTTTCAGTATGATTACTGTTATTTCATGACTGGCTTGAGGTTGAGACGAGCTTGTGGAGGCTGAAGCCCCACACACATTTCCTCCCTCACTTGCATTGCATGCATTGTATTGTTAAAGCTGATGCTTTTGTCTGTTTGGGTGTATCATTGACATGATCCCTTAGGACTCTCATTTCCTTTGATAAGGATTTGATGATAGACTTTTA
Organism: Lathyrus sativus; assembly: GCA_963859935.3. Lineage (NCBI taxonomy): Eukaryota > Viridiplantae > Streptophyta > Magnoliopsida > Fabales > Fabaceae > Lathyrus > Lathyrus sativus. The sequence goes on along the minus strand of OZ012740.1, from coordinate 148,984,628 downwards.
GGTTGAAACCTATGCATGACAACATCTAGGAGTTCCCTGTTCAAACCTCAACCATAGGATGAATACATGGCATGACAACAGTAGGACTTGATAGTCTCCCTCCTAGTTGGGCCTGTTCTCTTCTCATCTCGAAGCAGTTTAAAATACAGTAATCATGAATGATTTCTTTTGTACGTTACGAGCCTTAAGCCATCTGAGGACGGATGTTTAGTATGGTACCCTTTGGGTGACATGCGACGCATTCACTCTCAGGTCATAGTCTCTAGTGCGGTTGAAATCGCAAACACAATGAAAAACACTTCTTTTAGGAAATAAGTCGTAGTTTCCCGAACTACGTGAGCTCTGATCTTTCATACCAGATGAAAGTACGTAGGCATAGGATGCGATATCCTAGCGAGCAACCTTCCCCACCTTAACCCTTCGTAGGCCGAACTACGTTGACTCTGATTTCTCATTCTCTGATGAGAATACGTAGGCATAAAGCGCGACGCTTTGCCGAGTCATTTTTCTTTTCTTTTTTCAGCCAGCCTTGATAGGTAGATAGATTATAACCAACCCGTCCAAGTAAACAAACAAGCGAGGATCCCGTCGAGTACGACGGACGTGAGGGGTGCTAATACCTTCCCCTTGCGTAACCGACTCCCGAACCCAGACAATGGTTGCGATGACTTTGTCTTACCCTTATTCGTCAGGTTTTTCCGATCGTTTCCTTTCCCGCTCCGAGGGATAAATAACGAAAGGTGGCGACTCTTCTGTCATGCCGGCACCTTATTTTCGCGCAAGCGACAGCTGGCGACTCTGCTGGGGATCGAACCCAGAATCTCTGGTTCTTCGGTTCCCTATGAGAGTCAATCCTATCGTTTGTGTGTTTGCTTGTTGGGTTGCGTTTATTTATCGCATTTTTACTTCCCGCATTTTATTTCCCGCATTTTATTTCCAGTTTGATATGATTATCTGTGCTGCTGTGGGAGAGGGATGTTACTATGAGTGAGAAGCCGGACCTGGGCTTGAGTATACACCTAGATATAGTTGCGGAGAAGTAGTAGACGAACCTGTCTGCTGAGCAGGCACAGTTCCCTACGAAAATCTGCGCTCAGACGAGATTCTTGCAGAGGTGCTCCTTTCCGGTCCTGAGGATCTGAGGGGAGTCCAGACGTGAGGATTGTCGACTCTGGGGACCGATCATTTGGAAGTCAGCTAAGTGAGGCCTCTTCATGACTTGATGATGCCACTCCTTCTGGGAATCGTATCGTCACTCATGAAAGTCTGTGACGCTGATGACCGCATAGGATGTCGTACCTTTGTTCGTGGATTAGGTCCATACCTGTGAGTGGGATTGGGATATTGCAGGAAACTTATACCTTCAGACCACCTGGTTTTCTTGACAGCGAATCAGTTATGTTGGTATCAGGGTTCTCAGTTGCAGATTTGACTGTTCTTGACAGAGCGAGTTTTTGATCAAAGGATTTTATCATCGGGTGCATGTCTGTTCTTGATAGAGCAGGTTTCGATCAGAGTATTGTCTTCAGAGGTTTGTCCTGGATGGAGAAGATTTTGAGTGGGGTCTGAAGATCCCATCAGCAGTTGTTGTTTGTTCTTGATAGGGAAGATTTTGAGTGGGGTCTGAAGATCTCATCAGCAACTGTGCATTTGTTCTTAAGAGGGCAGATTTTTTATTTGGGGTCTGAAGACTTCATCAGCGGACGTTTTCTGATCATACATCCCGGGTCCTTATTATCAGGCACTTACTCTTGACAGAGCAGAATTTTGATCTCGGTCCTATCATATGGTTATTATCAGCAGATCAGATCAGTGGTTTTGCACCGGGGTTTCCCCACAGCAGCCGCCTGGATATATTATTGCATGCCTGCATTCTGCATTAGTTTGCATGTTCATTAGCATTCCATTGACGTGTGTCTGTGACAGGTACCGTTTCCCCGATCCAGGATTTCTCGCCTCTTATTGTATTACTGCAGCCTCTCTCAAGAAGACTGTTGTGTACGAGTTCTCGATCCCTGATGTGTCGAAGTTAGGCTATCACTGGTACTACGTATATGTGAGATTGATGTTTCCATGATTGGGCCCAGATTCCCCTCCTTATTATTGTCAGCACTGGTACTAAGGTGCCAGGATCGGGGGAAACCTCTTAAGCACACAGACACACGCATACATCTGCATAAAGCATTTTGCATGACATACATTTTGTGGCTTTTCCTAACCTTTAATTTTGACAGGTTTTTCAGGTGCACAGGTTCCGAGCTGCTTTCGATCTCCAGGATTGATCAAAAACTCATCCACCGCTACTCAACTCGCGCTAATCAGACAAGTATTATGGACCAGGTGCAGTCAGATGTTCAAGAGCTCCGTGAACGGATGGATCGTTTTATGGAGCTGATGCAAGTGGTCGCTAATGGCCAGGACCAGCTTCGCACTTTGGTTCAACCTCTGATCTCCAGGGTTGACAGTAATGGCATACTTCACGGCGGGGCCGTGCCTACTCCTCCTCCAGTGGATGCTCCACAAAATGTTGTTCCTGTTGCCGGGGGCAACGGCAGTGCTAACGGCAATCTGATGACTAATATCGGGCTCAATGCGGCAGGCGTCGGCAATGGTAGTCTGGGAGCCAATGTTAACATAGGGCCGGTCAACGGCAATGCTGGTGCAGGGAATCTGTTGGGGCCTCAACCGTGGCTGGAGGACCATCAGGATGACATATTCTCTCAGAGAGGTGTAGAAGCAGAGTTGAATGCTGAAGCTCGACTCAGGTTCAAAGCGCTGGAAGACAAGATGAGAGACATTGAAAATCAAACACGTTGGGCGTTGATATGTCCAAGCTCGGGTTGATTGCTGATTTTAAGGTGCCTCATAAGTTCAAGGTGCCTACCTTTGAGAAGTATAAGGGTACTACTTGCCCCCGCGTCCACCTTCGGTCTTATTATAGAAAGATGTCCGCCTATTCTGACGATGAGAAGTTGCTGATGCACTTCTTCCAGGATAGTCTTTCTGGTCCATCACTCGAATGGTATATGGGCCTGGAGCCCGCTAATGTGCGCACTTGGAAAGACCTCGCTGAAGCGTTCGTCCTCCACTATCAATACAATAGCGACTTGGCTCCCAACCGAGTTCAGCTTCAGAACCTCTCACAGCGGAACAATGAAAGCTTTAAAGAGTACGCCCAGCGGTGGCGTGAATTGGCTGCTCGGGTTCAACCGCCGATGGTTGAGCGTGAGCTAGTGCAAATGTTCGTGGCTACCCTTCCTGGAATCTATTATGAAAAGCTGGTCAGTGGCATGTCTGGAACATTCTCGGCTCTCATCACTATGGGCGAGCATGTTGAGAACGGTATAAAGATCGGAAAAATTCAGGGCGAATCATCCTCAGTTGGAGGAGGTAGCAAGAAACCCTATACTGGCAAGCGTCGAGAGGGAGATGCCAGTGTTGTCACTAATGCTCGGAGAAAGGGCAAGGGCCCTCAGCCTCAGATTGCTAGCATAAATATCCCAGCTGCTCCACCGCAGCCGCAGCAGCCTCAGCAGCAGAATCAGCAGGGGTATAGAAGATATCAGAATCGGGCTCCTCTGACAAATCGTCATTTTGAAACTCCACCTATGTCGTATGCACAGCTTCTGCAAACGTTGCTTCAGCTCCAATTAGTTCAAAAGAGGACAATGGCTCCCTTAACAGGGGCACCACCACCGGGGTATGATGCCAGTGCTACTTGTGAGTTCCATACTGGGGCACCAGGCCATACGATTGAGAATTGTAAAGCTTTTAAGCACAAAGTCCAGGACTTGGTGGACGCCAAGGTTATTAACTTTTCTGACAATGTGCCCAACGTTACCAAGAACCCCATGCCTCATCCTAAGGGGGGCGGAGTGAATGCCGTTATCACTGAGGAGAGTGCGGACTTGCTGACTGATGTCAAAGATTTGAAGACGCCGCTGAGTTTTGTCAAGGCTAAGTTGCTGAAGAAGGGTTTCTTTCCTGGATGCGGAGAGTTATGTATGGCTTGTGCTACACTTCCTGACGGGTGTGAGCAGCTGATCGAAGGTATCCAAAGTCTGATGTCCGAGGGTATTTTGCAGTTCAGCCGGAGCGTTGAAAGTGCATCAGGGGAAGTCGTGCTGAAGCAGGCAGATGAAGTTGCCACCATTACTATTCCTCGTCACCCTATTACTATTTCTGCGCCCCGTCCGCCTACTATCACTATCACCAGGGCCGGACCAATCCCATTCGAGAGTACTAATGCCGTTCCATGGCATTACGGCGCCGAAGTTTATTGCAATGGTCAAAAGTTAGAGCTTGAGCCGTACGGATCATCAGTGCAGAATCTCGCCGGAGTCAGTGGTATTACTAGAAGCGGTAGAGTGTTTGCGCCAGCGGAGGTTGCAGCAGAGAAAGTGGTCCGAGCTGACGCTGCGGAAAAGGGTAAAGGTAGAGCTGTCGAAGAGGTCCCTTCTGGGGCAGAGAAAGATTTGCTGGTTAAAGATGCTGAAGAGTTCATGCGACTAATCAAGAAGAGCGACTACAAGATTGTAGATCATCTTCATCAGACTCCGTCAAAGATCTCTATTCTTAACTTGTTGCTGTGTTCTGAAGCGCACCGCAACGCGTTACTGAAGGTATTAAACGCTGCATACGTGCCGCAGGAGATATCAGTAAATCAGCTGGAGGAGGTGGTAGCCCATGTTAATGCTGGTAATGGGCTGGGATTTACAGATTTAGAGCTGACTCCTAAATGAAGAGATCACAATAGCGCCTTGCACGTCTCGATAGAGTGCAGAGGCACTATTATGTCGCATGTCCTGGTGGATACGGGTTCGTCGCTTAATGTGCTTCCGAAGAAAGCACTGATGAAGTTAGATACCCGTGGATTGCTTTGCACGCCCAGTGATCTGGTAGTGAAAGCCTTTGACGGAACCAAGCGCCACGTCTTCGGAGAGTTGACCCTGCCAATTCAAGTTGGTCCAGAGACGTTCAATACGGTTTTCTATATCATGGATATCATGCCTGCCTACAGTTGCCTCTTAGGTCGGCCATGGATCCATGCTGCTGGTGCCGTGACGTCCACGCTGCATCAGAAGCTCAAATATGCTGTTGGGGGCAGCGTGGTGACCGTCTGTGGTGAGGAGGACATCATGGCGAGCCACCTGTCGTCCTTTAAATATGTTGAAATGGATGGCGAAATCCATGAAACGCTCTGCCAAGCATTTGAAACCGTCAAGGTGAAAGAGGTAGCTCCTGTCGTCGCAGAGAAGCAAGAGATGAATCTCTCCTCGTTTAAGGAAGCTCGGGCCGTTGTCGAAGCCGGTTCCACCCCAGGCTGGGGGCATGTTTTGGATATACCAATCAAGCAGGATAAGTTTGGATTGGGGTATTCTCCTGAAGCTAAAGCTTCATCTTCTTCTGGCAGTTCGTCTCGTGGGAAGGGGCCGATCCTATTCACCAAGGGCGGAGTCATTTTCGAGAGCATCAACGCAGCGTCTGAGGACAGCGGGGATAGTGATTGTGATCTTGACGCCTGGATACAGCCAAGCAAGCCGGGCGAGCGCCTCAACAATTGGGCCATCAAGGAGATTATCAAGCTGACAAGTGAAGAGTAATGATTTGCTTTTTACAATCTTTGTACAACCCTATGTCCTATCCGGGGCATAGTGGTTTTATTGTCGGGGCCTTGTTGGATTATGTACATGCATTTTGTTAATAAATAAAAGGCGTTTTCTTCGTACTCAAATATTGTGTTCTCTGTTATTCCTGTTTTATGTTTATTTCGAAAAAACAGCAAAATGGCAACGAGGTTTGTGCTAACCTGCATATTCTTGCTTTAAACTTAACCCTTGTTATTGCAGGATCCACATGACAGATGACATCGACTCTGGACCCTCTACGGCTCACTACGACTTTGATTGCCCGATCTATCAAGTCGAGGATGAGATTGATGAAGACGAGGACCTTCCGGAAGAGTTGGCCCGCTTGTTGAGAGAAGAGGAGAAGGTTATTCTGCCTCACGAGGAGGATATTGAGATTGTAAATCTGGGTTCTGAGGAGCTCGTCAGAAATGTCAGAGTGGGGGCTGCGCTGCAGAATGATGTCAAGCATAGACTGGTCGAGATGCTTCGAGAGTATAGTGACGTCTTTGCTTGGTCATATGAGGATATGCCCGGACTTGACACTGACATCGTGGTTCATCGCTTGCCGTTGCGAGAAGATTGCCCTCCAGTCAAGCAGAAGCTTAGGAGGACGAGACCAGACATGGCTGTAAAAATCAAAGAAGAAGTCCAGAAGCAGTTGGACGCAGGATTTCTAGCCGTTACCACTTACCCTCCGTGGGTCGCCAACATAGTACCTGTACCGAAGAAGGACGGTAAGGTACGCATGTGCATCGATTATCAGGATTTGAACAGGGCGAGCCCTAAGGATGATTTCCCGTTGCCTCATATCGATGTGTTGGTCGACAATACAGCCCATTTTTCTGTGTTTTCGTTCATGGATGGCTTCTCCGGTTACAATCAGATTAAGATGGCACCGGAGGACATGGAGAAAACAACGTTCATCACCCCTTGGGGAACATTCTGCTATAAGGTAATGCCCTTCGGTATGAAGAACGCAGGGGCCACTTACCAGCGAGCAATGGTAACTTTGTTTCATGATATGATTCATCATGAGATCGAGGTCTATGTTGATGACATGATTGCAAAGTCCCAAACGGAGGAAGGGCATCTGGTCAACTTATTGAAGTTGTTTGAGAGGCTTAAGAAGTTCAGGCTAAGGCTGAATCCTAACAAGTGCACTTTCGGAGTGCGGTCCGGAAAGTTACTGGGATTTATCGTTAGTGAACGAGGGATTGAAGTTGATCCTGCGAAAATAAAAGCTATCCAAGAAATGCCAGCGCCGAAAACAGAGAAAGAAGTTCGTGGTTTCTTGGGCCGGATAAACTACATTGCAAGGTTTATCTCTCAGCTCACGGCCACTTGTGAACCGATGTTCAAGCTCTTAAAGAAAAATCAGGCGATTACTTGGAATGAGGATTTCCAGAAGGCATTCGACAAAATAAAGCAGTATCTTCAAGAACCTCCAATCTTGATACCCCCAGTGGCTGGACGACCATTAATCATGTACCTGACGGTTCTGGAGAATAGTATGGGGTGTGTTCTCGGTCAGCACGACGAGACAGGCAGAAGGGAGCATGCCATTTATTATTTGAGTAAAAAGTTCACTGAGTGTGAATCTCGATACTCGATGCTGGAGAAGACGTGTTGTGCACTAGCTTGGGCCGCCAAACGTCTGCGACAGTATATGCTCAATCACACCACTATGCTAATTTCGAAGATGGATCCGATCAAGTACGTCTTCGAGAAGCAGGCTCTTTCGGGCAGGATTGCCAGATGGCAAATGGTGTTAACGGAATATGATACTCAGTACGTCTCTCAGAAAGCCATTAAGGGAAGCGTATTGTCTGATTACCTTGCCGAACAGCCAATCGAAGACTACCAGCCGATGAAGTTTGAATTCCCTGACGAGGATATTATGTTTCTCAAAGCGAAGGATTGCGATGAGCCATTGCCCGATGAAGGGCCAGATAGGAAGTCTCAGTGGAAGTTGATATTCGACGGAGCGGTTAATTCCTATGGAAGTGGTATCGGGGCCATCATCACGACTCCTCACGGATCCCACATCCCGTTTACTGCGAGACTGACGTTTCCAGTTACTAATAATGAAGCAGAGAATAAAGCATGTATTATGGGTCTAGAAGAGGCAATTGATTTGAGAATCAAGAATCTAGACATATATGGTGACTCAATGCTTGTAATCAATCAGATTAAAGGGGAGTGGGAAACTCGTCAAGCGAATCTGGTGCCGTACATGAATTATGCCAGGAGGCTGCTTCCGTTCTTTGACCGAGTGGAACTTCATCATGTACCCAGGGCTGAAAATCAGATGGCTGATGCCTTAGCCACGTTGGCTTCAATGTATAAAGTCAATTATTGGAATGAGGCTCCAAGAATTGTACTTTCGCGTCTTGACAGACCGGCATTTGTCTTTGCAATCGAGGATGCCGCTGACGGCAAGCCATGGTTCCACGATATCCAGACCTTCCTTATGACTAAGGAGTATCCTGCGGGTGCGTCAACCCAGGATAAGAAGACTCTAAGGAGGCTATCTGGAAACTTTTATCTCAATCCTGATGGAGTGCTGTATAAGAGAAACCACGATCTCGTGCTACTCAGATGTGTAGATGAGAAAGAGGCGAGTATGCTCATGGAAGAAGTCCATGAGGGCACATTTGGTACGCACGCCGGCGGGCATGCCATGACGAGAAAGATCCTGAGAGCAGGATATTACTGGCTGACTATGGAGTCGGATTGCTTCAGATTCGCGAAGAAATGTCATAAATGCCAGATTTATGCTGATAAAGTTCATGTGCCGCCGTGCCCATTGAATGTCATGTCCTCCCCTTGGCCGTTCTCCATGTGGGGCATCGACATGATAGGCAAGATCGAGCCCACTGCGTCTAATGGTCATCGTTTCATTCTGGTAGCTATCGACTACTTCACCAAATGGGTGGAGGCAGCCTCGTACGCTAATGTGACCAAGCAGGTGGTAGCTAAGTTCATAAAGAGGGACATCATCTGTCGCTATGGAATTCCCGAGCGGATCATTACTGATAATGGCTCGAATTTGAATAACAAGATGATGAAGGAGCTGTGCCAGAGCTTCAAGATTGAACACCACAACTCATCTCCTTACCGACCGAAGATGAATGGCGCCGTTGAAGCCGCCAACAAGAACATCAAGAAGATTGTTCAGAAGATGGTTGTGACGTACAAAGATTGGCACGAGATGCTGCCGTTTGCCTTGCACGGTTATCGTACGACGGTGCGTACGTCGACCGGGGCAACTCCTTTCTCCTTGGTGTACGGTATGGAAGTTGTCCTACCGTTAGAAGTGGAGATTCCCTCTTTACGAGTTTTGGTTGATGTAAAGCTCGACGAGGCAGAATGGATTACGAATCGTTTGAACCAACTCAGCCTGATGGACGAGAAGAGGTTAGCATCGATCGCATTTGGTCGCCTGTACCAGAGCCGAATGAAGAAAGCTTATGATAAGAAGGTGCGTCCTAGAAGCTTTCAGACGGGTGATCTCGTCCTGAAGAAGATTCTTCCGCCACACTCCGATCACCGGGGCAAGTGGACTCCGAATTACGAAGGGCCGTATGTCGTCAGCAAGGTCTTCTCAGGAGGAGCTTTGTTGTTATCCACGATGGATGGTGAAGATTTTGCATCCCCGGTGAACGCGGACGCAGTTAAAAAATACTTTGCTTGAAAGAGACCCGCTGGACAAAAAAAGAAAGAGTCCAGGCAAAAAAAAGGGGGCATCCCGGCGAACCAAAAACAGAATAAAAGGTTCGGGCAAAAGTTAGGGATATATTGAAAAAATGTACACCCGCGAAGTCGAAAACCTACACTGGGCGGCTTCGGCAAAAAAGGGTATCCCGGTGAACCGAGAACCCGTAAAGGGCGGTTCACGCAAAAGTTAGGGATTTGAATAAGCAAATGACTGCATTCCGCGTGTGGACCTTCATTGTTTAGTGGTTTGGAGGACCTGAGGGCCGTTTATCTGAATCAATCTCTTCCGAAGCTGAAGCGTCGGAGAAGTATCGAAGTCGAGTGGGTCTTAGAGGGATCAACTCATGGTGTTCGTCTACGCCTCGTTGCCGACATTTGTATATACTGATGTATATTTATGTTTTCTTTTTGCGCGACTTCCTCATTCCAGGAGCTTGCCTCTGTTGTAAAACATTTTTGCCCATTCAGGGGTTCACCATCAATAAAATGCACATTATTCAGCAATTCTGCTTGTCTGTTTAGCATTTATCTGTTTTGTTTGCGAATGGAAACGCCGATGTTTTTTGATAAAATGCGCATACATAAACTTGCGGGCCTAGGCCCATTGATTGTTGAAACGATTGATTACCTGAATATCGTCACGAGATAATAACCTTGATAGGCCCTTTGAGGAGGGTATCTTGTCTGTTTGTTTGTGTTGTTGCAGGTATAGCGCCTTCCAGAAGATGTGCCGTGCGCATCCCCGAAGCAGGGCGAGTCCTCCCTCTCCAGCAGAGTTATGTAGTCTCTCCTCCGCAGAATCTGAGCGCAGAATAGTGAGCATTGATATGTCTCCCCAGGCAGAGATGATCCTTTTCCCCAAGCAGACGCATCCTGAAGGAACGTCATTTTCTCAGCTGAGTCGCTCGCCAGAGCTCGTATTCTCCCCTGGCACCGGGTCACAAGTGCAGAGTTCATAGAAATGTTTGGGTACCGAAGCTCGTGTTTCCCCAGTAAAGTCGCCGAAGCAGGTGTCTTCCCCAGCACCGGGTCACAAGCGCAGGTCTCGTAGGAAGCTGTTTGTATGCCGAAGGATGCAGTAACTGATGGTGCCAGACTGAAGTCTCCAGCGGAATTGAGATTCCCCACCAAGAGCCGTATTCTCTCCTGAAGTTGGATGATTCCCTCTTCCCCAGTAGAGTGTTGGGACAGCTGATGTTGCATTCCCCTGCAGAGTTGTACTCTCCCCCGAAGTCAGATGATTCTTTCTTCCCCAGCAGATTCGAAACTCCTCATCAGAGTCGCACTCTCTCCAGCGAAGTAGAATGATTTCTCTCTCCCCGGCCGAGTCCGCAGACCCCCAAGAGAGCCGAATCCTTGGAAGCAGTTGGGACCTTGAGTGGATTTTCCCTAGCAGAGCATTGAACAGCTGATGTTGTATTTCCCCCAGAGTTGTACTCTTTCCAGAGAAGCAGAATGGTTTCTCCTTCCTCAGCCGAGTTTGCAGATGTCCAAGAGAGCCGAATCCTTGGAAGGTGATCCGATCATGATTGGTTTTTCCCCCAGTGGAGTGTTGAGCAGCTGAAGTTGTTTCCCCACAGAGTTATCATCCCCAGAAGAGTATCCGAGACGGCCGCGCAGTTCATTCTCGCGATAGATATCAGCAGGTCCAAGTTCTCGTAGAACTTCGGTACCCCGCGGCAGATCAACTGAAGTTGTTTTCCCTGCAGCAGTCCGCGGAAGATCAGCTCCCCAGACAGAGTCCGGTTGGTATTGGCGTGTCCACGTTTTCCTCAGCAGGATGATTCCTCTGTCTGAGTAGTTCTTTCTCCTTGACAGGAGGATTTTCCCCCTTCGGCATTTATTTTGCTGACGGGATTGCATAGCATTGTGCATGACTGCATAGCATTTAGCATAAACGCATATCACTCCCACCGTGTGGGGCATGGGCGCAGAAGCATATGCATCATAAGCATGATCTAGGTTACTATCATTCTTGTTTTACAGGCGTTCCACCCAGAGACCAGTTGCTCAGGATGGTTCCTGATATTCTCTCCAACAAGGTCGCTTTCTTAAGATGATTCTTAAGACCCCGGTGTAATCCCCACGGTCGCTCGCTCAAGATGATTTTTGAGATCCCCAGCGAAGTCTTCAGTTCAAGTCGATTCTTGAATTCCTTAGCAGGGCCGTTTGCTTAAGATGATTCTTAAGACCTCAGCGCAGTTTCCTGAGTTGTTTGCTCAGGATGATTCTTGAGCTCCCCGGTAGCGTCCTGTTGCGGTGAAATTTGGATGTCAAGCTATTGATTAACTTGAATCTTAATTCATTTACAACCGGTCTTTGATTTATCCGAAGGAAAGGTTAAAGAAAGGAAAAACCTAAAAGGGAGAGATCTAAGGTTCGGGGGTTGGTTAAATTTAGGGAAGGTATTAGCACCCTAAACTTCCGTAGTACTCTACGGGAACATTTTGTTTATTTTTTTTTATTTATTTCATTAATTATTTTGCTTTAGGGTATATACAAAGGATTGAAAATTAAAAAAGACCTAGGGGTTAATTCTAAGTTTACTCGGCAAGACATCGCATCTTGTGCCTACATATCCTTACGGGAATGGAATCAGAGTAACTGTAGTTCCCCTCAAAAGGGAGGTTAGAAACGTCTTGACTGTGGCCAAGGTTTCAATGGGGAATAAACGTATCTTAGGGACACGCTTACGCGGAGTGTAGAAACTCCAATATCTACGTTGTAAATTGTTAAGTGCATTAGGGTTAGGTTAGGGATTCCGAGGCGGGAAACCCTAAAATGAGTGCAGCGACTCTTTGACCTAAAGCTAGGGGTAGTTTTGTAATTTTGTCCACGGCGAGACATTTGTGAAAAGTTAGGGTTTGTAAGGGTTTGAAGTTTTGAGGACTATTGGCGTGGCGGCCAAACGGCTAGACCTAATCCTTCGGAGGAATGCAATGGGACAAATTAACGATGCAAATGCGCGAATTTAAACCATACAAACAGCAGAAATTAAAGTGCGGAAAGGTAAACGCGATAATTTGTTCGCGAAGTTACAAATGAGAAACAGATACAATTATAATACAACTTGAATTGAAAGACACATTAAAATAGCTAATAGCAACGTAACAAGCTGCACATTGAATACACAAGGTTAGTAGACAGAGTCAGACAGTAATCAGACGAGTTATGAAACGGAAGTGCGAAAGTTATAGATATTCTTTGTTGTTTATTTGTGATATATAAAAAAGCTTTTGATTTAAGTTAAAAAAGAGGTTTTAATATTATTAAAAAAAACTTTTCAAAAATAGTCTTAATTTAATTATCTAACAAAAAGGTTTTATTTTTAAAAAAAAGGTTTAATGTTATTATAAAAAAAGATTTTAGTTATTATTTTAAATTTATCTAAAAAAAAGTTTTTCTTAAAAATAAAAGATTTTCATATTAATTTGGAAAAGATGTTAATGTTATTTATTTAAAAAAATAGATTTTTATATTATAACAAGTTTTAATAAATTAATGATAACAATAATAATAATAATAGTAATAATAATAATAATAATAAGGCAATAATGAATTTTAAATGTGTCAAATAACCCAACAATGTTGCTAACGCAGAAATGCGCTCATCGCAACCAGATCTAAATCGGACGAAACAAAATTTATCGCAAAGAAAAAGAAATTAAGCAAAAAAACAGTATTATTGCTCACGCAAAAATGCGATCATCGCAACCAGATCGAACTAACACAAATGTCACGCGTCATGCACACAAATGTGCAAACATCGTATCGATATAATTCGATCAAAAATTAATCTTATATATATATAAACTCTAACAATTTAAAAATTATAAATATATAAACGTAACAGTAATAGATAAAGAAAAAGAAATAACGGTAATAGATGAAGAAAAAAATAACGGTAAAAGATGAAGAAAAAGAAACAACAGTAATAGATGAAGGAAAAGAGATAACGGTAAACGATGAAGAAAAAGAAATAACGGTAAACGGCACTCACTCCTCTTAGGTTTTTTTCATTCTCCTCCTTTTTTTCAACAAGGCAACACATGTATATATAGGAAACAAATTAGGGTTAACACCAAATTGTCAATAATGTCCCTGAAGCCCATTTTAAAGCCCAAACTAAATAATTAGTTAAGAAAAAATAAAATTTAAATAATTTAAAATAATAAACTTAAAATAAAAACTAATAATCCTATTGATTCCTAAAATCAAAAATATTATAAAAAGAACAAAATTTTTTCTAATATTTTTTATTTTATGATTTTTTGGATATTTTTATGAATAATTTAGAAAAAAGTGAAAAAAATAATAATAATAATATTTTAAAAAATGATTTAATTAAAATACGAAAATAATAATTAAATAATAATAAAAAACTATTTTTGTTATTTTTTAATGAGAGATAGAAACATTTAGAGTAAAAATAATAAAAAACAAAAAGTGACTAAGGTGAGATTCGAACTCTCAACCTCTCACACTCACAACTCCTTACACATGTCCTCTTGCCAATTGTGTCATTTTTACTTTTTAGAAAAAAAATACATGCTATATGATATTTACCTGCAAAAAGTCAAACGACTACACAAATTTGTTAGTAATTGATTAAATGCAATGAAATGCGACGACAAATCTTAGGGCAAAATTTGGGGTATTACAGTTGCCCCTATTTAAATAACTTCACCGGGTGATTTGAGCAACGGAGACTCGAGAAATCATGGTGGAGGGATTTAAATACAGATAACCGAAAATTTTTCCTTTAGACGCAGTGTTATGCAATGATATGGACAAAACAAAACGAACTATAATGCTAAATATAATATGAATCTGATATGATGCGTATGATGAAAATGACAAATGCACGGATACAGACGAAACAACGTCACAGGGGACGACCCACCGAGGAATTGCACTAGGGAAGAAGACATGTCATATCTGGAAGAACGTCGGGTAGACACGACACAGAATTGTTGATAGGTGCCAAGTAAATTAGAAATTGTCCGCAAGGTAAGACGCGAGTAAAACACGAGCTCAGGAGAAAAACGCAAATGGGGATAAAACACCCATGATGCCAAGTAAATAAATTTTGCCCACAAGGTAAGACGCGAGTAAAACACGACCTCAGGAAGAAAAAAAAGTAAATGGGGGTAAAACACCATGATAGGTAAACCCAGGAATATCTGGTAAACGGGGAATAAAACACCCGGGATAAAGGTACATGGGGAGTAAAGCACCCAAGATAGACATGTAAATGGGGAGTAAAGCACCCAGGATAGAAATGTAAATGGGGAGTAAAGCACCCAAGATAAAAATGTAAATGGGGAGTAAAGCACCCAAGATAAAAATGTAAATGGGGAGTAAAGCACCCAAGATAAAAATGTAAATGGGGAGTAAAGCACCCAAGATAGAAATGTAAATGGGGAGTAAAGCACCCAAGATAGAAATGTAAATGGGGAGTAAAGCACCCAAGATAAAAATGTAAATGGGGAGTAAAGCACCCAAGATAGAAATGTAAATGGGGAATAAAGCACCCAAGATGTGCACATGTATAGGAATTATGCTATGACATATGATCAAATGCAAATGCAGACGTCGACGACAAGGCTCGACTCTTTCGGTGAGATGACAAAACTGGAGGACTGATTCCTCAACACAGAGATCACTGTCATTCTGTTAAGCTGTATCAAGTTGATAGTCACTGTAGGAATGATGAATAACTGCTTAGGGATTATGCAAGTAAACTGCCCCAGGTCAAATGAACTGATAATTGCTTCAGTTGTCTAATTCATGGAATCGACTGTTTTGCTGTATCCTCGAAGGGCTTGCCCCAGTCTGGGTCTTGAACAATTCTCTGGATAAACCAAATCTGAGAAGATATTGCCTTGAACAAATCTTGAACTAATTCTTTGACAGGATGTAAAAGGAACTTGCCCCTGATAAGATCACTTGACCAAGTTTCTCATTGTTTGAAAATTCCTTAGAGGAAAGCCAGTTTGCAAACAAAAATATTCATACAAACATGGTAATGCAAAGTTCATGCGATTTTTGAAAAATTATTTTTGAAAGATGGAAAATACATGAGTCGTTAGTCAGAACAAGGCGGTTCAAGACACTCAAAGTTTAAAATAAAAGTGTATTGCCAAAATAAATGATTCGCAAGGATCTTTTGGAGTCAGGTTACGCAACCTTGTTGTAGTATACTTTCAAAATAACCTTGCTTCAATTAGGTCTTTTGAGGGTTGTAACGTGGTCTGGTTCACGGTTTATGAAACAAAGGATAAAGGCTCAAAATTTATTTATACCCATCCCATTTACATGATGATCTCCAGTCCTATGCTCAGTTAACTCCTATTATGCATTCAGGTTCGTATAGATTAGGAATTGCACTGATGGTAGCAATGATGGTTCAGAAGTCAAAGGGACCTATGAAAAGGCAGCCACTACTCCCCTATAACATTTAATTGTTTTGACATTGAGGATTTTCAAGATAAGGATTTAAAAATCTCTTTGTATTATCCCTAAATTTTGCCTGAACTGTTTATTTTAGAGTTTACAGTCAGCGGGATGCCCCAGTTTTGCCTAAGTCTCCTTCATAGGTTTTGACTTAGCGGGCTTCTTTTGATTATTTTTTTGTGTGAAGGAAAGTGACTGTTTGATTTTAATGATTACGGTGAACCATCATCGACCTCTTGATTAGAAAACATCTTCGACACTTGTTTGACGTGTGCGAAGGAAAATTTGTTAATGAAAGGTGTATCGTATGAACACACAACCAAGTTAACTGAGAACTACCCATCCCAAGGTTAAAATTGTGGGTTTTTTGTAACGAAAGGAACTCCAACTTCTAGGCTTGAAGGGGGTAACGAGGGATTAACTTCCTTATTTCTCCAGTGTTTGGGAATTGAAACAATGCCTTACATCGTCAACAAGGTTTGATTGAAAGCATACTGACAGCAGTTATGGGTATAACATTTTCGTCATCCTCCCTCCGATCTTAGCATATCAAAATTTTGGACAAGAAGTAAACATTTGAAAAATAAAGCATAAAGTCGCAATGCTTATTTCATTAATGAAAGTACAAACATAATTAAAAGCAAACAACTTAAACAAAATAAGGAAAGTGCAAACAACGAGAAAAAAAAAGGCCCAATGACAAAGCTTCAATTATGATGTGTTGGCAAGGGATCTGTCTGGACGCTCGGACGACTATCCGTAAAATCAAGTATTTCGGCTCTAATCAGTTCACGCACCCTAGCTTTCAATGCAAAACAATGCTCCAAGTCGTGGCCTAAGGCGCCCTCATGAAAATCACACTTTAGATCAGCCCTAAATCCAACTGGAGGATTAAGAGGAGGTGGTAAAGCCTTTGTAGTGATCAGCCCTTGTCGAACTAAGTCAGGATACAGCTCTGTGTAAGTCATGGGAATAGGATCAAAGTGATCCTTGTTCCGATTCTGGTCTGATATCTGTGTCGAGGAATCAGCTTGATGACTCAAAGGTACACTAGAAGACGATAGGACCAAGAAGGAGAAACCGGGGGACAAATGCAATGCAAAAATGTGATGCTGATGCCATGCAATGGTTCCAAGAATTTCAACGGTCGATTGCAAATATTCCCTTTTAGGAAGGCTGGAAAAAATTTTAGACTTTAAAATGTAAGGCTTTTCGAATTTGCAAAGGACTGCTGAATTCCTTGAAACTAGAAATGATATGATGCTTTATGGATGCGAAGCACAAATACACATAAGCAAACAAAAGGTCCTAAGTTAGAGGAACAGTGAATGGAGTTAAGGTCTACCCTTCCCAAAGAGGTATGTACTATAGGTTGATTGTACCTGCAGAACAAGGGTTCTAAATCAGTGCCCAAAGTCATCAGTCCATCTTTCGGATATTATCGACTTCCCGACTGACTCGAGGGTCAATAATATTCTCAAGAGAACCTCGTTCGAGTGTAGTATCGCGTAGCAACCATTGTAGGACTACTCCCACATAGTTCCCGCACTACGTCCTATATAAGGCCAAGATGGTGTAAAGGTACTACGGTTCCCAGTATCACAGACTCCAATCGATAATGGTAAAAGTTTTCACGATTACACTCGATCAACCAAACCATTTTCGAAAGTGTCTCAACTGAGCGGTGATTCTCGATTTAGCTTAGTCGGGACTCACTCCCTATAAGCCTCGTCGAATATATCGCCATCCTATAATAATGTCACTCAAGTCCGGGTGTAGGACTTATCTCACCACACAGTAACTCCAAGTAAGGTACCCCAATATATACATACAAGTGAGCAAAATATATAATAAAACAAATATATAAAGAAAAATAAACAAAATAGGGATAACCCTCAATAGTTAGGACTCCCCAGTGAAGTCGTCATTTTCTGTTGCGGTGAAATTTGGATGTCAAGCTATTGATTAACTTGAATCTTAATTCATTTACAACCGGTCTTTGATTTATCCGAAGGAAAGGTTAAAGAAAGGAAAAACCTAAAAGGGAGAGATCTAAGGTTCGGGGGTTGGTTAAATTTAGGGAAGGTATTAGCACCCTAAACTTCCGTAGTACTCTACGGGAACCTTTTGTTTATTTTTTTTTATTTATTTCATTAATTATTTTGCTTTAGGGTATATACAAAGGATTGAAAATTAAAAAAGACCTAGGGGTTAATTCTAAGTTTACTCGGCAAGACATCGCATCTTGTGCCTACATATCCTTACGGGAATGGAATCAGAGTAATTGTAGTTCCCCTCAAAAGGGAGGTTAGAAACGTCTTGACTGTGGCCAAGGTTTCAATGGGGAATAAACGTATCTTAGGGACACGCTTACGCGGAGTGTAGAAACTCCAATATCTACGTTGTAAATTGTTAAGTGCATTAGGGTTAGGTTAGGGATTCCGAGGCGGGAAACCCTAAAATGAGTGCAGCGACTCTTTGACCTAAAGCTAGGGGTAGTTTTGTAATTTTGTCCACGGCGAGACATTTGTGAAAAGTTAGGGTTTGTAAGGGTTTGAAGTTTTGAGGACTATTGGCGTGGCGGCCAAACGGCTAGACCTAATCCTTCGGAGGAATGCAATGGGACAAATTAACGATGCAAATGCGCGAATTTAAACCATACAAACAGCAGAAATTAAAGTGCGGAAAGGTAAACGCGATAATTTGTTCGCGAAGTTACAAATGAGAAACAGATACAATTATAATACAACTTGAATTGAAAGACACATTAAAATAGCTAATAGCAACGTAACAAGCTGCACATTGAATACACAAGGTTAGTAGACAGAGTCAGACAGTAATCAGACGAGTTATGAAACGGAAGTGCGAAAGTTATAGATATTCTTTGTTGTTTATTTGTGATATATAAAAAAGCTTTTGATTTAAGTTAAAAAAGAGGTTTTAATATTATTAAAAAAAACTTTTCAAAAATAGTCTTAATTTAATTATCTAACAAAAAGGTTTTATTTTTAAAAAAAAGGTTTAATGTTATTATAAAAAAAGATTTTAGTTATTATTTTAAATTTATCTAAAAAAAAGTTTTTCTTAAAAATAAAAGATTTTCATATTAATTTGGAAAAGATGTTAATGTTATTTATTTAAAAAAATAGATTTTTATATTATAACAAGTTTTAATAAATTAATGATAACAATAATAATAATAATAGTAATAATAATAATAATAATAAGGCAATAATGAATTTTAAATGTGTCAAATAACCCAACAATGTTCCTAACGCAGAAATGCGCTCATCGCAACCAGATCTAAATCGGACGAAACAAAATTTATCGCAAAGAAAAAGAAATTAAGCAAAAAAACAGTATTATTGCTCACGCAAAAATGCGATCATCGCAACCAGATCGAACTAACACAAATGTCACGCGTCATACACACAAATGTGCAAACATCGTATCGATATAATTCGATCAAAAATTAATCTTATATATATATAAACTCTAACAATTTAAAAATTATAAATATATAAACGTAACAATAATAGATAAAGAAAAAGAAATAACGGTAATAGATGAAGAAAAAAATAACGGTAAAAGATGAAGAAAAAGAAACAACAGTAATAGATGAAGGAAAAGAGATAACGGTAAACGATGAAGAAAAAGAAATAACGGTAAACGGCACTCACTCCTCTTAGGTTTTTTTCATTCTCCTCCTTTTTTTCAACAAGGCAACACATGTATATATAGGAAACAAATTAGGGTTAACACCAAATTGTCAATAATGTCCCTGAAGCCCATTTTAAAGCCCAAACTAAATAATTAGTTAAGAAAAAATAAAATTTAAATAATTTAAAATAATAAACTTAAAATAAAAACTAATAATCCTATTGATTCCTAAAATCAAAAATATTATAAAAAGAACAAAATTTTTTCTAATATTTTTTATTTTATGATTTTTTGGATATTTTTATGAATAATTTAGAAAAAAGTGAAAAAAAAATAATATTTTAAAAAATGATTTAATTAAAATACGAAAATAATAATTAAATAATAATAAAAAACTATTTTTGTTATTTTTTAATGAGAGATAGAAACATTTAGAGTAAAAATAATAAAAAACAAAAAGTGACTAAGGTGAGATTCGAACTCTCAACCTCTCACACTCACAACTCCTTACACATGTCCTCTTGCCAATTGTGTCATTTTTACTTTTTAGAAAAAAAATACATGCTATATGATATTTACCTGCAAAAAGTCAAACGACTACACAAATTTGTTAGTAATTGATTAAATGCAATGAAATGCGACGAAAAATCTTAGGGCAAAATTTGGGGTATTACACGTCCCCAGCAAGGTTTGCCCAGGAAGATTCCAGGATAACCCAGCAGAATAAAGTCTCCAGAATGGTTATCGGTTCAGGATGATTCTTGAAGGTGCCCGACGGAGTTTGTTCAAGATGATTCTTGAAGTCCTTAGCAGCGTGATATGCTTGCTCCAACAGTGATGTCTAATCTGAAGATTGACTTCATAAACGCCTGAAGGCGATAGCAGAAGGTTCCTGTGGATTCAGATTTCCTTGTTGATGAATCAACGTGTGGCTGAAGACAAGGTTCCAAAGTTTGTAGATATAACAAGATGATCCGTGTTGGTCTGAAGACCAAGTCAGTTGTCCTGAGGTGATGATTGATTGCGATCAAGTGAATAGTGTTTCTTCTGACTGAAGTCGAAGATGTTTCTCCAGCTGAAGCAGAGTTTTGCCTGAAGGCAAAGTGTTTGAATCCCCGTAGAGTCATGAATGGCTCAGGATACCATTTCTTTGACTGAAGTCACAGATTTCCCAAGCTGAAGCGAAGGTGCCTAAGGGCAGGGTTATCCCCAAGGTCATGAATGACCAAGGATTCATTTTTCGGACTGAAGGCCGAAGTATATCCCTGATTGAAGTCACGGATACTCTATAGCAGAGGCGGAGTTTCCTGAAGGCATATCCATGTATCCTTGAAGTCCAAGGACCATTTCTTCAGACTGAAGTCGAAGATACCTCCTGCAGAGTTGCCGACAGGCAAAAGTTTACATCCTTGAAGGCCAAGGATGCTTATCTTCAGAAGTACTTGAAGATTTTTCTAGCTGAAGCTGGAAGTGGCCAGGGGCCAGGGTTTCAAATATCTTTAATGTTGAAGTTCTACGGTGGGCAGTGTGCAGTAGTATGCCGATGTTCGTTATGGTTCTGAGGGTGAACCCCAGGTCAGAGTGTGCTCGGTTAAGTCTCTCATCCCCAGCGGAGTAGTTTCAAATACGCAAGTATACCTTTTGTTCCATTTACCAGGGGTGAACCCCAGGTTAGATTCGTTTTCAGATTATATTTTGTCCGGCGGCGAGGTTGAATGTTTGTCCGGTGGCGAGGTTGGATGTTTGTTCGACGGCGAGGTTGAATGGTTGTTTGACGGCAAGGTCAGATTATGATTTGTTCGACGGCGAGGTTGAATGTTTGTTGACGGCGAGGTCAGACTCTTTAAATCCCCAGCAGAGATGATGTTTGTACGACGGCGACGTCGAGGGTCTCTCAGAGCGATGTTTGTTTCCGACGGCGATGTCAGACGCAGTTTTCCAGCGGCGATGCGGGGTATGTCAGACGTAGTTCTCCAGCGGCGATGCGGGGTATGTCAGACGCAGTTTTCCAGCGGCGATGCGGGGTATTTTGACAGATTTAGTTCTCCAGCGGCGATGCGGGGTATGTTGATTGTCCGACGGCGATGTCAGATGTAGTTCTCCAGCGGCGATGCGGGGTATTTTGTTCAGTATTGTATTTTCTCCAGCGGCGATGCGGGGTATTTTGGTTGATCGACGGCGATGTCAGACTCAATTTTCCAGCGGCGATGTTGGGTGTGTCAGTTAATTCAGTTCTCCAGCGGTGATGTTGGATGGTTCGTTCTCCAGCGGCGATGTTGGATATATTGTTTGTTTCCGACGGCGATGTCAGATCAGTATTTCTCCAGATAGTTGTCGTGCAGCTATTATTCCAGTGTTCGACGAGTTGAGCAGTTGGCAAATTTTCGGGTTTACCGGTATTCAATCGTCTCGCACCTTGATTGGTTGAGAGTCGTTCGCTTCTCACCCAGTCAGGTTCAAGCCGTTTGAATAGGGGCAGCTGTTGCACCCTAAAATTTGACCAACAATTATTTATTCATCAAGTGTTTGAAAGTTGATATCTTCATCAGAAAGCTCAAGAGATCCTCAGAGGAATTGGGTGAAACCAAGGTTGTGTGTCTCATAGCTTGAGAGTTGTGGGTGCTCCTCAGATGAATCCGAGACTTTGAGAATGGACTTGAAGCTTTAAGAAGGCCTATGAGATGTCTTGGAAGTCATCATGAAGCCCAGAGAAGTCATTGTGCAAGGATTCAGGAGATTCAACCATGAATGGTAGAATTAGGGTTTTTGACTGGCTCAACCCTAGATCAGCTGAAGATTTGGAGAAGGTTGAGACCTAATCCAAGGGCCATGAGATCATGGAATGATGCATGGACATGTTATAAAGGTGATTCCTAGACCAACTCATCATGATTGAGGAGTTTGAGAAGTTTTGAGTTAGGGTTTCTGAGGATTGTCAGTGAAAAAAACCCTAATTTGATCCCTATTTTCCAGGCAGTTTTAGCTCAAGATGTGATTGATATCTCATCTTCCCCACAACATGAATGTTGTATAGATTGTTCTTAGCTTTAATTTGAGTGGTGGAAGTCCTTGATAGGATGTGCATAGCTCAAGTTATGGTTTTGACAAATTACAGGTCAGCTGAGGTGTGTGAATCTGGGTCCTTGAAAGTCACCCAACTTGCAGACAACTTTTGCCCTAGTAGGATGATTCCTATGATCTCTTGGTCAACATGAATGTTGAAGATCATCTTCTTAGCTTTAATTTGAGTGGTATAAGTCCTTGATAGGATTTGTGGAACTCAACTTATGGTTTGAACAAGACAGGGGTATTTTGGTCATTTGGCAGTTATAGGTCATTTTAAGCAAAGGCCATATCTCCTATTTCCAAGCCTCAAATGGAAAAACTCAAAACATGAAAGTTGTTCAAAATGGCATTTTAAGCCTAGAAAAGAGGTCATTAATTGTTGGAAAAGCTCATAGCATGGAATGACAAAGTTTGGTAAATTTGAACTAAAAATGGCTTATAAGTTAATTCAAGTCAAGTTGGAAATTGGTTTGGGAGATCTATGAGTCCAAAATAGGTCATCCAATATACCATTTTGAATGTAAATGACATTCTAAAAACTTTGGTTTAAACAGAATTTTGATTTGAGGCTCAAAAATGAAAGTTGCTTTGTAATATTGTAACTTGCATCTTAAGGTAACTTGAGAAATCTTCACACAAGGCAAATATGAGCTGATTTTTTTTGTACATTCCTTCTCAATATCTCACATAAGGAGAATTTGACACAAAATTTACAAGGTTTAAGGCATGAGATATGAGATGTAGAACTTATCACCAAAGGAGATTTCCAAGCTTTTCTAGATGATTCTAGAAGCTTCTAGCCTCTTCCATCAATCATTATAAGAGGAGTGATCCACATTGAAGCAAAAGGCTGGTCAGATAGAGAGAGTTTTAAGAGGAGAAAGAGAGAGAGAAGTTGCCATTGAAGAGCTTCCTTCAAGATCAAGCAACTTGAGATTTCTTCCATCACAAGACCTCTCCTTCAAAACCAGTGCAAACAGAAGGTTGTTCATCATCAAAGGATCATCTTGAGGCCAGGACAAGCCCTGAAACCATTTCCACGAGCACTCACCATCTCTCTTTGACAAGTTGGTTTTCCTCCATGGATCTCCTTAATTATGCATTTTCAGTTAAATTTCTAGGTATAGAATTAATGTGCTAGGTGAGTTGATCTTTTCCCATGAGTTTGAGAGCTCTGTGTGAGGTTTTACAACAGATGGTAGATTCTTTAAGTTCCAAGAATTGGCTGGATTTTGAGTTTTAGCTGGCATGGATTAGATTAGTATAACTAGGGTAGCATAAAGAACATGAGTGCATCATTGGATTTGAGTTTTAGAAGAGTTGATCTCAGGAAAAATAATTGGGACCATGATCTTTAAGCTCTCTGTTTGAGCGATTCAAGAGGAATTAGAGAAAATCACACGTATAGCCTTGTTCCTCTTAACCAGTAGGTCATTTTCCTTTTTGGAATTTTTGAGTTTCATCAAGTATGGAGAGAGAACGAGCCAGTTGAAATCCTTGCATGGAGGCACGATTTTGCTGAAAACCCTAAGTGTTTTGGGACGATGACTGACATCCGTTGGATCTGTCTGAATTTCTTGACCTATTACTCTAATCCAACGGTCCCAGTTGAATGAAGAAAAACGGAGGGAAAATATAAGTAAAGCGCTGCGTTTAACTTAATTTTAGGTCTTGGGCTTAGTCTCCATTGCTTCTCACACCACCCCAGCGAGGCCCAACTTAAATAACAAGTGATATCCTTACTATCCTCACCCCCTCACGCGTTTTTTGTTTTCTTTTATTTCTGATTGATAATGGGCTTTATCCCCAAGCGCTATCTGCACCCCACATCATAGCCCAATCCCCAAAATGAGCTGGGGCGCATTGCTCATGACACCCCCTCCCCTTTATTTCTTATATTCTTTTATTTTAATTTCCTTTAATTTTCTTGCACTTTAATAAATTCATAAAAAATGGGAAAATTGATATTTTTTAATCCTTGTTTTTTCTATAGGTTAATGAATTTGTCTAGAAAAATATAACTAAATAAAATTTCCATTTTATTTTCTTTTAGTATCTTTAGAGTATTTTTCTTTTAAATAGCTTTTAAATAGGTTTAGTTTGATATCCAATTTTGTAGAATTTCTTTTAAGACTTTCCCTTAGGATTTTTAATTCATTCTTTTTGGTGTGATTAGATATTGAATCATAGTTCCCCATAGGATTTAATTCTTGATTTTTAGATTAAAATTTGATTAGTTTAATCAGGTTAGCATTAGGGTATCATAATTAGGGTTTATGTTATGCATAGGTAAGGAAATTCATTTTCTTTAGAGAGTTTTGTCTTGATTCTTGGGTAGGGGCATATGTGGATGTTATGGGTAGATGTTGTAGACCCTTGTGAATATTTGATAGATTTTTCCCCCTTGTTTGAGTATTTTTAGGCATTTTCTGAAGTTGACTGATGATTTTGTCTGTCCTGTGGTTATCTGTTTATCTCTGGGGTTTATTTTGGGGAATTTGTTGTGGGGCTTAGTTTGTTTTGAAGATCTTGTTGAAGAGCATGATGGAGGAGAAGATTGTAGATCAAGACTCAGAGACCCAGAGCTTGGAGATTATTCCCTGTCTGTGAGGTTTGAGATCCTGAAGTTTGAAGGAAGTTCATGGTACTTTCCTGAGGAAAGCACTATGAATGACTTTCATTCTTTCTTCTCACCTCTTCCCTAAGTATCCAATGATGTTGGAGCCAACTTGTGAGTTTAATTTCTCCTGAGGAGGAATGTGAACTGATCACATGTTGTTGAGCCACATGGGATACAATTCCTAAGTGGAAGCCTCCTAGTACTTTCCTGAGGAAGGTCCTATGGGTCTATTCACTTATTTCCATTAGTTCATCTAGGATTTCTTAAGTATCCAATGATGTTGGAGCCAACTTGTGAGTTTAATTTCTCCTGAGGAGGAATGTGAACTGATCACATGTTGTTGAGCCACATGGGATACAATTCCTAAGTGGAAGCCTCCTAGTACTTTCCTGAGGAAGGTCCTATGAGTCTGTTCATTTAGTTCCACTAGTTCAGATAGGATTTCCTAAGTATCCAGTGATGTTGGAGCCTGCTTGTGAGTTTAATTTCTCCTGAGGAGGAATGTAAACTGATCACAGTGGTTGAGCCACATAGGGTATGACTCCTGAGTATACACCTCCTAGTGCTTTCCTGAGGAAGACACTATGAGTCTGCCTACTTAGCTCCCTTTCTTTGGTAAGCTTGTTCTGAAGCTTGAAGACTGGGATTGGTTTCTCCTGTTTAGGGTTTTGCTTTAGGGCTTTGCTTAGAGTTGATCAGGATTCTGTTTTAGGATTAGAGAGTAGAGGTAGGTGATTCTTTCTCAAGCATGTGTTTTGTTTGCCTGATGGCATTTCATCCCTTTTACTGTTTATTGCTTGATAGCATGTTGTTTATGTTTCAGTATGATTACTGTTATTTCATGACTGGCTTGAGGTTGAGACGAGCTTGTGGAGGCTGAAGCCCCACACACATTTCCTCCCTCACTTGCATTGCATGCATTGTATTGTTAAAGCTGATGCTTTTGTCTGTTTGGGTGTATCATTGACATGATCCCTTAGGACTCTCATTTCCTTTGATAAGGATTTGATGATAGACTTTTAGGTTGAAACCTATGCATGACAACATCTAGGAGTTCCCTGTTCAAACCTCAACCATAGGATGAATCCATGGCATGACAATAGTAGGACTTGATAGTCTCCCTCCTAGTTGGGCCTGTTCTCTTCTCATCTCGAAGCAGTTTAAAATACAGTAATCATGAATGATTTCTTTCGTACGTTACGAGCCTTAAGCCATCTGAGGACGGATGTTTAGTATGGTACCCTTTGGGTGACATGCGACGCATTCACTCTCAGGTCATAGTCTCTAGTGCGGTTGAAATCGCAAACACAATGAAAAACACTTCTTTCAGGAAATAAGCCGTAGTTTCCCGAACTACGTGAGCTCTGATCTTTCATACCAGATGAAAGTACGTAGGCATAGGATGCGATATCCTAGCGAGCAACCTTCCCCACCTTAACCCTTCGTAGGCCGAACTACGTTGACTCTGATTTCTCATTCTCTGATGAGAATACGTAGGCATAAAGCGCGACGCTTTGCCGAGTCATTTTTCTTTTCTTTTTTCAGCCAGCCTTGATAGGTAGATAGATTATAACCAACCCGTCCAAGTAAACAAACAAGCGAGGATCCCGTCGAGTACGACGGACGTGAGGGGTGCTAATACCTTCCCCTTGCGTAACCGACTCCCGAACCCAGACAATGGTTGCGATGACTTTGTCTTACCCTTATTCGTCAGGTTTTTACGATCGTTTCCTTTCCCGCTCCGAGGGATAAATAACGAAAGGTGGCGAATCTTCTGTCATGCCGGCACCTTATTTTCGCGCAAGCGACAAATACCAACAAACCCGAAAATTTGCCAACTGCGCAAGTACACGGTACTCTGACGGGGATAAATCTCTTCGGAAACCGAAATAATAGTTGCACGGCAACTAGCTGGAGAAATACTGATCTGAACCTCCTTCAGGATGATTCTATGATTTATCTGATATCATTGCGTCCTTAAATCATCAAGGGATCACCGCTTACACGGTAACTGGCGATTTGCCAACCGCACAGGTAAACGATACTCTGATTGGTAGGAACATCTTCCAAAACTGAGCATGACAGTTGCACGACAACTCTGCTGGGGGAATTGGTCACACGGTAATTGGTGAAGGGTCTAATCTCAAATCTCCGTCAGGATGATCATCTGATTTTGCTGTAGATCTTCTTCCTCAAGTCATCAAGAGGTCACCGATTACACGATAACTGATAATGGATGGTTGATCATGCCGTCAGGCATTCTGCGTCATAGCAGAAGAATTCCTTATCGTCGCCTATGGACTCATCATGTCGCTAGGATCGTCGACAGTACCTTTGTCGGACTTCATCAGTAAGTCAATAAGGGATCACCGGTTACTCGGTAACTGGTGAATGATGGCTGATTCTTCCGTCAGGCATTCTGCGCCACTGCAGAAGAGTTCCTTATCGTCACCTATGGACTCATCGTGTCGCTAGGCACGTCGACAACATCTTTGTCGGACTTCATCAGTAAGTCAGGAAATGGAATCCTTAATCAATCAGGAACCCATGGAGGTATACAATCGTTTGCCGTCAGGCAATCCGCGTCAGCTGGGATAACTGCTTCGACATTGCAATTGGACTTCATCAGTAAGTCAGGGAATTTGGCACAACTGCCAGGTTTCAATCACCAAGTCTTCAAGGGAAATTTCAACTTCTCCGTTCAAACCTGCTGGGGATGACACATCTCCGTTGGGGATTTTGGATAACTATCAAGTAACTCTGTTTCGGGTGATTCAGAAATCATTCTGGACAAATAAACTCTGCTGAGGGAATCAAGAATCATCTTGAACAATCAACTCCGCTGGGGACTTCAAGAATCACCCTGAACCAATAACTATGCTGGAGATTTCAGGAATCATCCTGAGCAAACACTCTGCCGGGGACTCTAAGCATCAACTTGAGCAACCAACTCTGGCGACCTCACTGGGGATTTTAAGATTCATCTTAAGCCATCAACTTCGTTGGGGAATTCAAGAATCATCTTGAGCAAACCATTCTGCAGAGGAACACCTGCAAAACAAGAATGGTAACAACCTAGCTCATGTTTCATATGCATATGATCGTCAATGGCGTAATGCTCCACACGGTGGAAATGCTACGCGTTTTTAGGGTAAATGTTGTGCAATCATGCAAAATGCTATGACCCCATCAGCAAAATAAATGTTGAAGGGAGAATCCTCCTATCAAGGAGAAGGAACCACTCTGGTGGAGTGGAGGAATCATCCTGCCGAGGAGAAGAAGTCACACCAATCTCAATTGGATTCCGCCTGGGGAAACGAACTTCAGTCGACTGCTGTAGGGGAACAAAGTTCTACGAGAACATGAACCCGCTCAACCAGGTATTCAAACCACAAACCGTCGAAGGAACGATATCAATCGCAGAAATAAACTGCACGGCCTTCGCAGCTAACACTTTCCTGGAGGTAACGACTCCGATGGGGAAATACAGCATCGGCTATTCGACACTCTACTGGGGAAAAACCAATCATGGCCCGCACGACTTCCAGGGACTCGGCTCTCTGGGGATTTGCCAGCTCGGCTGGGGAAGAAGATGTCATCATGCTTGCTGGGGAGAGTACGACTCTATGGGGAATCTCAATTCTGCTGGAAGACTTCAGTCTGGAACTATCGAAAGCTGCACACTTGCGAATAGTCTTCTACGAGAAACTGCACACTGACCCCGTGCTGGGAATGAACCTACGCTTTAGCGCATGACTCAGCTGGGGAGAGGATGATCCTGCCTAGGATGCATCTGGTTGGAGAGAATCTACTCTTCTTAGAGATACATATCAATGTTCTAGATCCCATGTTCAGACTCCGTGGGGAGATGCTGCTGCACTCGCTGGGGTAGAAGGAATCATCCTGCTTGGGAAACATACGTCGTACTGTTTGGAATATGCTATACCTGCAACACCACAAACAAACAAACAAGATACCCTTCTCAAAGGGACCTATCAAGGTTATCATCTTGTGACAATGTTCAAGTAATTCATCGTTTCAACAATCGGTGGCCTAGGCTAGTAAGTTTATGTATGCGCATTTTATCAAAAACATCGGCGTTCTTTTTCGCAAACAAAACAAATAGATGCTAAACAAACAAACAGAATTGCTGAATAGTATATATTTTATTGCTGACGAACCCCTGAATAGGTAAAAATGTTTTACAACAGATGCAAGCTCCTGGAATGAGGAAGCTGCGCAAATATAAAAACATAAATATACATCAGTATATACACAAATGTCGGCAATGCAGCGTAGACAAACACCATGAGTTGATCCCTCTATGACCCACTCGACTTCGATACTTCTCCGACGCTTCAGCTTCAGAAGAGATTGATTCAGATAAACGGCCCTCAGGTCTTCCAAACCACTAAACAATGAAAGTCCACACGTGGAACGCAGTCATTTGCTTTTTCAAATCCCTAACTTTTGCCTGAATCGCCCTTTCGGGTTTTCGATTCACCGGGATGCCCCTTTTTGCCAAAGTCGCCCTTCCGGGTTTTCGACTTTGCGAGTGTACATTCTTTTCATTTATATCCCTAATTTTTGCCTGAACCTTTTTTCCTTTTTTATGGTTCGCCGGGATGCCCCGTTTTTGCCTGGATATTCTTTTTCTTTCCAGCGGGTCATTCTTAGGCAAAGTATTTTTTAACTGCGTCCGCGTTCACTGGGGATGAAAAATCTTCGCCATCCATTGTGGATAACAACAAGGCTCCTCCCGAGAAGACCTTGCTGACGATGTACGGACCTTCGTAATTGGGAGTCCACTTGCCCCGGTGATCGGAGTGTGGAGGAAGAATCTTCTTCAGGACGAGATCACTCGTCTGAAAGCTTCTAGGACGCACCTTCTTGTCATAGGCTTTCTTCATTCGGCTTTGGTATAGACGACCATATGCAATCGATGCTAATCTCTTCTCGTCCATCAGGCTAAGTTGGTTTAGTCGGTTCTTAATCCATTCTGCCTCATCGAGTTTCATATCAACCAAAACTCCTAAAGAAGGGATCTCAACTTCTAACGGTAGGACAGCTTCCATACCGTACACCAGTGAGAAAGGAGTTGCCCCGGTTGATGTACGTACCGTTGTACGATAATCGTGCAGTGCAAATGGAAACATCTCGTGCCAATCCTTATAGGTCACAACCATCTTCTGTACAATCTTCTTAATGTTCTTATTGGCCGCTTCAACGGCGCCATTCATCTTCGGCCGGTAAGGAGATGAGTTGTGGTGTTCAATCTTGAAATTCTGGAACAGCTCCTTCATCATCTTGTTATTCAGATTCGAACCATTATCAGTAATGATCCGCTCGGGAATTCCGTAACGACAGATGATGTCCCTCTTTATGAATTTAGCCACCACCTGCTTGGTCACGTTAGCATACGAGGCCTCCTCCACCCACTTGGTGAAGTAGTCGATGGCTACTAAAATGAAGCGATGACCGTTAGATGCAGTGGGCTCGATCTTGCCTATCATGTCGATGCCCCACAAGGAGAACGGCCACGGGGAGGACATGACATTCAACGGGCACGGCGGCACATGGATCTTATCAGCATAAATATGGAATTTATGACATCTCTTCGCGAATTTAAAGCAATCTGACTCCATAGTCAGCCAGTAATATCATGCCCTCAGGATCTTTCTCGTCATAGCATGCCCGCCGGCGTGTGTACCAAAGGTGCCTTCATGGACTTCTTCCATGAGCATACTCGCTTCTTTCTCATCTACACATCTGAGTAGCACGAGATCATGGTTTCTATTATACAAAACTCCATCAGGATTGAGATAGAAATTTCCAGACAGCCTCCTCAGAGTCTTCTTATCCTGGGTTGACGCTCCCGCAAGATACTCCTTAGTCATAAGGAAGGTCTGGATATCATGGAACCATGGCTTGCCGTCGGAGGCTTCCTCGATCGTAAAGACGAATGCAGGTCTATCAAGATGAGAGAGGACAATCCTTGGAGCTTCGTTCCAAAAATTGGCTTTGTACATTGAAGCCAACGTGGCTAGGGCATCAGCCATCTGATTTTCAGCTCTGGGTACATGATGGAGTTCCATTTGACCAAAGAACGGAAGCAGCCTTCTGGCATAGTTCATATACGGCACCAAATTCGATTGACGAGTCTCCCACTCCCCTTTAATCTGGCTGATCACAAGTGTCAAGTCACCATATACATCTAGGTTCTTGATTCTCAAATCAATTGCTTCTTCTAGACCCATGATGCATGCTTCGTACTCCACTTTATTATTGGTGACCGGAAACGTCAGTCTAGCAGTGAATGGGATGTGGGATCCGTGGGGAGTTGTGATGATCGCCCCAATGCCACTTCCGTAAGAATTAATCGCCCCGTCAAATATCAATTTCCATTGGGATTTCCTATCTGGCCCCTCGTCGGGCAACGGTTCATCACAATCTTTCATTTTTAGAAACATGATATCCTCATCAGGGAATTAAAATTTCATCGGCTGATAATCTTCGATCGGCTGTTCGGCAAGGTACTCAGACAGTACGCTTCCCTTGATGGCCTTCTGGGAAACGTACTAAATGTCATATTCCGTCAACACCATTTGCCATCTGGAAATCCTGCCCGAAAGCGCTTGTTTCTCGAAGACGTATTTGATTGGATCCATTTTCAAAATTAGCATGGTTGTGTGATTGAGCATGTACTGTCGTAAACGTTTCGCAGCCCAGGCTAGTGCACAACACGTCTTCTCCAGCATCGAGTAACGAGATTCACAATCTGTGAACTTTTTACTCAAATAGTAAATGGCATGCTCCTTTCTGCCCGTCTCGTCGTGCTGACCGAGAATACACCCCATACTATTCTCAAGAACTGTCAAGTACATGATTAAGGGTCTTCCGGCCACTGGGGGTATCAAGATGGGATGTTTCTGCAGATACGGTTTTATCTTATCAAATGCCTTCTAGCAATCCTCGTTCCAGATAATCGCCTGATCTTTCTTTAACAGTTTGAACATCGGTTCACACGTGGCTGTGAGCTGAGAGATAAACCTTACAATGTAGTTTATTCTGCCCAGGAAACCACGAACTTCTTTTTCGGTTTTTGGCGCTGGCATGTCTTGTATTGCTTTTATCTTCGCAGGATCAACCTCGATGCCTCTTTCACTCACGATAAACCCCAGCAGTTTTCCTGACCGTACTCCGAAAGTACACTTGTTAGGATTCAGCCTCAACCTGAACTTCCTAAGCCTCTCAAAAAGCTTCAGCAAATTGACCAGATGTCCCTCCTCCGTTTGGGACTTCGCAATCATGTCATCAACATAGACTTCAATCTCATGATGAATCATGTCATGAAACAAAGTAACCATTGCTCGTTCGTAAGTGGCCCCTACGTTCTTCAGACCGAAAGGCATTACCTTGTAGCAAAACGTTCCCCAAGGTGTAATAAACGTAGTTTTCTCCATGTCCTCCGGCGCCATCTTGATCTGATTGTAGCCGGAGAAGCCATCCATGAATGAAAATACGGAGAACTGAGTTGTATTGTCGACCAACACATCAATATGAGGGAGCGGGAAATCATCTTTAGGGCTCTCCCTATTCAAATCCCAATAATCGACGCACATTCGCACCTTACCGTCCTTCTTCGGTACAGGCACTATGTTGGTGACCTACGAAGGGTAAGTAGTGACCGCTAAGAAGCCAGCATCAAGCTACTTTTGCACTTCTTCTTTGATCTTAACGGCCATATCTGGTCGTGTCCTTCTAAGCTTCTGCTTAACGGGAGGACAATCTTCTCGCAGCGGCAAGTGATGGACCACGATGTCAGTATCAAGTTCGGGCATATCTTCGTATGACCAAGCAAAGATGTCACTATACTCTCGAAGCATCTCGACCAATCTCTGCTTGACATCACTCTGCAATGCGGCCCCTGTCCTGACGTTCCTGACCAGTTCTTCAGAACCCAGATTCACAATCTCAATCTCTTCCTCGTGAGGAAAAATAACTTTCTCTTCTTGTTTCAACAAGCAGGCCAACTCTTCGGGAAGGTCTTCATCTTCATCAATCTCTTCTTCGGCTTGATAGATCGGGCAATCGAAGGAGAAGTGAGTCGTAGAAGGTCCAGAGTCGATGTCATCTGTGATGTGGATCCTGCAATAACAAGG
Organism: Lathyrus sativus; assembly: GCA_963859935.3. NCBI lineage: Eukaryota > Viridiplantae > Streptophyta > Magnoliopsida > Fabales > Fabaceae > Lathyrus > Lathyrus sativus. The sequence continues at coordinate 148,951,317 of OZ012740.1, read as the reverse complement.
GTTAAGCTTAAGACAAGGATATGCAGGTTAGCACAAACCCTATTGCCATTTTATTGTTTTTCAAAACAAATATAAAACAGGAATAACAGAGATCACAACATTTGAATGCGAAGAAAAACGCCTTTTGATTTATTGGTAAAATGTATGTACATAATTAAACAAGGCCCTGATAATAAAACCACTATGCCCCGGGTAGGACATAGGGTTGTACAATAATTGGAGAAAGTAAATCATTACTCTTTGCCTGTCACTTGGATGGTATCCCTGATGGACCAGTTGTTGAGGCTTTGGCCTGGTTTGCTTGGCTGGATCCAGGAATCCAGGTCGCAATCGCTGTCTTCGCCGTCTTCAGACACTGCGTTGACACTTTCAAATATCACCCCGCCACTGGTAAACTAGATCGGCCCTTTACCTCGGGACGCACTGTGAGAAGAGGAGGCTTCAGCCGTAGGAGAGTATCCTAACCCGAACTTGTCCTGTTTGTTAGGTATTTCTAGAACTTGCCCCCAGTCTGGGGTAGATCCGGCTTGAACAACGGCCCGGGCTTCCTTGAAGGAAGAGAGAGTCATCTCTGGTTTCTCAATCATTACAGGAGTCACGTCTTTAACCTTAACAGCTTCGAAGGCCTGACATAGGGTCTCGTGGATTTCCCCATCCATCTCAACATATTTGAAGGATGACAAATGGCTCACCATTATATCTTCCTCACCACATACAGTTATAATGCTGCCTCCGACAGCATACTTGAGCTTCTGGTGCAACGTGGAGGTCACGGCACCAGCAGAATGGATCCATGGTCGGCCTAAGAGACAGCTGTAGGCTGGCATGATGTCCATAATGTAGAAGACTGTGTCGAAAGTTTCCGGCCCAACTTGGATTGGCAGAGTTACCTCTCCAAAGACATGACGCTTGGTTCCATCGAAAGCCTTCACAACCAGATCACTGGGTGTGCAAATCAATCCTCGAGTGTCTAACTTCATCAATGCTTTCTTCGGAAGAACATTGAGCGACGACCCCGTGTCCACCAACACATGTGACATAACGGTTCCCCTACACTCTATCGAGATGTGCAGGGCACTATTGTGGTTTCTTCCCTTCGGCGTCAGCTCCAGGTCAGTGAACCCTAACCCGTTTCCAGCATTTACGTGGGCTACTACCCCTTCCAACTGGTTGAACGAGATTTCCTGCGGTACATACGTGGCATTCAAAACCTTTAACAGCGCGTTGCAATGTGACTCCGAACACAGCAACAAATTCAGGATTGAAATTTTCGAGGGTGTTTGATGGAGGTGATCCACGATCTTGTAGTCACTCTTCTTGATCAACCTCATGAACTCTTCAGCGTTTCTTACAAGTAAGTCCTTCTCTACCCCACAAGGGGTTTCCTCAACGACTTTACTCTTTCCCTTATCAGTTTCCTCAGCTTTGTCTGCTTTGTCCGCCACAACCTCAGGTGGAGCAAATACTCTTCCGCTACGCGTGATTCCGCCAATTCCCACTAGGTTATCCACAGACTGCCCAGATGGTTCTAGTTCCAATTTTTGTCCGTTACAGTAGACGTCTGCCCCATAATGCCATGGGACAACATTGGTGCTTTCAAAAGGTATCAGCCCAGCTTTGGTGATGGTAATTGTGGGCGGCCTGAGTGCAGAAATGGTTATCGTCTGGCGAGGGATGGTGATGGTGGCAACCTCATCATCCTGCTTCAGCATTACCTCTCCAGATCCACATTCGGTCCTTCGACTAAACTGCAAGATTCCTTCAGTCATCAAACTCTGGATCCCCTCTATCGACTATTCACATCCATCAGGACGAGTCGCACAGCCCATACACAGTTCACCACAGCCCGGAAAGAAGCCTCTCTTCATCAGCTTGGCTTTAACGAAGCTAAGCGGCGTCTTCAGATCCTTGACATCAGTCAACACATCTAAATCCTCTTCATCAATAATGGCATTCATCCCACCTCCCATATGATTTGGCATAGGATTCTTTGTGACATTTGGCACATTATCTGAGAAATTGATGATCTTAGCATCCACCATATCTTGCACCTTGTGCTTGAAGGCTTTGCAGTTTTCTATCGTGTGTCCGGGTGCCCCTGAGTGAAAATCACACGTTGCATTCGCATCATAACCCTGCGGAGGTGCCCCTGTCAAGGGAGCCAGGGTTCTTTTCTGGACTAGCTGTAACTGAAGCAGAATTTGTAACAGCTGAGCATAAGACATGGGCGGCGTCTCGAGGTGACGACTTGGCAGAGGTGCCCTGTTCTGATACTTTCTGTACCCTTGCTGATTTGGCTGATGTTGTTGCGACTGTTGTTGTGGCTGGGGTTATTGGACAGCAGGGATGGTTATGCTAGCCACCTGCTGGCGTTGGCCCTTACCTTTCCTTCGAGCGTTAGACACGACGCTCGTCTCTCCTTCACGCCTTTTGTTACTGTACGGTTTCTTTCCTCCTCCAGTTGAGGATAGATCACCTCCTTGAATCTTCCCCAATTTGATCCCATTTTCAACGTACTCGCCAGTAATGATGAGATCTGAGAAACTCCCTGACATGCCACTGACCAATTTCTCGTAATAGACCCCCGGGAGAGTGGCTACAAACATTTCAACAAGCTCTCGTTCAACCATCGGCGGCTGAACTCTAGCTGCTAATTCACGCCATCGCTGGGCGTATTCTTTGAACCCCTCGTTGTTCCTCTGTGACAAGTTCTACAGTTGAACCCGGTTCGGAGCCAAGTCACTGTTATACTGATAATGGTGTACAAAGGCCTCAGCCAGTTCCTTCCACGTGCGCACACTGGTGGGTTCCAAACCCATGTACCATTCCAGGGATGGCTCGGACAAGCTGTCTTGAAAGAAGTGCATCAGCAGCTTCTCGTCTTCGGAGTGAGCGGACATCTTTCGGTAGTATGACCTTAAGTGGACACGAGGGAAAGTGGTGCCCTTGTATTTCTCAAAGTCGGGTACCTTGAATTTAGGAGGCACCTTGAAATCAAAAATCAATCCCAATTTAGTCATGTCGACCCCCATAGTGTTCAGGTTCTCGAAATTCCTCATTTTGTCCTCGAGTGCCTTAAACCTCAGACGTGCTTCAGAAGTCAGTTCTCCTTCAGCACTCCTTTGTGAGAACAAATCTTCTTGACAATCTTCTAGCCATGGTTGAGGCCCATACAGATTTCCAGCACCTGTGTTGCTATTGCCTGGGCCAGTGTTGCCATTAGTCTCAAAGTTTCCATTACCGACGTCAGTCGTATTACCATTGAGCCCGATGTTAGTGATCACATTGCCGTTACCACTTCCATTCCCCCCGGTCACGGGGATGCCACTCTGAGGAGTTTCAACAGGAGGAGGGGTTGGAACACTCCCACCGTGGAGTACCCCGTTGCTGTCAACCCTTGAGATCAGAGGCTAGACCAATGTTCTGAGTTGGTCTTGGCCGTTGGCAACCACTTGCATGAGCTCCATGAAGCGGTCCATCCTCTCTCGGAGTTCCTGAACGTCAGTTTGCACTTGTTCCATTGCTCTAGCTTGATTCGCTCTGGTCGGATAGCGGTGGATCGGTCTTCGGTCAATCCTGGAACAACCTGCATACACAAAGGGTTAGAAAAATGACAAGATGCTCGTTATACAAATGCTTCATGCAAATGCAAACGTGTGTTTGTGCCTTGGGGAGATCCCCCCTCCCCCGATCCTAGTTTCTGAGACAAATAAAGTCTATGATCCAATCATGGAAAAGAAATCCTCATATATTCATCTGAAAGGCCCGCTCGGGTAGCGTACAACTGTAATCACATACAACTGAAATAATAAGGTGTGACCCCAACCAACAGACCTGGCGGTGATCAGCATATCAATGCATAAAATGTACAGAGAAAATACAAAAAGATCAGGTGCGGCCACGGGCACGGGCATCTTCTATCAACTTTTTTATAGCGGGATGACCTGGCTGAGTAAGCAAACTCTGGGCCAGCAGGTCCCTCTGCCTGGTGGACTCTGGGAGGTTCTCGACAACGCTCCTAGAAACACCTTCTTCAGAATGGTTCTCGACTCTACTCCTCTTAGCATTAGCTCGGAGTTGAAAATCTTGCAAATTTGCCTCGGCATCAGCCAATCTATATTGGACGTCCCGTCGCAGTGAGGTTTCAGCCTCTGTCTTCTCGTCTTTCACCATAATCTGAGCTTCCAGCTCGGCTACTTGTTGCTTCAGCTTTTCTTCTCGCTCTTTGTACTTGGCTATGGTGCTGCTCCAGACCCTCTCGTATTGGGTTAACTTCTGGTACACTCTGTCCAGATCCTGTTTCTTGGTTGTCAACACGCCATGTACTGACTTCAGATCCAACCCCAGACGTTCCCTAGCATCAGTTTCTTTGGTCAGGTTGGAGCCTAGACGGTTGATCATCTCAGTCTGCTTCTTGCAGGTATAAACGACTTCACTTTTCTCTTTCCGAAGTTGAGCGATCTCTTTCTCCAACTCTTCGTTGGCCTTTCGTAGATCTTCCTTCTCTTGGAGTACCTGGTTGAATTTCTAAATATCAACTGTAGTAGGCTCTTTGTACACGGGATTACACAAGGGTTCCACGGCAAGAAACGGCATTAGAAACTTGGCGACTCTTTCTCGAATCCAAGTTACATACAGATCAAAGGCCTTGTTGTTGCTCTTTCCCAGCAATACTTTCCCCTTTCGTCGAATTTTGCTCCAAGCATTATGTACCTTGACCAAAGTGTCACCTTCAAGCAACCCTGTGAGATACAGAGATTCTTGTATCTCTTCCTCTTCAGGAGGACCTCGTAGTGCATACCCGAATTGTCGTACTAGCAAAGCGGGATTGTAGTTGATACATCCATTCCTTCCGACCAAGGGGACGTTAGGAAAGCCGCAGCAGCTGTGCACAATATCGTTGCCCAGTAGATCTCTATCAAACCAAATAATATTGTCAGCAGTCAAACCAATCAACCGTGCAGACCAGGGTGACGACTCAGCAGAATCAATGAACGGCCCTGACTTAGGAAGATGGCTAGCAAACCACTTATACAATAAAGGAGCACAACATGCCATGTTCTTCCCCTTTCTGTTTTCATTCTTGCTGTGAATTGAATGGTAGACATCTCCGAGGAGAGTGGGCGCTGGATTCCCGGAGGAAAATATGTGGTAAGCATCCATGCTTATGAAGTCCGAATGACTTGGGAATAGCATGATCCCATAAATGCAAAGGGCTAGGAAGGCGTTGAATACATCCCAGCGACTCTTCTCGGCAAACTTTCGGGCTTTTTCCATCAGGAAATGCAAAAGGAAACCATGAACTCCGATCTTTCTGGATACCATCCCTTCTAATTCAGACTCATCTACATGAAGAGCGTCAGTCAGCTTACTCAATTTGGGTTCACCCTCAACATGGTAATAAGGCATTTGATTCATCAAAGGCACCCCCAACAGGTCAGAGTACTCCTCCAGGGTCGGAGCTAGGACATAGTCGGGAAATACAAAGCATCTGAGCTGTGGGTCGTAAAACTGTAACAGAGCATAGAGGTCATTCAACTCGTACATAGGAAGCTTATACACAATACTCAGAAGTCTCCCATAACTCTTTCTGAAACTCTCCATCACTGTCTTATCAGCCAAGGAAATCAAAGTTCGTAACTCTCGGATGTCAGGTGTTGGTAGCTTGTAAGCCACAGTCTTCTTCAGAGATGCCATATCTGCCATGAGGATCAAGATCACTAGAACCAGGGGAGAAATATGCACCTGCAACACAGACACACGTTAATGACATGCAAATGAGGATGCAAACAATGCAAAATGCAATCATGCAGCAGGAGATCAGGACAACTGCGCCGTTGAGGAGATGAAGGTTCTGTATCAACAAAACCATAATACTGCTCTGTCAAGAACAACCATATTTCTGATGAGAAGAAACCCCTGATACCAACAAAACTGATTCACTATTAAGAAAACCAGGTAGTCTGAAGGTTAAGGTTTCCTGCAACAAACCCGACCCTGCTCACAGGTATGGACCTAATCACGGAAAAGGCTCGGCATCCTATGCGGTCATCAGCGTCACAGACTTTCAAGAAACGATGATACGATACCCAGGAGGTGTGGCATCATCATCTCTCGAAGCGGCCTCACTTAGCTGAATTCTAAATGATCGGTTCCCAGAGTCGACAATCCTCAGATCCAACAACCCCTCGAGTCCAAAGGACCGATAGGAAGCCATCAAAGAGAACCTCGTCTGAGTGTGGATTACATGGGAACAAATGCAAGCAAAGCAAGCACGTCCTCCACTAACCCACTCTAATACTATGTAGCTCTCAAGCCTGGGTCTGGCTTCTCACTCATCAGAACGCCCCTCCCACAATAGCACAGATAATCATATCATACTAAAAATAAAGTGCGGGAGATAAAATGCGATAAATAAACTCAACCCAACAAGTAAACATACAAGCGCTAGGATTGACTCTCACAGGGGACGTTGGATTCCCAAATTGACTCGCATAAGGGACGTTGGATCCCAGGAAACTATCAAGTCCCCAGCAGAGTCGCCAACTGTCGCTACCGCGAAAATAAGGTGCCGGCAAAACAGAAGAGTCGCCACCTTTCGTTATTTATCCCTCAGAACGGGAAGGGAAATGATCGGAAAAACCTGATGAAAAGGTATAAGACAAGGTCATCGCAACCGTTGTCTGGGTTCGGGAGTCGGTTACGCAAGGGGAAGGTGTTAGCACCCCTCACGTCCATCGTACTCGATGGGATCCACGCTTGTTGTGTTTATCTGACGGGTTTATTCAACTATCTACCTATCAAGGCTGGTCTAAAAAGAAAAGAAAGTGACTCGGCAAAGCGTCGCACTTTATGCCTACGTATTCTCATCAGAGAATGAGAAATCAGAGTCAACGTAGTTCGCCTAACTACGGGTTAACGGATGGGGGAAAGTGGCTCGCCAATACGTCAGTATTGTGCCAACGTACTCTCAACAGGTATGAGAGATCAAAGCTTACGTAGTTTGGGATAATACGGATTACGGGAATTCAGATTCATCTATTTTTTTCGAGTAGGGTTAACAAACAGTTCCAGCAGTTTGGTGTATGCAGCTCGGCCCTTGGAGACTCAGGCGTTACCGTTTGCGGTAGAACTGGGAGTTAACGACACTCTTTTCTTCAGAAAAGCTTTCCTTTGAACTAAGGGCCCACGGGGCAAAAAGGTTTGAAGTTTGTTTTCTGTCTTTTACGGAAGAACTATTTTTTAGTTTTCTGTAATTCGTACAGCACTAGAGACTATGACCTGGGAACGAATGCGTCGCATATCGTCCAAAGGACGTATACTAAACATTCTAGACGATTGAGAGGAGGCCGCTCAATTATCATTACCCAAGTAGCTTAAGGCTCATAACATGTGTATACTAACTTGCCTTTATTACGTTTTTTTACTGTTGTTTGAGATGAGAAGAGAACGGGACAACTACAGGGAGACTATCAAGTATCCTACTGTTGTCATGCCAAGGATTCATCCTATGGTTGAAGTTTGAAACAGGGAACTCCTAGAAGTTATCATGCATAGGTTTCAACCTAAAGTTCTAATCATCACTTCCTTATCAAAGGAAGTGAGATTCCTAGGGGATCATGTCAATGATAAACAGAAACAGGTAAAGCATCAACTGAAACAGTAAACAGTAAACGACGGTAAAATGCATACAATGCAAGTGAGGGAGGAAATGTGTGTGGGGCATCGGCCTCCACAAGCTCGTCTCAACCTCAAGCCAAATATGAATAACTGCAATCATACAGAAAAATAAAATTCCATCAAGCAAATCACAAACCACATAGGCAAGGGAGCAGGGCTCTACCGAATACCCGCAAGCAAAGCCATATAGTAAAAATACAAGAAGAGGGAGCAGCTCAACCTCTAGTGCAATCATGCTCCTAGCTTAGCACAATCTAAACATGAACTTATTCTAATGCATCAAGCAAATCACACAAGTCACATCAATACAGTTGCACAGAAAGCAAACAGACAGGAAAGAAAGTAGATCAACAGCTTCCACAGCTTCACAGCAAAGTAATCCTTCTGACAGCAGTTCAGTCCTCAGTCTGAAACTGTTCCTCAAGGCTTTAATCTTCAACAACAAGTATAAACTTGCTTCTTCAAGCTTTCAATGCATCAAACACAAATATCAACTTGTTCTTCTTGATCTTCAAGCTTCAGCTCTTAATTTGATCTCCTTCACACAAGTGTCAACTTGTTCCTCTTGATCTTCAAGCTTCAGCTCCAATGGCAGTCTTCAAACAAAGGGGAAGTTCAACCTCTAGCATCTTCAATCTTCTAGCATGGAATTCCATCCTCTATCAAGGGAGAAAGATTCATCTAACAAGAGCAAGGTGGGGATAGGGAAAAGCAAAGTGAAGACCAAAGGTCACCTCTAAGCACTCCACCATCAAAGAAAGGGACCCTCAAAGGTTCTACCAACTTATGAAGAGCCACACATCCTACCAAAGGAGGGATGAGGCCTTCACAATGGTACCTTACATCATAGGGAAGAATGGAAGTGATCAATACCTTCCATGTTTCATAAAGGAAGAAAGTCTATTATAAAGGATCTCTCTAAAAACCCTAATCCTTAACCCTAAACAAACTACACCAAAGGGAGGTAAATCTTCAAGTCCAAGCTCCACCATGCATTCCATAGCAGCCCACATAAGTCTTCATCATCATCCAAAAGCAAGAGAAGCAAAACCCTAGTCTAAGAGAACCAATGAAGTCATTCTAGTTGACTTAGCAAGTTAGGATCACCTAAAACCTAGTATTAAAGTTAATTCTAACTAAAATACTAAAATAAATTATAAAATCCTACAAAAATAAGTATGGGAACCTATGTCAATCATGACTCTACCATGTTAATTCCAGAGATCAAATCCTCAAATAAGACCTAGAAATAAATTCTACACTATAAGGTACTAAACTTAAACCCTAAAAGGGAGCACCTAAAGCTTCAATCTAAAAACAACACATAATTTCACCACAAAAATGTGATAAAAATACTATGAGAGCATAGATGTCTAAGCTAATCACACACAAAAAATCAAGCCAAAACTCATCACCAAGTGATCACACTAAAATCATCAAACAGAGGTGTCAACCATGGTAATTTTATTATCAAATAAAATGTAAAAAATGCACATAAAATGAAAATGCATGGTTTTCCTAATATTTTTATTCAATAAAATTCTAGATTCAATCATGAATCAGGGGGAAAAAACCTGGAATTAATTGACCTATTTTCCTATTTTTCATGAATTATTTTCAAACTAGCATGAAATGAAGAAATTAAAAGAAAAACAAAAGAATTAATAAAAGTTGCGTAGCAAATAGCAATTCATATCAGTTCAATATGTGGGTTGGGCCAGATGGGGGGTGTGGATATCAATCCAAGCGCTAGGCCCATGCGCTTCAGTTAAATGAAACGGTGCGTATTGGCTTCAGGGTCCAAGGCTGACCTTTCAAAGCAATCGTGGCCATTTATTCCATGGACTTGGTCAAGTCTTCATGATGATCCAACGCCTGTAGTGCATCTTCCTCGTTCAAACATTAAGATGGAGGGAAATTATAGACGGTGGCCTGAGCAGTGGCGCCACCGTCTTCTTCGGTGAAGTCCAATATACAGGTCATCAAAAATTACAAAATGATACATCATCTCACTCCATTTTTCATGCTGATCATGAATCCAACCTTAGAATAATCTAAATCTCCATGGATTTTCAAACCCGATAGCTATTCCAAAATACACCTCAATCTTGAATCTCCTCAGAACTTCAATTAAATGCACAGAAATAATCCTCATCTCATGGTGATCAATTTCCCCTATCTAATCTTGATTATCAATCCAAGAATTTCAAGAATTCAGCTTCAACAGAAAATGATCCACATCCTAACTTGTCTCTAATTCCCAAATTGATCAGCTCAAATCCATCTATACATCATCCAGATCCTAACCACCTATAGATTTCTATCTATTTCCTCCTAGATTATGCACAAAAACGAAATGTACCAACCTGTGTTCAGAGGCGTAACAGAAGAGGTTCTTGATCACTTCAGCCTCCAAGATGATGCAGATACACTACAAAACTCCTTCCAAAGCTAATGCAATCTTCAATTTCCCTTGATTTGGCCTAAAACTCAGAATTCGATTTCAACTTGCAGCTCTGAATTTTCAATGGCTCTCTCTGCTACCAGCTTCAAATCCTTCCAAAAAAATGGCTGAACACACTTACTAACTTATATAGAACTCATTAGAATCATCTAGAACTCTCTCAAAGCTTCAGAATGAGAAATTGGATTTTCAAATTCTCTCCAAAATCTCACTTACACCAGTCACAATTCCCACTCTGTTTTGGCTTTAGCAAGCTTGCATTCAACTTCTCATGAGATTTTGAACATGAATGGTAGTGTTTTCCTCCTTGTTTCCATCCAATGGCTTGTGTATGTCATATTGCTTCATCATGAAGAAACAAAGAAAAAGGGCATGATATTGGACTCAAATCAAAATTCCAATATTGCCAAAGTTTCTAAAATGCTTTTTCCATTTAAAAAATTATATTACTTTGCTTCATTTGCACACAAAATGATTTATTTGAATTTTTGATCATTTAATGCCTTTAATTCTTCCTTTTTCACAACCTTTTGAACCAAGTCTCTCCTTGAGCCATTTCAATGCCTCCTTGATACATGTTCAAGGTTAAAACCCCATTTTGAGAAACTTTCAAGTTGGAAAAAAGTTCATTTGAGGTGTCTAAGTTGGTGAAAATGACCCATAACCAAAAATGACCCATAATCACAACTTCCTAAATTACCCTTGACTTGTCAAAGCCATAACTTGAGTTATACAAATCCTATCAAGGAATTCTAGTACTCTCTAGAAAGCTAAGAGAATAAGGAACAACATTCATGTTGACCAAAAGTTAATAGGAATTATCCTTCTAGGGCAAAAGTTTCATGCAAGTTGGATAACCTTCAAGCTCCAAATTCACATACCTCAGATGACTTGTAACTTGTCTGGCTCATAACTTGAGTTCTATAAACCCTATCAAGGACTTCTAGTACTCAAATTAAAGCTAAGCTAATTCTCTACAACAATCATGTTGGGGTCAAGATGAGATGACAATCATATCTTGAGTTAAATTGCCTTGAAGATAGGGGTCAAACTAGGGGATTTTACACTGTCAAGTCTTAGAAACCCTAGCCTGAAACTTCTCAAACTCCTCAATCATGATGAGTTAACCTTGGAATCATCCTTATAACATCTCAATGCATCAATCCATGATCTCATGACCCTTGAATTAGGTCTCAACCTTCTTCAAATCATCAGTTCACTTAGGGTTGACCCAGTCAAACCCTAGCTGCACCAATCATGGCTGAGGCTTCTTAATCTTGCACAATGACCTGTCTAGGCCTCAAAGTGATCTTCAACACTTCTCATGAGCTCTCTCAAGACCTCAAGTACAACTTCATGGCTTCAGAATCATCTGATGGCTTTCCACAACTTTCAAGTTAGGAGACACACATACTTGGTTTCAATCACTCTCTCTGAGGATTTTTTAACTTCTCTGACAAGGATATCAACCCTTGAACACTTGAATAACCTTCTTAGCTAGCCTCACAGTCTTGTATAGCTCTTGATTGGTAATAATACCTCTTAATCTCTTGCATACATGCCAATGAAATGCAAATGATAATGCTAATGTGAATGAAATGAAACATAAGCTAGGTAAAGAAATGTTGGGCAAATTTTAGGGTGCAACACCTGCTGGGAAGGATACAACTCTATGGGGAATCAAATAATCTTATTGGAGAAAACCACGTGCTAACTCACTGCTAGGAAAAATGCCACACCTACCTGGTGGATGGAACCCTGATCTCGACTTGCTAGGGAGTAAGTATATACCTGCAATCTGTGGGGATTGGCTGTATACCGACCAACTGCCGCGGACTACGGGTGCAGACTTGACTGCTCTCGTTATCTTACACATGACTCATACTGGGGTACGAGATGCAAACTTTACTTGCTGGGGAGTGGACTCTGGTTGGGGAGAATCGATCCTTGCTTAGGGAGACAAGTCAGTGCTCACAGTCTAACGCTCAGACTCTGTGGGGGAACACAACTAAATTTGCTGAGGAGATTCCACTTCTGCTTGGAAAGAAATCCCATCCTGATTTGCCGGGGAGTGGGTCTCACACCTCTGCTTGTAACTTCGCTAGGGAAACGACGAGGATATATCTCTGACAACGTGCCCCGAGGATCACAATCCTGCAAAAAATTGAACAAACAAACAAGATACCCTTCACAAAGGGACCTATCGAGGTTATCATCTGTGACAATGTTCAGGCAATTCAAATTTTTAACAATTATTAGCCTAGGCCAGCCAGTTTATGTATTTGCATTTTAACAAAAACATCGGGTGTTTTTCCGCAAACAAAATAGGTAAAAGCTAAAACAAACACGAGGTGAACAAAGTACTGAATAGTATGTTCATTGATAAAATGGGCTTGTAAATAGGAAAAATGTTTTACAACAGATACAAGATCCTGAAATGAGGAAGTTGCGCAAATATGTACAGAAATATACAAAAACATATACAAATGTCGGCGATGTGGTGTAGACGAACACCATGATTTGATCCCTCCATGACTCCCTCGACTTCAATTCCTTCCCGATGTTTCGTCTTCAGAAGAGATTGATTTGGGTAAACGGCCCTCAGGTCTCCCCAAACCACTAAGCAATGAAAGTTCATACATGGACCGTAGTCATTTTCTTTTTTTAATCCCTAACTTTTGCCTGAACCGCCCTTTCGGGTTTTTGATTCACCGGGATACCCTTTTTTGCCAAAGCCGCCTTTTCAGGTTTTCGACTTTGCGGGTGTACATCTTTTCATTTATATCCCTAACTTTTGCCGAACCTTTTATTTTTTTGGTTCACCGGGATGCCCCATTTTTGCCTGGATATTCTTTTTTCTTTCCATCGGGTCATTTTAAGCAAAGTATTTTTTAACTGCGTCCGCATTCACAGGGGATGCAAAATTTTCGCCATCCATTGTGGATAATAGTAAGGCTCCTCCCGAGAAGACCTTTCTATCGACATACGAACCTTCGTAGTTGGGAGTCCATTTTCCCCTGTGATCTGAGTGTGGTGGGAGAATCTTTTTCAGCACAAGATCGCCCGTCTGAAAGCTTTGAGGGCGCACCTTCTTGTCATAAGCTTTTTTCATCCAGTTTTGGTACAATCGACCATATGCAATGGATGCTAACCTCTTCTCATCCATCAGGCTAAGTTGATTCAATCTATTCTTTATCCATTCTGCCTCATCGAGCTTCACATCGACCAGAACTCTTAAAGAAGGGATTTCGACTTCTAGCGGTAGGACAACTTCCATACCGTACACTAGTGAGAAAGGAGTTGCCCCGGTTGATGTGTGTACCGTTATACGATAACCGTGCAAGGCAAAGGGCAACAGCTCATGCCAATTTTTGTAAGTGACAACCATCTTTTGCACTATCTTTTTGATGCTTTTGTTGGCCGCTTCGACAGTGCCATTCATCTTCGGCCGATAGGGCGATGAGTTGTGATGTTCAATCTTGAAGTTCTGGAATAACTCCTTCATCATCTTATTGTTCAAATTCGAACCATTGTCCGTAATGATCCACTCGGGAATTCCATATCTGTAGATGATGTCCTTCTTTATGAACAGTGATACCAATTGCTTGGTAACATTAGCGTACGACGCTGCCTCTACCCACTTGGTGAATTAGTCGATGGCACCAGGATGAGGCGGTGTCCGTTGGATGCAGTGGGCTCGATCTTGCCGATCATATCGATGCCCCACATGGAGAACGGCCACGGGGAAGACATAACATTCAATGGGCACGGCAACACATGGATTTTGTCTGCATAAATTTGCCATTTGTGACATTTCTTCGCGAATTTGAAACAATCCGACTCCATCGTCAGCCAGTAATACCCTGCTCGTAATATCTTCCGAGCCATGGCATGCCCGCCGGCGTGCGTACTAAATGTGCCTTCATGGACCTCTTCCATAAGCAAGCTTGCTTCTTTTTCATCCACACATCTTAGTAGCACTAGATCATGATTCCTCCTGTAGAGAACCCCATCCGGGTTGAGGTAGAAATTGCCAGACAACCTCCTAAGAGTCTTCTTATCCTGGGTCGACGCCCCCACCGTATACTCCTTGTTCTTGAGGAAGTTCTGGATATCATAGAACCACGGCTTGCAAATACAAATGCAGGTCTGTCGAGGCGTGAGATGATAATTCTGGGAGCTTCATTCCAAAAGTTAACCTTGTACATTGAGGACAAGGTTGCTAAAGCATCAGCCATTTGATTTTCTGCCCTTGGTACATGGTGGAACTCCACACGATCAAAAAATGGCAGCAGCCTTCTCGCGTAATTCATGTAAGGGACCAAGTTTGGTTTCCTGGTCTCCCACTCCCCTTTGATTTGGTTAAGAATGAGTGTTGAGTCACCGTATACATCCAGGTTTTTGATTCTCAAATCAATGGCTTCTTCTAAACCCATGATACACGCCTCATATTATGCTTCGTTGTTGGTGACCAGAAAAGTTAATCTGGCAGTGAATGGAATGTGAGATCCCTGGGGAGTCGTAATGATTGCCCCGATTCCACTTCCATAGGAATTAACTGCACCGTCGAATATTAGTTTCCACTGGGAGCCAAGCTCTGGTCCTTCATCGGGCAGTGGTTCATCACAGTCCTTCATCTTGAGGAACATAATATCTTCATCGGGAAACTCGAATTTCATCGGCTGATAGTCTTCGATAGGATGTTCAGCAAGGTACTCTGATAGAACACTTCCTTTGATGGCCTTTTGGGATACGTACTGGATGTCGTACTCTGTCAGTACCATCTGCCACCTGGAAATCCTCCCTGAAAGGGCTTGCTTCTCGAAGACATACTTGATCGGATCCATCTTCGAAATTAGCTTGGTTGTGTGATTGAGCATATACTGTCTTAAACGCTTGGATGCCCATGCGAGTGCGCAACACGTTTTCTCCAGCATTGAGTAACGGGACTCACAATCTGTGAACTTTTTACTCAGGTAATAAATGGCATGCTCCTTTCTGCCAGTCTCGTCATGCTGACCAAGAACGCAACCTATGTTATTCTCAAGAACCGTCAAATACATGATTAAAGGCCTTCCAGTGACTGGGGGTGTCAAAATTGGAGGTTCCTGCAAATATTCTTTTATTTTGTCGAATGACCTCTGGAAATTCTCATTCCAGACAACCGCCTGATCTTTTTTCAATAGCTTGAACATTGGTTCGCATGTGGCTGTGAGCTGAGATGTGAACCGAGCAATGTAGTTCAATCTCCCCAAGAAACCACGAACTTCTTTTTCAGTTTTAGGCGTTGGCATATCTTGAATGGCCTTGATCTTGGCAGGATCAACCTCGATGTCTTTTTTGCTTACGATGAACCCCAGAAGTTTTCCGGACCGCACCCCAAAAGTGCATTTGTTAGGATTAAGCCTCAACCTGAATTTCCTAAGCCTCTCAAATAGCTTCAGCAAGTTGACCAGATGTCCCTCCTCCATTTGAAACTTTGCTATCATGTCATCAACATATACTTCAACCTCATGATGAATCATATCATGAAACAAAGTGACCATAGCTCACTGGTAAGTTGCCCCTGTGTTTTTCAACCCAAAAGGCATTACTTTATAGCAGAACGTCCCCCATGGTGTAATGAATGTAGTTTTCTCCATGTCTTTCGGCGCCATCTTAATCTGGTTATAGCCGGAGAAGCCATCCATGAATGAGAATACAGAAAATTGAGCAGTATTATCGACCAATATGTCAATATGAGGGAGCGGGAAATCGTCTTTAGGGCTCGCCCTGTTCAAATCCCGATAATCCACACACATCCGTACCTTACCGTCTTTCTTCGGTACCGGCACTATGTTGGCGGCCCACGGAGGGTAAGTAGTCATGGCCAAGAATCCGGCATCCAACTGCTTTTGAACCTCTTCTTTGATTTTAACGGCCATGTCTGGTCGTGTCCTTCTAAGCTTCTGCTTAACTAGAGGACAATCTTCGTGCAATGGCAAGTGATGAACCACTATGTTAGTGTCAAGTCCGGGCATATCTTCATAGGACCAAGCAAAGATATCACTATACTCTCAAAGCATCTCGATCAGTCTTTGCTTGATGTCACTCTGCAACGCAGCCCCTACTCTGACATTTCTGACCACTTCTTCAGACCCCAGATTAACAATCTCGATAACTTCCTCATGAGGCAGAATGATCTTGTCTTCTTGTTTCAAGAGCCGAGCCAACTCTTCCGGAAGGTCTTCATCCTCGTCAATCTCTTCTTCAGCTTGATATATCGGGCAATCAAAGTCGAAATGAGTCATGGAAGGTTCTGGATCAATGTTATCTGTAGTATGATTCCTGCAGTGAAAATGGTTAAATGCTTAAAAAATAATGTGCAGGTTAGCACAAACCACATTGCCATTTTATTATTTAAAATAACATAAAACAAGAATAACAGAGATTGCAAATTTTGAATGCAAAGAAAACGCCCTTTGACTTATTGAATATATGTACATGCATAAGCAAGCAAGGCCCTGACAATAAAACCTTTACGCCCCAGGTAGGACATAAGGTTGTACAATAATTGGAAAAAGCAAATCATTACTCTTGACTGGTCACTTGGATGAAATCCTGGATGGACCAATTGCTGAGGCTCTGCCCTGGCTTGCACGGCTGGATCCATGCATCCATATCACAATCATTGTCTCCTTCCCCGTCAGACACAACATTGACCTGTTCGAATATGACTCCACCCTTAATGAACTGAATCGGCCCCTTGTAACGCGGCGCATTCTGGGAGGATGAAGCAGAGGAGGGATGATACCCCAAGCCAAACTTATCTTGCTTGTTGGGGATGTTCCGCACCTGCCCCCAACCTTGAGCTGAACCAGTCTGTACCACAGCTTGAGCCTCTTTGAAAGAAGAGAGAGCCACTTTAGGTGCTTTTCTTGAGGTTGGAACCGAATCCTTAACTTTGACAGTTTCGAATGCTTGGCACAATGTCTCGTGAATCTCACTGTCCACTTCTACATACTTAAAAGACGACAGATGGCTTACCATAATGTCTTCTTCCCCGCAGACCGTGACGATGTTGCCACCCCGGCGTACTTCAATTTCTGATGCAGCGTAGAGGTCACAGCTCCCGCTGAATGGATCCAGGGTCGGCCTAGCAAGCAGATGTAGGTGCGCTGGATATCCATGATATAAAATACTGCATTGAAGGTTTCTGGCCCCACCTGAATGGGCAATGTTACTTCTCCGAACACGGACCGCTTGGTCCCATCAAAGGCCCTCACCACTAGATCACTGGGTGTACACAACAACCCACGAGTGTCCAACTTCATAAGCGCTTTCTTTGGCAATAAATTTAAGGAAGACCCGGTATCCACGAGCACGTGCGACATAACAGTTCCCTGACATTCTAGCGATATGTGCAGCGCATTATTATGGTTCCTGCCCTTAGGCGTCAAGTCACGATCAGTGAAGCCCAAACCATTGCCAGCATTGACATGTGCAACCACCCCTTCGAGCTGGTTGATAGAAACTTCTTGAGGTACATATGCTGCATTCAAGATCTTCAACAGGGCGTTGCAATGTGCTTCGGAGCAAAGCAACAAGTTCAGTATAGAGATCTTTGAAGGCGTCTGCTGTAGGTAGTCAACTATAGTCTCTCTTCTTGATTAACCTCATGAATTGTTCATCATCCCTTACCAGCAAGTCTTTTTCTACCTCCCGAGAGGTTTCTTCAACGACTACTTTGTCTTTACCCTTATCCACCCGGTCAGCACCAACTTTAGGCGGCGAGAACACCCTCCCACTGCGGGTGATTCCCCCTGATCCAACTAAGTTATCCACAGACCCTACCGGTGGGTACTTCAAGTCCATCTTCTGCCCTTTGTAGTAAACCTCCGCTCCATAATTCCATGGGACAACATTGGTACTTTTGAACGGTATGGGGCCAACTTTGGTTATAGTAATCATGGGTGGCCTGGGAGAAGAAATGCTGACGGTCTTATATGGGATGGTGACTGTAGCAATTTCATCGTTCTGCTTGGTCAGTACTTCTCCGGACTTGCTCTCAATCTTCCGATCAAATTGTAGGACCCCTTCGTCAATCAGACTCTGAATACCGTCCTTCAACTGATCACAACCATCCAGACGAATTGCACATTTAATACAGAACTCCCCGCAGCCTGGGAATACGCCCTTTTTCAACAACTTAGCTTTGACAAAACTTAATGGTGTCTTTAGATCATCGACCTTCTTCACTAAATTCAAGTCCTCATCTTCGATAATTGTGTTAACCCCAACCTGTCTGTGGTTAGGCATTGGGTTCTGAATGACATTCGGCACGTCGTCAGAGAAATTGATCGCTTTGCTGTCCAAAAGGTCCTGGACCTTGTGCTTGAAGGCTTTACAATCTTCAATGGTGTGACCGGGTGCCCCGGAATGGAACTCGTAGTGAGCATTCGTATCGTAACCGCGCGGAGGTGGTCCGGTTAGTGGAGCCAACGTCCTCTTCTAAACGATTTGTAATTGCAGTAGCGCTTGAAATAGCTGAGAGTATGGCATTGGCGGCATCTCAAGTCGTCTATTCGCTGGTCGGACTGGGTACTTTCTATACCCCTGCTGATTTTTGTTCTGCGGTTGCGGCTGCTGCTGTGGAGTTGTAGGGATAGTAATACTAGCGACCCTTTGTTGTTGATGGTTCTGTGTCGACTTTTTGTTCCTTCGGGGATCGGATACAGAGTTGGCTTCACCCTCTCTCTTTTTTCCTCCAAACACTTTCTTTCCTCCAGCTGAGGAACCTTCACCGGCCTGGATCTTTCCCAGCTTAATCCCGTTCTCAACTCTCTCACAAGTGATGATTAAGTCGGAGAAACTCCCTGACATGCTGATGATTAGCTTTTCATAATAAACTCTTGGCAGCGTTGCCAAAAACATGTCTACCAGTTCACGCTCAACCATAGGTGGTTGTACTCTGGCTGCCAATTCACACCAGCGTTGCGTGTATTCCTTAAAGCACTCCCCATTCTTTTGTGACAGATTTTGCAGCTGGACCCGGTTGGGAGCCAGGTCACTATTGTACTGGTAATGTCTAACAAACGCTTCTGCAAGATCCTTCCAGCTACGCACACTCACAGGCTCCAAGCCCATGTACCATTCCAGTGAAGGTCCTGACAATCTATCCGGGAAGAAGTGCATCAGCAACTTCTCGTCGTCAGAGTACGTCGACATCTTCCTGTAATAAGATCTCAAGTGGACACGAGGACAGGTGGTGCCCTTGTATTTTTCAAAATCGGGGACCTTGAATTTCGGTGGTACTTTGAGATCAGGGATCAGCCCCAGGTTGGCCATGTCGAGCCCCATACAATTCAGATTCTCAAGGCTCTTCATCTTATCCTCAAGTGCTTTGAATCTCTGGCGAGCCTCAGAAGGTAGCTCAGCCTCATCATCTCTCATTGAGAATACGTCAGCTTGACGATCCTCGTTCCAGGGTTGATGAACATTTCCATGGACGATTCCCACAGCTTCGGGTCCATGGAAGTTTCCATTTCCAGTGTTACCAGCATTAACTCCAGTGTTGTTACCATTAGTGCCGATATTACCAATAGCAACTCCGATGTTGCCATTACCAGCCTCAGCATTGCCAGTACCTAATCCAGCGTTCACATTGCCTCCAACGTTGGGAATGATCATAGTCGGTCCAGAATTGTCAGCCCGGGGAGTCTCCACATGAGGAGGGTTGGTAGTTTCACCTCCGTGCAAAACCCCATTGGTGTCAACGCGTGCAATCAAGGGCTGCACGAGAGTTCTGAGTTGCTCTTGCCCACTGGCAACCACCTGCGTGATGTCCGTGAACTGGGACATCCTCTCCCTAAACTCTTGCATTTCATCTTGAACTTGCTCCATAGCTCTGAGTTGATTGGCTCGGGTGGAATAGCGGTGAATTGGTTTGTAGTCAATCCTGAAACACACCTTCGAAAGAAAACGCAGGGGTCAGATAAACGCGTCCAAGGTACCTGCTATGCAAGATGATATGCAAATGCAAACATGTGTCTGTGCTTTAGGAGAGATTCCCCCCGATTCTTGTTCTAGAATAACAGCGAGACAAATAAGGAGCCAATTACGGAGACGAATCAACATCTGATTTATAAAGAGCCCACATAGGCAGCATACAGGAGTGACTGAGTACAAATGAATCAACGGTAACAGATTGACCCCAGCCAACAAGCCTGGTGATGGTCAACAATATAGCAGTGAATGAAAGCTACAAAGAATACAAAAGAAATCAAGTGCGGCAGCGGGCACGGAAATCCTCCAATAGTTCCTTTGTCTCGGGGTGATCAGGCCTGGTGAGCAATCCTCGAATAAGCAGCTCTCTCTGTCTGACGGTGCTCTGGATATCTTTAACAAAGTCTTCCCAGGCTCCCTCTCTGAAGCAATCTTCCAATTTGCGTCTCTTGGAATCAACCCTCGGTTTTCCCTCCTTCAGGTTTGCCATAGCTTCTTTCAACTTGCATTCAGCGTTACGCTTGAGTGATGCCTCAGCTTCAATCTTCTCGTTCTTGACCTCGAGCTGAATCGTCAGTTTGGCGATCTGCTGCTTTAGCTTTTCTTCTCGCTCTTTGTGATTGGTCTAAGTGTTCTTCCACAATGCCTCGAATTTAGAGATCTTCAGATATGCCATGTCCAAGTCTTGCTTCTTGGTACCTAAATGGTTTATCAAGTCGGTTTTCTTCTTGCAGGAGTACACAGTTTCACTCTTCTCGCTACGGAGTTGAGCAATTTCTTTCTCTAGCTCTTCGTTGGCTTTCCTCAACTCTTCCTTTTCTTGCAGCACCTGGTTGTATTTCTGAATGTAAACCATAGTGGGATTCTCAACCACAGGAGGATATAATAGTCTAGCAGCAGGATAAGGCATTAGAAACTTTGTGTCTCGCTCACGAATCCAAACCAGGTATGGATCAAAGGCTTTGTTGTTGCTTTTCCCCAACATTGCTTTACCTTTCCTGCGAAGATTTTTCCAAGCATGCTCAAGCTTAACCAATGCATCACCATCCAACAGCCCGGTGAGATACAGAGATTCCTATATCTCGTCCTCTTTGGGGGCCTCCTTCAATGCATAACTGAACTGCCTGATCAACAATGACGGGTTGTAATTGACACACCCTTTTCTCCCGATCAGAGGAACATTGGGAAAACCACTGCAACTGTAGACGAGTTTTGTACCCAACATATCCCTGTCGAACCAAATGATATTTTCTGCAGCTAAACCCATTAAACGTTCGGACCAATCTAAAGTTCCCACAGAAGAGACAAAGGGACCCGCTTTAGGCATGTGGTTGGCAAACCATTTGTATAGCAAGGGAACACAACAAGACACAATCTTCCCTCTCCGGTTCCCGTTCTTATAATGGATAGAGTGGTAAACGTCTCCAAGAAGAGTAGGTACTGGATTCCCTGAGGAGAGAATGTGGAACGCGTCTACATCCACGAAGTCTGGCAAGTTAGGAAATCGTATGGTACCATATATGCAAAGAGCTAAAATGGCGTTGAACACGATCCAACAGCCCTCCTTGGCAAACTTCTGAGCCTTCTCCACTAGGAAAGATAGAGGAAAACCATACATCCCATTCCTTTGAGCCACTCCTTCTTTCAACTCAGACTCATCCAAGTGTAAAGCAATGGCAAGATTGGCCAGATTAGGCTTAGTGTCAACATGATGGTAAGGCATTTGATCCTTGATGGGAATGCCTAGCAAGTCTGAGTATTCTTCTAGAGTGGGTGCTAGAACATAATCTGGAAACACAAAGCATCTCAACGGAGCATCATAGAACTGTAGCAGAGTATACAAGCCACTGATCTCGTGTGCGGTAGGCTTGCAAACAAATTTCAACAACCTCCCATATGATTTCCTAAAGTCTTCTATTACTGAACCATCAGCCAGGGCAATCAACTTCAGTATGGGACCAATGTCTGGAGTAGGAAACCTGTATGCTATTGTCCTCTTCAAATTCTCCATATCAGAAATACAGAACAAGACCACTAGAATCGGGGAGAGATGCGCACCTGTAACACAGACACACGTTAATGAAATGCAAAAAATGAAAAATGCAAGGATGCGAGCAGGAGATCAAGATTGGTGTGCTGTTGAGTGAGAAGGACCAAGATTCTGCTTCAACAAGAACATAACACTGCTCTAATAGGAACTAACTAATACCAATAAATCGGATTCAAACTGTAGAGAAAACCGGGTAGTCTGAAGATAAAAGTTTCCTGCATAACCCCAGCCCCGCTCATAGGTATGTACTTATTCCACTGATAAAGGTACGACATCCTATGCGTTCCTCAGCATCACAGACTTTCAAGAAACGATGATACGCTCACCATTTCTGGTTTGGCATCATCACCCCCTGAAGAGGCCTCACTTAGCTGAGTCACAAATGATCGGTCCCCAGAGTCGACAATCCACAGATCCAAAATCAATTCCAATCCTAAGGACTAGAAAAGAAATCATCAAAGAGAATCTCGTCTGAGCGTGAATTTCATGGGAACTGGTGTTTTCTTAGGTCCTCCACTAATCTCCACTCTAATGCTATGTTTGCTCTTAAGCCTGGGTCTGGCTTTTCACTCATCAGAATCGATCTCCCCCCCCCCCCCGCAACAGCACAATAATGATAATATAATGCTGAAAGTAAAGTGCGGAAGTAAATAAAGTACAACACGTATGTACAAAACCCAAAAAGATAACCAAACAAGCGATAGGATTGGCTCGCATAGGGAACCAGAGTCCCCAGCAGAGTCGCCAGCTGTCGCTACTACGAAAAAAGGTGGCGGCAACGACAGAAGAGTCGCCACCTTTCGTTATTTATCCCAAAGAGAGGGAAAGGAAACGATCAGGAAAAACCTAGCGAAAAGGGAAAGACAAGGTCATCGCAACCAAGTCCTGGGTTCGGGAGTCGGTTACGCAAGGGGAAGGTATTAGCATCCATCACGTCCGTTGTACTCAACGGGATCCACGCTTGTTGTCTATCTAAAAGGGTGTGTTTATCTATCTACGCTAATGGTCTGGGACAAAAGGAAGAAAAAGGAAAGAAGTGACTCGGCAGAGCATCGCCGCTCTGTGCCTACGTACTCCCTCGTGCAATGGGAAAGTCAGAGTCAACGTAGCTTGGCTAACTACGGGAGAGAAGGGGGATGGTTGCTCGCCAAGACATCGAGTCTTGTGCCTACGTACTTTCATCTGGTATGAAAGATCAGAACGAACGTAGTTCGGGCGGACACGAAACCACGGGTTGATTAAGTCTTTTATCCGAGTAGGGTTAAACATCCGTTCCAGCAGTTAGGGACAAAGCCTATTTGTGGTAGAACCAAAGCTTAACAACACTCTTTTCTGAAAATATTTTCTGATTAATCCCGAAGGAAAAAGGTTTGAATTTGTTTTGTGTTTTTTAGGGAACAATTGTTTTGAATTTGAGTGTTTATAATGTATGTTGTACTAAAGTCTAGAACCTAGGATCGAATGCGTCACATATCGTCCTAAGGACGTATACTAAACACTCTAGGCAACTGAGAGGTAGCCCCTCAATCACCATTTCCCAAGTATAAGGCTCATGGCATAATATCCATTATTTTTATTAAGTGTGTTAAGATTGTATGAAGATGAGAAGAGAAGACGCACGGAAGATTTAAGGGAAACTCGGCCCTAACGTTGTCATGCAAAGTGATCCTAAAGTTTGGGTTGAAAGGGGAAACACCTAGCCTAACTTTAGCATACTTGGATTGAACGCCTAATGTCTCTCCTACTCCCATCCTAAACGGAGGGACTAGGAATCCTATGGGGATCATGGCAAGAAAGCACAAGAAGAACGAAGGAAGAATCAGTCACAAGTAGAGAAATGCAAACATGAAAATGCACAACTAGAATGGTGTGAGGGAGGAAAATGTGTGGGGCAGCAGCCGCCACAAGCGCATCTCGACCTCAACAGCGATGCAAGAATGATGCGAACATGTGGATAAAAGCGAGAAATGAAAGCAACTAAACATGCAAACGAATGACCAATTCGAACCACATATACAAGCATGCAAGCAATGGGAGAATGAACACACATGTCAATGAAATCATGATTAATCAACCACAAACAGTGACAATCATCCAAAACAATTCAATTCTAATGCATCACACTGATCTATGATGATTCGAATCGATACGGTATCTAAACATGCAATAAAATAGCAAATATGGCATTCTGGCACAATGTTAATCGGTTAACACATGCTATTAATTGGTTAACACCTTGAAAAGTTTGAAAAATCTGAAGTTTTGAACAGGTTAATCAGTTAACCATATGCGTTAACCGATTAACATTGTTAACGTTTAGAAAAATTTGAAAGTTTGAAATGGTTAACAGGTTAACCATATAGGTTAACCGATTAACACTGCACCAGAAGCTAAAAACAGCAGCAGAAAAAGCACTTAACGCACAAAATCACTTAATCAAGTGATCCAACAGATCAGCTTATCAAATAAGCACGAAACTACACCTGCAAACAGAAAACTAATAGACATGCAAACATGTCTACAAAACACAATCGCTATTCACACGGATCAAAATCCACCAAAATTCATTCGAATATGAAAATCATCATGGAAATGCAAATAAGCTCAAAAATGTTATGGATCTAGAATCTCCAACCTTCGAAGCGGAGATTTGCTCTGTTTAGTGTTGATCTTGCTGTAATTGAGTAGTTCAAACGCTAGAAATCCGAAAAACTTCGAGATCTAAGCCAATTGTAGTTGTACGAACGAAGATCCACCAAATTTGAGTCGAAACGCTTCGAATAATCACTTCCAACTCAAGCTCCAAAATCATATCTCAATTTGCACGAAAATGGATAATGAAAATTGATCCAAAGATGAGGATGGATGAAGGTTTAAGCTCAAGAATCCATTGATTTCTATGAAAAATCAATGAATCCTAATGAAATATTTGCCCTTAGATGCAATGATATGCGATGCTATGGACAAAAACGGAACAAGAGATAATGCTAACAATGCCATGAATATAGTATGATGCGTATGATGGAATGCCAAATGTAATGATGCAGACGACACGATGACACGAGGGACAGACGCGACGAACAAACCACACTGGGGAATATGACGCACTGGTGAAACAACACGACGCTGGGGAATTCCAAAGTGATGGCCAACTGGTGCGAGCACGACCAAATGTCACTTTAAAAGAGGGAATAAATAGTAAGAAGGGGATCTTCAATGGAGATGGTACCGGCGAGACGGCCTCCACTGGGGAATATCAAAGAGTAAATGTTCAACAGGTTCAGACGTGACCGGCTGATACTCTTGGGTAAAAAGTAAAACTGGATCTGCACGACTGTAAGATTGATTAACAAGATGTTGGAGCATTGAGCAAAGAATAATGTCCGAGCTTCTGGAAACTCTCCCTCGTGACAGGATCAAACGGAATTTTCAGGAATCCGTAGAAAATATACAGGGTAAAAACCGGCTGTATGCCAAAATAAATGGACTTAAATGTGAAACGCCCTAATAAGCTTTCTCGAGAGAGAACTGTCACTTACCGTCGGAAGGGACTTATATGCCAAACTGGATAAGCTCTCAAATAAAAAGACTGCTGCTTATCTGTGGATAATAAATGAAAAGTTGGTGGATAAAAATGAACTTCCTCATACTTCAAGATTCACACTCTCCTGAATACGGTTCAACTCCTTCTTTTCCTAAAGGATAAAATGAACTTCTTCATACTTCAAGATTCACACTCTCCTGAATATGATTCAGCTCCTTCTTTTACTAAAGGGTCAAATGAACTTCCTCATACTTCAAGATTCACACTCTCCTGAATACGATTCAGCTCCTTATTTTACTAAAGGGTAAAATAAACTTCTTCACGCTTCAAGATCTGTTACCCTGAATATGATTTAGTTCCTTCTTTTACTAAAGGGTAAAATAAACTTCCACATACTTCAAGATCTGTTGCCCTGAATATGATTTTGTTTCTTCTTTTACTAAAGGGTAAAATAAACTTCCACATACTTCAAGATCTGTTGCCATGAATATGATTCAGTTCAAACCTCCCCACACTTCAAGATGAAAAGGAAAATGGAAAACAGCTGCTCGATGGAGATAGTCACTTGCTGCTAGTCATAACGAAGATAGGATAAGCTTCTCAGGCAAGAAATACCGCTTATTGGAAATGATAAGCTTCTCGGGTGAGAACTGCTTGCAGAGGTGGTAACAGGTAATGTAAATTGTAAAGAAAGTTGTGAAGATGGTAACATCGAGATCACTGTAGTGTAGCATGTAATGTAAATTGTAAAGAAAGTTGTGATGATGGTAACATCGAGATCACTGAGTGTAATGATGAACTTCTTGTACGAGAAGATCAATTGTAGAGTGTGATGATAAATTGTAGATTGTAATGTGATAATGATGATGATAGGCTTCTCGAATGAGAATAGTCACATACCGGTTGTTGTAATGTTTGTACTGTAATGAAAATTGTAGTGTGATGATACGCTTCTGAAGCGAGAACTGTCGCATATCCGTAAAGGATTGTGAAGGCTTTTCTTGAAAGATAATGCAAAATAAATGCACGTCCAAGTATGTTCGGCAACCGACAGGACTGAAATTCGATCTAGAACTGGGGTAGAAAGAACTAACAAACAAGACTCCGTCGAGGAAATGAACTCAAATGGGGATTATCTTATCCTAGCGCGGAAAGATAACTGAAATAACCATCGTCCACGAGGGTTGAACTCGGTGGGGAAACTAGAAATAAGTGAGGATTTTAGGCTTAGGGCTGACGATCTACTTGGAGAGAGCGGACAAACCCAGTTACTCGGCGGTAACGATAAAGGATGATGAGAAAAAGCAAACACATGGATGCTAATACGCATGTCGATGTGTATGAATATGTTATGCGATGAGCTCACTTATGCATATGCTGACAAAACCAGCGAGAGGAGGAAACATGAGCTGAAATAAACATCTCGACGGGAATACCCTGGCGACCTCTGTAACAGTACATCTATCGGAGGATAGGAAAAGCTGATGGTAGAACCAAATCCTGCTTCAAAGTTCTCACTTCCTTGGGGAGAAAATGCCATGACTTCCACATGGGGGTACGATATGACTTCACTGGAGAATATGATGTCCTGAATTCAACTAGGGATCCATGACTTCTGCATGGAGATACGATGTCATGACTTCACGTGAGGGATTGCTTTCATGAACCATAATTAGCCAAAGAAAATCCTAAGATCAGAGTGTTAGAACACAGATTGGTTCTTAATAATAACACTTTGTTTTGATGATAATTGTTAGGAAATTTTATATTTAAGAATTATATACTCTAAAATTTGCTTGTAAGTTTTACTGCAGATTGAAATGAAATTAACTCTCTAGAAGCAAATCTGAATTGTATACAAGAAGTTATCTAGACTCTGAAGCGCCAGATGCACTCATTAGAAGATTCTGATTGCTGTTTATAGAAGATCCTGAGCGTAGTCTTCAGAAGGATCTGAAGCAAGGAGCTCCAGAAGCATCTGAAGCTAGTCAGAAGCATCTGAAGCTTAGAAGAATATTGTATGAAGAGCTTCTCAAAGCATAGTTTCTACAGAAGTTTCTGAAAGTACTAACGCTGCCAAGTACTGAAGTTCTGTGTCAAATATGTTCTGATGATCAACATGCTGAAAGCACACATGCTGCAGAAGACTCTGATACAGCAAGGTTCTGAACATCATTAGAAGACTCTGACTCATTCAGATTCTGAAGAACTTGCTGAAAACTGAAGAAGAAATATTCAAAGATTATATCCGTTGGAGTAAATCAAACGTCTCTTTCCTCATTTGTGCTAGACACAATAACACAGACAAAAAGGATTTTTCTGTGCTATCTACTTCTAGGAAAGGTCACTTGATGTGAAGACAAAAAGGCTCAGACCTTTTTGGGACTCTCTTTTCAACGCTCAGCTTCCTTGGATCAGCTGCCTATAAAAGGAAGACTCCACCAAATTCTTCAGTTACATAATTTGCTGAAAAGAAATCATATTATTCAAAGCTCTCATTCTTTCATATTCTTCTTAGAATTTCTTGTACTTAAACTTAAGAGAAAAATCACTGTTGTGATAAAAGCTTTTTAGAAGCATTAATACTCTTGTATTTGATTTACATTGATTGTAAAGGTTTTCCTTAAGAGGATTCAGTTGGAATCAGTAGCTCTTGAGAAGACTAAGAACAGTTGTTCTTAGGTGTTACTATTGTAATCTGTTTGATTAAATAGTGGATTAAGTCCTTGTTGAGAAAGGCAAATCACTCTAGGAAGGGTGGACTGGAGTAGTTGTTTTAAACGAACCAGGATAAAAATAATTGTGTGATTTTTTTAAGTCTTAATCTTTCATACTTATTCAACCCCCCTTCTAAGTATTATTTCACCTTCAGTTGGCATCAGAGCACCGGTTCTGTGTGTGCTACCACTTAACAGTGTCAGTAAAGATCCAGAGAGAAATACTTTGATATATATTTATTTGTTACAATGGTTGATAATTCAATATCCAATATTAACAATAAATATGAAGAAAGGGACAGGATCAGCACCAAACCCCCTATGTTTGATGGGGAGAAATTTGACTACTGGAAAGACAGAATTGAGAGTTTTTTCCTAGGATATGATGCTGATCTATGGGATCTAGTCATAGATGGATATGTCCATCCCACAGATGGGAATGGCAAGAAGATTGACAAAAAATCTATGACAGATGCTCAGAAGAAATATTTTAGAAATCATCACAAAGCCAGGACTATATTATTGAATGCAATTTCACATACTGAGTATGAAAAAATTACAAACAGGGAAACTGCTTTTGATATGTTTGAATCCCTAAAAATGACTCATGAGGGAAATTCTCAAGTTAAGGAGACAAAAGCTCTGGCTCTGATCCAGAAGTATGAGGCCTTCAAAATGGAAGACTCTGAATCTGTTGAAGCCATGTTCTCCAAATTTCAGATACTCACAGCTGGGCTGAAAGTTCTGGACAAGGGATACTCTACATCAAATCATGTAAAGAAAATCATCAGAAGTATGCCTACCAGATGGAAACCAATGGTGACTGCCTTGAAGATGGCTAAAGATCTGAACAAGATCTCTCTAGAAGAACTCATCAGCTCACTAAGGAGCCATGAGATTGAGCTTGAGGAAGATGAACCTCAGAAGAAAGAAAAAGGTAAATCTGTTGCATTAAAATCTAACAAAACTACTAAAGCTTTGCAGGTCATTCAAGAAAGCTCTGAAGAATCTTCTTCTAAAGAAGAAGATGAGTTATCCATGTTGTCTAGAAGGATCAACAGACTCTGGAAGCACAAGGGAAAGAAGTTCAACAACTTCAGAAGATCTGATAATAGAAAGGAATCTTCTGGACACAGAAGATCTGCCAAGAAAGAAGTTGTGTGCTATGAGTGCAAAGAACCTGGGCACTACAAGAATGATTGCCCCAAACTTCAGAAAGAAAAACCCAAGAAGAAGTTTAACAAAAAGAAGAAGGTTCTGATGGCAACATGGGATGACTCAGATGAATCTGAATCAGAAGAAGAATGTGCTAATGTTGCACTGATGGCCAGCACAGAGGATCAAGAGGAAGGTACCTCAGGATATGAATCAAATTCTGAATCTGATGATGACGCAGAAGAGGTAATGGCTAAACTTACCAAATAAGAACTTATAAAAGTTTTAACATAAGTTCTTAAAAGTTATAACAATATCAAACTCAAATACAAGAAGCTGAAAAGCAATCTTGAATCTGAGATTGATCTTCTGAAAACAGAACTTGTTGAGCAAACAGAAATTAATCTGAAAATCAAAAATGACTTTGAAATAACTCAACAAGAATCTGAATCTGAGACTAAGTCATGTGAAAACATTTTAGAAAAATATGACTCTAGCTTTCAGAGATTTCTTACTAAGAGCATAGACAGAAGCAAGATGGCTTCTATGATCTATGGTGTTAGTGGAAACAACAGAAGAGGTATTGGATATGAATCTTCATCTGGAAGCAATCCAAAACCTGTTGACAAACTTTTCATCAAAAAGACACCTCTGTATTCTCAATTTAAATTTGGTCACTTAAATGACATTAAACACACAAGCTCTGAGAAGAATACTTATGTGTTTAAACCCAAGGCAAGTCAGAATAAACATCATGTTGAAAAATAGAAGTTTAGACAAACCTACAAACCAACTAACCCCAAAGGACCCAAGAAGATCTGGGTACCTAAACACAAAATAATTCCTGTTGCAGATGTTCTTAGCAGCAAGGTCAGGACGCCAATCATGGTACCTGGACTCTGGATGCTCATGACACATGACAGGAGAAAAGTCTATGTTCCAAAGCCTGGAACTTAGATCTGGAGGTGACGTGAAGTTTGGAGGGAACCAGAAGGGCAAGATCATTGGATCTGGCACTATTGGAAATGGTAAACTTCCCTTTATTACTAATGTTTTACTTGTTGAAGGGTTAAAGCATAACTTATTGTCCATAAGTCAATTAAGTGACAATGGTTATGATATTACCTTTAATCAAAAATGTTGTAAAGCTATTAGTCAAAAGGATGGTTCTATCCTATTTAGTGGTAAGAGGAAAAACAACATTTATAAAATAAATCTTTCTGAACTTAAAGTTCAAAATGTTAAATGCCTCTTGTCTGTTAATGAAGAGCAATGGGTCTGGCACAAAAGATTGGGCCATATTAATATGAGACGTATATCTCAGATTAATAAACTTAATCTTGTCAAAGGACTCCCTAATCTGAAGTTCGCTTCAGATGCTCTTTGTGAAGCATGCCAGAAAGGGAAGTTTTCAAAAACATCTTTCAAATCAAAAAATGTTGTTTCTACTTCTAAACCACTAGAATTACTTCATATTGATCTGTTTGGACCAGTGAAAACTGCATCCATCAGAGGCAAGAAGTATGGATTAGTCATTGTTGATGAATTTAGTAGATGGACATGGGTAAAGTTCTTAAAACACAAGGATGAGTCACATTCAGTGTTCTTTGACTTCTGCAAGCAAGTCCAAAATGAAAAGAATTTCAAAATTATAAAAGTCAGAAGTGATCATGGTGGTGAATTTGAAAATAAATATTTTGAAAAATATTTTTCTGAAAATGGCATTGCTCATGATTTTTCCTGTCCTAGAACTCCACAACAAAATGGGGTTGTAGAGAGGAAAAACAGAACTTTGCAAGAAATGGCCAGAACCATGATCAATGAGACAAATCTGGCAAAACATTTTTGGGCAGAAGCAATCAACACAGCTTGTTACATTCAGAACAGAGTGTCTGTTAGACCTCTTCTGAAGAAGACTCCTTATGAACTGTGGAAGAAAAAAAAGCCCAACATTTCATATTTTCATCCTTTTGGATGTATTTGCTATATGTTAAACACTAAGGAAAATCTGAGCAAGTTTGATTCCAAAGCACAGAAGTGTTTCATGCTTGGATATTCTGAACGCTCTAAAGGCTACAGAGTATACAACACTGAGACACAGATTGTGGAAGAATCCATTCATGTCAGATTTGATGATAAGCTTGGCTTTGAAAAGCCAAAGCAGGTTGATAACTCTGCAGATAGGGAAGTAGTCTTTATTGACTCTGAAGTTCCAGAAGCAGACAATATTCAAGTGAAGGAACCAGAAGCAACTCCAGATGCTACTCCTTTAACTTCTCAGATGAATAATCTAAACATTTCTGAAGAGTCAACTATTAGAGGATCATCATCCAGAATTAAAGCTTCTCATCCAGAGGATGTCATTATTGGAAAGAAGGATGATCCCATCAGAACAAGATCCTTTCTAAGATCATCTGAAGCATCACTATTTGGACTAGTGTCAGAAATTGAACCATCTTCTGTAGAAGAAGCTCTGCAAGACAATGATTGGATTATTGCCATGCAAGAAGAGCTAAATCAATTCAGCAGAAATGATTTATGGGATCTAGTTCAAAGACCTCAAGGATTCAATATTATTGGTACAAAATGGGTCTTCAGAAATAAGCTAAATGAGAAAGGAGAAGTTGAGAGGAATAAGGCAAGGCTGGTTGCTCAAGGGTATAGTCAGCAAGAAGGTATTGATTACACTGAGACATATGCTCCAGTGGCAAGGTTAGAATCTATACGCCTTCTTATTTCTTTTGCTGCACAATATAACATCACTCTGTATCAGATGGATGTTAAAAGTGCCTTTCTTAATGGAATTATAGAAGAAGAAGTTTATGTCCACCAACCTCCTGGTTTTGAAAATGAAAAATTTCCAGATCATGTTTTCAAATTAAAGAAATCTCTATATGGTTTAAAACAAGCTCCCAGAGCTTGGTATGAGAGATTGAG
Organism: Lathyrus sativus; assembly: GCA_963859935.3. Lineage (NCBI taxonomy): Eukaryota > Viridiplantae > Streptophyta > Magnoliopsida > Fabales > Fabaceae > Lathyrus > Lathyrus sativus. The sequence goes on along the minus strand of OZ012740.1, from coordinate 148,918,786 downwards.
CAATTTTCTTCTGGAGAAGAATTTCATCAGAGGCAAAGTGGATACAACACTCTTTTGTAAAACAATTAAGAAAGATCTTCTAATTTGCCAAATTTATGTAGATGATATTATTTTTGGATCAACAAATATTATGCTTGGAAAGGAGTTTGCTACATGTATGCAGGCAGAATTTGAAATGAGCATGATGGGAGAACTCAGATTCTTTCTAGGAATCCAAGTTAATCAAACTCCAGAGTGCACCTACATACATCAGACAAAGTATGTTAAAGAACTTCTGAAGAAATTCAACATGTCTGACAGTAAGCTGGCAAAGACTCCAATGCATCCTACTAGCTCATTTGGCAAGGAAGAGGTAAGTAAGAAAGTAGACCAGAAGCTCTATAGAGGTATGATTGGCTCTCTTCTTTATCTTACTGCTTCTAGACCTGACATATTGTTCAGTGTTTGTCTGTGTGCTAGATTCCAATCAGATCCTAGAGAATCACACTTGACAGCTGTCAAGAGGATTCTAAGGTATCTGAAAGGTACTGCTAATGTGGGTTTGTGTTACAGAAAATATGATGATTTCAAATTAGTTGGATTCTGTGATGCTGACTACGCTGGAGACAGAGTGAAAAGAAAAAGTACTTCTGGAAGTTGTCAATTTCTAGGAAGAAATATAATCTCCTGGTACAGCAAGAAGCAACCCACAATTGCACTTTCAACCATAGAGGCTGAATACATTGCTGCTGCTGGATGTAGCACGCAGATGCTCTGGATGAAGAGTCAACTAGAAGATTATCAAATTTTTGAAAGTAACATTTCTATCTTTTGTGATAATACTTCTACTATATGTCTGTCCAAGAATCCCATTTTACATTCTAAGGCAAAACATATAGAAATTAAGCATCATTTCATCAGAGACTATGTTCAGAAGGGAATCATAAATTTAGCCTTTGTTGATACAGATCATCAATGGGCAGATATTTTTACAAAACCCCTTGTTGAAGATAGATTCAATTTTATTCTGAAAAATATTGGTATGGATTTTTGGCTAGAATGATATTTATCAGAAGCAAATTTTTACAGATGCAAAAATGCTTAATGCTCTGAAGTATTTCTTCTGATTGTTTATTTTATTTTGATCATTATTTCTTTTGTGAAACTCTGAACTAACAATTTTTAGAAGATCTGAACGTTGGCTAACGTTTCATTTCTTAAAAGAATTCAGAACAACATGCAAGTAAACACGTGTCACACCAAATCTGAAGAGGTGGCGTGTACATAACTGAAGAGACGTTTGAGGTGAAGTTTGAATAGTAAGAATCTTGGTTTTCCCCCCAAATTGTCAGAAGCAATTAATGTTTTGAAATGATTATTATTTTCTTCATTTAATGCTTGTTCAAACGTGCATATTTCTGACTGTTGATTTGCCTAAGTGTCTTAGTATATATACTTGTCTTGTATTCACTTTCACACTTTTCACACTCTCAGAAATTACATGCGTTTTCATCTCCTCTTTTCTCTGCATAAAAACCCTATACCTAAGTGTTTGACAAAGCATCCTTCAATGGCAACTTCATCATCAACAGCTGCTCAGCTCCAATCTTCTATGGCTGCTGTAACTTCAGAAAACTTGGGTGTTGCTCCCTATTCTCCTCCCAAAAGAACACTTCTAACGCCTGTTGATAAATTGGAAGTTCTATGTGAATCTATGGTTGAGTTTGATTCTCTGACAGAAAATGGGTTTGAGTTTCGTTCCATCATTGGAGCTCAAGGATGGGTTAAGTATTTTGATAGGCTTTTTGGACCAGTTTACCCTCTCCTTGTGAAAGAATTCTGGATCCATGCATCAGTTTATCCCAAGTTCATCTTATCTTCTGTGCTGGGAAAAGAAATTATTATCACAGAAGATCTGATAAGAAAATTAATAGGTTATGAAGAAACAGATGGTGTTTCCCACTTGCCAGCTGGGCGGGTGGACATGGATGAGGTTTATGAAGAAGTAATGACTGCTGGTCAAGCTTCTAACAAATTCAAAGATCTGAAGCCTGATTACAAGATCTGGGCCAAGATCTTCATGGGATGCATCCACCACAGGAAGTCAACCAATTCTCCAGACTATGTCAATAATGAACAGCTCTATTTCATGTATTGCCTTAGTCAGAGCACCAAGGTAGATCTTCCATACATTCTGTTTATGCATCTGTGGAACCATATCAATGCATCTAGAGAATATGTGAAAGAGAAAGGACAGAAGATCAGAACTTGGATCCCCTTTGGAAGGTTGATCTCAGATCTTCTTACTGAGAATGGTTTAGTAACTGCTCTGTATGTTGCTGGAGTTACAGAGGAATTAGAATTTATAATGGGAAAGCCTCTGAATGCTAAAAGTCTTTTGAGACTCAAAATTGTTGATGAACTCAAAACAGCTCCCAAGAAGCTAAATATGTCAGAATTGAATAAGAGGGTTCCTGTAGATGACTTTCCTTTATTCTTTGCTGAAGAGCCCAGACATATAGTGGTTATGTATATTGATGAATGCAAGAAGGAAGGAAAACCTGTTCCTGCTAATGTGATTCAGCTAGCTAGACAACCTCTACCAGATACAGGAGAAGAAGAAGCACAACTCCAGAGGAAAAGGACTCAGCCTGTAGAAGAATCTGCACCTGCTCAGAAGAAGGTCAAGATAGCTGAGAAGCCCAAGAAGCTCTTGAAGAGAAAAAAAATCTGAAGAAGCTGCTTCTGTACCTGCCAAGAGGATCAAAGTAAAAGGTACTAAATCTTCTGTATCTTCTGCAAAACTTGTTATTAATGATTCTAATGTTAAGTCTGTACCAAAACCACCTTCTACACAAACCACTTCTGTTACTGCTCCCAGTTCTGTTTCTCCATAAAAACAATCACCTGTTCTAACTCAAACAACAACACCAACAGTTTCTGTACCAAAACCATCTCAACCCAAAATTCATATCAAACACTTTGTTCCACAGCCTCAACCATCAGAACAACAACCATCAGAACAACAACCATCAGAACAACAACCATCAGAACAACAACCATCAGAACAACAACCATCAGATCAACAACAATCATCTGAACAACCAGAGAAACAACAAAAAGACTCTCAACCAGAAAAAGCATCTGACAATCCACCTTCTGAACCCATTGCACATGTTACTTCTGAACCTGCAAAAGTAACTTCTGCTCCAGTTTCATCAGAACCAATATCTGTTTCATCTGATTCACCCATCTCAGAACAACCATCCAAACCATCTGAAATTCCTTCAGAACCTACCAATACTTCTGAACCTCACATCCCTGAGACAGAAGTTCTTGATGTCACACCACTAAAAACGGTGTTTCAAGTATCTTCCACCTCTTGTACACCAACCACATCATCCAACTCCTCAGAATCAGAAATCCACCCAGATTTTCTAATCTCTCCATCTGACAAATACTCTGAGATAAACCAACCTGAACCTACCATACCTTCTAAAACTCCCATTCCAGATCCTATTCCTCCACCTGCACCATCATCTGAGATATTAATCCCCTATTCCAATCCAACATCTTCTATATCCTGTGCCCAAGTTTCTTCTCTTTTTCATAATCTATCTTATGGTTTCAAACTAAAAGATTTTTATGACAGAGTTGAACCTTCTGAACCCATCAACCCTCTGAAACCAAAATCCACAATGATCCTTCCATCTGTGATTCTTGATTACTTAAAATCTATGACAGATGTAGAACCTTTAGCAACCATATCACACTCTGCAAAATCTGATAAAGTTGTTGTTTCAGCTCTGCCAATTGCATCTGATAACACTGTTGCATCTGTTGAACAACCAAAATCTGCTTTCAAATCCTACTCAAATGCACCTTTTGATGTTGTTACCCCTCACAGAAGAGCAAAACCTCATTTGCTTAATGCTTTAGTCAGATCTAAAGAAAAAGCTCCTGAGATACCCTTCATTCCATATTATCCTCCTCCTCTGATTTCCATCCAAAAATCACTTTTTCCACCAACTCCCCAACCTAAACCTATAAATCTGGCAACCTTGTTACAACCACAGCCCAGGCTTAATATTGATCATTTATGTCAAATATTTTTGCAAGAAATACATATGTATTTAGGTACTGTTCAGAAGAAATGCTCAGAAACAATGGATGCCAAAGAATCTGACATCATCTGGAACGGATTCATCAACAGATTCAACACTGTAGCTTCAAATCTGAAGAACGTCTGTTCTGATGATGCAAAGCTCAGAGCTGCAAGGACTCAATTCTGGACTCTCAACAAAACTGAACCTCTGCTTCGTTTAGATGCTCCTCCACCATCAATAGAATCTACTGATAATGCACTAGCTATGACTCTGGTAGACCCCTCTCCAGGATCTACATAACCAATGGAAATTGACTCTGTTCAGGCTACAGAACCTCCTCATAATTCTTCATCTGAGATAAAGAAAGAACATCCAGATTTTGAAGATAAGATTGTTGCTTTGGAAGCTGGACAGTCAGAGATCAAATCCTGGATGGCTAAGCAGGATAAAAAGTCTGAGGATATGACAGAATGGATGTCAAAGCAAGATGAAAAGAATGAAACTATGACTAAGTGGATGTCCAAACAAGAGCAATCATCCTCTGAGATTACAGATCTATTGAAGATGCTATTGTCCAAACACTCTTAGATTTTTTTCATTCTAATGTTTTTGCATCTGTTGTTTGCATCTGTACTTTATTGCTATATCTTCTGATGTTTGCCTATGTACTCTTAATCTGATCTTTTGAATGAATCAAAGTTTTCTCCATTGAATTATCTTATTTACTGTTTCCTTTTATTTGTCTCCTTAAAAGTTTTTACTTTTTGCTTATGACAAAAAAGGGGGAGAAAATATAGATCTGAACTGTTTAATATAACTTCACCAGAATGAAACTTCAGACATATCTATTCTATCTAACATTTAATTTGACTATTTCAAAACATTTGATAAGTACACTATATAAAATAAACTCTGAGTCTCTCAGATCATTTGTCTATTATCAAACTCTGAATCTTATATCTGCAAGACATTCTGACCTTCAAATGTTATAAGAACAAAAAGGATCTAACTCTGAAGATTACTCAAGACAAAAGGGAAGTTTCTATTCCTTTTTGTATTTAACTCAGGGGGAGATTCATCATCTCAGGGGGAGTTATAATTCTATATGTTCTGTTAAATAAAATTTCTGATACTTTTTGTCATCATCAAAAAGGGGGAGATTGTTAGAACACAGATTGGTTCTTAATAATAACTCTTTGTTTTGATGATAACTGTTAGGAAATTTTATATTTAAGAATTATATACTCTAAAATTTGCTTGTAAGTTTTACTGCAGATTGAAATGAAATTAACTCTCTAGAAGCAAATCTGAATTGTATACAAGAAGTTATCTAGACTCTGAAGCGCCAGATGCACTCATTAGAAGATTCTGATTGCTGTTTACAGAAGATCCTGAGCGTAGTCTTCAGAAGGATCTGAAGCAAGGAGCTCCAGAAGCATCTGAAGCTAGTCAGAAGCATCTGAAGCTTAGAAGAATATTGTATGAAGAGCTTCTCAAAGCATAGTTTCTACAGAAGTTTCTGAAAGTACTAACGCTGCCAAGTACTGAAATTCTGTGTCAAATATGCTCTGATGATCAACACGCTGAAAGCACACATGCTGCAGAAGACTCTGATACAGCAAGGTTCTGAACATCATTAGAAGACTCTGACTCATTCAGATTCTGAAGAACTTGCTGAAAACTGAAGAAGAAATATTCAAAGATTATATCCGTTGGAGTAAATCAAATGTCTCTTTCCTCATTTGTGCTAGACACAATAACACAGACAAAAAGGATTTTTCTGTGCTATCTACTTCTAGGAAAGGTCACTTGATGTGAAGACAAAAAGGCTCAGACCTTTTTGGGACTCTCTTTTCAACGCTCAGCTTTCTTGGATCAGCTGCCTATAAAAGGAAGACTCCACCAAATTCTTCAGTTACACAATTTGCTGAAAAGAAATCATATTATTCAAAGCTCTCATTATTTCATATTCTTCTTAGAATTTCTTGTACTTAAACTTAAGAGAAAAATCACTATTGTGATAAAAGCTTTTTAGAAGCATTAATACTCTTGTATTTGATTTACATTTATTGTAAAGGTTTTCCTTAAGAGGATTCAGTTGGAATCAGTAGCTCTTGAGAAGACTAAGAACAGTTGTTCTTAGGTGTTACTATTGTAATCTGTTTGATTAAATAGTGGATTAAGTCCTTGTTGAGAAAGGCAAATCACTCTAGGAAGGGTGGACTAGAGTAGTTGTTTTAAACGAACCAGGATAAAAATAATTGTGTGATTTTTTTTAAGTCTTAATCTTTCATACTTATTCAACCCCCCTTCTAAGTATTATCTCACCTTCACAGAGACTTCCGGGGATAAATTAAATATCCGCTTCGTGGGGAAGATGTGGAGCTAGGCAGCTTCATGAATGAAGGTGTAGCAACTTCCTGGGAATAATACCTCGGCTTCCTAGGGATAAAAGATATCAAAACTTCCCTGAGGAGAGTTTGTCAAACTTAATGGGGAGAAATCAAATGGGCATTTCTGGGAACAGTATCTTGCCTTCTTGGGGAGAATATGGCAATCTCCTGGGGAATATTCTTGAGGAAGGTAAGGCAATTTTACTGAGGAACAAATAATTCCACTGAGGATGGGTCTTCCAGAACATATATCACGTGTAGGATATCGGGATATCTCTGCAGTCTTGAGAATCACTGGGGATTTATCGAACGGATCCCAAAGTATGGTCAGCTTAAATTCTCGCTGGGGACTATCACTGGAAAGATGTTGGTATGATCTCTGTAGTGTAGAAAATTGCTGGAGATTACCGGATTAATCCAAAGTGTAGTCAACTTAAAGTCTCGCTGGGGACTGTGTTGGCTTAAAGTCTCTCTGGGGACTGTGATAAGGCGATGGTTTAGATATACTTATGCAACGATGACTTACTAGGGAATGAGGACCGCCGGGAGTAAAATCCATCGGTGCATGAAGAACGTTGGGAAACGAAGCTAATTTTGATCTCAATGGACTTTGTAATAGTCGCCATTTTGAAAAAAATATCATGCTCCAGAGTAACTGTTTTGTGAGAACGTCATCTCGAGAGGATTTTACAGAGAACATAGGTTTTGATTGCCCTAATGTTTCAAACTCTTGGAGGGATCGGTCAGATCTCGAAGTAACTGGCACGGATCAACCGTGTTACGACTGAGTTGTCAGGCTCGCATCAGTAAGTGAATTGGGAACCACCTACCCCTGTTTAGCAGGATCTTCGACATTTATATGTAAGTTTCTGAGACGTCAGGCAAAACCAACACGCATGAAATGCTAATCCTGAAACTATCAATGCAACATGTATATTTGTCATGAAATTTTGTTTTTGTTTTGAAAAAGATATCGCATTAGGATATGAATTTAATTTGTAATGCCAATGGTAAATTGAGCATAGCTCATAGGAGTCAGGAAACATTATCTCGTCAAGTATGCTAGCAAAAGAATTCCTACTTCAATTAGGTCTTTTAAAGGTTGTATCGCGGCTTGGTTCACGGTTTAAGAAACAAAGGATAAAGGCTCAAATTTTGTGTTGCACCCACCCCTTCTTCGTGATGTTCTCCAATCCTAATTCAGTTAACCGGATACGGGCACTCATATCTCAATCGGTTTTGATATAGTCGAGAACTCATCAAGGCTTTGGACATGGCAGTCACTCACCTATCTTCTTTTTGTGTTTGATCACACGACTTGGTTCTTTATTGGGGATTCTTTATGGTAATGTTGTTTTGTTTTTGCATTTTTATTCCCTAACGTTTGCCTGGACGACATTTTTGAGATTTGACATTGGAGTCCAGCGGGATGCCCCAGTTTTGCCTAAGTCTCCTTCATAGGTTTTGACTTAGCGGGCTACATTATTATTTTTTTATTTTTATTTTTGTTGAATAAGTCGTGTGGCTCTTTTGAAAGGTTTGCGACTGCCCCACTCTTTTAGTAGTAGAGGGATAGTCATTGACTTCTGACTTCACAGGATGTTAAGGATAAATTCTCGAAGGTTCGCTCCTCCTTTTTGAGAGTTTGAGAGCTCAATCAAGTTAACTGAAAAACTACCCTGCCCCAGGTTAAAATAAGGGTTTTAATTTGGAAAAGAAGAAAACTCCTACTTCAAGGCTCAAAGGGGTTAAAGAGGGATTATCGTCCTTATGTCTCCAGTGTTTGGGATTTGAAACAATGCCTTGCATCATCAGCAGGTTTCAATCGAAAGCATACGACAAGAAATCGGATGTTTTTGGCTCATCATCCTCCTCCCAATTCTCTATCAAAGCAAGAGATCGGGTAATGTTGGCATTATAAATTTAAGAAAAAAATTATTTTTGTGAGTGAAACGAATGGATTTGTTCAAGACAAACAATTACATTAATTAATCAAAATAAACAAGTTCGTACATGCTAGTTATGCTTAACCAAAGAAAAACACATATAAATAAACAAATGAACTGTCGGACAAGTCCTTCTAAATGTTTATGAATTCTTGGTATTCAAATTCGGCATGGTAGTAGTGGTTTCCTCTGGCGGAGCCTCAATGTCATGGGGGGTAGGATCACTGCGAGTCATCTTGCTTGCCCCAGTTGTGTCTGTTATTACTTCATTATCAGTCTTCAAATCTTCCTTCAGAATAACTTTCCTAGATTCTTGGTTGATCACGGTCACGTCGTCTTGAGGATCACTGACCTGAAATGGACTAGGCTTCTGAGCAATTATTGGCTTTGGTTGGCTCACTGTAGAAGTAACATGCTTAGATATGTTGGAAGCATGATTTGTAGACCTTGATCTTGGCAAATGGAAAATCCGGAGAGGAGTTCTGATCGTCGGCGGAGGATCATCAAAAGACAAAATCTTCTCTTCTAACAAATCTCTGACGATGTACTTGAGAGTATAACAACCTTCTAAATCATGGCCGAGCGCACCCTCATGAAATAAACAATGAGCGGCGGCGTTGTAATTGGCAGGCAAAGGATTGGGAGGTGGACCCAAAGCTCGGGTAGTAATCAGACCTCGTTGTAACAAGAAAGGATACAACTATGTGAAAGTCATCGGAATCGGAGGACAAGGCTTGTATTGTCTCTTACTTGGACCATTCTGACGAGGTGTTTACTTCTTAGGTTGTTGATAAGCAGGAGCGTTGGACGCTTGTTGGCAGTTCTCAGGATTTTGTGCAGGCTAGTAACTCTGAGGTTGTTGATAAACTGGATGCTGATAGACCGGCGCCGGTTGCACAGGCTGATATGTAGGAAACTGAGGACTGAAGGGAGGTGCAACAGTATCTACATAGGGTTGTTGAGCATACTGAACCGGATAACCTTGAACATAATTCTGCTGAGGTTTCCAAGATTGATGAGTAGCCATCGAGCGATTCTTCGGACGTGTAGATCTTTTATGGTAGTCAGAGCTTGGAGTTTTGCACTTTGGAGGACCGCCTTGCTGAACTGGTTAAGCAATAGGACGCACCAAACTGGATTGAAGAACATGAGGAGGTATTTTCTCAACAGTAACAGCCAATTGAGGATCTGCAACAATATTGGTACTCTCAGAGACAACAGTGGGCTGAGAATCCATCCTTGCATTAAGAGCTTGTAGCGTCTCCATAATCTACCCCACACTTCCTCGAAGATCTTCGAGTTCATGGCTGACATGGTTGATCTCTTGATTTTGTTCTTCCATCCTTTTCCGAGCTTGGGCTCTAGTGTTGTACTGATACAGAGGACCCAGGGTGAAAAAACTGGAAGACGAGAGAACCGAGAATGAGAGACCGGGAGACAAATGCGATGCAAAAATATGATGCTAAAAATGCAAAATGTGAATAAAATGATTTCATGGAATTCAAAGATTTACGAATATTGCGGAAGACCAAAGAAATTTTATTAATTTGAAAATGGATTACACATAAAAAGTCTTAACAAAAACAACTAAATATAAGCTAGTAAAGTCCCAAGGAAACGATGTCCACAACTTCAAAGAGTAGGCGGAGAGTGGGAGGAAAATAATACCTCGTAGATTCTTCTCTTCTTGCAGGAGAGTACCTCTTCATTCTTCGACCGAAGCTGTTTTTGAAGTTCGTCGTACTCACTGACCATCACATGGTATTTGTCTTTCCATGTTTCTGCTTCATGTTGAGCTTGCTTCAAAGCGATCTTCAACGTTTCAGCCTCGGACATGAAATATAGAACCGGTTCCTCTCTTGGAAGTAAAGGATCTTGGTGAGGATAAGGCATCTTTAGCTTGATGGCTCTATCTCGGGCCCACTAAAGGTATGGTTCCATGGACACACAGTTAGGCCTTCCTAGACTTTCTCGACCTTTCCTATGCAAGTGACGCCAGGAAGATACAATCTGATCTTGAAGCTCTTTGTTGTCTTCGAAGAATATCTTCTCTACATAAATACTTTTAGGCAGTTCTTTCAAGGGATACCCTAACTGTCGGCGAGCTAGGACTGGATTGTAGCTGATTCCTCCATTAAAACCGAGTAAAGGCATGTTAGCGAAGTCTCCACAACCATCAATGATTAGTATTCCATCATACATGCGGTTGTACCAATCAATATCGGAGTGAGTTAAAGCCATAACCTTTTGTGACCAACGTCTTTGAGTGGGATTCCAAAAAGGACCGGATCTAGGCAAGGGCGAAATAAACCACTTGTACAATAACGACACACAACAGGTAATCACCCCTCCACCACGGAGGTTTTAGAGATGGATTGAATGATAAGTGTTACCCAATAAGGTTGGCACTGGATTTCTTATCATAAAGATTTTGATGGAATTAAGGTCCACAAATCCTTCAAAACTAGGGAATAACAACACTCCATAGATAAGCAAGGCGAGGATCATCTCAAAGGTAGGCATGCTCAAATGGTTGGCATAATATTGGGCTTTCTCCATTAGGAACTTTGTAGGTAACCCAAAAATTTCACCCTTATGAGTCATATTCTCCTTAATGTCAGATGCTTTCAAACATGTGGCTTTAGTAATATCCTGTTCTTTAGGGTCCTTCTCCAAGAAAGGGAAATGAGTCTTATCCACCATAGACAGCCCTACAAGCTGAGAATATTCTTCCAAAGTAGGTAATAACTGATAGTTAGGAAATGTGAAGCAATGGTAGTCGGGATCGTAGAACTGTAGCAAAACCGAAAGAAGTCCTTCGTTCACTTGAAGTTCCAACAGAGATGACAACCTTCCATACTTATTTCGGAAACCGTCTTGATCTTGGACTAAAGCTCCTATCTTCCTTAGATCATCTAGCTTAAGACTTTTAAAAGTATATTTCAAAGTTTTTCTTCTATTGTAATCCATAGTATCCTGCAATATTCATAGATAAAGTTTGAATTCCATGAAGTGTAATGTCATGTAATGCTTTATGGATGCAATTCACAAATATATACAAAGGTCCTAGGTTAAAGGCATGCACAAGGAGTTAAGGTCTACCCATTCCCAAAAGGCATGTACTATAGAATAGTTGTACCTACAGAACAAGGTTCTAAAAAGGTGCCCAAAATCATCAGTCCATCTTTCTGATATTATCTACTTTCCGACTGACTCGGGGGTCGATAATATTCTCAAGAGAACCTCTTTTGAGTGTAGCATCGCATAATAACTATTATAGGACTACTCCCACATAGTCCTTGCACTACGTCCTAGATAAGGCCAAGGTGGTGTTAAGGTACTACGGTCCCCAGTATCACAGACTCCAATCAAAAATAGTAAAAGTTTTCACGACTAACTCGTTCAACCGAACCATTTTCGAAAGGGTCTCGACTGAGTGGTGATTCTCAAGTCAGCTTGGTCGGGACTCACTCCCTATAAGCCTCGTTGAATATATCACCATCCTATAATAAGGTCACTCAAGTCCGGGTGTAGGACTTATCTCATAAAAAAAGATATCCCCACAAGCGAGGTACAATGATGTATTATATACAAGCAATCAAATAATAAAGTAAATAGCATGCAATAAACAAAGTATGGATAACCCTTAAAAGTTATGGTATTCCCCAGTGAAGTCGCCATTTCTGTTGCGATGGAAATAGGATATCAAACTGTTAATTAGTTTGAATCACAATTCTTGATTCACAACCGACTTTGATTTATCCAAAGGAAAAGGTCAAAATAAGGAAAACCTATTTTTTCATCGTAAACACAATGCGGGGAGAGACCTAGGTAAGGGGTTGGTTAAGTTTAGGGAAGGTACTGGCACCCTAAACTTTTGTAGTACTTTACAAGAACCTTTTATTTATTTTTACTATTTACTTTTATTATCTGCTTGAAATAAATACTGAGTTAGGGGTTAAAAGTAACAAAGAGATCTAAGGGTTAGTCCTAAGTTTACTCGGCAAGATTTGCATCTTGTGCCTACGTATCCTGGATAGGGAATGGAATCAGAGTAATCGTAGTTCCCCTCGAAAGGGAGGTTAGAAACGTCTTGACTGTGGTCAAGGTTTCATGGGGGAATAAGCATTCCTTAAGGAAACGCTTACGTGGAGTTCGCCAACTCCTATTTCTACATTGAAATTGTTAAATTGAAGTTAGGGTTAAATTAGGGATTCCACGGCGAGAAACCCTAAACAGAGTACGGAGACTCTTTGACCTAATGCTAGGGTAAAGGGCATTTTCGTCCATGGCGGGACACCTAAGCAAATTAGGGTTTGGAATGGTCAAGGGTTAGGACTATTGACTCGGCGGTCAAACGGTTAGACCTATTCCTTCGGAAGACGTTAACGGTAACTAATGGATAAACAGTGAAAGTTGATACGCAATAAAGATGGTGATAATACACAACTGATAATGGAATGAATAGCGTGAAAAAATGCACAAAAATAAAGAGTCAGTAAGCAATGCATAAACGAAAGTGAATGTCAGGAATGATAAAGTGGACCGAGGAATTTAAACGTGAAGCGGTTAACATTTTTATGAACGATGAGAAATTATGGAATTTTAGTGTGATTTAAAAAAAGACTAGGGCTAAATTCAGAGAAAGGTTTGACTTTTGAAAATGTTAGAAATTTAGAAATTTAAATAAATGGAGAGAAGTTGGAGTTTCAAGTTAAAAAAAGGTTAATCTAAAAAAAAGGAGTTAGATTTTTATTTTTAAAAAAAAAAATTAGAATTATTAAAAAATTAGAAACTAACTTAGAATTTATTTTAAGAAAAAAAAAATTAGTTTTAATTTTAAAGAAAAATGTTAATTTGATTTAATAAAAAGATGTTTTAAGTTGTATTTTTAAAAGGATTTATTTTGGACTTAAAACAAAAAAAAAACTAATAAAAACAAAAAAAAAACAAAAAAAAACATTTAAAAAGAGGAAATGGGTCGGGCTGGGTCATTACCCCCAGACCCGACCCGTCTGGCAATAAATAAAAAGGGGGCTGAGACATTTTTAGGGTTTTAACCCCATTTGCAGCGGTCGGCGGCGGCGGCCCCTATGGAGGTCTCTTCTCCTATTTTCATCCCACTCTTTCTCGTGCATGCGACCTTCTTTTCGTTTTAACCCACATACTTTCTTCTTCTTTCATTCTCTGCATCAACAAAAATGAGTAACAAAAATGGTGCTTCACCTTACCCCCAATTTCCAATCGATGATATCCTGATGTTATTGGTTGTGGGTTTGCGATTGGTGATTTGCGGATATGAGCGGCCGATGATGAGTGAATCTGAGGTTTTTGGGTTCATTGCCCGCTGATCGTCCTCGTGACGGTGGCGATGGCAATGATTCAATGGCGGCGGCGATGATGACGCGGAGCAAACCCTCTCGTCTGAGTCTATGGATTTTTTCACGGATGATTTTGGTGATGTTGGTGACCGTTAACCGTCGTTTAGAAGTGTTCTTCTATTTTCCGGTCAATGATGTGGTGAATTGAGGCCGTGGATGCGCTTTGATGGTGTTTTCCGTCGCTTAGATGGGCGGTGATAGTGACGGCTTTTGCTTGTTGTCCACTGGTTTCGTCTATTAGGGTTCTTCCTCTTTATGATTTTCGGCTGCGAGGGGTTTCGAGGAATGAAGCTTGTGATGTTTTGACGGATTGATGGTGTCCCCCCTTTCGGGTTCCTTCTAATTCTCGTTTTATATTGTTTCTTTTCACTCTTGTTGGGCCTGGACTTACGTTATTTTTTATTAAAACCTCTGAGATTTGGTCTTGTTCAATCTTTTTTTTGGGATTTGACTTGTTTGGTGATTTGATTCTGCGGATTTGGTGTTTGCTAAAGAATTTTTTCGATTTCACACTATAGATCCAGATTCGATTTGTTGGATATCCATGGATTTCTGTTATAGATTATTCTGATGTGGATTAGATTCTGGATACAATGCGGATTCGGTTTTGCATATCCTTGTGATTTACTTAATAGAACAATGGATATTGCTTAAGGAACTGTTTGGCTGGAAAATCACTTTTTCAAAACTCCTTTTCAGCATAAATGCTTATCCAAATAATCACTTTTTCTCTTTCTCTGGATGCCTTGGAAAAAAAGAACAAAATCTTCCGGTTTTAGTCCGAGGTCGGGAATATGAGTCGGGAGCCGGCTTCGACTTTGTCGTTGCCCTCCCGACGTATCCGATGATGAATAACTGAGGGTATCGGAACAAATTATTTTCTAACGTTAACGTTCCTTTTTTGCTCTATTTTTTATTTGTCTGTTGTGCAGGTAAGAAAATCGAGCCGTGAAGAATTAGTCGGCGTGAAGCATCGAGCATGAAGACCGATCCTAAAAAAATAGGACTTTAGGGAAAAAAAATATAATTTAATTCCTTTGTAAATTGTAAAAAAAATAATTATGAATAAAATTCTCATTATTTTTCTTCAAAATACTTGTCTGATTATTCTTCCACTATTATATCGCAAATCGGGTGAAATTCTTTAAACCAAAGCATCTGATTAAATCCACATGATTGATTACCTCTGAATAAACTCAACTGATTAAAATTTAACCGATTAAACTTTAAACAAGCGGACTAAATTCCCCATGTAAATTCAATACCAATAAATCCAAAAATGAATATCCGAAATCAACTATGTCATTCCAGCACGTGCTGCTTTGCCCAAAACTGACATAACATTCAATTCCAGTCAAATATTTCCCAAATTAAATCGTGTCTGGTGATAGAAGCGGTATCAGCCTTGAATGAAGTAAAACCGCAAAAAGCAGAGAAATCTGATTAACAGAAAAACAAAACTAAACTCCGCACTAAAAATTCAATTTGTGTCTCTGATAACTAAATCCAATGTCCTGAACTCATTCAGCCAAAAATCACAATCAAACAGGTATAGTAACTTTATACTCGGGTCGAAACTTCCACTGCTTCTCTTTTGAAAATTGACTGGTAGATAGCAGAAGAAACAGAAAAATAGGTGTCTGTTAAAATAAATTCCGCAGAGGGAAATCTCGCACCACTTTGAACGAAACCACTGACAATACAATCAGCCCTAAAAATTCGAATCATTCTCTACCCAAAACACGGAGCTCGAAAACGGAACCCTTATTGCTCGATGGATTCCTGACGACAACCCTGCTTCCTAAATTGTCAGCAAACAGTGTATAAGTGACCATTTCGCCTTTCAACAGTTAAGGTGCACTAGATGTGATTCTCCTGCAAAAACAACAGACTATGCAACCCGTTAGTGGTTAGTTACTATGTAAAAAATGAAATGTAAGGCAACATGAATCGACTAATCTTAGGGCAAAATTTGGGGTATAACAGGTAACCCCCACCAGGTTACTCAGCCTAACGGTAGTTGAAACTCTATAGTCGTCCCAAAGTGGACTAATAAACGCCAATGTGCGAGAAAAAAGAATAATGGTGCCTCGAAAAAGTCTCGATCAAATTTTGTACATGTGAGGGAAAGCGATCAAAAGTGCCTTAATCTGATTATCTAAATGAAAGGGGTAGAAAATAGAAGAAAAGACTTAAGACCAAAGCATAGTTAAGAGGTGACCGAAAGGCGGATTTAGGTCCGTGGTTTTACCGCAGTTTGTGTTTATGTAATACCTTCGTTAACGGACGATTACCAAGAGAACTAGTTTTGGCTGATCAGAACAAAGGCTCACGTATGAGTATCGACACACCTTACCTTCAAAAGTATTTCATTTGATATATACTGTTTGATCTTAAAAGTGTTTATTTGAGCTTGTTGATTGAGATCAAGAAACGGTTTAAGTTTGGGGGAGTTTGATCAGTGGGTTTTATACGTTATTTTACCATTTGTTTTAGTTAATTGTCTTATACGTTTAGTTGCATTTTATTTCCTTTTATCGCATTTTATGTGTTGATTTGGTATTTCAATTGTTTTTCGGTAGAGGTAAGCAATCAAGAAGAACCAGAGCAAAACCCGGGAAAAACAACAGGAATTTTGAAGAGTTTTTGAGGGGAAACAGTGGCCTGACACGGATACCCATGTCAGGAAGATGCCAAGAGATGAAATTGTGTAGAAAAGTAGTGGGCTTACACGAGTGCCCGTGTCTCCTGACGCGGCCCGGGTCAGCAAGTATGAAGCAGACCGTGTTTTCATCTAATATTCAGGGGGCACCGATCACGGCCGCCCGTGTCAGCTGACACGGCTCGTGTTGGATGAAGCGCTTCATCTTCTAATTTTCTTGTTTTTGTGACCTGTGTGATCCCTAGGGGTATTTTGGGTATTTTCCTATCGTTGTGTTGGACCTGGGAGTATTTAAGACGTGTTTTGAGAAGGAAAAAGGGACTTTTGGCCAAAGAAGAATTACACGGTCAAGATTGGAGAGGTCAAGGTGATTGGGAAACTGAAGGTTTTCATGAGCGGAAGCAGTTGAAGATCAAAGAATCCTATTATCTTGTAATGTCTAGTTTTTACTTTGTATTTGCTTCAAATAATATGAGTAGCTAAACCCTCCAATGCTAGGGGGTGTCCATGATTTGAATCTGTAATGACTCTGGGATTAGTATTTGCAATAACATTTCCTTTGTTTTCATAACTGATTTGATCTCTAGCAATACTTAATGCTTGTCCTGTCGGACCAACAGGGTTTGGTTTTCGATTAATGATTATGCTAGACCGTTGTTGTTAATGCTTTGCTTTTGATCATTCTGTAGTAGATATCACCTAGGAATAGGGATACCCTATAGGAACCAGAACATTCTTGATAATTGATTTCATAATCTCATTTATAATTCTCTATGGACATAGAAATTAGGTTGGATGATTAAAGGTTTTCTCACTAAGGACTTAGGAGTAAACATTCTAAAGAATCGGTAATTAGTTAGTTACAATAAGTTGTTGAAATTTTAATTCAAAGTTGTTACTTTGTCAGATCATAAACTTCCCCTAGCATGTTACTCGTATTTAATGAAACCACTTAGTCTATTTCTCTCTTTTACTTGCAAATATTTTTATAATTAAACCAAACAATCTCGAAACCCCTAGTGCTTTTGTTCAAATGAATTATTATAGAACTTGTATTTCCTACGCAGTCCTCGAGATCTATATTCGGGGAAATACCCTCTTATTACTACATTGGAAAAATAGTTCACTTGTTATTTTACCGATCAAGTTTTTACTCTTTTCAGTTTTCATTTTAAGTATTTTTAATTGTGTTAGTGTGCTTTTGTTTAAAAATTGCTTTGAACTCTCCCCGAATGAGGACAGTCAAAAATTTTCTTGTGAATACTGTGATGCGTGATGTAGTCAGGAAAGTATATAGAGTTTGAGGGAAGGGGGTTAAAACTAGGGAATTTGGGAAAGTTTGGAAATTGAGGTATAACCTGAACACCCTAGACTCTCCGTAGTAAGAAAACGAGTCCAACATGCAGATTTGTGCCATAGTACTTGAATTTGATACGTATTCCCCGAGTAGTTCATAGTGATGGTTCGGCATGATTAAAAAGAATCGCATGTATAAAGTTGATTGAGAGAATGACTTATGGCACCTAAAAAAAAAGATGAATACAGACGGTAAAGACAACTGGTCCTTCTAAGTTGGGTAACTCTCACCAGGTTACTCAGCCTAATGGCGGTTGAAACTCTATAGTTGTCCCAAAGTGGACTAATAAACGCCAATGCACGAGAAAAAAGAATAAAGGTGCCTCGAAAAAATCTCGATCAAATTTTGTACATGTATGGGAAAGCGATCAAAAGTGCCTTAATCTGATTATCCGAATGAAAGGGGTAAAAAATTGAAGAAAAGACTTAAGCCCAAAGCACAATCGGAGAGGTGACAGAAACGGGGATTTACGTCCGCGGTTTGTGTTTGTGTAATACCTTCATTAACGGGCGATTACTAAGAGAACTAGTTTTGGCCGATTAGAACAAAGGCTCACGTATGAGTATCGATACACCTTACTTTCACAAGTCTTTTATTTGATTTATACCATTTGATTCGAAAAGTTTTTACTTGAGCTTGTTGCTTGAGGTCAAGCTACGGTTTAAGCTTGGGGGATTTTGATCAATAGTTTTTATACGTTATTTTACCATTCGTTTTAGTTAATTGTCGTATACGTTTAATTGCATTTTATTTCCTTTTATCGCATTTTATGTGTTGGTTTGGTATTTCCATTATTTTTAGGTTCAGGTAAGCATTCAAGAAGAACTAGAGCAAAAACCGGGAAAAACAACAGGAATTTTGAAGAGTTTTTGAAGGGAAACAGTTGCCTGACACGGCTACCCGTGTCACCTAATACGGCACATGTCAAGAGGATGCCAAGAGATGAAATTGCATAGAAAAGCAGAGGGCTGACACGGGTGCCCGTGTCACCTGACACGAACTGTGTAAGCAAGTCTGGAGCAGACCGTGTTTTCATCAGATATCCAATGGGCCAACACGGCTGCCCGTGTTGGCTGAAGTGCTTCATCTTCTAATTTTCTTATTTTTGTGACTTGTGTGATCCCTAAGGGTATTTTGGGTATTTTCCTATTGTTGTGTTGGACTTGGGAGTATTTAAGACGTGTTTTGAGAAGGAAAAAGGGAATTTTTGCCAGAGAAGAATTACACGACCAAGATTGGAGAGATCAAGGTGATTGGGAAACTGAAGGTTTTCATAAGCAGAAGCAATTGAAGATCAAAGAATCCTACTATCTTGTAATGTCTAGTTTTTACTTTGTATTTGCTTCGAATAATATGAGTAGCTAAATCCCCCAATGCTAGGAGGCGTCCCTGATTTGAATTTCTAATGACTCTGATATTAGTATTGTAATAACATTTCCTTTGTGTTCATAACTGATTTGATCTCTAGCTATTCTTAATGCTTGCCCTGCCAGACCAACAAGGTTTGATTTTCGATTAATGATTAGGTTGGACCACCATTGTTAATGATTTGTGTTTGGTCTTTGTGTAGTAGATATCACCTAGGACTAGGGATACCCTATAGGAACCATATTATTCTTGATAATTGATTGCTTAATCTCATTTATAAATCTCTATGGACATAGGAATTAAGGTGGATGATTAAAGGTTTTCTCACTAAGGTCTTAGGAGTAAACATTCTAAAAAATCAGTAATTAGTTAGTTATAATAAGTTGTTGCAGTGTTAATTTAGAGTTGTTACTTTGTCGGATCATACACTTTCCCTAGCACGTTACTCGTATTTTATAAAACTACTTAGTTTATTTCTCTCTTTTACTTGCAAATACTTTTATAATTAAACCAAACAATCTCAAAATCCCTAGTGTTTTTGTTCAACTGAATTATTATAGAACTTGTATTTCCTACGTAGTACTTGATATCATATTTGGGGAAGTTCCCTCTTATTACTACATTGGGAAAATAATACACTTGCTATTTTACCAATGAAAGAACTTTTCTTTAATCTGGGGGAGCAAGTCATCCTCGGGTTTGTTGGCAGATTGATCACCAGATGCAGTCGAAGTAATAGTGCTTTTGTCAGTCCAACTGTATCTGGTGCTAATCATAGCCTTTAGGTACTCAAATGGTCTTTGCACCTTCAGGGACTCTAGCTCCTCACAAGAGAGGCTAGTAGTGGTTGTTCCAGTCAAAGCACCAAGTTTTGGGTCAGTTTTTGGAAGAGGAGACTGCAGGAAATCTCTCTTGGAGAAAGGCTGCTTATGTGATCACCTATCCACCTTGACTACCCGGGTGTATTCTTTCCTTTCTCTCACTCTTATTTAATAGTTATGTTCTTTCATTAAGGACAATGCGTATTTTAGGTGGGGGGGGGGGGGGGGGGGGGAATCATTGCTTTATTTTGTTTTCTTTGTTTTGTTTTAAATTTTCTTTTGTTTTGGTTGTTCTTAAATTTTAAAAAAAAACAATTGTTTTACATAGAAACACAATGCATCTTTTGAATTTTTAGGCTATAGATTAATTTGAGGAAAGATTGTGGAAACTTGGGAAAAATTCATAAGATCGGTACCGTTTTAACACTTTAAGTCTCCCGAATATGGAAATCGATTTAAATACTTGTTATGACATAGCCTTGAGTTCTCGTCCTTTAATAGCTCTTAAGTAGTTTATCTAGCAGTCAGCACCATCTAGAAATCACACACTAAGTAATTAAGCTGATGCAAATAAATGAATGATCCCGTGCTTAATAAGAAGTCTAAATAGGAATCCACCTTTTAAGTTAGGTGACCCTCAGCTAGTCACTTAGGCTAACGGTTGCGAAACCTTCAAAAAAAGAAAAAAGTGGTTAATTTGAATTGTTGAAAATATATGGATCATAGTCACTAACAAGCTTATTTACCATGTGTGTAAGTAGATAAAGGGCTTAATGTGATTGCATTAGAATGAAAGAGAGCAAAAAGGAGGATGAGTGAGTTAGACTTAAGCATAATAACATGATTTGGATTGGTTTGTATAGGAGGGAGCTTTATGACCGTACAATTGCGGATTTGTGTTCTTACGATATCTTTAGTATGCAAAATTAGTACCTATCGATGCAATCTTGACCAAAGAAGAGTTTATAGCCTAGAATGAGTATCTAAATGCTTTTGTTTTTCATGAGTCTTGATAATATTTTGCTCGGAGTGCAAAACTTTAAGTGTGGAGAAATTTGATCAG
Organism: Lathyrus sativus; assembly: GCA_963859935.3. Classification (NCBI taxonomy): domain Eukaryota; kingdom Viridiplantae; phylum Streptophyta; class Magnoliopsida; order Fabales; family Fabaceae; genus Lathyrus; species Lathyrus sativus. The sequence continues at coordinate 148,897,710 of OZ012740.1, read as the reverse complement.
TACATCTTTATACACATTCTTCTATTATTATACTTAGGCATTCCTACAGTTTATTTGAGTATTTTTACTATTTTAATGTGTTTTCATATTTAAGTTTGTTTTTACCTTTATTTTATTTTCGCAGCTTATTTTCAACTTTAGCGGTTATTTGATATCTGTCCACTGTTTGAATCGTAATTGGAGCTGTGAGAATCAGATTTGCATGTTCTAATAGGCATTGGAAATCTAAGACAGAGAGCTACAACTTTTATGTTTTAGGCAGAAGATGATTTAGAGTGTAGCAGGTCCAAATAACTCGTTGAAGTTAGGAACCGAAATCTACCGTTTGAAATATTTAGTTTTGGGTCGGATTTTTTATGTTTTTTTGACCCAGTTGGGTTAAAACCAGAAGTGTTGATGATTTCTTATACCTAGCAGCCGTACTACTATATCTTAACCTTCTTTTTACGAATTTTATATTGCTTTGTTCGAATCTTATGGAGAACTACTTCTTCAAGTTAATCTGTTGTAATCGGTTTCCGCCGACACTTTGAGGTTCTTTTAATTTCTCAGAAAAATCTATTACCTTTCAATTCTTCTCTGTGATATGTTGTTTCCTTAATTCGATTTATCTTAGGGGTGATTGATTTATTTCGATGATTGCTTGTTCTTAAACTTTAATTGTGTTTGCTTAATCCGCGTATGTTTCTCGTGTCTGCTTAACTCACGGCCACTATATTTCATCTGTTTGCTTAATTCAGAAATTAAGAATATGTATCGTATAATATCAATTGAGCTTGTTTGATTGTTATTATAATTGAAAAGGAGATAGAGTCCGCTTAGGAATGGAGAATTATTTGGATCCATGATAAGTTGGGAAACTAAAACAGTAGATTAACTGTTTCAACTTATACTTTTAATCACTTTTATTTTTAATCATTTTTCTAAATCAAAACCGAACCCCCCCCCCCTATATTTCGTTACTGTAATTGGTTAATCACTACAATAATCCTTGTAAATCGACATCTGAGTCATTGTCGCTTTACTACATTTTTTCAAACACTCGTTTTTTGTCCGTGCGCGACAGCGAATCAAATTGGCGTCGTTGCCGAGGATTCTTGTTAATTTTAGCCAATTAGATTTTTTTGTTTTTTTTGTGTTTGCTTGTTCATTTTTTAAGGTTGTAGTACAGTGGTAAGCAATCCAGCCTAACAGATGACTTTGGAAGCTACTGTTTCGATTTGCTCCAAATATTTTTCCAAAAAATCAGGAAAAAAATCGAACCACATTACTCTTTTAGAACAAAATTCTAAAAGAATCTGACCCTGAAAATCGCAAATTCCTTATTTTTCCTATTTTATGTTTGCTCTGTTTATGCTGAGATTAATGTTGCCTTGCAGGGTGATGCTTTTCATGATGTCGTTTATGCATCTGAAGCTCTTGATATCCCTACTGCCTCGATCATACCATCCATTGAACCACCTCTTTCCTTAGAGATTAAACCACTTTATGATAATCTGAAATATGCTTATTTAGAGAGGGATGAAAAGCTTCAAATTATAATTTCTTCTAACCTTGATTTTGATCAAGAAAATAAGCTTTTGCAGGTTTTGAAGAAACATAAGAAGGGAATTGGTGGACCTCGATGAAAGATAGAAGAAAATTAGTGAGGCAGCCCTTTAATCCTCTAACTCTTGATGTTATGAAGAAAGAGATCACATTCACGTGCAAATGCAACACTTTTACTTATCGAAGATTCTTATTTGATCTTGGAATAAAAGGTGAAGGCACTAATACAAATTTCAAGGGTGATGGATGCTACCCAAAGTTACTCCCCACTTTGAAAGAGGAGACTGCAGAAAATCTCTCTTTGGGAAAGGTTGCTTATATGATCACCTATCCACCTTGACTACCCATGTCTGTTCTTTCCTTTCTCTCACTCTTATTTAATAGTTATGTCCTTTCATTAAGGACAATGCATGTTTTAAGTGTGGGGGAGAGAATCATTGCTTTATTTTGTTTTCTTTGTTTTGTTTTAAATTTTCTTTTGTTTTGGTTGTTCTTAAATTTAAAAAAAATTGTTTTACTTAGAAACACAATGTATCTTTTGAATTTTTAGGCTATAGATTAACTTGAGGTAAGATTGTGGAGACTTGGGAAAAACTCATAAGATCGGTACCGTTTTAACACCTTAAGTCTCCCGGATATGAAAATTGATTTAAATACTTGTTAAGATATAGTCTTGAGTTCTCGTTCTTTAATAGCTCTTAAGTAGTTTATCTAGCAGTCAACACCATCTAGAAATCACACACTAAGTAATTAAGTTGATGCAAATAAGTGAAGGATCGCGTGCTTAATAAGAAGTCTAAATAGGAATCCGCCTTTTAAGTTAGGTGACCCTCACCCCGTCACTTAGGCTAACGGTTGTGAAACCTTCAAAAAAAAGAAGAAAAAAAGTGGTTAATTTTGAATTGTTGAAAATATATGGATCATAGTCACTAACAAGTTTATTTACCATGTGTGTAAATAGATAAAGGGCTTAATGTGATTGCATTAGAATGAAAGAGAGCAAAAAGAAAGATGAGCGAGTTAGACTTAAGCATAATAACATGATTTGAATTGGTTTGTATAAGAGGGAGCTTTATGACCGCACAATTGCGGATTTGTGTTCTTACAATATCCTTAGTATGCAAAATTAGTACCTATCGATGCAATCTTGACCGAAGAAAAGTTTACAACCTAGAATGAGTATCTATATGCTTTTGTTTTTCATGAGTCTTGATAATATTTTGCTTAGACTGCAAAAGTTTAAGTGTGGGGGAATTTTGTCACACACCCTTTCTATACCCCCAAATAAACAATTAAATCATTTAGGCACATAATAAAAATTCCATCATAGTATAATTATAACATGGTATAAAAGAGGCGCATCACATTATCATCGAAACGAAACATAAATAATACCAGCTCATGAAGATATGTAATAAAAGGGGTAAATCTCAACTAAAAATAAAGCATAGCGCCTAAAACCCACATATCAACATTTAGAATAAAGCGGAAACATCTAAACATTGAAATCACTTCATTAACATAAGCATCATATACATCGTTCAGATTAATTCAATTCATCATTTGAGTTTACAAAAAAATTCAGCAGCAGATACATACACAGATGTATCACAAAAGAATCAAAACAATTCCTAACTACCCAGTGTTACATATCAGAGCCATCTGACCAAAAGAAATGAAGACTCGCTTCACAAAGACTCCAGCAATCTAATCTGCAATGCCTCATAGAGCATTATAAAACAGCAGAAGGGTGAGAAACAATATCATAATAAATAATGCACATAAAAACACACACACACACACACACACACACACACACACACACACACACACACACACACACACACACACACACACACACACACACACACACACACACACACACACACACACACACACACACATATATATATATATATATATATATATATATATATATATATATATATATATATATATATATATATATATATATATATATACACACACACACATAACGTCCAAAAACGTCTTCCGCATTCTCACTGCAACTCATCTCACTACACCATACATCGCAATGTATTCACAATTAACTATTTACAAGTAGAGCACCAAGCATATACAATATGAATCAACAACGTTTATATCAATTCATAAACATGCACACATATACATATATATTCACACATACATGTATCTTCAAGCCTTCCATTCATGCCAATTATCAACAATCTACATAAACATCTACATTCATGTTTATTCACCATACATCATGCACAGATGTCTACATGTAACTCATAGAGACCGACACACGACTCTATGCAGATGCAAATGCGGTACCGACTCATTTCAGCAGGTTCAATTGAAGAACCAAAATAACCATCGCTCACACCCCACATGGGCACACGAGGTTCTGCAGATTCACCGAGGAATCAAATATAACCATCGCAACATACAAGGTTCTGCAAATCCACTGAGGGATCAATAAATAACCATCGCTCACACCCCACAAGGGCACACGAGGTTCTGCAGATTCACTGAGGAATCAATATATAACCATCGCTCAAACCCCACAAGGGCACACGAGGTTCTGCAGATTCACCGAGGAATCAATCAACACAAGAATGCATACTCATGACACTCTTGAAATGCATACATGTTTACAAACATACTCATGCATTCATCACATTCGTTGCATACATTCATTATGCATTCAAATATATGTATCACAAAGCATATATATATATATATATATATATATATATATATATATATATATATATATATATATATATATATATATATATATATATATATATATATATATATATATATATATATATATATATATATATATATATATATATATATATATATATATATATATATATATATATATATATATATATATATATATATATATATATATATATATATATATATATATATATATATATATATATATATATATATATATATATATATATATATATATATATATATATATATATATATATATATATATATATATATATATATATATATATATATATATATATATATATATATATATATATATATATATATATATATATATATATATATATATATATATATATTCATCATCCATTCAAACCAATTTTCATACATGGTTCACATTTACAATCAATCTCGCCATGCATTTCTATTTAATTCAAATAAATGCACAAAATTGTCAAACGGTCACATTTCACACCTCACAAATCACAAACTAGGATTCACGCCATACGGCTACCCACAACACACATAACAGCATATAATTAGTCATCTCAGGCAAGGAATGATCACAACCAAACCACACAACTAATCCACGAATGGAAAACACAAGAAAAGAAAATATGTTGTTGTGTTCGCTAACCTTCGCCTGGCGAAGCCTCTGGCGAACCTTCGCTACCTCGTTCTCCTGGCGAACTTGTCAGTGAAGACCACTGGGAGTTATTCTGGCATTACTCGCTAGCACACTCGCCTGGCGAACCTTCACCATACTCATTCGCCTGGCGAACTTGCCAGCGAAGACAGGATGTTTGCTACTGACTTGGTTCGCTGCTGCTCGCTGGGCTTCGCCTAGCGAAGCTTCGCTGCCATTCGCCTGGCAAACCTGCGAACTCAGAACTCCCATGGCTGTCCAAAAGCCCAAACCTCACAAACCGACCGATTTAATCCAAATCTGTTCCAGTAGCACGGCTCCCTCATCACCCGACTATACTACACCGTCTATTCCAAATTCTAACCGATAAAACTCAGTTTCTACCGATTAAATCAACTTCCGACCTAGAAATAGAAACATAGAAAACAATCCAACAAATCCAATCTAGCACATACATGATTATATACATTATTAAGATGATAAAACCTCTCACCCTTACCTGATTAATCGCAAGCTAAGGTTGATTCTTGATGATTCTAGGTTTTGCTCCACTTTCTCTTCTTTTCTCTCCTCCTCTTTTCTTTCTCTTGTTTTTCTTCTTAATGTTTCTATCTTTCTCTATTCTCTCTATATCACATATTCTATTTCTTTCCTCCCAAATTCTTTCCACACACTTATCAATTAATTCTCACAAAACATCCACTTAATATTATCACTAATGCCCAAAATACCCTCCAACCTATTTTTACCTGAAACTCTCAAAGTCGGCAAAAATAGCTCAATATGTAAACATAACATATTATCACACAAATTCCACATAAATAAAATAATCACTTAAATAAATCAAATAAGGACTCAATAAAAGTGGGAATTCAGAATCGGGGCGTTACAACTCTCCCCCACTTTAGAAATTTTCGTCCTCGGAAATATTACCAGATTCAAACAGTTCTGGATGCGACTCACGCATCTTACTCTCCAATTCCCAAGTCATATTGCGTTCCGCAGAACCTCCCCATGCCACCTTCACAATTGTGATATCCTTACCTCTAAGCCTCTTAACTTCACGGTCCAAAATCCTAACCGGTAAAACCTCAACTTTAAGATTATCCCTTACTTCCACATCATCCATCGGAATCACATGTGACGGATCCGGAACATACTTCTGAAGTTGCGAAACATGAAACACATCGTGCAAATTCGAAAGGTTCGGAGGCAACGCCACACGATAAGCCATAGCACCAACTCGTGCAGTAATCTGATACGGACCAATGAAACGAGAAGTCAACTTCTTTGACTTCAAAGCACGACCCACACTCGTAACCGGTGTAACCCTCAAAAACACATGGTCGCCTTCTTGAAACTCAAGATCCTTTCTTCTCTTATCATGTTAACTCTTTTTCCTACTCTGAGAAACTCTCATCTTTTCCCGAATGAAATTCACCTTCTCCGTCGTTTATTGTACCATCTCCGGTCCAACTACCGACTTCTCTCCGGTTTCATGCCAACACAAAGGTGTTCGACATCTCCGACCATACAAAGCCTCAAATGGTGTCATACCAATACTTGAGTGAAAACTATTGTTGTAGGTGAACTCAATCAATGCCAAATAACCATCTCAAGCACCACTTTGCTCGAGCATACAAGCACACAACAAATCTTCCAATGATTGAATCGTCCTTTCGGTTTGACCATCCGTCTGCAGATGATAAGCCGAACTCAATCTCATCTTAGAACCCAAAGCCTTTTGCAAACTTTCCCAAAATCTCAAAGTAAATCTAGGATCCCTATCCGACACAATACTCTTAGGAACCCCGTGTAACTTCACAATCATACCAACATAAATCTCGGCTAACTTCTCCAAAGGATAACTAATATCAATCGGAATAAAGTGAGCAGATTTAGTAAGCCTATCAACAATCACCCAAATAGCATTGTGACCTCTTTGCGTATTAGGCAATCCCGTAACAAAATCCATCGATATACTATCCCATTTCCACTCTGGAATGTCCAACGGTTGCATCGAACCACTAGGCTTCTGATGTTCCACTTTAGACTTCTGACAAGTCAAGCACGAATACACAAACCGAGCTACATCCCTCTTTAATCCGGACCACCAAAAGATTTTCTTCAAATCTTGATACATCTTATTCGCTCCCGGATGAATACTTAAGTTACTCCGGTGTCCTTCCTCCAATATCATCTTTTTCAACTCTACATCATCGGGAATACAAATACGACCATGAAATCTCAAAACTCCAAAATTATCAACCTTGAAGTCCTCATTCTCATTCATCATCAAATCAACAAACTTCAAATCCAACTTTTGCTTTTCGCACACGGTAGCAAGAAAATCATTCGTAACATACAACATACCAAGTTTCACACTACTCGGTGTTATCTCACAAACCAAACTCAAATCTCTAAAACTCTCCAACAATTCCCATTCTCTTACCATCAGTGTTGACATATGAACCAACTTTCGACTTAAAGCATCGGCTACTACGTTTGCCTTACCCGGATGGTAATTCAAACCAAAATCATAATCCTTCAAAAACTCTAACCATCTCCTCTGCCTCATGTTCAATTCCTTCTGATCAAACAAATATTTCAAACCCTTGTGATCACTAAAAACTTCAAATCTCGCACCATATAGATAATGCCTCCAAATTTTCAAAACAAACACCATGGCCGCTAACTCCAAATCATGTGTAGGGTAGTTCTTCTCATGCACTCTCAATTGTCTCGAAGCATAAGCCACAACTTTCCCATATTGCATTAAAACACCACCTAAACCGGATAAAGAAGCATCACAATAAACCACAAACGACTCCGTCGGATTCGGCAAAATCAAAACCGGCGCCGTTGTCAACCTTCTCTTAAGCTCAACAAAACTCTTCTCGCACTCAATATCCCAAACAAAAGCCTTTCCCTTACAAGTCAACTGAGTCAACGGAAGTGCCAACTTTGAAAATCCTTCAATAAACCTCTGATAATAACCGGCTAATCCCAAAAGCTTTGAATCTCCATAACTGACTTAGGAGCTTCCCACTGCATTACCGCAACAATCTTGGACGGGTCAACACTAATACCATTTCCGGAAATAACATGCCCAAGAAAACTCACTTCCGACAACCAAAACTCACATTTCGACAACTTAGCATATAATTGCTTCTCTTTCAAAATCTGCAATACAACTCTCAAATGCTCTACATACTCTTCTTGGGACTTAGAGTAAATCAAAATGTCGTCGATGAACACAACCACAAAACGATCCAACTGATCATGAAAAATACGATTCATGTATTCCATAAACACACCTGGCGCATTAGAAACTCCGAATGGCATCACTGAAAATTCATAATGACCATATCGTGTCCTAAAAGCCGTCTTTTGAATATCATCCTCTTTAACATGAATCTGGTGATAACCTGATCTCAAATCAATCTTACTAAAAACACGAGCACCAACCAATTGGTCCATCAAATCATCAATTCTAGGAAGCGGGTACTTGTTCTTAATAGTTACCTTGTTCAACTGCCGATAATCAATACACAACCGCATACTCCCATCTTTCTTCTTAACCAACAATACTGGTGCACCCCAAGGAGAAACACTCGGCCTAACAAACCTCTTCTCCAACAAATCATTCAACTGTTTCTTCAACTCTACCAACTCCGATGTCGACATACGATACGGTGCCATCGAAATCGGTCTAGTACACGGAACTAGATCAATCGAAAACTCAACTTCCCTCTCCGGCGGTACACCCGTAATGTCCTCCGGAAATACTTCTGGAAAGTCGCACACCACTGGAACCATATCCAGTTCAACCTTACTCTCTACCGACAATGATGCAAACAAATAGAACACTTGAGCCTCATTCGCCAAAAGTTTCTTCAACTCTTTAGTTGATAGAAAACTCTCTTCCTCATCATCTTCCACAGAAGGAAACCTTACCAACTTGTGATAACAATCAATACGGACTCTATTATACCGCAACCAATTCATACCCAAGATCACATCTAATCCTTCTAACGACAAACACACCAAGTCCATAATGAAGTCTTTACCATACATGGTCAAAGGACAACTTAAACATACCAAAGACATAGTTACCGACCCCGAAGCGGGTGTCTCAATAACCATATCACCACCACAAGAAGACAAACACAAATCCAAACGCTTAGCGTACTCAAAAGAAATGAATGAATGAGTCGCTCCGGTATCAATAATAGCAACTAAAGGCATATTATTAATAAAGCATGTACCTTTAATCAACCGATCCGCATTAGTAGTGTCCGCACCGGCTAATGCAAATACCTTCCCACTTGTTGGAGCTTGCTTTGGCTTAGTACACTTTGTACTAATATGACCAACTTCCCCACAGTTGTAACACTTCACCACGTTCCTACTACAATCAGTTGTAGCATGGCCGATACTTCCACAGTTAGCACACTTCGCTCCATCCTTCTTACACTCCAAAGATTTGTACCCCACTTCACCGCACCTATAGCACTTAATAGGACCAGAACTTCCACCTCCGAACCTCTTAACAAAGTTTTCCCTATGCTTGCCTTTATCAGCAGGCATCACATAAGGTCCACTCCTTATCGGTTTCTTCCCTCTCTTCTCATTCAAACTCTTATAGTGAGTAGAACGAGCTTTACTATCTTCTTCAAAGATTCTACAGCATTCGGTCAAGTCCGAAAACCTCCTAATCCTCTGATAACCCACCGCTTGCTTGATCTCAGGGCGCAAGCCGTTCTCATACTTAACACACTTGGAAAATTCCGTCGTCACCGCATCATAGTAAGGATGAAACTTCACTAACTCTGTGAACTTAGCCGTGTAGTCTATCACGGACATATTTCCTTGTTTCAATTCCAGGAACTCCATTTCCTTCTTTCCCTTCACACTCTCAGGATAATACTTTCTAAAAAATTTGGTGCGAAATAAATCCCAAGTGATTTCCTCATCGTCTACTTCAAGAACTCGTCTCATACCGACCCACCAGTCATCGGTTTCTTCTCTCAGCATGTGAGTCCCAAGTCTCACCTTGTTCCCTTCAGCATAATTCATAACTCTAAAGATCCTCTCGATCTCCTTTAACCAAATCTGAGCACCGTCCGGATCAAACCTTCCCTTGAATACCGGCGGCTGATTCTTTCTAAACTCATCATTAGCATTCACATTTGGCGCACCCTGCACCGCCCTAGCCATTGCCTCCAATGCAGCAGCCATCGCATTGTCATTACGACCAGCCATATTCTGATTATTCCCAAAAATAACAACAAGGTTAAACAACCGTTCAACCAACAAAACAACGAGACAGACACAACTGACTCAGCACTGGCTCTGATACCACTTAATGTAACACCCCCTTTCTATACCCCCAAATAAACAATTAAATCGTTTAGGCACTTAATAAAAATTCCATCAGAGTATAATTATAACATGGTATAAAAGAGGCGCATCACATTAACATCGAAACGAAACATAAATAATACCAGCTCATGAAGACATGTAACAAAAAGGGTAAATCTCAACTAAAAACAAAACATAGCGCTTAAAACCCACATATCAACATTTAGAATAAAGAGGAAACATCTAAACATTGAAATCACTTCATTAACATAAGCATCATATACATCGTTCAGATTAATTCAATTCATCAGTTGAGTTTACAAAAAAATTCAGCAGCAGATACATACACAGATGTATCACAAAAGAATCAAAACAATTCCTAACTACCCAGTGTTACATATCAGAGCCATCTGACTAAAAGAAATGAAGACTCGCTTCACAAAGACTCCAGCAATCTAATCTGCAATGCCTTGTAGAGCATTATAAAACAGCAGAAGGGTGAGAAACAATATCATAATAAATAATGCACATAAACATATATATATATATATATATATATATATATATATATATATATATATATATATATATATATATATATATATATATATATATATATATATATATATATATATATATATATATATATATATATATATATATATATATATATATATATATATATATATATATATATATATATATATATATATACACACACATACACACACACACACACATAACGTCCAAAAACGTCTTCCGCATTCTCACTGCAACTCATCTCACTACACCGTACATCGCAATGTATTCACAATTAACTATTTACAATTAGTGCACCAAGCATATACAATATGCATCAACAACGTTTATATCAAGTCATAAACATGCACACATATACATATATATTCACACATACATGTATCTTCAAGCCTTCCATTCATGCCAATTATCAACAATCTACATAAACATCTACATTCATGTTTATTCACCATACATCATGCACAGATGTCTACATGCAACTCATAGAGACCGACACACGAATCTATGCAGATGCAAATGTGGTACCGACTCATTTCAGTAGGTTCAATTGAAGAACCAAAATAGCCATCACTCACACCCCACATGGGCACACGAGGTTCTGCAGGTTCACCGAGGAATCAAATATAACCATCGCAAAATACGAGGTTCTGCAAATCCACCGAGGGACCAATAAATAACCATCGCTCACACCCCACAAGGGCACACGAGGTTCTGCAGATTCACCGAGGAATGAATCAACACAAGAATTCATACTATGATGCTTCACATGCAACATGACTCATGACACTCTTGAAATGCATACATGTTTACAAACATACTCATGCATTCATCACATTCGTCGCATACATTCATTATGCATTCAAATATATGTATCACAAAGCATATATATATATATATACTCATCATCCATTCAAACCAATTGTCATACATGGTTCACATTCACAATCAATCTCGCCATGCATTTCTATTTAATTCAAATAAATGCACAAAATTGTCAAACGGCCACATTTCACACCTCACAAATCACAAACTAGGATTCACGCCATACGGCTACCCACAACACACATAACAGCATATAATTAGTCATCTCAGACAAGGAATGATCGCAACCAAACCACACAACCAATCCACGAATGGAAAACACAAGAAAAGAAAATATGTTGTTGTGTTCGCTAACCTTCGCCTGGCGAAGCCTCTAACGAACCTTCGCTACCTCGTTCGCCTGGAGAACTTGCCAATGAAGACCACTGGGAGTTATTCTGGAATTACTCGCTAGCACACTCGCCTGGAGAACCTTCACCATACTCATTCGCCTGGCGAACTTGCCAGCGAAGACAGGATGTTTGCTACTGACTTAGTTCGCTGCTGTTCGCTGGGCTTCGCTTGGCGAACCTGCGAACTCAGAACTCCCATGGCTGTCCAAAAGCCCAAACCTCACAAACCGACAAATTTTATCCAAATCAGTTCCAGTAGCACGGCCCACTCATCACCCGACTATACTACACCATCTATTCCAAATTCTAACCGATAAAACTCAGTTTCTACCGATTAAATCAACTTCCGACCTAGAAATAGAAACATAGAAAACAATCCAACAAATCCAATCTAGCACATACATGATTATATACATTATTAAGATGATAAAACCTCTCACCCTTACCTGATTAATCGCAAGCTAAGGTTGATTCTTGATGATTCTAGGTTTTGTTCCACTTTCTCTTCTTTTCACTCCTCCTCTTTTATTTCTCTTGTTTTTCTTCTTAATATTTCTATCTTTCTCTATTCTCTCTATATCACATATTCTATTTCTTTCCTCCCAAATTCTTTCCACACACTTATCAATTAATTCTCACAAAACATCCACTTAATATTATCACTAATACCCAAAATACCCTCCAACCTATTTTTACCCGAAACTCTCAAAATCGGCAAAAATAGCTCAATATGTAAACATAACATATTATCACACAAATTCCACATAAATAAAATGATCACTTAAATAAATCAAATAAGGACTCAATAAAAGTGGGAATTCAGAATCGGAGCGTTACAAATTTGATCAGTACATCTTTATACACATTCTTCTATTGTTATACTTAGGCATTCCTACAGTTTATTTAAGTATTTTTACTATTTTAATGTGTTTCCATATTTAATTTTGTTTTTACCTTTATTTTATGTTCGCAGCTTATTTTCAACTTTAGCGGTTATTTGATATATGTCCATTGTTTGAATCATAACTGGAGCTGCAAGAATCGGATTTGCATGTTCTAATAGGCGTTGGAAAGTTAAGACAGAGAGCTACAACTTTTATGTTTGAGGCAGAAGATGATTCAGAGTGTAGCAGGTCCAAATAATTTGTTGAAGTTAGGACCCGAAATCTACCGTTTGAAATATTTAGTTTTGGGCCGGATTTTTTATGTTTTTTTGACCTAGTTAGGCTAAAACCAGAAGTGTTGCTGATTTCTTATACCTAGAAACCTTACTACTATCTCTTAACCTTCTTTTTATGAATTTTATATTGCTTTGTTCAAATCTTATGGAGAACTAACTTCTTCAGGTTAATCTGTTGGAATCGGTTTCCGCCGACACTTTGAGGTTCTTCTAATTTCCGATAAAAATTTATTTCCTTTCAATTCTTCTCTGTGATATGTTGTTTCCTTAATTCGATTTATCTTAGGGGTGATTGATTTATTTCGATGATTGCTTATTCTTAAGCTTTAATTGCGTTTGCTTAATCCACGTATGTTTCTCGTGTCTGCTTAACTCACGGCCACTATATTTCATCTGTTTGCTTAATTCGGAAATTAAGAATATGTATCGTATAATATCAATTGTGCTTGTTTGATTATTATTATTATTATTATCGAAAAGGAGATAGAGTCCGCTTAGGAATGGAGAATTATTTGGATCCATGATAAGTTGGGAAACTAAAACAGTAGATTAATTGTTTCAACTTATATTTTTAATCACTTTTCTAAATCAAAACCGAACCCCCCCCCCCCCTTATATTTCATTATTGTAATTTGTTAATCACTACAAGAATCCTTGTGAATCGACATTTGAGTCATTGTCGCTTTACTATATTTTTTCAAACACTCGTTTTTTATCCGTGCGCGACAGCGAATTAAATTGGCGTTGTTGCCCGGGATTCTTGTTAATTTTAGCCAATTAGACTTTTTTTTATTTTATTTTTTTTGTGTTTGCTTGTTGATTTTTCAGGGTTGCAGTACAGTGGTAAGCATTCCAGCCTAACGGGTGATTTTGGAAGCTACTGTTTCGATTTGCTGCAAAAAAAATTCAAAAAATCAGGAAAAAAAATTGAAGAACATTACTCTTTTAGAATAAAATTCTAAAAGAATCTGACCCTGAAAATCGCAAATTCCTTATTTTATTTCTATTTTCATATTTTCAAAAAAATCCGAATTTTTTTGTAGAGATTTATTCTGATTTGATTTGATTTTTAGTTATATTTTCATAATTTTTAGATTTTATTTTATTCGGTTTTCTATTTTTCCATTCTTTTTCTAATTAGGGACATTGTTGGTAATTTTCAAATTGTTTACTACATTGCTGAATTAGTTTTGTGATTTATAATTCTTTGTTAATTTTTTTCCCTTTTGATAACATGGCTGAACAAAGAACATTAAGAGAGCTTGTTACTCTTGATTTTTATTATAATGGTTTAAGTATTGAATATACTTGTAATACCCCAAATTTTACCCTTACATTTAGTCAGGCATTTCGCATATCATCTCCTATGAACATTTGCTAACCACTAACAAGTCATGGAGGTGTCTGTTTTGCAGATTTGGTCCCAGGGGTATTTTGGTCATTTCACGCAAATTCTGCTAATTTCTTGAAAACGGGCTGTTATTACGTTCTGAGGCATTCATTTGCCATTTGGGTCAAGGTGCCAGTATGTTTTGTCAGAAATATGATTGGACTCGGGGCCGTGCTTTGTTTGATTCTGAAACATTTCCAAACAGTTTTGTTTCCTTTTATAAAGTTGGGTTGAAAAGGAAGTGGATACTGTTAAGGTTATTTTGAGAAGTGATGTGATCAACGAGGTTTTAATGTGAATTTGTTTGGATATAATCATATGGCGGGATATCATTTATAAAAGGCAAAGGAGAGGTTAAGTTTTAATAGTTGTGAGCTTTTATTCATGAATGTTCATAAGCTACAAATCAAAGTTGAATTTAAATAATTTATGGATGATTATTCATGGATATTTAAATTCATAATTGAGAAAATAGAAATGAATATTTACTGGATTTTATTTCATAAACATCTAGAATTACAAGTTGAAATGGAAGTAATTTTTGGATTTTATTCATGATGATCTTTCATTTACAAAAAGAATTACATTAAGTCAACAAGCATCTATCCTAAATCCTAAAAGTTCCTAAGGGTCTTCATGCTGTCTTTAAGTTTCGTCGCAAATCTCGACTAACCTGCACATCAAAAAGAAAACAAACAGTGTAGAAAAAATGTTAGAAGTTTCTCGACACTCTTAGAACAATGTCATCATCGAGTGCCGGGAGTGGCACAACCGAAGCTGCGTCCTACCCCCGTTACCGATCCGCGCCGTGGGCGTCAGATCAGGTAATGCTTGTTCTTATCGATACGAGACATCCGAGAGATAGAAAAAATAAAAGAAGTGGGGCTGATTCGCTTTGCCGCGATTGGATTTCCAAACTGATACGAGAATAAGGCAACATGGGCAAGTTTGGACTCAGACCCGGATGTCGACAGGTCTGAGTCGCTTTGGTTCCGAAGTTTCCAACACCTGAAAAGCCACAAACGCATCAATGTCAGATTCAGAATTTGGAACTCAAAACCTAAATAGTTCATGAGCAGCATCAGTTCTGAACCATGTACAGAAGAATGAGACACACAACAAGCTGCGGCAAAATAACATAGGACAAGGTATCAAAAGATTCAGCAACCCCAATTTCATAACAGAGTTTAAAACAGTTCAGTTCAAGAAACAGGCAACAAAACCGTAGAACCAATATCAGCTACAACAAGCAAAGAGAAGCAACACGAGTTACAACCTGCAATAACAAAGTAGTATCAGCTGTAAGCATCACAGTGCAACAACAACAGGTTTTTTTCACCTCAACAATATCAGCTACGAGCAAGCGTCACTCGCAAGCACCAACATTGCAACAACAGCCTCTAACAAACGGTTCAGATTCACGAATCATCATCACTGTTTCAAATTCCCCCCGACAGTAGCAATTTCTGAGCTACAAACAATAGCAGCAACAGATATCAGTTGCAAACAACGCCGACTGCAACACAGCGAGCAACACCAGTTCAACATCTGCAGGTATCAATTGCAAGCAAAACAAGTCGACTAGCATCTGCAAACAATTTCAAGAGCAACCATTAACACCACAACATCAACATCTGCATCAACAAGTATGGCAAGCTTCTGCACACGGCGACAATGGAACAGCATAAGCAGCAAGAAATAAGGATAGCATTAGCGACAACAACGACATCATTGGTTCAGCCCTCAGTTCGAATCATCATCGGGCAGAAGCGAACAACATCAGAACAATACCAATAGCTTCGATTTGCCACCTCAACCACAGCATAAGGGCTAAACCAAAGAAAATAAGTCATCCAAATCCAAATGAGCGAAAATCCATATCTGTAGAAGATCAAAACCATATCAGATAAAATCAACAGATCCAAATCTGGACCAAATCAATCCAAATCAGTTCAAAGCAGATATCCAAACAAGAGGGTTTTCGAAACAGATCACAACCAATCCGGTTTCAATCCACAATATCCAAAATAGGTTGAAGTAAGCCCGTTTCTGAAAGCAAATCAAATCAAGCTGGGAATATACATTCCAAATGAATCCAAAATCGAAAGTTCAGCAAACCGTATCAGGAAAAACAAATCCGAGAATGCATAAATCCAATCATATCAGAATCAATCCCTATTAGTGGAATCAGAAAGCAAATCAAAGTAAAAGCGAATCACAAATCAGAAGCAAACGAAATCCAATCTCACAAAAGTGAATCAAATCCAAAAGTGATCACAACAGCTAGGTAAAATCAGAAAAGGAAAAGATTTGTTCCAATCAGAAATCAATCTCATCCAAGGCCATCAAAGGCCCATTCGAAAATCAGAAAGAGATATATAAAGAGAACGATCTCACCATCAAAAAGAGGAAGGGAGCCGTGTGAGAGAGAGAGAACGAAGAACACTCAAAGCGCAAAAACCCTAACGAATAACCATCGGTAGCCGTTAAACCCGAACGAAGGAAAGGTGTGAAGCAAAGGCCGCCTTCGTCTTCGACGGGCAACCACGCTTCGAGGCTCAGCTTAGCTTCATCGCCACCATCATCGCCTCAACGAGATCATCCGAACTCAAGCTAAAAGGTTGATTACTCATATTTCAAGATCTCATATATTTGTGTGTGCGTTTGTGTTTTCAGGAATTGGTGAGATGGAAAACCCAACATCGAATGGCCGATGGAGAAGATGAAACAAGAACGAGACGAAGAGCATGCGCCGCGAGACTAAACGGAGGGTTTTGGAACCCTAAGTTTCTACTATGACCTTCAAGTGAAGTGGCAACGGGCTGAAGAACCACCGGCCCAACTTCCCCAAAACTTTTTTTATTTATTTTTTTATTTTATTCAATTATTATAATTATTATTATTATTATTGATTTGTTAAAATAATGTTAAAATCCATTTTTTAAAATAAATAAGTATTATTATTTTTTTTCAAATGACATAAAAACCTACCTAAAAAAAATAATAATAATAATGTGGAGTTTCGTTAGATAATTAGGTTAAAATAGTTTTGGAGGATTTAAGTTAAATTTATTTATCAATATTAAAAATCCTATTTTAATTCAAATTGAAGTTTATATCATAATATAAAACCACAAAAATAGGCATAATTTCACTTCCTGGCGTGTCTGATGATTCATCTAATTCTGCCCACTAACGTTGTTTGTTCGTTTTGCAGCCTATTATGTTTACCGTTATTTATTTATAATTGTAACTGTTTCCTGGTTGTAATCTCGCGAACCAATAATCGCATTTACTCTTCGCATTTTACTTCCGCTTGTATGATCTAAATTTCTCACACTTTCATCACTATTATTTACGTCACATCCGAAGGTTAGGTCTAGCTTTTGGTCGCCGTGCCAATAGTCCTCAACTTCAAACCCTTACAAACCCTAATTTTCGCAAATGCCTCGCCGCAGGCAAGATTACAATTTTACCCCTAGCATTAGGTCAAAGAGCCGCCGCGCTCATTTTAGGGTTTCTCGCCGTGGAATCCCTAATTTAACCCTAATTACCACTCAACATTTCAACGTAGAGATTTGGAGTTTCTACACTCCACGTAAGCGTGTCCTTAAGATGCGTTTATTCCCCTTGAGACCTTGACCACAGTCAAGAAGTTTCTAACCTCCCTATTGAGGGGAACTACGATTACTCTGATTCCACTCCCGTAAGGATACGTAGGCACAAGATGCGATGTCTTGCCGAGTAAACTTAGAACTAACCCCTTAGGTTTATTTTCTCACCTTTAATTCCTTTGTACATATACCTTAAGCAAATAAATAAAGCAAATAGTAAACATTTGAACAAAAGGTTCCTGTAGAGTACTACAGAAGTTTAGGGTGTTAATACCTTCCCTAAATTTAATCAACCCCCGAACCCTAGATCTTTCCCCGCATTGTGTTTACGATGCAAAAATAGGTTTTCCCTCTTTTGACCTTTTCCTTCGGATAAATCAAAGAGCGGTTGTGAATTGAATTGCGATTCAAACTAATTAATAGTTTGTGATCCTATTTCCACCGCAACAGAAAATGGCGACTTCACTGGGGACTGTCTTAACTTTTGAGGGTTATCCCTAACTTGTTCATATTTATTACTATCTGTGTTATTATTCATTTGCATGTATATATTTGTGCTTTGATTGTGGGACTGTTCCTTGTGCTGTGAGATAGGTCCTAACCCGGATCTAGTGTACCTTAGGTAAATGGCAATAGACCAAGGAAACTGTACGACGTATATCGATACGGTTGATCTGGTGGCCATAGTTAGTGCGACTTCTTGGTTGGTGCTTATATTCCTCAAGTCAAGTTGAGGATAATATTGAGGCTGCCATATGTTGTCAATGCACTAACTGACCTTTAGAACCCTAGTTAGTTCATCTTGGCCTTTAGAAAGTAGTGAGGTAACCGGCTTTGGTGCAGACTGAAGTTGGTTGACACTCGATACTACGCTCATTGAGATCTTAAACTTGGAGGGTTTTGGTTGGCAAGTAAGTTGCCTTCTGAACAACCACCCTTGTGAAGGATCAATGATATTGAGATCCCTTAGAACCTGGTTACTTTTGTAGGACAGGATGAACCATCTAACTTCAGGGGAGGGTACTTGCCTTTGAACCTCATGCAAGCCTTTAACCTAGGACTTTGTATGTTTTCATGCATTGCATCCATAAAGCATCTCATCGCATTGTATTTCATGGAGTTCAAACATCATTAATGGATATCGCGGGATACCATAAATAAAAAAAATATAAAATGAAAAAACAAGAAAAAGATTTCCTTGGTACCCCACGACATTAGTAAATGTTTTGAATTCCATGAAATCTTCATTTACATTCACATTTTAGCATCATTTACTTTTTTGCATTGCATGTGTCTCCCGATTTCTCACACTCGGTTCTCTCACCTTCCAGTTTCGTCACCCTGAGTTCTCGGCACCAATACAACACCAGAGCTCAAACTCGGAAAAGAATGGAGGATCAGGCAAAAGAGATTGATCGCCTTAGCAATGAACTCGAAGACCTTCGAGGGGGTATGGGGCGTATGATGGAATTGTTACATGTCATGAATGCTAAGATGGATACCCAGCCCACTGTTGTTTCTGAGATTACCGGCGTTACTGTGGACCCTCCACCAAGTGTGACCGTAGCAAGGGACCCACCTTATGGTCTTGCTCCAGGTTTTGTGCCTCCTCAAGCCACCGTTCCGATTAATCAACCTGTTCAGCAGGCCGTGCCCTTGTTTTCTGAAGTTTCTAGGGGGGCTCCTATCTTTGCACCACCTGTTGTACACACTCGTGCGCAACCGTACTTCAATGAGACAGTTTTTGATAATCTTGATGAGAATGTTGAGGGTTATGAGAAACATGATAAGCTTCGTGAGGAAGTAAACACTATCGTCCAGAGATTGAAAAAGGTAGAGGGTGATCAAATTTTTGGGACTGCCGCAAGGGATGTTTGTTTGGTCTCGGGTTTAGTTATTCCCCCGAAGTTCAAAACTCCGAACTTCGATCGCTATGAAGGTGCCACCTGTCCTAAGAGTCATCTGATCATGTATTATCGCAAAATGGCTGCCCATGTTGAGAATGATAAACTGATGATTCATTGCTTCCAAGACAGTTTGAAGGGTGCTTTTTCCAAGTGGTATTTAACTTTAGACCAGTCTCGCATTAAGAGTTTTCAAGATTTGTCTGACGCTTTCATCAAACACTACAAGTACAATATGGATCTGGCTCCTGACAGAAGACATTTGCTGAGTATGTCACAAAAGAATTCTGAGTCATTCAAAGAGTATGCTCAAAGGTGGAGAGAGACTGCCTCGCAGGTAGAACCTCCTTTGACCGAGAAAGAGTTAGCTGATTGGTTTGTCGACACAGTCCGTCCAGAATTTTACGAGAGAATGGTGGGTAGTGTGACTTCAAATTTCTCCGACATCGTTGCTGTGGGTGTCAAGATTGAATTGGGTATGAAGAGTGGTAAAATGACAAATAATCATGGCGCTTCTAAGGATCAGCCGAAGAAACCTCCGTATAGCTCCCAGAAAAAGAAGGAGAGTGAGACTAATGCTATATCCTCTGGTAGACCAAGGGAACGCTTTTATCGGCATCCGCAAGGTTATGCTCAACCTCAAGGGTACCCAGTCCAATATGCTCAACAACCCTATGTGGCAGCTATTACTCCTTCTTTCAATCAACAGGTTCCCATGTATCAACCTATGCAACAACCTCCTGTTTATCCGCCTCCTGTCAACTACCTACAGGCACCCAATACTCCTGCTCCTCAACAGCCAAAGAGTCCGACTCCTCGCCAGAATATGCCGAACAGAAGAACGTATAAACCTTGTCCGCCGATCCCAATGACTTTTACCGAGTTGTATCCCTCTTTGGTCAAGCAAGGTCTAATCACTACTCGGGCTTTGGGTCCGCCTCCTAATCCTCTACCCGCCAATTACAACGCCGCTGCTCATTGTTTATTTCATGAGGGTGCGCCTGGTCATGATCTGGAGAATTGTTATGCTCTCAAAAATATTGTCAGGGATCTATTGGAAAAGAAGATTTTGTCATTTGAAGATCCTCAACCAAATGTTAAGAAGAACCCTTTTCCTAACCATGAGAGTGTCAATGCCGTTAGTGTTGATTCAGGGGATGGTTATGCCCTTGACGTTGAACAGATTAAGACTCTTCTCAAAATGTTCCATTCGAAACTGTTTGAAGCCGGTTTGGTAGATACTTCCCACGTTGCATGCGCAAGTTGTGAAGCCAGTAGCAAGGGTTGCATGTTGGTTCAGAATGATGTGCAGAGGTTAATTAATGAGGGTGTTTTACAAGTGACAAGCCAAGCCAAGAAGGATGTAGTCGCTGTGGTTGAGCCTGTCTTCCATCAGCCTGAATCAAAGGGTAAGGTACCAGTGTTTAATTTATCAGGGGCAGGCTCCGCCAACCTCGTGTTCGATATACCGGGGTCGTATATCCCTGAAGTGAATCAGCCTAAGCCTATAGTTATTCGAAGACCGAGTCCGTTTCCTTTCAGTGATCCTAAAGCTGTGCCTTGGAAATATGACATGACTATGATTGACAAGGAGTCTGGGAAGGTTATTCCAAATGAAGAGGTTAAGGACACTGTGACCAATATCGCAGAGGCAAGCAGGATGACTCGCAGTGGCCGTGTGTATACTCCCCGTTCTAATGAGGTTCCACCTAATGAGACCACTAATATCCCAGTGGCCGTCAAAGACAAAGGTAAGGGAGCCGTTACGAATAATGAAGATGCTGAGTTCTTGAGGATCATCAAGAGAAGTGACTATAAAGTTATCGACCAACTTCATCAGACTCCTTCCAAGATTTCGATTTTATCTCTGTTGATGAATTCGCCCGCTCATAGGATGGCCTTGCAGAAGGTTTTGACTCAAGCACATGTGGATCAAGATATCAGCACCAGTCGGTTTGATAGCGTGATTGCCAATTTGACCGCTTGTAACACCCTCAGTTTCAGCAATGAAGAGTTACCGAAGGAGGGTCCGAACCATAATCGTGCTTTACATATATCGGTAAAATGTCAAGAGGACAATTTAGCGAGAGTGCTAGCGGACACCGGCTCTTCTCTGAAGGTTCTACCCAAGAGGGTTCTTGATAAGTTGGCTTGTAAAGAGACTGTGTTGAAACCCACTCCTTTGGTCGTCAAGGCTTTCGATGGCTCTCGTCGGTCAGTAATGGGGGAGGTTGAGCTTCCTATCCTGATTGGTCCGCAAATTTTTAATATCACGTTTCAAGTCATGGACATTAATCCCAATTACAGTTGTTTACTTGGAAGGCCGTGGATCCATGCCGCTGGGGCAGTGACCTCAACGTTACATCAAAAGATGAAATTCGTGATCGATGGAAAGTTGGTTATTATACACGGTGAGGAAGATCTGATGGTCAGTAACCTGTCTTCTTTCCGTTACATCGAGGCCGATGAGAATGCTTTAGACATTTCCTTTCAAGCACTTGAGATCGCCAATGCTGTTCTGCTGGAGGTCGAAGAGACAGTGGGTCAGGGTAATCCATCTTTTGCATCTCTGAAAAGTACCAAATCAACAATTGACAGGGGCATTCCTGAAGGTTGGGGAGAGGTAATTGATGTCAAGACCAGGACTGATCGCTCTGGGTTGGGTTACAAACCAACTCAGAATGGAGCTGCCACAACCGTCGAAGGGCGTCCGAAGGTTATCCAAGAGGTATTTGTCAGCGGAGGCTTCCAAGTCAATGCCATCAGTGAATGTGAGAAAAATGAAGAGCTGAGCAACCTGGTGTTTAAGGGTGATGCAGTTTTGAGCAACTGGGAGGCCGTAGAGATCCCTGTTATCTTTCCCTTGTCAAAGTAATTGTTTTTTAAAAAAAGTTTCATTTACATTTTCAAATAAAAATCTGTAGCTCTGCCCAAGGCTATAGGGTTGTTTTGTCGGGCCACCTTTCATTTCTAAAAAGATATTAATAAAAGCATTTTGTTCAATTCCGCTTTGGTTCATTTGCGTTTTTCGTTTTCACCTTTAAAAATGAAATTGGCAACCTTTTTCAAAAAAAAATAATAATAAAAAAACAGCATTTCATTCTTACATGTCTTCGAGCATTTTAATTAAGTAAGTCTTCCATCATGCAGAGATATCGTAAACCTTGTTGGATCCAATGACTTTACTGACACTCCTGACTGGGATGCACCCATCAATCAAGCTGAGGACGAGGGTGAAGAAGATTTTGAAGTACCCGCGGAACTGACAAGATTGATTGAGTACGAGTACACAGAGCTTCAACCGCATAAAGAGCAGGTGGACCTAATTAATCTCGGTACAGATGAGAGCAAGAAAGAGGTCAAGATTGGTGCAATGCTTGGGACGGAGATTAGGCCGAGGTTGATTGAGTTGTTAAAAGAGTATATTGATGTGTTTGCGTGGTCGTATCAAGATATGCCGGGCCTAGACACGGATATTGTTGTTCACAAGTTGCCGCTTAAGCCAGATTGTCCGCCTATCAAACAAAAGCTTCGAAGAACGAGACCCGACATGGCTTTGAAGATTCGAGATGAGGTTAAAAAGCAGTTGGATGCAGGTTTCTTGGCAGTCGCAAAATATCCAGATTGGGTCGCCAACATTGTGCCAGTACCTAAGAAGGATGGTAAAGTTAGGATGTGTGTAGACTACAGGGATCTGAACAAAGCAAGTCCAAAAGACGACTTCCCACTGCCACATATTGATACACTTGTAGACAATACAGCCAGTTTTGCGTTGTTTTCATTTATGGATGGTTTCTCTGGCTATAATCAGATCAAGATGGATCCCGATGATCGAGAGAAGACTACTTTCATTACTCCTTGGGGAACCTTCTGCTACAAAGTCATGCCCTTCGGTTTAAAGAATGCAGGGGCAACTTACCAACGTGCTATGACCACTCTTTTTCATGATATGATGCACAAAGAAATTGAGGTGTATGTGGATGATATGATAGCCAAATCTCAGAGTGAAGAGGAGCATTTAGACCATTTGGTGAAGCTGTTTGAACGACTCAGGAAGTATCAGTTGAAATTGAATCCTGCAAAATGTACCTTCGGTGTCAGATCCGGAAAATTGCTTGGTTTCATTGTTAGCCAGCGAGGGATTGAGGTGGATCCTGACAAAGTCCAAGCCATTCAAGATATGCCGGCTCCGCAAACCGAGACGCAAGTTAGGGGTTTTCTGGGACATCTGAATTACATTTCCAGGTTTATCTTTAATATGACCGCTACTTGTGAACCGATATTCAAGTTGCTTTGCAAGGGGCAGACAGTTGAGTGGAACCCTGATTGTCAGAAAGCGTTCGAGAAGATTAAGGGTTATTTGCAAGATCCCCCTATTCTGATCCCGCCCGTACCTGGAAGACCGTTGTTTATGTACCTTACTGTTCTCGAGAAGTCTATGGGTTGTGTGCTTGGACAACATGATGAGACTGGGAAAAAGGAACATGCAATTTATTACCTGAGCAAGAAGTTTACCGATTGCGAAAACAGATACTCACCATTAGAGAAAACTTGTTGTGCATTGGCATGGGCCGCTAAGCGCCTTCGGCAGTATATGGTCTGTCATACCACGTTATTGATTTCTAAAATGGATCCGATCAAGTATATTTTTGAAAAACCTGCTCAAACCGGGAGGCTAGCCCGTTGGCACATGTTGTTATCCGAATATGACATCCAGTATGTATCCCAGAAGGCGATTAAGGGTAGTATCTTATCTGATTACCTTGCAGACCAGCCAGTTGAAGATTATGAACCTCTTAAGTTCGATTTTCCCGATGAGGATATCCTGTTGATTAAAAGAGATTGTGAAGAGCCAGATCCGAGCGAAGGTCCAGAACCAGGTCTTTGGTGGAAGATGATGTTTGATGGCTCCTCGAATTTCAATGGGCATGGTATAGGCGTCGTTTTGATAAACCCAAAGGGTGGATTTACTCCATTTACAGCAAGGTTGGACTTTGAGTGTACTAATAATGTCGCAGAATATGAAGCATGTATCCTCGGCCTCGAAGCAGCGATTCACCTCCGAATCAAACTTCTTAAAGTAAGTGGTGACTCAGCCTTGGTTATCTACCAGGTACAGGGCAAATGGGAAACGAAGAATGAGAAGTTAATCCCTTATAAAGACTATATTATTGAGCTGATCAAGTATTTCGACGAGATAGAGTTCGAGCATGTTCCTAGATCCAAGAATCACGTAGCTGATGCATTGGCCATGTTAGCATCCATGTGGAAAGTTAAATTCGTTAATGAAGCACCTCTTATCCATATTGAGCGCAAGGTTGAGCCCGCTTATTGTCAGACGGTCGAAGAAGTTGAGGTGGATGAAAAGCCTTGGTTTCACGATATCAAGAACTATCTCGTCAAGCAGGAATATCCCGAGGGTGCTACTGGTCTGGACAAAAAGACATTGAGAAGACTGGCGTCCAAATTCTTTATCAGTAATGGCGTGTTATACAAGAGAAATCACGACATGGTCCTGCTCAGATGTGTTGATAAACGGGAAGCGGACATGTTACTGCAGGAAATTCATGAGGGGACCTTCGGAACCCATGCCAATGGTTATGCTATGTCCAAGAAGATGTTAAGGGCGGGGTATTACTGGTTAACCATGGAAGCCGATTGCATCCAATACGCTAGGAAATGCCATAAGTGCCAAATTTATGCTGATAAAATGCACGTACCTCCGTCACCGTTGAATGTTTTGTCTTCACCATGGTCGTTCTCTATGTGGGGCCTCGACATGATTGGGGCAATTGAGCCGAAAGCTTCTAATGGACATCGTTTTATCCTTGTTGCCATTGATTATTTCACCAAGTGGGTAGAGGCTGCCTCCTACGCCAACGTGACCAAGCAAGTGGTTGCCCGCTTCATCAGGAAAGAAATCATCTGCCGTTATGGAGTCCCAAGCCGGATAATAACTGACAATGGCACCAATCTGAATAATAAGACTATGAAAGAGCTGTGTGATAGTTTCAAGATCACTCACCATAACTCTTCTCCGTACCGTCCTAAGATGAATGGGGCCGTTGAAGCTGCGAATAAGAATACCAAGAAGATCCTGCAAAAGATGGTTGTGACGTACAAAGATTGGCATGAGATGTTACCGTTTGCTTTGCATGGATACAGAACCTCGGTGAGAACTTCGACAGGGGCAACACCTTTCTCATTGGTGTATGGAATGGACGCCGTGCTCCCCATCGAAGTAGAGATACCTTCGCTAAGAGTGTTAATGGAGGCTGAACTTTAGGAAGCTGAGTGGGTTCAAGACAGATTGGATCAGTTGAATCTCATTGACGAGAAGCGTTTGACAGCCATGTGCCATGGGCAATTATATCAGAAACGGATGAAAAGAGCGTTTGATAGGAAGATTCGTATCCGTGAGTTCCGTCAAGGAGAGCTCGTACTCAAAAAGATCTTGCCAGTACACAAAGATATGCGTGGAAAGTGGATGCCCAATTATGAAGGCCCGTTCGTTGTAAAGACTGTCTTCTCCGGAGGGTCTCTAATACTTACGACAATGGACGGTGAAGAACTAGCACATCCCGTGAATTCTGATGCAGTCCGAAAATATTATGCCTAAAAACCCGCTAAGTCGAAAACCTGCAAAAGGCGACTTAGGCAAAAGTAAGGGTTGAAAAAAAGAAAAAAGAAATAATAACAAAAGCTCGCTAGGTTGAAAACCCGAAAGGGCGGCTTAGGCAAAAAAAGAGCGTCCCGGTGGATTGAAAACCCGAAAGGGCGGTCCAGGCAAAAGTTAGGGACAAAGGCATTTCATTGCATCAGAAGACACTGATTATCTCAAACACACTTTCCGCATGAGAGCCATGTTTCAGCTCTTTCACCCTTGCCCAAAGCAGGATTCTGGATTAGTCTTAGTTAGTAGTGTCAGTAGGTGTCGTTGGATTCGATGTAACCTTTTTTCCCATGTTGCCAATTTCAAAATGTAATCATCTGTGGAGCTATGCCTTCAGCAAGCAGCCACCCTTTAATAAAAGATACCATCTCGTTACTTACATTCTTTGGTGCATTGCTCTTTGCTTTCTATTGTTATGCAAAATGCGTTTATTCTTAAAATTTGAAAATGAAAGGTGCATTGTAGATTTTTCAAAACTATTTTTCAAAAAACAAAACAAATTTGAAATGTAATAAATTACTTTGACTAGTGGAAATTCCGACAGGATCTCTTCATTCCCCGGAAATATCATTATTGCAGAAACACTTTCAAACCATTGCCCAGTGATAGTCCCCAGAGAGACTATAAGCTGACAACTTTTTCTTGGGTAACTCGAAAGTGTCCCTCAGGTTTTCTTCTCCCCATGTGAAGACGTAATACTGTGCACCCAAGCAAATTACCTTCTCCCCAGAAAATTCAGAACTTTAAAACCAGAGTTGGTTCCACCATTGATCCTTCTTACCCATGATTGACGTATTGGTTGCAGAGAACGCAGGGTATCTCTGTCGAGATGTTTATTTCGTCTCTCGTCCTGTCTCTAGTCTGTTTCGTCAGCATACGCAAGGGCATAAGCATCACCTGCCTATTTCATTACATATTCATTACATATTCATTACATATTCATTACATATTCATTACATACTCATTACATACTCATTTCATAACATCTTGCATAGTTACATACATAGACATTAACATACATTCACATTAACATATGCATCAACATATGCGTTAGCATTCACAGGTTCATTGTGTCTCTCCATCATTGGTTGTTACCGCCGAGTAACTGGGTTTGTCCATTCTCTCCAAATAGATTGTCAGCCCTAAGCATAAAATACATAGGTGTTTCCAGTTTCCCCACAGAGATCGATCCTCGTGGATGACGGTTACTTCAGCTATCTTTCCTCGCCAGGATAAGATATTTACCCTTCGAGTTCATTCCCTCGATGGAGTCTTGATTACCAGTCTTCTTTCTAGCTCGATCCTAGACTGAATCTCAGTCTTGTCGGTCGTCAAGCCCAACCGGACGTGCATTTATTTTGCACCATCTAAAGATTTTCACCATACCATGACAGATACGCGACTATCTCGCTTGAGAAGTTTATCACCGTACCCGGACGTGCATTTATTTTGCACTATCTTTCAAGAAAATCAACTACAATCCTTTACAGATACACGCCAGTTCACGCCTGGAAAATATATCAGTACAACACTTTACGATCCTACATGTTACAACCCTTTACACTTTACATCTTACAGCATCAGCATACGACATTTCTCACCTAAGAAGTCGATCATATCCTCGTTACGACTCGCAGCAAATGGCCATCTCCATGGAGCAGTTGGGCTTCCATTTATCTGCCGTCTTGAGGTACGAACCAATTCGTATTCAGGAGAGCACGATCTTGAGTTACGGGAAGGTTTGAGCGAAATCATATTCAGGAGAGCACGATTCTGAGTTATGAAGAAGTTCATTTATCCTTTAGTAAAAGAAGGAACGGAATCATATTCAGGAGAGCACGATTCTGGGTTATGAGGAAGTTCAGTTGGCCGTTTTTCAGGAGAGCACGATTCTGAAGAATGAAGAAATTTCAGGAACCGAATCATATTCAGGAGAGCACGATTCTGAGTTATGAGGAAGTTCGATTACCCAGTTTCATATTCAGGAAAGCACGATTCTGAAGTATGGAAAAATTCATTTACAACCAAATCATATTCAGGAGAGCACGATTCTGAAATATGAGAAAATTCAGTCATCCAGTTTCATATTCAGGAGAGCACGATTCTGAAATATGAAGAAATTCAGTCATCCAGTTTCATATTCAGGAGAGCACGATTCTGAAATATGAGTATATTCAGTCATCCAGTTTCATATTCAGGAGAGCACGATTCTGAAGTATGAGGAAGTTCAGTTTACCCTTTTCATGTTCAGGAGAACATAATCTTGAAGCATGAGGAAGTTTATTTATCCTTCAGTAAGAGAAGAATCAGAATCGTATTCCAGGCGCCGACCTTAAATGCGAGAAGATTTATTTATCAGATAAGCAGCAGCCTCTTTATTTGAGTGCTTATCCATTCTTTGCACATAAGTCCCTTCCAACGATAAGTGACAGTTCTCCCTCGAGAAGCTTATCAGGGCAATTCCCATCAAAGTCCATTTATTTTGGCATACAGTCGGTCTTTACCCTGTATATTTGCTACGGAGTTCCGAAAAGTCCGTTTGATCCTGTCACGAGGGGTAGTTTACAGAAGCTTGGATGTTATTCCTTGCTCAATGCTCCAGCATTCTGTAATCGATCTTACAATCGTACGTGATCCAGTTTTATTTTTAGATTCCCCAGTGGAGGCCGTCTCATAGGTACCATCTCCATTCGAGGATCTCGTTCCTTTTCTAAAAGTGACAATTGGTCATTCGCACCAGTTGACTATCATTTTTAGAATTCCCCAGTGATGTACTGTGTCTCAGCGCGTCATTTTCCCCAGTGTGTTTCTTCTCGTGGCGTCTGTCTCGGTGTCGTCATGTTTCGTCAGCATTTTCGCATTCATTATTCCAGCATACGCATCATATCATAGTCATGGCATCATCTGCATTAAGTCGTTCCAGTTTTGTCCATAGCATTGCATATCGTCGCATATAAGGGCAAAATTTTCGGTTATCTATATTTAAATCTCTCCACCACGATTCCTCGAGTCTCTGTCACTCAAATCGTCCGGTGTAGCTATTTAAATAGGGGCAACTGTAATACCCCAAATTTTACCCTTACATTTAGTCAGGCATTTCGCATATCATCTCCTATGAACATTTGCTAACCACTAACAAGTCATGGAGGTGTCTGTTTTGCAGATTTGGTCCCAGGGGTATTTTGGTCATTTCACGCAAATTCTGCTAATTTCTTGAAAACGGGCTGTTATTACGTTCTGAGGCATTCATTTTCCATTTGGGTCAAGGTGCCAGTATGTTTTGTCAGAAATATGATTGGACTCGGGGCCGTGCTTTGTTTGATTCTGAAACATTTCCAAACAGTTTTGTTTCCTTTTATAAAGTTGGGTTGAAAAGGAAGTGGATACTGTTAAGGTTATTTTGAGAAGTGATGTGATCAACGAGGTTTTAATGTGAATTTGTTTGGATATAATCATATGGCGGGATATCATTTATAAAAGGCAAAGGAGAGGTTAAGTTTTAATAGTTGTGAGCTTTTATTCATGAATGTTCATAAGCTACAAATCAAAGTTGAATTTAAATAATTTATGGATGATTATTCATGGATATTTAAATTCATAATTGAGAAAATAGAAATGAATATTTACTGGATTTTATTTCATAAACATCTAGAATTACAAGTTGAAATGGAAGTAATTTTTGGATTTTATTCATGATGATCTTTCATTTACAAAAAGAATTACATTAAGTCAACAAGCATCTATCCTAAATCCTAAAAGTTCCTAAGGGTCTTCATGCTGTCTTTAAGTTTCGTCGCAAATCTCGACTAACCTGCACATCAAAAAGAAAACAAACAGTGTAGAAAAAATGTTAGAAGTTTCTCGACACTCTCAGAACAATGTCATCATCGAGTGCCGGGAGTGGCACAACCGAAGCTGCGTCCTACCCCCGTTACCGATCCGCGCCGTGGGCGTCAGATCAGGTAATGCTTGTTCTTATCGATACGAGACATCCGAGAGATAGAAAAAATAAAAGAAGTGGGGCTGATTCGCTTTGCCGCGATTGGATTTCCAAACTGATACGAGAATAAGGCAACATGGGCAAGTTTGGACTCAGACCCGGATGTCGACAGGTCTGAGTCGCTTTGGTTCCGAAGTTTCCAACACCTGAAAAGCCACAAACGCATCAATGTCAGATTCAGAATTTGGAACTCAAAACCTAAATAGTTCATGAGCAGCATCAGTTCTGAACCATGTACAGAAGAATGAGACACACAACAAGCTGCGGCAAAATAACATAGGACAAGGTATCAAAAGATTCAGCAACCCCAATTTCATAACAGAGTTTAAAACAGTTCAGTTCAAGAAACAGGCAACAAAACCGTAGAACCAATATCAGCTACAACAAGCAAAGAGAAGCAACACGAGTTACAACCTGCAATAACAAAGTAGTATCAGCTGTAAGCATCACAGTGCAACAACAACAGGTTTTTTTCACCTCAACAATATCAGCTACGAGCAAGCGTCACTCGCAAGCACCAACATTGCAACAACAGCCTCTAACAAACGGTTCAGATTCACGAATCATCATCACTGTTTCAAATTCCCCCCGACAGTAGCAATTTCTGAGCTACAAACAATAGCAGCAACAGATATCAGTTGCAAACAACGCCGACTGCAACACAGCGAGCAACACCAGTTCAACATCTGCAGGTATCAATTGCAAGCAAAACAAGTCGACTAGCATCTGCAAACAATTTCAAGAGCAACCATTAACACCACAACATCAACATCTGCATCAACAAGTATGGCAAGCTTCTGCACACGGCGACAATGGAACAGCATAAGCAGCAAGAAATAAGGATAGCATTAGCGACAACAACGACATCATTGGTTCAGCCCTCAGTTCGAATCATCATCGGGCAGAAGCGAACAACATCAGAACAATACCAATAGCTTCGATTTGCCACCTCAACCACAGCATAAGGGCTAAACCAAAGAAAATAAGTCATCCAAATCCAAATGAGCGAAAATCCATATCTGTAGAAGATCAAAACCATATCAGATAAAATCAACAGATCCAAATCTGGACCAAATCAATCCAAATCAGTTCAAAGCAGATATCCAAACAAGAGGGTTTTCGAAACAGATCACAACCAATCCGGTTTCAATCCACAATATCCAAAATAGGTTGAAGTAAGCCCGTTTCTGAAAGCAAATCAAATCAAGCTGGGAATATACATTCCAAATGAATCCAAAATCGAAAGTTCAGCAAACCGTATCAGGAAAAACAAATCCGAGAATGCATAAATCCAATCATATCAGAATCAATCCCTATTAGTGGAATCAGAAAGCAAATCAAAGTAAAAGCGAATCACAAATCAGAAGCAAACGAAATCCAATCTCACAAAAGTGAATCAAATCCAAAAGTGATCACAACAGCTAGGTAAAATCAGAAAAGGAAAAGATTTGTTCCAATCAGAAATCAATCTCATCCAAGGCCATCAAAGGCCCATTCGAAAATCAGAAAGAGATATATAAAGAGAACGATCTCACCATCAAAAAGAGGAAGGGAGCCGTGTGAGAGAGAGAGAACGAAGAACACTCAAAGCGCAAAAACCCTAACGAATAACCATCGGTAGCCGTTAAACCCGAACGAAGGAAAGGTGTGAAGCAAAGGCCGCCTTCGTCTTCGACGGGCAACCACGCTTCGAGGCTCAGCTTAGCTTCATCGCCACCATCATCGCCTCAACGAGATCATCCGAACTCAAGCTAAAAGGTTGATTACTCATATTTCAAGATCTCATATATTTGTGTGTGCGTTTGTGTTTTCAGGAATTGGTGAGATGGAAAACCCAACATCGAATGGCCGATGGAGAAGATGAAACAAGAACGAGACGAAGAGCATGCGCCGCGAGACTAAACGGAGGGTTTTGGAACCCTAAGTTTCTACTATGACCTTCAAGTGAAGTGGCAACGGGCTGAAGAACCACCGGCCCAACTTCCCCAAAACTTTTTTTATTTATTTTTTTATTTTATTCAATTATTATAATTATTATTATTATTATTGATTTGTTAAAATAATGTTAAAATCCATTTTTTAAAATAAATAAGTATTATTATTTTTTTTCAAATGACATAAAAACCTACCTAAAAAAAATAATAATAATAATGTGGAGTTTCGTTAGATAATTAGGTTAAAATAGTTTTGGAGGATTTAAGTTAAATTTATTTATCAATATTAAAAATCCTATTTTAATTCAAATTGAAGTTTATATCATAATATAAAACCACAAAAATAGGCATAATTTCACTTCCTGGCGTGTCTGATGATTCATCTAATTCTGCCCACTAACGTTGTTTGTTCGTTTTGCAGCCTATTATGTTTACCGTTATTTATTTATAATTGTAACTGTTTCCTGGTTGTAATCTCGCGAACCAATAATCGCATTTACTCTTCGCATTTTACTTCCGCTTGTATGATCTAAATTTCTCACACTTTCATCACTATTATTTACGTCACATCCGAAGGTTAGGTCTAGCTTTTGGTCGCCGTGCCAATAGTCCTCAACTTCAAACCCTTACAAACCCTAATTTTCGCAAATGCCTCGCCGCAGGCAAGATTACAATTTTACCCCTAGCATTAGGTCAAAGAGCCGTCGCGCTCATTTTAGGGTTTCTCGCCGTGGAATCCCTAATTTAACCCTAATTACCACTCAACATTTCAACGTAGAGATTTGGAGTTTCTACACTCCACGTAAGCGTGTCCTTAAGATGCGTTTATTCCCCTTGAGACCTTGACCACAGTCAAGAAGTTTCTAACCTCCCTATTGAGGGGAACTACGATTACTCTGATTCCACTCCCGTAAGGATACGTAGGCACAAGATGCGATGTCTTGCCGAGTAAACTTAGAACTAACCCCTTAGGTTTATTTTCTCACCTTTAATTCCTTTGTACATATACCTTAAGCAAATAAATAAAGCAAATAGTAAACATTTGAACAAAAGGTTCCTGTAGAGTACTACAGAAGTTTAGGGTGCTAATACCTTCCCTAAATTTAATCAACCCCCGAACCCTAGATCTTTCCCCGCATTGTGTTTACGATGCAAAAATAGGTTTTCCCTCTTTTGACCTTTTCCTTCGGATAAATCAAAGAGCGGTTGTGAATTGAATTGCGATTCAAACTAATTAATAGTTTGTGATCCTATTTCCACCGCAACAATACTGATGTTGATGTTCCTTTTGAATTGAAATCTGGTTTAATACACTTGTTGCCAAGGTTTAACAGACTTGCAGGTGAGGATCTGAATAAGCATATGAAGAAATTCCAATTTTTGTGCTCTACGCCTTCCAAACCTTCACTAGAGGACCTTGTCAAGCAAATGGCTATAAATGATCTCCAGTTTCAACAATGAACAGATTTAAGTATTCAGGCTTTGCAGACATAGATTGGACAGCTTGCCACTATAGTGAATGCCATGCAACAAGCTCAAGAATCAAACCTACTACTTACTCAAACAGTAGTGAATCCAAAAGAGATACTGTCTGATTTAGTTGATGATACTTATCCTGAGTTGTTATTTGGTTTTCCATCTTTATTAGATTATGATGATACTTACTCTTGTGATTTATGTACTGACACTAACGTTTGCTCTATTTGTGCTGAGATTAATGTTGCCTTGCAGGCTCAATCGAATGAGAACCTTGACCGTCAACTTTCAATTTCTCATCAGCTTTAATTTCCTCGCTAGTCCTAGGTTTTTGACCACTGGCTATGGGCTTATAACAATGGTAAGCAGGAACGAATTCCTTAATCTTAGTAGGATTAGTAGCAAGGTTAGGAAGAGGGCCTAACATGGCATGTGTTTTACCAGAAACATAAACAGGAATAAGTACCTGGGATTGGTAGATCATGCGCTTCTCTTCTTCAAGAGGTAGTTTAGGGATATATTGTTGGTTACCTACCACATTGGGACCCAGAATTTTTTGGACTGGAGCAAGCTCTCCAAATCTCTTGGGCTCTTTAGTATTCTTGCTGGTATCTTTGGAGATCTTGGTTGAAGAAGCCATCGATGGAGTAAGTTGGAGAAGAAAGATTTAAAAGAGATGAAGAATTGAAAAAGTGCGCTCAAGGAAGTTCAAAGAGTGAAAAGTTTAAAAAATGGTGATTTTCTCTATTTAAAGGTGGATGAAGTGGGAAGGGTTACTGTATGCATTTATAGTGACAAAAATCATGGGATGTGTGTCGTGCAAGGGTTGTGCGATGAGACGATAACAGTTAAGTCTGGCCCACGATGATAGTGACGTCATAGCAGACCAAAGGTTTATGGCGTCGAATGTGAACTTCAAAAAATGCCTTTTTTTTTTCTCCATTCAGTCGAAAATGACATTTTTGGGGGGCAATTTGTTGGCTGGAAATTTCGATGTTAGGCTTTTGTTTAAAGACACTAAGTGAAAATCAAGTTTCTTGAATTTTGATAATTCGATAGGAACTTGTGTGAGAAGTTTGGTCGAAGTAGTTTCCATGAACAAGACATGTATGGATAATACTTAGAAATATTTTCTAAGTGTAGAAAGCAACATCGACGGAGGATGTTTGAAGCCTTTCTTCGACAGAAGTTTTGAACTTAAAAATACGGATAAATAACTATTTGTTGTCCTTATCTGTTTCTCAGAAGAGATGCGTGGAGAGTCGTGGCAAAATGAAGGCATGCAGAGCGAAACGTGTCAATTTTTGGAAAAATGTTTGTTGAAGACAATTATTTCGATTTGTTATAAATAAGAGTCTTAGTGTTAGGATTTATGTGTGTTCATTATTGTATAAATACTCAAAATTTCACTCAAAGTATCTAAGTCAAGTGAGAAAAGAGTTTTTTATTGAGAAATGTAAGTTTGAAACACCACATTTATTTAAATATAAATTTACTTTCCATTTATCATTTATCTCTTTACTGCACTTTTACATTGAAGTTTTCTTCATTGCATTTCTTTTACCAATTTATACAAATTTTATCCTTTTCTTAAACTTTATTACAAACTTTTACAACATAAATATTGTTGAAGTGTTCTTCAATTTTCCAAAAAAGATATTGATACAATAGCTATGTCCTTAGGATTCACTAGTTGATCCTACAAGTAAACCAATTTTTGGAAGATCAGCGGTTGTTTACCAATTTTCACGATAAACAATAGCATGGTTTGGAAGAGTCTCAAGAACAGATCCACAAGATCAGGATCACTCTCTCTTCGAAACATGTTTAGAATGACAAAGTGGTTTCACAAACCAACACTCCGACAAGGGTCCAGTTTGACACGTCCATCAGATGTTGGGGACTTGAGATATTCTTAAGTCCAAAGATTAGGTGATGTGAAGATGTCTCAACATTATAAGAGTCGATCAAAGACTCTTGACGGAGTCAATTAAGAGGTTCAAAGGCAGTTATCAAGCATGATAACTATTTTTTTTTTCAACAGTTTAAACATTAAAGACGCGTGAAAGCAAGTTAGAACGTTGAAGCACACGTATGGGGATATGTGTCAAATCCCGTAGAAATAGTTGTTGTCAAAGTTTATTATTATATTAGTATATATAGTCGATCTTATTGTTGGGATAAGGGTGGAGAATGTCATTTAATCTCTATAGAACTAAAGTACCTAAGTTACAGAGAGAAACAGTTCGTGAGAAATGTATGAGTTTGCGTCCTCTCTTTAAATTCCTTACGTTTTTTTCAATTGAAGCATTTTTTACTTTAATGATATTTATTACACTTTTTATTATCTTTATCCA
This sequence comes from Lathyrus sativus, assembly GCA_963859935.3. Classification (NCBI taxonomy): domain Eukaryota; kingdom Viridiplantae; phylum Streptophyta; class Magnoliopsida; order Fabales; family Fabaceae; genus Lathyrus; species Lathyrus sativus. The sequence goes on along the minus strand of OZ012740.1, from coordinate 148,861,131 downwards.
AAACTTATTTTTATTAGATTTTATGTCCAGTTTGTCATTATTCAAACATTTAAGATTCAATCACACACTTTCCTTTGCACTATTCTTCACAAATTATCTTTGAGAATTTCTGAGTTTAATCTCTTAAGTGAACCAAACTCATTATTGTTTATAACAATATCAGTAAAAAAAATTGGCACATTGAGACCCTTTTACGCAAGAAATCTTTACTTTTGCAGAAAAGCATTGTGTTTTTATATTCTTTATTTTTGTTCTTCATATAAATGTTTGAGTGTGCATGTGTTTGAGAAGTGGTAGAGTTAAAAGAAATTTTACCAATAAAAGGAGTATAGCAGCAAGAAAGTCAAAAATTACTTCCCTTCCATAAAATGACGCAACAAATATAGAAGAACAATCAGCCGAGATGATGGTTAGTGGTGTGGGAACTTCAACATCTGTTGAAGTAATCGCCCCTGCTATAAGCTAAATATTTGTTTCCACAGTATCACGAGAAGCGGCAGTTTTCCCACCTCAAGTAACAAGCGTTTCCACTACTTGCAGGGTTACACAACTAAATTTAGGGGATTCTAGATCGTCTTTTCTCCTAAATTTTACCCTACCCACATCTGGTAGGGAATATCCATATGGCATGCTAACTAAAACGATGGCAGACCTACAAATCAATGCATCTAAGCACCTAGATAATGCAATGACTATTGCATCTCCTCTCAATCCATACTTAATATCAGGATCTGCTATAAGTGATCTTAATCAAATGGTACAACCACAAGGAGGGGTAAGATAAATCACTCAAGTTATTCCATCTTTAACAACCAGTTCCCTCCCGTTTGTGAGACAACAAATGGATGAGAGTAACCATGAGATGGTAAATATGATTACACGAAAAATTGGTATTGTGTTTAACCTTTCGATTCAAAACACTAACCATAGCTACCAGCAACTAGCGCATTAAATGGGTCGGATTTCTTATTTCTTTGGTGCTCCTCAAGTGAATGTACAACAAATGCCTAATAACCAAATACCACGATATATTATACCCGTCAAATAACCCGTACCAAGGGTAGTCGAATGCAACGTAGGCTAAAATGGCCCTGAGGTAGTAATGGTGCATAGAAACTAGGACGCAGACCAGGTGGTTAGGAATGTCCAACAAAACAATTTTGGGGGAAAAAATAATATCACTAACGTGGTTGAACAAATTTTGGCCCATAATAGCCTCAATGTTGGCCTTCATAGGCCAAACTTTGTCTCTGTTTTGTCTGAATATGTGTTGCAGGCTGAACTGCCAAGGGGATAAAAAATCCCTAAGTTTATTATGTTTGCATGGAATTCCAATGAATCCATTGTCGAACATATTGCTAGGTATCAGTCTGAGGCAGAAGACTTGGACAATAATGAGAACTTAAAAATGAAGTATTTCCCAAATTTTCTCACTAAGAATACTTTTACATGGTTCACTACCCTCCCCTGAGTCCCATATGTAATTGGAATCAGTTGGAAAGAGTATTCCATGAATATTTTTAGATAGGCCAGTCGAAGATTAGCATAAAAGAAATGGCTAGTGTGAAGAGAAAGCTCTTTTAGTCAATAGATAATTACCATAATAGGTTTAGATTATTAAAGGAAATGTGATTCACATAAATTCTTAAACATGAGTTAGTTAAACTGTCTAACAAAGGTCTAGACTATTCCATTAGGAAGAATTTAGATATCTAATACTTGAGGGACATGGAGTTCGGAAAGTCGAACGTTTGAAAGCTAAGAATGTCAAGTCAAATAAATATAACAAAAAATAGTAAGTCTCCTATGTTGAGGTGTATGAAATTGATCAAATATTTGACATTGATTGTGAGTATATCGAAGAAAGTGAGGTTAATCTGAAAGAACTAAAGTCAGGGCCTCCTTACATTTATAAGGTGCTGAAACTTTCGAACGGGAAAATTATGTCGAGCCTAGTAAAAATTAAAAGCTTGTTACAAAAACATACACATTTGATGTAACCAAGTGTGTCAAAATATTTTATATGTTAGTTTTTTATGGTCAAATCATAGTCCCTAAAGGGCTTAAGACTCCGCCATTAGAATAAATAAAGAAAAAATGTGTTTTCAAATTTCATAATTTTCTTAGTCATAAAAATTCTCAATGTATTCTTTTCAGGGATCTAATCCAGAACACTCTAAAGGACGAAAGGCTAAAGTTTGTACATAAACTGAAACCTTAGGTGGAAGGTGACTCAAACTCCAAAGCTGAAGAAGACATGTTTGTCGAACCTGTAGAGGTAATGATGGTCGAAGTCACTTAAGACCTCGACACTAAAGTAGATGAAGTCAACATGCTCGACTATATCGAGCAGAGAAAGTGGTATACCCTAGAGCCGAGGAAGAACTAACCGACTTCCTAAATAGATGTAAGATTAAAGACTCTGAAGTTATGTTTTTCCCATACTGCATCGCAGTCTTTGACAAAGAAGCTGCCAAAGAGCTGGATAAAGTCAGACCCTACAACCACAAACTAATAAGGTTTGGTAAGCAAGAAAATCATGATAAGTTTGTCTTCAACAAGAGGGGAACTTAGGTCCCACCCACCAATGTTCCCTTGGGTAAATGGACCAGGCTTGCAAGAAAAATAGACAATGATCAATGGAAATGGAGTTCGGTTGATGTTGGTACATGATCATCGTACCATGACAATTGGCAAGTATCAAAGAAGTATTCTTATACTTCTAAGAATTACCTGGCCAAGAATCATATGACTAGGACACAATGGAGAAGACACCGGTGTAAGAAGAATGATGCCTTCAAGGCATAAAGTTCAAGAAAAAGTGGTAGTGTTTAAGCCATGAATGAAGGTCAGTCGACCAAAAGACTTGTGAAACAGAGGTTATTCCCCCCTTTGCCACCTATGGCAAAGTCTAAGGAGAAACAAGCCACACATTTCCAAGGCGAAGGCATGGCCGCAGATGATTTCGATTCTGGTTTTGAACCTGAGCTAGATATAATTTGTAACATGATATTTGTGTTACTTATCAAATATGACACGGTCACTGAGGTGGCCGAAGAGGAAGACAATGGTTTGGCTGGAGAGTTGGAGAAGCACAAACCTTTGTGTTATTATATGATGAAAGACGGATGTGTCGATGAAGACATGGTTGCATTTGAAAGGCATGACATGGCAGTGCAACAAAATTTGAAACCCCTATTCAAAAGGGTCAACATTACAACAAATAATACATTTCATGACAAAGCTTTCATATCATCGAACAAAAAACCAAGGTATAATACCAGCACACACTGTATTTTATTTTTCATTTTTTTAAAAAAAAAATTAAAAATATATATGTATCATTTATTCCCTCGGTTTAAGAATATAGCTGAGAGAAAAAATAAAATAGGGTATCCTTCAAGTTCTAGTATATGCAGTTTATGTTTTTATTTCTTTATAAGTGGTGCATTTCTTTTTCTTTTATTTTTTATTTATAAATTAAACTATCTATTCCTTCAATATTTTATATAACTGACTGAGGGTTAGGTAATCAAATTTTACTATAAAAACATTCATCCATTAACTTTTACCCTAAATCTAACTCATCTATAGCCGCTTCAGATTCATACATATCATTCTTTAAGATTGATTGTATGAAAGAAAAAATCTTCAAGGTTCTGTGTTACACGTTGTTTTTCTAACACCAACCTTGAACAAAATATTATTTTAACTCTTGCAATTCATCTCACACAGTGGTGGTGTTGTTGTTTCCACCTCTTACAAGGTCATTTGTTATATTTTGGAATAATGTTCTAATATTGTCAACCAAATAAGACCTATTCTTTAGGAGAAATAGGGTTTGTTACTTATTTTACTACTCTGTAGGTATGTAAAGAGTAGAGTTGGTTATTTCCTTTTGCTTGTAAGATGGATATATATTAGCCACCGATTAATCGAATAAAACACATTCCTCCACTTACTTTTGTAGCTTTGTTAAAATCTGATTTCCAACATTTGGTATCAGAGCTTTCAAAAGGGGTTGTAGGAGTGTGAGAGTGAGTGAAGCATGACAACCTCTGAGAAATTTGTGACTCCAAGATTTGATGGCTATTACGATCATTGGTCGATGTTGATGGAGAATTTCTTAAGGAGCAAAGAGATGCGGAACCTGGTGGATGAAGGTATTCCAGCACCAGCAATCGGGACTTCGGCAGCAAGTGAGGCTCAAAGGAAAATTGTCGAAGAAACAAAACTCAAAGATCTGAAATTTAAGAACTATCTCTTTCAAGCAATTGATAGAGAGATCATGGAAACCATTCTTGACAAAAGAACATCAAAGGCGATATGGGATTCGATGAAACAGAAGTACCAAGGATCAACCAAAGTAAAGAGAGTGCAGCTGCAGGCATTGGGAAAGGAGTTTGAAATGTTGGTTATGAAAGAAGGAGAAAAGATCGATAGCTTCATTTCACGAACCCTCGTGGTGATAAATAAAATGAAAGTGAATGGAGAAGATATGAAGCAAAGCACAGTGGTGGGTAAGATTTTGAGATCTTTGACTCCCAAGTTCAATTATGTTGTATGTTCAATTGAGGAGTCAAATGACATAGATATTATGACTGTTGATGAGCTCCATGGAAGTTTACTTGTTCAAGAGCAAAGAATGCATGGGAATCAGGAGGAAGAACAAGCATTACAAATTTCTTATGACGACAAGCCACGACGGGGCAGAGGCTCATTCCGAGGGGGTCGAAGTAGAGGAAGAGGGAGGTCATCTATGAATAAAGCCACTATAGAATGTTTCAAATGTCATCAGTTGGGACACTTTCAATATGAGTGTCCTGATTGGGAGAAACGGGCTAACTACGCTGAATATGTAGAAGAAGGAGAAGAGGTTTTGTTGATGTCTTATGTTGATGCTGATCAAACCAAAATAGAAGAAGCTTGGTTTGTTGACTCTGGGTGTTCGAATCACATGACCGGAAATAAAGAATGGTTCTCAGATCTAGAGGAAGGATTTAAACAAACTGTGAAGCTTGGGAATGATACTAGAATGGTAGTGGTAGCTAAAGGGAGTGTACGGCTTCAAGTGAACAGTATTATTCAGGTAATCTCAAATGTTTTTTACATACCTAAGTTGAAAAGTAATTTGTTGAGCATAGGCCAACTTCAGGAGAAGGGTTTAGCTATTATAATTCAGCAAGGGACTTGTAAAGTTTATCATCCTAAAAGAGGTTTAATTATGCAAACTAACATGAGTGGAAATAGAATGTTTTATATGTTAGCATTTATGGCAGCAAAAGAAAATTTGATGTGTCTTCAGGCTAAACTTTCCTCTGAGAAAGAATCACACATGTGGCATCGTCGATTTGGCCATTTGAATTGCACGGGATTAAGAACACTTGCATACAAGAAAATGATAGACGGTGTACCGCTGCTCAAAGTTCCAGAAAAATTATGTGAAACTTGTTTGGTTGGCAAACAGCATAGAGGATACTTTCCAAAACAAAGTTCTTGGAGAGCATCAAAGCAACTTCAACTCGTGCATTCTGATTTGTGTGGGACTATCAAACCTGCTTCCAACAGTAACAAAAGGTATATCATAAGTTTCATTGATGATTTTTCACGTAAAACTTAGGTTTATTTTTTACATGAAAAATCAGAAGCCTTTAGTGCATTCAAGAATTTCAAAGAATTTATTGAAAAAGAGGTTGGTGCATATATAACTTGTTTGAGAACAGATAGAGGAGGTGAGTTTAACTCAAATGAATTTGGAGAATTTTGTAAAGCTCATGGTATAAGCAGGCAGTTGACAGCAGCATACACTCCACAACAGAACAGAGTTTCCGAACAAAAGAACAGAACAATCATGAATGCAGTACGTTCAATATTAGCTGATAAGAAAGTTTCAAAAGTGTTTTGGCCAGAAGCTGTAAATTGGTGTGTTCACGTTCAAAATAGGAGCCTGACCGCAGCGGTAAAAGAGAAAACTCCAGAGGAAGCATGGAGTGGAGTGAAACCAACAGCAACTTATTTCCGGGTGTTCGGTTGCATAGCACACGCTCATATTCTAGACCAAAAAAGGAGTAAGTTAGATGCCAAAAGTAAGAAGTGTGTATTCATAGGTGTTAGCAATGAATCCAAGGCTTATAGATTATATGATCCAACCACTAAGAAGATCATCATCAACAACGATGTTCAATTTGAAGAAGAAGAGAGCTGGAATTGGGGAAGAACTGAAGAAGAACTGAATTTGGATGTGCTAGAAGATGATAATGAAAGTGAAAAAGAGCATGTCGGCGAGGATAATATTGTGGAGGTCATGGGCAGAAATACTACTTCTTATTATTCACCACAAAATGAAGAAAACATTCAAGAAGTTGCAGATGAAGGGAGGGGTGAAAGAGTCAGAACAAAACCGGTATGGATGGAGGACTATGAAACAGGAGAAGGTTTCTCAGAAGAAGAAGAAGAAGATATGCATGCAATGATGATGGTAACATAGAATGATCCATTTTCATTTGCAGAGGCAGTCAAAAGCAAGAAGTGGAAAGAGGCTATGGAAGTAGAAATGAAAGCTATAGAGAAGAACCAAACATGGGAATTGATGGATTTGCCTAAGGATGTCAAGCCTATTGGAGTTAGGTGGGTCTTTAAGACCAAACTTAATGAAAATGGGGATGTCGAGAAACATAAAGTGAGATTGGTTGCTAAGGTTATGCACAACGGTATGGAGTTGATTACACCGAAGTATTTGCACCAGTGGCAAGGCTCGATACCATTCGAACAATACTTGCAGTAGCAGCACAGTGTGGCTGGGAGGTTTTTCAGCTTGACGTAAAGAGCGCTTTCCTTCATGGTGAACTCAAGGAGGAAGTATTTGTACAACAACATGAAGGGTTTGTTAAGAAGGGAGAAGAAGGGAAGTTTTACAAGCTAAAAAAGGCTCTATATGACCTTAAGCAAGCACCAAGGGCGTGGTACAACAAAATTGAGGCTTACTTTCTGTGTGAAGGCTTCGAGAAATGTTCGAGTGAGCATACTTTGTTCACCAAGTCAAAAGGAGGTAAAATTTTAATAATTAGCCTTTATGTAGATGACTTAATATTTACTGGAAGTGATGTGAGCATGTGTATGGAATTTAAAAATTCAATGATGATAGAGTTTGATATGTCCGAATTAGGAAGAATGAGACACTTCCTTGGAATGGAAGTGTTGCAAAATTCAAATGGTATTTTTATTTGTCAAAGAAGGTATGCACGAGAAGTGTTAGCAAGATTTGAAATGGAAAATAGCAATAATGTGAAAAATCCAATTGTACCGGGAACAAAGTTGTCAAAGGATGAAGGAGGAACTAAAGTTGATGCAACATTGTTCAAACAAATGGTTGGAAGTCTCATATATTTAACTATAACTCGTCCTGACTTAATGTATGGTATAAGTCTCATAAGCAGGTACATATCTAGACCAACCATGTCACATTGGTTGGCAGCCAAAAGAATTTTGAGGTATTTAAAAGGGACAACTGAGCTAGGCATTTTCTACACAAAGAATGAAGGTTGTTCAAAACTCTTGGCATTCACAGATAGTGGCTATGCAGGTGATCTTGATGATAGAAGAAGTACATCTGGATATGTGTTCATGATAGAATCTGGAGTTGTATCCTGGTCATCAAAAAAATAGCCTGTAGTGACTTTATCAACTACCGAGGTCGAATATATCGCAGCAGCTCTACGTGCTTGTCAGTGTATATGGCTAAAGAGAATCTTGAGAAAGATTGGAGTAGAGTAGGTTGAAGGAACTATAATTCAATGTGACGGCAGCTCTGCCATTCAGTTGGCTAAGAACGGTTTTTCACAAAAAAAAAGTAAGCATATTTATGTGCGGTTTCGTTTTTTAAGAGATTTAGTGAATGAAGGTGTTGTAGAATTAAAGTACTGCAACTCACAGGAGCAAGTAGCAGACTTGATTACAAAACCACTCAAACTTGAACAGTCTAAAAAACTCTGTGGTATGCTTGGAATGGTTAATGCGTCGGAGTTAAACTAAAATACATGTGTTTTAGTTTAAGGGATGGAATGTTAGGTGGACACGTATTAGTGTTTTAGTATTTGTTTTAGTCTACTGTTTTATTAGTCTGTTTGAATAAGACCTATTCTTTAGGAGAAATAGGGTTTATTACTTATTTTACTACTCTGTAGGCATGTAAAAAGTAGAGTTGGTTATTTTCTTTTGCTTGTAAGATGGCTATATATTAGCCATTGATTAATCGAATAAAACACATTCCTCTACTTACTTTTGTAGCTTTGTTAAAATCTGATTTCCAACAAACACTCTATATGTTTTTCTGAGTTGACAACATTGAGAAATTTATTTTTAAACATACTGTAAATTGTGAGCAATGTTGTTGTTTCACAATACAAGTCCAATGTTTAAATGTTGCAGCAAAAAAAAAAAAGTGATAAATGGTAAAAAAAAAATTGATTGTACACATTTCATCCTCTATTCCTGAAAAAACAACATTATTGAAAATAAATAAAAGTTAATTAAAAAAATCCCTGAAAAAGATAGGAAAAAATAAATAGATGATATATTATCCATAAGTGATTTTTTCTTTAATTGATATAATCAGATACCATTTTTTTTTTCAAATAAGATACCATTTTTATTTGACTGGATTAAGGTACCAATCTAAATTTATAAGGAAAATCATATCAATGTGACAGATTAGTTGATAACTCACAAGCATTAGTTGGACATATCCACAAGACAAGAAGAGAAAAAAGAAAGTTTGAGGACACAACAAGTTGTCTGAAACAAGAAGCATCATGAAGAAAAGAATAATTTTTATCACTAGTTTTTCTTATACACAAAATTTGAAAGTTTAAGAAACACTCATAAAAATATTTATTTTTATTTTTCTCCAAAAGTTAATAATATCCTTTGTGTCGCATGCACATGCAAGATGCCTTAAATCAAATAGCATCTTTTTAATTTCACAGGGTGTAATTAAAAAATGAGAAAGAAAAAAACAGCATAGTGTATGTGACATTTGTATTCCATTATATATTCTCCACAATGTGTAGCCATTAGCTACATTCACCAAAGAAATAGAATTGAAATAAGTGATTATAATAATAATGATGAGGAAGCAAAAACAAGTAGAGAAGAAAACAAACACTTTCCTACTACAAAAATCTGCAACAAAAGAATATCAAATAACAGCTCCAAATGATGATGATCAATATCATTCCAAAGTAACAACTATAGTCACAAAAAAATCACCTCCTCAAATTGAATTTCCTACCTCTCCACAATTGATTTTTGGAGAAGAAATAATTCATTTCAGTCATCCACAGCATCCTCTCTCAATGGTGAACCTTCCTGATCTCTTCATTTGTGTAGGCTGTAAAGAATATGGCTCTGGGAAGAGATTTGTTTGTCAACAATGTGATTATCAACTTCATGACTTTTGTGCTTTGGCTCCTCCTGCTCTTAATTCTCATCCTTTCCATTCTCAACATGCTATTTTGTTCCATTCCAAACCAGGTTCTAACCCTCTCTCCCTCAAATTTTACCAATGAATTGTTGAATCCAAGAACAAACCAATAAGCATAATTATTTATATACATAATAATAAAAGGCAAATAGCTCCGCAGCTACTTTGCAAAATCAATTCTCTCATCGGAGATTCAACCTATTATAATTTATGAAGTAAGAACATTTTTAAAAATAAACGTGTCGTGGTATCTGATACACGTCGATGTCTGAAAATTATATGACGATATATAATATATATATATATATATATATATATATATATATATATATATATATATATATATATATATATATATATATATATATATATATATATATATATATATATATATATATATATATATATATATATATATATATATATATATATATATATATATATATATATATATATATATATATATATATATATATATATATATATATATATATATATATATATATATATATATATATATATATATATATATATATATATATATATATATATAATATTTTTTATATGTGTTTGTGTTATGGTCTATATTTAAGTATCTATATTTTATAGGAGAAAACATTACTATACATAATAGAGTTTGGTTCTTGAATTATTTGATTATATAGTCTAATAAATTTGTTATTAATATACATTTTCAGTGAAAAGTGGAATGACAAAATCAAAATGTGACGTTTGTGGCAAACCAACAAAAGGCTATACATTCCTATGCACAGCATGTGCTTTCCAAATGCATCCATGTTGTGCCATGCTCAACACAGAAATTGACTTCCCAAACCATCCCCACCCTCTCAAACTAACACCTTCATCCACCGCCACTTCCTCTGCCGCAACAAACACCGATCATTCCACCTCGATCGTTTGCAACGAGTGCAAGAAACGAAGATCGGGGAAAGTTTATCGGTGCACGGTGTGTAACTATAATCTTCATGCATTTTGTGCGAAGAGTAAAGTGAATGGTCTTCAAGCTAATGGTATTAGGGTTCCTGAAAAACCAAGTGTTCTTTCTGCTGCAGCTAAAGTTGCTTCCCAAGTTGTGATTGAGTTTATTGGAGGGTTTGTTGAAGGTCTTGGTGAAAATTTGGGTGAAGTTCTTGTTCAAAATATTACCAAAGGAGGAAGTGGAACTCTCACTGGTGCTAATAATACTATTACAAAACCTCGCAAACAATAATTTCTATGCATAACATCGTCTCATGTTTTTTCTCTAATTCATTGGTTTCTGTTATGTATATCTTTATTAATATAGGGATGTAAAATGTGTGCTAGGCTGCTTCATATTTATTTATTTATTTATGTTGAAAGTGTTTGTGTTACATTTGTGTAATTTATAAAATTTGATGTGAAAATATTATATGTATCTCTTGACACTAATATTTAACACCAAATGCTTACACCAATGTTATTCATCATGTTTATATGGTAAATGTTTTTTTTTAAATATTATTTATAAAAAGAAGTTAGTTACATTTATTTCACAACACAAGATTATATCATTAATCTATTTTACTATTAAATTAATCACAAAAATATATATTACCAACCGTTTATTTTACTATTATTTATAATTATCGTTCAGACGGGCACTTTGTCCGTTTTTTATAATACCCACACACGTAAAATATAAATCGTATTTTTATTTTTATTTAATTTTAATTTTATTATTTATTTATAAAATAGTAGTAATAGATAATAGTGTAAAAAATAATAAATTATCACATAACCACCATTTATTAGAATGAAAAGTTAAAATTTAAAATAATAACTAAAAAGGGTATATTTGATATTTTTAATGCATACCCGTAAAAATATAAATGATATTTTTTTTATTTCATGTTAATTTGAATGGAAGTTATGTAAGAAGTTATTAGTAAAAGGTTATGTGAAAGATGAAAATAATGGTTCAATGAAAATTATTTTGTAAGTTACATGTCTTAAAATAAGGGTAAAATTGATAGAAAATTAGGTTATACCAAAATCAATTTTGCCTTTAATACACATGTGTAAAAATTTAAACGTTATTTTTTATTTAATATTAATTTTAAATAGAAGCTAAGTAGAAAGTTAATACTAGAAAGTTAATTAGAAAGTTATGTAAAAAATTATTGACTAAGTTATATATATATATATATATATATATATATATATATATATATATATATATATATATATATATATATATATATATATATATATATATATATATATATATATATATATATATATATATATATATATATATATATATATATATATATATATATATATATATATATATATATATATATATATATATATATATATATATATATTAAAATAAGGATAAAATTGAAAGACATATGTTATACCAAAACAGCATGTTTTGCCTATATATATTATAAATTATAGATTAATTAATTTTACAATTTCATTAATTAATAAAACACATAATATTAACCAAATTTTAAATAAAATATGATAACCTTTTTTATTTCACTACGTTAACTAATTTTATTTTAGTACTTGTAATTTTGAGAACTCATGAACTATATTATTAACTAATTTTTAACTAAAATTAATTTAATATGAAAGATTATTTTTAATGTTAGGACACTTATTAACCAGTCTATAACTATATTAATCAATTTTTTATGCTTAATTAATGAATTTTATTTTACTATTTAATACTACTTTTTGACGTCAAGATATATATTAATCAAATTATAAATTGTATTAACTAAATTTTTATACACTACTAACCAAAGTTGCTTTAGAAAAAAATAAAATAATATAAAAAAAAATTGTTTTAGAAAAAAAGAAAATAATATAAAAAAAGTCCCCTTTAATTATAAAGAAATCATATCAATTGCAGTTGTGTTTATAAATTTGCATCAAAGGCAAATGTCTCACTAAATTATCAAAGTATTTAAATAAAAATAATAATTTTTAAAATTGTTAAAAGTTAAAACCATATTATAAAACAAGAGTTAATATTTTCAAAATCGAATAGAAATGATAAATTTGAATAAGATTGTTTCTGATTCTATCTAAAACTTGATTCTAACACTTTTATTAGTTGTCATCTCAAAATTGTTAACTCAGCCACACTAATCCGTTTAATAAAAAATTATAGTGTACTTATCAGATGTAAATAGTTGTGTGAAGAAATCTTGTAAGGATATTTTAGTTTGAAATATTCATTTTTTTGAAAGTTTGATTTTAAAAGTAAATTTTTACAATACCAGTGAATTGTGAATTTTGTTGAAAAATAAATTGCGGAGAAGTTTCAAATTAAATAGAATGGTTGAGATTTAAGTATGTATATGTGAGAAAATCTACAAACCTATCATCTTAAGATTTTTGATAAATATACGGTGTGTCTCTCACAAGATGTGTTATTTATAGAGAAAAGTTTCAAAAAATATAAAAATATTCAAAGTCTTTGATTCGAATGAAGGAGATGTGTTGCGCATAGAGAAAAGCTCCAAAAAAATGTAAAAATATTTAAAACCTTTGGTTTGAATGAAGAATTAGCTTCCTTGTATCGAAAAGACTCCTCACAGTTGGTGAGTAGATGTCCGTTAAAGAGTGTCAACGGCAATACAAAAATATACGAATAAAAGAGTTTTTGCAGGCAATACAAAGGTATGTGAATAAAGATGTCCGTTAAAGAGAGTCAACGACAGTACAAAAATATGTAAATAAAAGAGTTTATGCTGACAATACAATGTGAATAAGAGTTTCTAGAGAAAAGATCGAATGTATAAATATACTCGCACATGTTAAACCGTCAAACAGATGTGCCAACAAATTTTTAGATATTATATTTGGTATGTATTAAGGCTTAATTTAATGATTTAGTGGAAAAGTATTTTGCCACTATTTTATGTTTTTTCAAGGTGTACAAATTGGTTGTAAAGAGAGTTATAGTTATTCAATGAAAGTTTGTGTGGTCGTGGTGTGTTGAATCATATAAAATAGAACGAGTCAGCTCAAGTAATATATGCTGGCCTTAGAAGAAAAGAAAAACAGCTTAACAATCCTCAAATTTCAAGAAGTGGATTTTTGAACACATTTTTTTCACCAAAACGATATTTGGAATAGATTTGAAAGTATTGGGTTAAAGAAGCATAAATATATGACAGAACGTCTTCCAACCATTGCAAAGCATATAGATGTCTTGTTTATCCAAAAGGTTAATCGAAACAAATGTGTAACGAAATTTTGTTTAACTAGTGATAAAATTTGAGCCGGATCCTCCCTTACAATACAAGCCTTTGCCACCGGCCTGGCGATGATGTGACTGAAACGTGAACTTAGATATAAGTTAAAATTAAAAATATATCAACACTTTTAATCATATAGTATGGTCATCCCTAATATCAATATCTTCAAATAAACTATACAATAACAAAATATATGCATCAAAGTATGATACATAGAATGTAGCAGATAATTTTTCCTGATTGATCCTTCAGGGTGAAAAAAAAAGGCAATAAACCAAATTATTTGACCGGATCAACATTTATCCAACTCAGTTCTCTTTATTCCCAATGCTTGCTGCTCTCATAATTGTCAATGCTTAAATGAGGAGTTCATGTTTTATCTGGTCAAACAGTGGAAAATTTCTTCAATTCTAAAATTTCTAACATCCAGAAGATAAACATTCAGGTGTAACTTATTACTTATTACCCTCAACTCTGGCATTAAAGAGAAATATTCAGTTCTTCTTTTCCGGTTCTCTTGAATCTGCCACGCTTAATATGTTCATTTTTTGCTCTCATTACAAAATGCACTACTTCCCCACTTAAGTAATCTTACCATTTGGGGAGATATAGCTCAACTGGTTTATGTGTTTCATTGACTGACAGAATTAAATTGTGCCAAAATCCAAGTTTTCCCACCTGAAGGGAGAAACTGAGCCTACAAAAGGGGTTCCGCGGAATAACACACAAACACATACACAAACAGCAGCAACAGCTAGCATTGAATGAATAAAGGGACCATGAAGCCAGTTCCGTGAACCTGAAAATCTTCTCTTGAAGCGAACATCGGCAATTGCACACTTGGAACAAGAGTTGTTCCCAACCCGTTTGACTTGGTTAATTTGCTTTTGCATAAGCTCAATTCCCAGTGATTGGTGCTCTATCTCATTGTCAATTTTAACTGCAACTTCACTTCTTTGTCTATTAGAAAGTTTCCGGGCAACCATCATATTGTAAGACTGATTATTTCTCATCGCAGCGTATGCATGTGGAGTCTGCCCATTTTCATCCACAAGGGTCTCCCAGCATTTCAGGCCAAGCTATGGAAGGAGAAATATAAAATTCACACATTACAAAAAACCTTAATTTAATAACAAAATATATTATATTATTTAAATTTATTTAAATAATTCAACTTGTTAGGCATAAGAGGATTTGAAGATGGCCTATAACTTGACCTATTTAAAACCCTAAAATACTACCACAGACAATTCAATTAGATTATTTTCCTAGTTACTCAGCAAAAGTAAAAATCAGAAAATCCAAATGGGAAAGGAAATAATTACCTCTTGTGGATCATTTGTTAAAGAGTCAATTACACCCTCAGAATCCAGTGTAGATGCTGCCAAATGCAAGGGAGTAATACCACCAGGTCCCTCAAGATTTGGTGGAAATACATATTTCTTGGATGTGTCATTTTTGCTAGGTATAGAATAATGGACAAGTAAATCAACCATGCTGATGTACTTTCTTTTCACTGCTCTATTTAGGAGTTGGATTGCTTTTAGCATTTCCATTGAGCCTGTTGACAACTGTTCTCCTTTGAAGTGTTTATCAACCAACATATCCAAAAGGGTTTTGACTATCACGCAACAGTTTCTCTCCACAGAAAACGTCAGTACAAATTTGAACCTCTCGAGTGAAAAATCTGGAACCTCGTGCACATTCGACAACCTTTCCCTTTGAAACAGCCATCCAAGCTCATTCAGAAAGTGCAAAGCCTCATCCCTTGACTTGGGCCTCCCAAAATGATATTCATGCTCCTCCGAAATGGCATCACATATTTTTTCCTCCTCGTCAAATTCAGACTCAAGCGGTCTCAATTCCTTGCAAATGGATGCATCGGCTATTATCACTGGAAAACAGTTGCCCTTGAAACCATTTTCAACCTGCTCACAAATATGTAAGTTGCAATTATCATTTTTGATAGAGTTTACAAATATATACTTCAGATACATGAAAATTTGCAAGACATGGATCAAATACCCCCACTTAGCGAGCATACAAAGTAAGCATACGCAGGCAATAGAATGTAGAGATATACCTCAATGAAACAGCGACCTAGAACACCAGGAGATGCATTCTGAACTTTAAAACCACTCAATTTTATCTCATCATAGACCATACCAGATCCTATAACTTCTGATGACGTGTAACAGTCAGCGCCAGTGCAATGAATCCTGCAAAATTTAGGGGCAAACAGTAAGAAAACAGACCAGAAAGAAGCACAACACAACATCCAGAAAAGGGGGAAATCAGTACTAACTTTGTGCCAGAAGCAGACAGGTTTCTTCCCTTCAATGACATAGAGGTTTCTTGTCCACTAACAATCACCAAAGGGGACACTGACGTCAACTCTGGAGACCTCCATGTTCCCCATGGTTTGCACATGCGTATCTTTCCTGGAATTTCAGTTTAAACCAATCTGATTCAACTCCTTGATATTAAAAATCTAGCTATGATGGAACATTTATTCTGCTAAAGTCTAAAAAATCAGTTATGAACAATCGAACTAAATGGGTAAAACTATTCCAAAGAGCAAAATTTGAATACAAAATTAAGCAGCTTAAGGCAAAAAGGATTGAAAGCAGTTACAGTGCTTACCATCTTTGTATGATGCTAACTGACTGCCAGAATAAACAAGAAATCTTCCATTTCTCCAGAAATCAGAATCTGGGTTATGAATTAAAGAATGAACACGTTGGAGGAAGTTTTCTTCTAGCTGCAAAACACACAATATGCAAGTAATCAGCAATTAGAATCCTACAAGCTCAAAATGTGCATCACAGCAGTTCACTTACTTGCGTCCAGGCAGCAGAAGACATTGTGGCATAAATTGATAGGACGACGCAGCCGGGCCTTATGTAACTCTCCAAGTCTGATGGACGGGTAGAAAGCCAATTGTAAATCTGAAAAATCAAAATGATTAATAATATTATCACATATGGCAAAGGACATTTGTCGCATTCAATATAATGACATCACCCGATTAGCAAAATATTTATGGGAAAGTGTGACAGTAGTTTCACCTGTGTGCGCAATGTTCCTGGGAAATGGCTAGGATGCTTGTCAAATAATTTAAACATTATTCTCCCAGTACGATCCTGTTGGAATAACATCACAAATAGATTCAAACACAAAAAGGTGAAATGCCTGAGCATCTTGATTAAAATAATAATACACATAAAGCAAAATACACATTTAAAGCAAGCAAGGATCATGAATTACAAAATTCCAGACTACCTGAGTATCTGAACTCAAACTGGGAGGTGAATAATCAGAGCCTGAAGATGCATAACCAGCTTTAAATGGAACACTCTGAACTGAACTAGCTTGTTGGATAATGTTATTTGATTTTGACCCTTTAAAGAGATCAAAAGCAATAGTAGTACAACTATGACTTTGGCTGGTTTCCTTATTTGCATCGACTCCTATTCCAGTTGAATTGCTATTAGGATTGACACCTCTAATCCCACTTTGCAAACCAAAATTCATCTCCGCAACAGGAGGAGATGACGACGGCGACCTCTCATCCACAGGGTTACTGCTTTCTGATGAGAAATACTTTCGCGAAGATGGCAATTTTGATTGGAAGTCATCTTCTGGAGAGGAGCTAAAAAGTTGCAGTGGCAAATTCACTCGAACATCCTCCTGGCAATCTGAATCATCATTTGGAGACTGGGAACTGCCACTACTTCTTTCTCCACCAACTGAAGTGAATTGTTGTTCTCTAATCTGATCAGCACTGGTCGTGGACTTGTTGCCACCATTTTGAGAGTGTAACGAAATGGCATTTTGATCAGGCGCCGATGGAGTGGTGGAAAGTACGCCAAGAAAGTCCATCGTTAATGGAGCCGAGGGGCCATTATTAGGTTGACCATCACGATGATGATAGAATGATGAAGTTTGTATTTGCACATTACCATTTTTCCCATTCAAGTTATTACCAACATCTAGCAACTTTGCGGTAAGATCAGCAGGTAATGGGATCCTATTCAGAATCTGCGCAAGATGCTCTTTATCGGGAACTTGTGACCTTCTTTCTTCAGATTTTCCTAAACAATAACATCAACGCAAACAATCTTAGCCCGATAATAATAAGAAAATAGAAAACACTCATATAACACCGACACCTTTGAAAAAATGTATATCTGTGTCAATGTCAGTGTACAAAACCGACACCGACACTTGTATTTACATTTAATTTCTTTTTTTTCAAGTTATTACCTGTCCACGTTGTGTTTCGCGGGGTCAGTGCTTCTTAAGAAAACACTCTTCATCAATAGCACTTTCTTGTTAGTTTTGGTTTATTAAATGATTTTAGAAATTTATATTTTCGTATAAATAATTAATCTCAAATAGTTAGCGGATTATTTTATTATATGCAAACATGAAAACAATATTTTTTTAATTCATGATCAAAAAATTAATAAACATAATATTTTTAATGTATCTAAAATATTAATTAGAGGGTTCTGATTTTAAGAAAACTTATGTAATCTATAAAACTAATTATTGATCCAAAATTTAGTGTAAAAGAATTACTTTAAAAAAAAATCTAAACGTAGTAATTTCACTATAATTTTAACTAAAAATATAATACTTTTAGTTAATTCAAATAAATACCAACAAATTTTTGTTTCTAATTTCTAATATTTACAAATTAATAACTACCAAAATAAAAATAATAGTACAGTTTTAAACATTAATTTAATAAAAAAACTGATTTTAGAAGAAAAAAATAAGCCAAACGCGCCTTAACCTTTTACCTTGCGAAACATCAGCAATAGCAGTCAACAAGTTAAAGATTTCCAAATTAGCAGCCGCCGCAACATGCTGATTCAACGGAGGAGAAGCGACCTCATCCGGCTGCGTCTTTCTCCGGCGACGATTATGTCCCGCAAGTCTCCGACGACAGCTTCGTTTCCCTTCGTCAAACTCCAACAAAGGATGAAACCTACTACACTGTTGACAAAACCGTTGCATTTGATTCCCAAGCAACGCTTTCGAAGCTTTACTATGAGCTTCACACACTTTATGTCTCCGATGATAATCCTTCGCTTTCGATAGATCTTCTTTACAGTTATCAACCTGACACATCGGATACGACGCCGTTCCAGATGGAGATCCTGAACGTACTCTTTTGCTAGCTCTATTTGTAAGACCTCCGCCGGAAAAACCACCACCGGCGAGATTCAATTTGAGAGTTTCTTCCGGTTGTTGCTGTTGTTGTTGAGAGACGGTGGATTTGGCCATGAATCGAACACTGTCCCAATTCCATTCTTTAGGGTTCCAATTGTCGTTTGGTAGGTGAACGACGTCGTATGATAGATCGCGTTTTTTGTTATTTGATGAATCGTAAAATGGATGAGGAAGAGGAAGAGGAAGAAGAGGAGGAGCTACCTTTTCCATATTTTTTCTAAATTAAATTAATAATCTAAACATGTAAAAGCTAAGGGTATAAGACTAAGAATAAGGGTAGGTATTAAGTATCTTAATTTATTTATTTTTCTAAAATATTTTTTTCTTTTGGGTTGAGGTTTGGGGAGAGAGGAACTAGGATAGGGAAACCTATGATAAAGGCTTCATAATAATAACTCAGATCTAAAGTAACAAAGAGATTTGAGTTTAGAGTGTTTTTTAGTTTTCATTTTTTTTTAATCTTAAGAAGATTAATTTTGACATTTTTTTATTTAAATAAAAAAAACTAAAATATTATTTAAAACCTAATTTTTATTAATAATTTTTTAATAAAAGTTCAATCTGATGTCTTGTAGAGCTATCAACTATGAGTAGGCTTAACCGGACTAATTTTGTTGCTGTGCTCAACTCAAACACAGGCACGCACCTTGTTGGTGTGGTGTGGGGCGGATGGCAAGAAGTGTAAATAAAAGGGAGTTTGATGGTAATTGGGAATGAGAAATAACGCGCCGACTGAGGAAGAATCCAAGGGAGTTGGTTCCCACTAGAACAAGTAGGCATTGATCCGTACGATTTGTTTTTAACTTTTAAAGAAGTAAAGGTTAGGGGGAAGAGAGTCATCTCATCTGTTACGCAACAGTTGTACCTAAGACTTTAAAGACAAAAGAAGGAAGGGATGTGATGTATCCCAAATATAAATCAAATATGTATTCATTCATTCATTCTCATCTATTCATTATAGGGTGAGTTGAATGTATTTATTATTTATTTTTATAAAAAAGTATTAATTAAATTTAAAAATAAAATATTATTTAATAATAATAATCAATAAAGTATTTGTGCATTCTGCATATTCATTGAATTGAAAATCTATAACATAGGTAATATTTAGTTTTTGGTGTAGCTTTTTTTTATATCAAATTTACCCTTATTTTAAAATATATAATTTATACAATAATTTTAATTGAACTATTACTATTATCTTTCATATAACTTTCTACTAATAACTTTCCACATAACTTTCATATAAAATTAATATTAAATAAAAATATATCATTTATATTTATATGTGTGTAGTAAAAAAACGGACAGACAGACACTCGCGTACCCGTCTGAACGCTAGTAATATATAAGCGTAACATAAAAAATAACAAATATTTATAGAAATTTGTTAAAATATTATTTCACACGGTTGTAAATTTATATGTTTAGTGATAAAATAAATATTTATATTTTAATTAATTAATTTGTAAAAATATAATTTTTTTAAATATTTGGCAAATAAGAAAAAAAATATGATATATATAAAAATTATAATGAATGAATTATAATTTTCTTTAAAATATTTAATCTTATTTCTTCTTATATTATATTTTACATAAATTGTATTAATCTTTTTTAATTTATATATTATAATCTGTCTTTAAACTACTACATTTTTTGTATAAGTAGCATATCTTTTATACAATTATTATAAATACTAATCACTAATCCTAATAAGAAGAAAACTTCTCCATCAAAAGATATTATATTTATTTTAATTTATTTATCATATGTTCATTATTTTTTAATTTTAGCTTAACTCAACCTTTTTTATTTATTTTAAGATTTTTCTTAATGATAGGTTTAGAAATATTTAAAAAAATTTAACAAATTATATTTTACCTTACATTATAATATAAAGTTTTCTTTGTTTGAAAAGGATAAATTAATTTCATACAAAGTTATATATATATATATATATATATATATATATATATATATATATATATATATATATATATATATATATATATATATATATATATATATATATATATATATATATATATATATATATATATATATATATATATATATATATATATATATATATATATATATATATATATATATATATATATATATATATATATATATATATATATATATATATATATATATATATATATATATATATATATATAACGTACCCGATGAGAATTAATAAATATGTGAGAAATGAAAATTATTAATGTTAATAATTAGATTTAATTGACGTATAAGATTTAAAAATTTTATATTAAGATCACGTTATTATTATTTTTTTTAATTTGAAAAAGCTTCATAAAAAAGAACTTTTGCCCAAAATAATTTTATTGCAATGATTAAATTATTATTAAAATATTTGTTACAATCATATTTAATATTTAATTACCATACAAATATAAAATATAATTTAAATGTATTTAGTATTTAAAGAGTGATATAATGTTAATATAAATTGAAAGATAAAACACTTTCTTTTAAATAAAAATTCGGTCGTGCAATTTCAATGAAGCTTAATTCGTAATATTTAACATTTTTCTTAAACTTTTTATTTAAAATTAGAATAATCTACACTATAAATATTTGTAAAGACTAAATAAAATTCCAAAATAAAATAGGTAATAAAACACTCTTTTTATAATTAATATATTAATAATATTTTAATAACAATATAATCATTTAAATAAAATTATTTTAGATAAAAATTTCTTTTTTATATATTAAATTTAACAAAAGTAATTCAGTAAGGTGTTTTTTAATATGAAACTTTTAAATCTTAAACGTTAATCAAATCTAATAATTAATATTGATAGTTCTCATTTTTCATAATAGATATTAGTTCTCATCCGATATGCTCTCATATATATATATATATATATATATATATATATATATATATATATATATATATATATATATATATATATATATATATATATATATATATATATATATATATATATATATATATATATATATATATATATATATATATATATATATATATATATATATATATATATATATAGGCAAAATATCCTTCTTGGTCCCTTAACTATAACTCGGGGTTTATTTTGCTCCCTTAACTTTAAAAAGTTCCATATTGGTCCCTTAACTCTTCAAACGTTCCATATTAGTCCTTTTTGACCTATTAGCAACGGAAAAAAATCAAAAAAACCGTCGCTAAATCCGTCGCTAATAGGTCAAAAATGACTAATATGGAACATTTGAAGAGTTAAGGGACCAATATAGAACTTTTTAAAGTTAAGGGATCAAAATGAACCCCGAGGTATAGTTAAGGGACCAAAAAGGATATTTTGCCTATATATATATATATATATATATATATATATATATATATATATATATATATATATATATATATATATATATATATATATATATATATATATATATATATATATATATATATATATATATATATATATATATATATATATATATATATATATATATATATATATATATATATATATATATATATATATATATATATATATATATATATATATATATATATATATATATATATATATATATATATATATATATATATATATATATATATATGTATATATATATATATATGGGTGGCAAAGTGGGTGTCCCGTCTCGTTCAGGCCCGCTCCATTTTTATCCCTCTATTTTCATTTTTTTTTAGTTTTGATTCCCTATTTTAAATTTTGTTTTGAATTTTAATCCCTTTTTCAATTAGGAACAAATTTAATAGGGGACCAAAAGTTTTAAAAAATGAAAATAAGGGGACCAAAACTCACAAAAAATGAAAATAGAGAAACAAAAATTTCAAATTTTAAAATAGCGAAACCAAAACTAAAAAAAAATGAAAACAAAGGGACAAAAATTTCGACTTTTAAAATAGGAGGATCAAAACTCAGAAAAAATAAAATAGAGGGACCAAAATTGCAATTAATCCAGATTTTTTTAAAGCATAATAGAACTTCCACATGTCTTAAGTCCAAACAGTCAAAAAATAAAATAAATATAGATCAATTACTACAACAAAAAATAATGAAATAAACTCAAGCACAATAAAAAAACGTATCAAAATAAATAAACACTACATATCATCCTAATTCTATTTAAAAACTAACTACTAAAAGAACACAATTAAGAATTTACAAAAGACAAACAATAATAACAATTACTCTGTATAAAACATCACAGTGCATAAAATATCAACACTTGACTTTCTCATTCTTTACATCATATAGACTTTTATTTTGACTAATTTCTTAATAGTTAAATCCTAAATTTGTCACATGTATACACTAATAAAATCCTTCCTTTTCTTAAAATCAACATCTATTTCTAAAGAAAACATGTTAGCTAATGTTTGACAACTTAATAATTCAGCAAGCCATACAATTGTTTTTTATTTCAAGTTTTTCAAACCAACACATGTATTAGAAAGTTATAGACAGAATGTTACAATTATAATTCAATTTATTTGTATAATAATTTATGATACAATTCAATCAACATAATCATAAGAGAAGAATATTATTTTTATAGTTAAAGTTGTTTTAATTCTAAGTAAGAAAATAAAAAAGTTTTAACAAAAAGTCTGTGGGCAAAACCCGCCCCGCCCCAACCCGCTTTTCTAGTGGGTTAGGCGGGGCGGACCAACTTAAAGTACCGAGTCAAAAACCTCAGCCCAGCCCGCCAAAAATGGCAGGTTAAATGGGCTGACCCGGTGTATTCTAATATATTCGTTTTGCGAGAAGATAAATTAAAGGGAAGAAAGATAAGTCAATTGCAGACAAGTATATAGTTAGCATCATATGTTGTCTTAGGGTTATAACACTCGTTCATTGGTTGCAACACTCGCTCATTGATTGTAATAGTCGTCCGCTATTGGGCTAGGATCATACCATATCTCACTCACATATAAAATGTAGGGAGTGACATGTCCTTAAGTACTATCAATATGAAAAACTTAGTTAAAAAGGGGAAATCATATTCTCTAGTATAATAGGGGAAAGAATGATTTCCACGTCCCACGCTCCGAAGAGAGAAGCATGATAACCACTACCTGGGTTCAAGGATATAAGCCCAAAAAAGATCTCTATAAATACCTCAATGTAGGATTGAGGACAAAGATTATTCTATTCACATAAGATCCACTGATACAGAGCTTCTCACTGCTCTGCGTGAACTTGCTCAAATACCATCAACAATCCTAAGACACGACATATAACAGGTACAATTGGTGTCCACCGTGGGGCTCGGTAAAACTAACTTTGGTCACGATCATCACCATAATCACCTTCTCCAAAAGGATGGAAATATAAAGTGTAGATGTTTATGTTAACATTATCGCGAGAGGATTCGCTGGTGGTGGATAATTCAATTCTTTCCGCCAAAAGTATGTTAGGAAGGTCTTGACGGAAAACACCATATCTGTCATCCCTAAGTCAGACTTGGAGAAAGAACAAGATTAACAAATCACCTTCTTTGGCAAGGATGCCATTGGAATCCTTCCCATAGCACGACCACATGGTCATCATGGTGCAGTATAATAATTGGGATGTAAAATGGGTGTTAATAGACCCCTGAAGCTCGGGGGAATCCTGTTTTGGGATGCCTTTAAGAAGCTTTGACTTGATCCATATTACATATGGGCATTTCAAGTTCCTTGGTGGCCTTTCAGTCGAGTTGATACTGGTAAAGATCCATATAACGCTCGAGACAACGCTTGGGTTGGACACAAGTGTAAAGACAATCAATGGCATATACCTTGTAGTAGACATATCTTCATCATAATACATCATCATAGCGAGATTGTCCCTCAACCTACTAGGGTTGTCCTATCCACTATAAATTTGAGCATGAAGTACCTGCTACTGAGCGGGAAAGTTGGGGGGTTCAAGAAGACTAAGAGATCTCCCTGGAATGTTACCAGAGCAGTATAAAATCTGAAGAGATCAAATGGCCGTGGTCGCCATTCCTCATTCAAATGCACAAGAAATACATGCTACAAATTTATATTATAAATTAGAGGAATAGTGCGAAAATTTCACTCTCATTGTTCATTTTGGATTGACTAAATTTTGAAAAAAAACAACATATAGAAGTTTTCAAAGTTGACAAGTTATTCAAAGACGATTTTTTGGTGCATAAGGGACACATGCGGGACGCGACATCGCAACATGTGGGTATGACATATGGGCCTTGTGTAACAGCCCAGATTGTTACGTTTGGAACAATTTTTTTGATTAAGATTCAATCAGATTTTATTACTTTTATTTAGCAATATGGTTATATGAGTTGTTGGACAGCTGTGAAGATTAATCAAGTTAAAATGCGATTTAAATTTGAATATGAATTAAACCAAATCATATATTTTTGTTGGAGATATTTATGGAACAAATAATATCCAACTAATTGTGCAAAGATTCTGGACAAAATTAAAGCTAAGATACAAAAAGAAAAGCTTGTAATACTTTTTCTATATAAGGAGCTCAAGACATACATTGGAAAGCAAGCAATATGTTGAAGATATTAGAGTGTTAAGGCTTATAGTTATTGTTATTGTTTTATGTATACCACACTATATTTCAGTAACTTGGCATAGTTGTAGATTTGTCTAGTTGAGTTGTATCAATCATTGATAATTGGGTTAAACACCAATCACTAGAGTTTAGTGATTGAGAGAAAGTGAATGGGATTCTCATATTTAGGTAGAGGCCTAAATAGAAAGCCATTAGGTAGTGTTAGGAAGAGGCATTGAACAACATATGGTTTGTTGTTGTTTGTAAGACTAATTATACTAGACTATTAATATTGAATTTCCTTTCTTGGGTTGGAAGTCAACCCTCCAAACAAAGGTGTTGTTGCATCGAACGGTGTTACCAATTATTGTGTTCTTTGTTGCTTTTCTGCTTCATTATATTGTACCATTGAACCTGTGTTAATTGTGGTGATTCTGGTATAAGAAGTCAAACTAGTTGTCTAGGACATCGTGTTCGACATTTGTCCCCTGAGGAAGAAAATTTTAATTTTCATCAAAGCTGGAATTTGGGTGAGCTTCAAAGAAGATAATTTTACTCAAATGAACACAATTAAAATGTAGGATCAGTCAACAAACCACCTATTTTGGATGACACCAATTATGATTATTGGAAGGCTATGGTGACGGTCTTTCTCAAATCTATGGGCAACAAAGCATGGAAAGTTATGATAAAAGGGTGGAAATATTCAATGGTCACTTATGAAGATGGAACTACTAGCTTAAAAACAGAAGCTGAATGAAGTGATGTTAAAGATGAGGAAGCTCTTGGAATCTCTAAGGCTTTGAATGTTATCTTTAATGGTGTGGACAAGAACATAATCAGGTTGATCAACACATGTTCAGAAGTTAAAGAAGCATGGGAGATTCTCAAAACTTCACACGAAGGCACCTTAAAAGTTCATATGTCAAGGTTGCAGCTCCTTACAACTAAGTTTGTGAACTTGAAGTGATATTGCCAACACTTCCTTTGCCTTAGGAGAAAAATGTATGAAGAAAAGTTGGCTAGAAAAATTCCCAAATCATTGTCTAAGAGGTTTGATATGAAAGTGACTACTATTGAAGAAGCTCTGAACTTGAGTAACATTAAGGTTGATGAACTCATTGGTTTCATGCAAACCTTTTATATTTCCATCACTAAAAGGTCAGAAAAGAATAACAAAGGTATAACCTTTGTTTCCAATATTGAAGAGAGTCAAGGTGATAAAGAAGAGAACCGGTCACATGATATAGCTCTTCTTAGTAAAAAGTTCAAAAATTCCTTGCAATATTTGAACAGAAAGTGGAGGATAAATGTCTAAGACAAGAGGTCTAACATCAGCCCCCATATCAAAGGCAGAAGTAAAGACCAACCCAATGATGGCAAGGGTACTTAGTGTTTTGAGTTTGGCGGCTTTAAACATATTAAAGCAGAATGTCTTACATTTCTAAAGAAGTAAAAAGGGGACTTTCCTTCACTTTGTCTGATTCTGATAATGATAGTGAGGAAGAAATTGCCAACCATGCGATGGAATATTCTAGAAGATATGAGTTTGAAGGTGAGTCCAGTACTGAAGTCATGTCTGAGGAAGATCTTGATACGTTATTCAGGCTCCTACGCACCAAGTAGAAAGAAGTGTGCTTAACAATAGACAATCATAAAAAAATCATATGTGTGCTTTAAAAGGAGATAAAGAAGCTTTCCTCAACCATCACAGGTGTAGAAAATGAGATTTTACTCTCTGAACTCCAAGTTAGGAGACTTGATTCGATCTTAAAGTAATATGACTGATTGAATGGTAGAGTGTGGAGAAATGTGTAGAGACATGAAGAGAATAAATGTTGGGATAAGCATGAAAGAACAATGCATGAAAATTCCCTCAACGAAGGTTGTTCTACCTGAAATGAAGACTGAGGTTCTAAGGTCGGCCCATATGTCACATCTTTATATGAAACATGTGTCACCTCTTCATAATAGTGTCGCATCGTGAAAAATACGACATACAAGCACATTGCACGCTCGCGAATGATTGAACATAGTCGCCACCAAACTTTATTTATTCTAAAGAAGGAAAAGGAAAATATCGATAAAACCCTTAAAAGAAAGAGAAAATGGTCGTCACAACCATAATCATATTAAGGAGTCGATTATGGGAGTGGAAGGTGTTAGCACCCCGCACATCTATTGTACTCAACAGGAACCATTTAGTTAGCTTTACGATTAGAATGTTAGCTTATGTTATTTTCTTTCTTCGAGTGATAAAAAGTTTAATAGGAAAATAAAATGGGTCTCAAAATTTTTTTTATTAGTGTGCTTGACAAGATTGTGGATCTTGTTCTTAGGTATCCTCAGGTGCGATAAAGAATTCAGAGCTTCGTAGTTCAGGCAAGACAAAAAATGTTTTTTCGGTTTTTTATTATAGTGTTTGACGAGACATTGAATATCGCTCATACGTATCCCCAAGTTCGATGAGGAACTCAAAGCTACGTTATTCTTGGTAGAAAATGAATGTTGGTTGGTTGATTTTAGAGAATAGATGTTTAGGTCGCATTCTAGCGGTTAAATGTTGGCTAGTATGCTCGCGGAGGGAGGCTTAAGCACTTGTTTGTATCGTTGTAGAAAGGACTAAATAGTATTCATTTGTGAATAGGGTTTCGATCGCGCGGGGTGAGATAAAATAAGTTTGATGGGTTGAATGTGTTTTTCAGAGGATGACGAGTACTCTGATGGTTGGTTAATTATGCCTATCACACAGATATTCGAGGTTACGAGGGGCAAGTACGTCCAACCGAACCTTTTTCAACCAAGTTATTTATGAAACATGTATGGAAAATTAATTCGTGTTTCTTTAACAGATAATGAGTATTTGCACGAGTGACTAATTACAACTATCACACAATTACTCGGGATTACGAGGGACAAGTACGTCCAACCCAATCTTTTTCATCCACGAAAGAATAAACTCGATTAATTTATTTAATGTGTTTTTATTCGATTGACGAATATTAGAACGGTAGACTAATTACGATCATCACACGAATATTTGAGGTTACGAGGGACAAGTACGTCCAACCCAACCTTTTTCAACCTGTTAATTATTGTTAAAAGTGTTTAGAGACGATTAATTTTAAAAAGTTAGATACACGTTAATTCGAAATTGATTGAAAAATGAATTTTAAATATACCGTTTGATGTTGAATCAAGGGTTTTAATTGAAAATATTGATTTTAATCCTTATTTATTTAATTAATTAAAATTATTAATAAAAGTAATAAAAGAAAATAATATTTGAAAACATTATTTATCCTTTATTTATTTAATTAAATAAAATAATTAATAAAATAAATAGAAGTAATAAAAGAAATTAATATTTGAAAAATTCAATTTATTTATTCTTTATTTATTTAATTAATCGATATAATTAATACAATAAATAAAAGTAATAAAAAAGTATTTGAAAATATTTAATTTATTTAACATTCACTTATTTAATTAATTAAAATAATTGAGAAAATAAATGGAATGATAAATTAAATTAAATTAAAATAAAGGGGTATGAGTTAGCATCGTAAGACTATGGCATTAGCAAGCAAATCAAGACAATGGCCCAAGGTCCCAAAATTCAAATATAAAAAACAAATCAAATCAAATCAAATAAAGGAGGGTTGACCCGCGTGGAGCCCATTCGAGATCATATCTTCCTTCGTGAGAAAATGAGCCTTGTAAGCAGTATTAGATGCAAATGCAATTTTGAAAAAACATAATACTAGTCTCTTTGATCCAGATGTAACTGTCTCAAATTTTCACGAAATTACACAAATAAATAATGAAAATTTATCTACTCAATATCACGAACACAATGACATGCTCAAAAATCAACAATCAATAAATAATTTTTTTTAAAATTATTCATTTACAGTGGAATGCACAAGACTTGATTGTCTAAAATCCTTAATTTTCCAAAATCCAAATTATTGGTGTTTTTGTGCAATTTAGTGATGCTTAATGATTATGAGGTATGTAGAAACATGACAATGTAAAGGAAATCATGAAATAACAAGCATTAGAAGCTACCTAGACGAAGAACACTATGAACTTTTCGGCGAGAAACCCGGTTTTCGATGAGGCTCTGATGAAGCTTCGAAGATGTGAGTTTTCCATTTTTCTTTATAGATTCGGACTATTGCAACTTCCTTTTCCTCAATTTAGCATTATTCTACAATTTTGACGAACTTTCCAAAATCGAGTTCAAAATGAACTTGAATGAATGAGTTGTGTCATTTTTGGAAGGGCTTATGGTGGTGGTGATGTTGTGCAACAATTCACAGAAAATGAATGACAATTGGATCAAGTTGGAAGTGTTTTTGCTCAAACTCCAAGTTTCTTCAAAATGAAGAAATTAGAGCTTTGATGATGGACTTGATGCAAATTTTTGGGGTTGTTTTGTAGTGATTGATTGTGTGATTTGCTTATAGTAAATGGACTGATTTATAGGCCAATGAATCAGGTTAAATGTTAAGATGGGGATTATCTAAAAATGCACAAATTGTGAGTGAATTTGAATTTCATTTGGTTTAATTTGATTTGAATTTAAATTTGACATGAAAATCTCTCAATTCTAATCTCACATTCTGGTATGTATTGTAATTAGATGTGATCAAATGATATGTAAATGAAAAGTGTGATAAGGCGAAACAAGTGATCTTTTTTTTTCTTTGTCTTTTATACCCAAAATGTTGACTTTTTCTTTAACTTTTTGAAATGAATGGTGGATAATCAAATGAGAAATGAAATGAATTAAAATGATGTAATGAGAATTTGGATTGAACTTTATTCCCATGGAATTTACAATTTTTTTATTTTTTATGCATATGATGCAAAATGACTTGAATTTTTTTAGTCTACCTTAACATTAATTTTGTTAACTTTTTGACTTTGAATAATTCAAAATGCATATGATGGATGATAAGAATTTATTTGGAATGATGCGACCATAGAATTATGCAAATGATCAAAGGTTGACTTTTGTTTAATTTGATGGAATTAACTTGTAATGAATGGATTATGAATGATGCATGCCATATGATGTATGTAACGTACTTAAAACATTGTTTGTAATTTTCAAATGAGGTAATTTCTTACTTAATACAAATAAAAACATAGGACAAAATTAAGGTATGATAGTTGCCCCTATTTAATTACCTTGAACCCAGGAGTATGAATAGCAACGATTTTCATACATTCGTGGTGGAAGATAACTAAATATGAAAATACCCAAAATTTATCCTCTGAAATGTGGAGATGAACTGTAGTGAGGTTAGAGAAACAAATGAACTGGGATAAGATGCAAGATAAACATCAACTCGGGGGTTAACACTTAGTATAAAAGAACAATGATCAGTGTCAACTCAAGGGGGGTCAAAAATAAAGACAAAACATTAACAACTCGGGGGTTGAAAATTTTAAATACAAGATAACATTGAGTAGGGGGTCGATAACATATCAACTTAGGGATTGCAAAAATATAAAGACAACATCAACTTAGGGGTTGAAAACATATCAACTTGTAGGTTGAGAAAATATAAAGACGACATCAACTTGGGGGTTGAGAAAATATTAAAACAACATTAACTCGGGGGTTGGAAAGCGTAAAGAACACATGTCCACAACTTGGGGATTTGAAAGTGTAAAGACAGCATAGACTCAAGAGTCGAGAACAAACAAACTTGGGGGTTGAGAAAATTAAGATAACATTGACTCGAGGGTTGAGAAAAAATCAACTTGGGGATTAAGAAAATAAAGACAACATAGACTCGGGGGTCGAGAACAAATCAACTCGGAGATTGAGAAAATAAATATGACATCGACTCGGGGCTCAAGAACAAATCAATTTAGGGGTGGAAAAAATAAAGACAACATCGACTCAGGGGTTGAGAACAAATCAACTTAGGGGTTGAGAAAATAAATACAACATCAACTCAGGTATCGAGAACAAATAAACCCAGGGGTTGAGAAAATAAAGACAACATCGACTCAGGGTTCAAAGACAAATCATCTCAGAGGTTTAGAAAATAAAGACAACATCGACTCGGAGGTCGAGAATAAATTAACCCAGGGGTTGAGAAAATAAGGACAACATTGACTTAGGGATCGAGAATAAATCAACTTGGGGGTTGAAAAAATAAAGACAACATCGACTTAGGGGTCAAAAACAAATCAACTCTACAATTATCGGCTGTGAAAATAATCCAGAAAGGACTCCCTCGGATAAAGATTTATTGGGGAAAGCTCTATAGAGGAAAAGCTATAAAGGAAACTTTTTAGGGTAATATCTGCCTTGGGAGAAAAATTCAGTGGACTCGCTGGGAGAATATCATCATCAAAAGGTGGACGGAAAATATTTGCTATGGAATATGATCATGAGAACGACATACAGGGTAGGAAGCTCACTCAAAGAAATACCACCGACTAGGCTGAGGATTAACCTGGACTCTCATGAAAGGTCTCAGATCCTAATTTATGTTATGTAGGTGTCACACTCCAATTTTGACCCTGAATAATCGAATAAAAATCATTTATTGTAGCATTCACATCATATGCATAACATAACATGCATTTCATGCCGTATAATACCTAAAATGTCAACCAGAATAATTTCTCAGATTTACAGACAGATTGGTCAAACTAATTTTCAAATGAAAAATTTCAAAACCGAGCTTGCAGACATCAGTATTGTTAATCTACGGTTCACGTAGTTTAACCTGACGTGCTCGTTTTATTTTTTCGACAACTTTTTCCAGTCGCATCATGATCAATTGAGCCTTTTAACCGGTCGAAATTTATTTCAAAATTAAATCAAACATTGTATATTTCCAAGTGGTTTATTTCGGGCTGATCATTTTAGTGCATTCATTTTATTTTTTCGAGCACTTTGGCACCCGACTTTTTTTCATTTTCAGTCATTTTATTTTGGTTCTTTCGTCAAAATATGTAAAAAAATTAACTGGGATTTTCCATACTCATGTTTTTACATTATCATGTTTATTCAAGAAGATGTGATTTCTATTTGGTTTAATTGATTTTATCTCATTTAAGTCAATTAAAGCTTTTAGAATGACAACTTTGTCATTTTTAATTGGTTAGTATTCGCGTTTCTTTAATTTAATCTTGATCATTGAATTCAAGTTAATCAATGATTCATATGTGATATCCATGCATTACCATATCATCCAATTAAAAAAAACCAAATAATACTAATCCTAATAATAATAAATAATCAAATGAAAATATATCTCTTTCTCATAATTTTTTGTTGACAGCTAA
This sequence comes from Lathyrus sativus, assembly GCA_963859935.3. Lineage (NCBI taxonomy): Eukaryota > Viridiplantae > Streptophyta > Magnoliopsida > Fabales > Fabaceae > Lathyrus > Lathyrus sativus. The sequence continues at coordinate 148,828,267 of OZ012740.1, read as the reverse complement.
TAATATCTCAACTTTCTCCCAACCAACACGTGCCACGCACCCCAGTTTTATTGGATTCTTTTAAAATTGTTAGAATGTGATGCAAAGGGGGACCGCCACTCAATTTTATCCATCAGATTCCTCTCATTCCAATAGAGTTTTCACATGACCAACCACAAAAAAATACAATTGACAGTGCATATAGAAATAATTTCTCTCTCTCTCTCTCTCTCTCTCTCTCTCTCTCTCTCTCTCTCTCTCTCTCTCTCTCTCTCTCTCGTAAAAACCCACTCCGTACAACATTCCAACGGTCAAATGGAATGGGAAAAAAGAATAATCTTTATTCTCTCTCGGACACGTGGAAGAAAGAGTGAGGGGACCATGTAAAAATGTATTTTATTAAAAGATAAAAAGGCAACTTGAATAGGAAATCTCTGGGACGTGATAGAAAATTTCTCTTCCTCTCAATTTGAGAAGATATCTCTTCTTCCCAGACACCCAAAAATAACCTTCACAAGCAAACTACTTATTTCTTCTTCTACCTCCCCTCATCTCTTATTACTCCATCCTCTCCTTCCATCACCAAAAAAACATTAACATCACCAAGCTTCACCCTCAAATACATCTCTCACTCATAATTTGAAAATGAAAATAAATGACAATACAAACTTCATCTTCATAGTCGTCCATGTCGCCACTGCGAAAATCGGCGCCGGCTGAACAGAAGAGTCGCCACCGTGCGTTATTTATCCCAAAGGAGGGAAAGGAAACGCTCAGAGTAAACCTACCGCAAAGACGGGAAAGGAATGGTCATCGCAACCAAATCCTGGATTCGGGAGTCGGTTACGCAAGGGGAAGGTATTAGCACCCCTCACGTCCGTCGTACTCGACGGGATCCACGCTTGTTTTCGGGTATGGATTGTTATTCTATCTACTCTACAGGTCAGGGGTTAAAAGAAAAGAAAATGACTCGACAAAGTATCGCACTTTATGCCTACGTATTCCCGTCTGGAACAAGAAATCAGAGTCAACGTAGTTCGCCTACCTACGGGAAAGGAGGGGAAGGTTGCTCGCTAGGATATCGCATCCTATGCCTACGTACTTTCATACAACATGAAAGATCAGAGCAAACGTAGTTCGGGCCACGTACGACACAAGTCTGTCTTGATTGTTTTTATTCCTTCTGAAAAAGGGTTTTTCTGATTACAGGTCCAAGCGGATGAAAATGACGTTTTGATGAGTTCACATTCTTTTACGGAAGAAGTGTCTTTTATTGTGTTTGAAATCTTTATTTTGTTTTTCTGTTTGTTTTGAGAAAGAAGAGACAGAACTCTAACCTACGGTTGCAAAGGGAATCAAACTAACCTAATGTTATCATGCATGGGTTAAGACCTAGTGTCTATCATGCTCCTCTCTTGCGCAGAGAGAAACAGAGATCCTAAGGGGATAGACGGAAACAGAAACAATAGCAGATATATACAGTAAAGCAGTAAAATGCATGGATGCAGCAATACAAGCGAGGCAAGGGAGTCCCACTCAACCTCAAACCTAGAAAACAATAGGCAAAAGTGAACAGAATTCACTTCTAACCCAACAGGTTAAACAACAAACAATACAGTCAGGGGAAACCAAACAATACATCAGAAATGAACAACAAAAATAAACAGCCACAGCAGCTCTGCATCAACATCTATCTTCAAGTCATCATCAAACAGCTACAAGCTTCAGGCAAGCATCAATCTCCACCTCCACAGCCTTCAAGCAAGGTCTTGATTATCAATCTTCCATCTACAATGGCTTTTCTTCAAGTCTCAAACCTCCAGGATGAACATCAGTCAACAAGATAGAATGAATGTTAAACAGTCAAATGCCTACCAAGGGTGGCTCATTAACTGTTAACATTATACAGACAGGTTTCTCTCAAAAGTTCTATCTTTCAAATATATTCACTGATCCTTCCAAAGGAAGGAGGTGGATATTTGAAAGAGACTTTGAATCATAGAGAAAGAATGGATGCAGACAAGGCATTCCATATTTGGGAAACAAGCTTTCTAATCTAGAGCTCTGACTAGCTCCTATCCCTATACTCCTCAACAGCTGCTAGCAAGAATCTCCTCATCAACTCTGGAAGTTGGTCTTCAATCTCTTGATCTCCAAGGGCTTCATCATCACAAGTCTTCAGCTCTCCCAATCCCCAAGCAAACCCAATACCCCACACAGACAAAAGAAATCCCCAGAGAGGGCACACCACACCAGTCAAGCAAATATAGACAGTATCTTAATAGCAGTAGGGGAATCCTAATATTTTATAAGGGATCTAATAACTACCCATAATCCCTATAGTCCCATACCCAAAAAAATTCAATCTACAACTTCTAAGGGAAATGAACTAATTCACCTATGTTATCACCTAACCCTAATTTTGATCATGTCATTCACATCTAAACAAATCACCTAAAATTAAATTCTAAAAATATGAACTAAATTTTATATACAAGCTAACATTCTCTACTAATCAACCTAAAAAGAATGGATTAGAAATAGTAAAGCATTTAATCAAACCAAAATTAACAAAATCATGCATCAAAATAAACTACTTAAAATGCTATTTAAAATAAAAATATGCTAAAAATATGAAAATGAAATGAAATATTAATTTTTTTATGTGATATTTTTCTTAACAAAATTATGAATAATGTGCAAAACGAATCAATTAAAAACAAGCATTTTTCTATTTTTTATGAATTTTTAAAGAAATGAAATTTTGAAAGAAAATAAAATGGAATTAATATGGAAAGGGGTGCAGGGAGTAATGGAAATCAGTTAAAACAACAAACTGGGCCCAGACTGGGGGCGCGCATAGCAAGCGCGTCTGGGCCCAACACCATCAGAAAATATGACAAAAATTAAAAAAAACTGAAAACGGTGCAAATATCAATTATTAGTTATGAGAGAATTGGGCCTGATTGGGGAGGGTGTGCATAGCAATGAACTAACGAGCCCAGTCTGATTATGTTTAATGAAACGGTGCGTTGCACCATTTGAACTTCCCTCCGTTTTTCTTTTAATCGTGACCGTTGGATTCAGAACCAAGTCAATGTTCAATGCCTGATCGTGTGGCCCAGGGGTTATCTTCAACCTCCAGCAAACCTTAGGTCCTGCAACTCATCACCATGCACAAGCTTTACACTTCTCTGTTCTCCTTCGTTCTTCCATGAATTCACTTGCTGCAAAGAGCAAAGTTGCTCTAAATTCTTCCCTCTACACAGCCATAACAATAACTTCCTCTAAAGCTCAACCAATAAGTGAACCCGATACGTATAACATTCTGAATCCACCATGATCACCTGATATCACTTCTTCCAATTCTCTCTAATTCTTGCCCTAAACTAATCCACATCTTATGCTGATCATTATGAGCTAATCATTCAAGATTATCGTGCATTGAACCATGAGTTACAAGCCTTAACAGTTTTGACATACCAATGGCAACCTCCATAAAACTTCTCCAAACTCACCAAAATCAGTCATCTAACCTATCCTAACATTTCTATGCTAACAAATCCCTATAATTCTAACTAAAACAGTCAAATCGAAGAAGAAACCTACCTGGTGCAAAATGAAGAAAACACCTATGGAACTCCTTGATCCAATGCTTGCAGTGATTTGAAACTGATCCACACACTCAAACCTTGATTCTGTGTGCAAAGATTCTGACTCAAACTTCTTGGATCTTGTGATTGAAACTTTCTTGATTCTTGGATGATTCACTTGTATGGCACGAGTTCTCCTCAAACCAACCAAATGCTTGTGTGAAATGTGATCTCTGAATGATGGTGATGAAGATCAGATCAAGAAAAATGGAGATTGATAAAGAGTTGAGAGAGTTTGAATTGATTTTGCAAAATGGGAAGATTGGTGTATAACTTGTGTTTTGATCAATATGATTCACCAACCATGGCATGGAGTTACTCAATGCAATATATAGATGAGATTAGAAACTCCTAGAACTTTGGAGAAGCTTCCCATGTATAATTTCCCTTGGATTTGGATTACGTAACTTTCATTGTAAGTAACCATGCATAACTCCTAAATCTTGAACCAAACTCAAAATTCTACTTTTTCCAATATTCTCAAAATGATTTTTCCAATCAAAATGACCTATAATTTCGTCCCATTTGGCCAAAGTATGAAAAATCTCAAATTTAGGTCATTTTTTATTCATTAAATCCACCAATTTTGAAACCTTGAGCTATGAGCCTTTCCAATCTTTCATGGTCACTTTTCTAGACTCAAAATGTCATTTGGAACAAGTTTGATGTTGTGAAGTTTTCCATTTGAAGCTTCCTTGTATGAGTTTTGGGCATAGGCTTGAAATGACCTGTAATTCTCAGATGACCAAAATACCCTTTGCTTGCCAAGACCATAAGTAGAGTTCCACAAATCATATGAAGGCATACTATACCATTCTAGAAATCTAAGACAATAAGGAACAACTCTTATGTTGACCATAAATTCATTTGAAATCTCCTTGAGGGGTAAAAGTTGCTTTGAAGACAAGTCACTTTCACAGACAAAATTTCAGATACCTCAGATGACCTGTAACTTGCAAGGACCATAACTTGAGTTCTATAAATCTCCTTTATTCCTTCCACCACTAAAATTAAAGGTCTTGAGATCCTCTACAAGTTTCATGTTGGCCAAGGATCCATTTGAAGCTTGCATTTTGACTTATCTTGCTTGGAAATTTGACCTAAATCAGGGGATTTTACACAGAAACCCTAATTTAGAAACTCCTCTTCTCCTTGATTTCTCTTGATTTCTTCTTGACATATCACCATATCCTTCTCTACATGTCAAATGATGAACCCCACATCTCTCCAATAGCTCTTAATGCCCTTCAATCAATCCATTGACCTAGAGTTGACCTAGAGTTGACCCTAGATGAAACCCTAGTTGACTGTCTTCAACTGCAATTCTTGTGACCATATCAATGACTTGTATCCTTCTCGAAATGAATTCCTAAGTCTCCCATGATGTCTAGATACTCTCCATGCTCAATCCACAGCTCACAATTTCTTTGATGATCCCCAGATACCCTCAGGATAGGAGATAGACTCAATGCTTGATCCACTGACTTCCCAGCTTTCAAATTCTTTCTGATGACTTGAATGAGATTGAATTAGAATGATAGCCTCTTGATAGGCTCCTAGAAATGAGAATAATGCTTGGTCCCCGGTTGGATGACTTGCTATGCTATGCTATGCAGATGATTAGACTATGTACATGATATTGAAACATAAACCCAGGTGAAATAGGTTGAGCAAATTTTAGGGTGCAACAGCTGCCCCTATTCAAGCGACTTGGACCCGGTTGGGTGAAGAGCGAACGGCCTTCAAACATTCGAGGTACGAGACGGTTGAATACTAAGAACCCGGAAATTTGCCAACCGCAGAAATAAACTGCGCCACTGCTTGGGGAACGATATTCATCAACTGAATCTAGCTGTTTACAGCAACCCACTGATCTCGTGCTGGGGATTATTTTCATCAGCCTGAAAAAGATTTTATCATCGCAGAGATAGAATTTTGTCCACGTTAGGACTCCACCTGCCGTCAACTCGGAAAAACTTCAACAACTTTACTGGGGATGGCTCGTCTGCCTTCTCGTCAGAAATAAATCGTCCACGTCAGGAATAAATTCTTCCACGCTAGGAATACACTCTTCCACGTTAGGAATAACACCGTCCACGTAAGGAATCATCTCTTCTGCATCTGTCCACGTCAGGACTAAACTCTTCCACGTCAGGAACAACCTTCATCTGGATCTGTCCATGTCAGGACTACAATCTCTAGGTTATGAATACATCGTCCACGTTAGGACTCACCCTTCCACGTTAGGAATACATGTCCACGTCAGGACCCACCTTTCCACGTAAGGAATATCGCTTTTCCACGTAAGGAATCAATCTTTCTTTCCACGTAAGGCAACCGTCTATCGTCTTGATTTGTCCATGTAAGGACTCAACTTTTCCACGTAAGGAATGCATCTTTTTTCCACGTAAGGAATCCATCTTCGTTCCACGTAAGGAATCACAATCTTATCTTGATCTGTCCACGTAAGGACCCCTCTCTTTCCACGTAAGGAATGCATCTTCTTTCCATGTAAGGAATCACATTTTGATTCGTCCACGTAAGGACTCACATTTTTTCCACGTAAGGAAACCACTCTTTCTGATTTGTCCACGTAAGGACTCCCATCTTTCCACGTAAGGAACACCTCTTTCTTTCCACGTAAGGAATACCTTCTCAATCTGTCCACGTAAGGACTCCAATCTTTCCACGTAAGGAACACCTCTTTCTTTCCACGTAAGAAACGCGTCTTCTTTCCACGTAAGGAAACCAACTTATCTTGATTTGTCCGCGTAAGGACTCCAATTTTTCCACGTAAGGAATTAACATCTTTCCACGTAAGGAATAAACTTGCTTTTCCACGTAAGGAACTAAAACTTCTCTTTCCACGTAAGGAATAAACCTGTCCACGTCAGGACTCACGTTTCGTCTTGATTTGTCCACGTCAGGACTCACTTCTTGACTTGCTGAAGAAATAAAATTTATGTCCACGTTAGGACTCATGCTGCGTCAACCCGAAGGGAGATAAACCTGTCCACGTTAGGACTTGCGCACCTTCGACTCGCTGAAGAAAAACTGGTCCACGTTAGGACTCACATCTCAACCTACTGAAGTAATAAAGCTTGTCCACGTCAGGACTCGCGCGTCTTCAACTTGCTGGGGAAATAAAACTCGTCCACGTCAGGACACACACTTGGCCAACAACACGAAGAAAGATAAATTTGTCCACGTCAGGACTCTCGTATCTTGTCATCACGAAGAATTATAAACCTTGTCCACGTCAGGACGCCCATCTCACCATTACGAATAAAGATATCTGCTGGAAATAAATGGTCCACGTCAGGACACCAACACGAAGAGTAACCAACTTTGTCCACGTCAGGACTTCATATTCGATCCATACCAAGGAACCGAACCTGTCCACGTTAGGACCAACACGTATCGTCATCTTGAAGAAATGTCCACGTCAGGACTCCGCGTTCCATCAATTCTGAGAAATCGAACCCGTCCACGTTAGGACTAGCACCTCCTATCAGCCCGGGGAAATAAAACTGTCCATGTTAGGACACCCACTTCTCTAGCACGAAGAAATCCCGTCAATATCGGAATAAGTTGTCCACATCAGGACTTATTGCTCCATCGATCCCAACCCATAAACAGCAACTTGAGGCGGACTCTACTAGGGATATTTGGAAACCGAACTACCGGACGCCTGTTCTGATAACCGGCGGCAGCCTCCGAAATTCTGATTCTTGAAACCCTTTGATGACAAATAACTCTGCTTGGGGACAAGGAGAAATTCATCATGATACCTCTGTGGGGAATAAGGCCAAAACTGACATTATCGTTGAATGTCTCACGCCGAGATCTTGAATGTTTGGTAATTCATTTGAGCAAGAGCTCCCTCTACCTGCAAGAGAAACAATACTTGAAACAAACGGTTAGCCAACCTGGTTTATGTTTCAAAATGCATATGTTTGACAATGACGCAATGCTCCAGTCGACATGGAAATGCTACGCGTGTTTATTTGGTGGATGCAATTATGAACCTATATGCCGATGCGAATGCAGACTCGAACTGCTGAGATACAGGAACTGCTCCAGCAAAATAAATGCTGAAGACAACGCCAACTTCGCCGGGGATAGCCAGGTGCTACAGAATCACTCCAGTAAAATAAATGCTGGAAGAATGAAGTCGACCCAGCTGAGAAATTGGGAACTTAAACCAAGCACCTCATCGAAGTAACACCCTGCTAGGGAATATAACTCTGCTGGAGAATAGCAGATGCGCCTGGTATGATTAGACTTCTGCTGGAAAGTGAACGGATATCACACCGTATTTTGGCAAAATAAATGCCAGGGTGCAACCAACTCTGCCGGGGAGAGTCTTAGTCTTCGAGTCCCACTGGGGGGAAAGCCTTTGCTGAAAAGAGAACTCCGCTGGGGATGGGATGATTCTCTTGGGGAAAATCAACTGACTCCGCTGGGGGAGCGCAAATGACCCTGCGGGGAAAGGGGAACTGCCTGAATACAGCTCACCAATTGGAAATATTAATCTTCTGAGGCTAAACCACTCTGCTTGAGATGCACTGTCTGAATACAGCCTTTGATCTGGGAATTGTCAAACTCTGCTGAGTATAAACGACTTGGCTGGAGAATGTCCTTTGGATAAGCTGCGACTAGCTAGGGAATTTGATCCTTCTTCATTGAGGAACATTATTATCTCGGAAGCATGACCTGCATGGGGGTCGAGTCTTTCGTTACTGCAATCTTTTGATCGTCCTCTTTCACGGCTATGAACCCTGCAACAACACAAACAAGACAAGACAAGTCTATGCAACCAATCTATTCAGGTTAGCGTTAGTGACATTATTTTCAGTTAATTCCAAGTTTTAGCAATTGTTGGCAAGGGCCAGCGACGTTATGCACATGCTAGTTTCATTAATCCTAGGCGTTTATCATGCACAAAACAGTAAAGAACCAGCATCAAATACTGAATAACACATTTTATTGATTGGGCCCCTGAATGGGCGGAGTTTTGTACACGGGATGTAACTCCTGAAAAGAGGAAGCTACGCATAGCAAATATGCAAGTATGCATAAGAAACATAAATATATTGACAAATTAAATTTGTACACATGTCGGCAACGGGATGCAGACGAACACCACGAATTGATCCTCCAATGACTCGCCCGACTCTAATGCTTTCCCGGTATCCACACTTTCGAAGAGATTGTATCCGATAATCGACCCCTCAGGTATATTCTCCCGCACCAATGCTCAATGCAGTATCAAATTCGGACCGCAGTCATTTGCTTTTCAAATCCCTAACTTTTGCGTGAACCGCCCTTTACGGGTTTTCAGTTCACCGGGATACCCTTTTTTGCCGAAGCCGCCCAATGTAGGTTTTCAACTTCGCGGGTGTACATTTTTTCATTTTATCCCTAACTTTTGCCCGAACCTTTCATTCTGTTTTTGGTTCGCCAGGATGCCCCATTTTTGCCTGGACTCTCTTTTTTTGTCCAGCGGGTCAGTTTTAAGCAAAGTATTTTTTAACTACGTCCGAATTCACAGGCGACGTAAAGTCTTCACCGTCCATGGTGGACAATAATAACGCTCCTCCTGAAAAGACTTTTCTGACAACGTATGGCCCTTCGTAGTTGGGGGTCCACTTGCCCCTGTGATCTGCCTGCGGCGGGAGAATCCTTTTCAGCACAAGGTCGCCCGTCTGAAAGCTCCGAGGATGTATCTTCTTGTCATATGCTTTCTTCATTCGGCTCTGGTACAAACGACCGTATGCTAGAGAAGCTAGCCTCTTCTCATCCATTAAACTCAGTTGGTTCAACCTGTCTTTCACCCATTCTGCCTCGTCTAGTTGAACGTCTCGTAGCACCCTCAGAGAAGGGATCTCAACTTCCAATGGTAATACTGCTTCCATTCCGTACACTAACGAGAACGGGGTTGCCCCGGTTGATGTGCGTACCGTCGTACGATAACCGTGCAAAGCGAAAGGTAGCATCTCGTGCCAATCCTTATAGGTCACCACCATCTTCTGAACGATCTTCTTGATATTCTTATTGGCCGCTTCAACAGCGCCATTCATCTTGGGTCGGTAAGGGGAGGAGTTGTGATGTTCGATCTTGAAATTCTGACAGAGCTCCTTCATCATTTTGTTATTCAGGTTTGAACCGTTGTCAGTGATTATCCGCTCGGGGATCCCATACCGGCAAATGATATCTCTTTTGATAAATCTAGCCACCACCTGCTTCGTTACATTCGCGTAAGACGCCGCTTCCACCCACTTGGTGAAATAATCGATTGCCACTAGAATGAACCGGTGCCCATTAGAAGCCGTCGGCTCGATCATTCCAATCATATCGATTCCCCACATCGAGAATGGCCATGGCGATGACATCACATTTAGAGGACTTGGAGGCACGTGGATCTTATCAGCATAGATTTGGCACTTGTGGCACTTCCTTGCAAACTTAAAACAATCAGTTTCCATAGTCAGCCAAAAATAACCTGCCCGCAGCAGCTTTCTCGTCATAGCATGCCCACCAGCATGCGTGCCAAAGGTACCTTCGTGTATTTCCTTCATGAGCAACTTTGCCTCTTTTACGTCTACACAACGCAGCAGCACCAAGTCGTGATTTCTTCTGTACAAGACACCATCCGGATTCAAATAGAAATTACCCGCTAATCTCCTGAGAGTCTTCTGGTCTTAACTGGATGCCCCAGCCGGATACTCTTTGTTCTTCAGGAAATTAAGGATATCGAAATACCAAGGTTTATCGTCAGATGCTTCATCAATAGCAAATACGAAGGCTGGTCTGTCAAGCCGAGAGATAATGATTCTGGGAGCCTCGTTCCAGAAGTTGACTTTGTACATGGAAGACAAAGTGGCCAGGGCGTCAGCCATCTGATTTTCTGCTCTCGGTACATGATGCAATTCAACCTTGTCGAAGAAAGGCAACAATCTCCTTGCATAATTCATGTAATGTATTAAGTTGGGCTGACGTGTCTCCCATTCTCCTTTGATTTGATTCACCACCAGAGCTGAGTCTCCGTATACGTCCAGATTTTTGATTCGCAAATCAATGGATTCTTCAAGCCCCATTATACAAGCTTCGTATTCGGCCTCATTATTGGTAACTGCAAAGGTCAATCGAGCAGTAAACGGGATGTGCGACCCGTGTGGAGTAGTGATGATTGCTCCTATTCCGCTACCGTAAGCGTTTACAGCCCCGTCAAAAATCATCTTCCATTTGGAACCCAACTCTGGTCCTTCGTCTGGCAACGACTCTTTGCAATCTTTCATCTTTAGGTACATGATATCCTCGTCAGGAAAATCAAACCTCATCGATTGGTAATCTTCAATAGGCTGCTCTGCCAAGTACTCAGACAGTACACTCCCCTTTATAGCCTTCTGCGAGACATATTGGATGTCATATTCAGTCAAGACCATCTGCCAACGGGCAATTCTCCCCGATAACGCCTGCTTTTCGAATACATATTTGATAGGATCCATCTTCGAGATGAGCATGGTTGTATGATTCAGCATGTATTGCCTCAAACGCTTGGCGGCCCAGGCTAGCGCGCAACAAGTTTTCTCAAGCATTGAATATCGAGATTCACATTCAGTAAATTTCTTACTCAAGTAGTAAATCGCATGCTCTTTTCTTCCTGTCTCGTCGTGTTGACCGAGAACACAACCCATGCTTCCCTCAAGAACTGTCAAATACATAATCAAGGGCCTGCCTGCCACTGGAGGTATCAAAATAGGAGGCTCCTGCAAATACTGCTTTATTTTATCGAACGCCTTTTGACAATTTTCGTTCCACGTTACAGCTTGATCTTTCTTCAATAGCTTGAATAATGGTTCACACGTAGCAGTTAGGTGAGATATGAACCTAGCAATGTAGTTCAACCTCCCCAAAAACCCGCGCACCTCTTTCTCTGTTTTAGGCGTCAGCATCTCTTGAATTGCCTTTATTTTTGCAGGATCAACCTCTATTCCTTTTTCGCTTACAATAAACCCCAGCAGTTTACCCGATCTCACCCCGAAGGTGCATTTGTTAGGGTTCAGTCTCAGCCTGAATTTCCTAAGCCTTTTGAATAGCTTCAGCAGATTCACCAGATGCTCTTCCTCCGTCTGGGATTTGGCAATCATATCGTCAATATAAACTTCGATCTCTTTATGCATCATGTCATGAAAAAGAGTCGTCATTGCACGCTGATACGTTGCCCCATCATTTTTCAACCCGAAGGGCATCACTTTATAACAAAATGTTCCCCAAGGCGTTATGAAAGTAGTCTTCTCCATGTCCTTTGGCGCCATTTTGATCTGGTTATAGCCCGAGAAGCCATCCATGAAGGAGAATACGGAGTATTGAGCAGTATTATCAACTAACACGTCGATATGAGGAAGTGGAAAATCATCTTTCGGGCTCGCTTTGTTTAAGTCCCTATAATCCACACACATTCGAACCTTGCCATCTTTCTTTGGCACTGGTACGATGTTAGCAACCCATGAGGGATATTTTGTCACAGCCAGGAAACCAGCATCCCACTGCTTTTGAACCTCTTCTTTAATCTTCACTGCCATATCGGGTCTAGTTCTGCGAAGCTTTTGTTTGACCGGCGGGCACTCTTCTTTCAACGGCAGACGGTGCACAACCATATCTGCATCGAGCCCTGGCATATCTTCATACGACCAAGCGAACACATCACTATACTCTCGGAGCATTTCAACCAGTCTTCGCTTGACGTCGCTCTGCAGCGCGGCTCCTATACGAATATTCTTTTCAACCCCTTCCGACCCCAGATTAATGATCTCGATGGCCTCTTCGTGAGGAAGAATGACTCTTTCCTCTTGCTTCACCAACCAAGACAGTTCTTCAGGAACGTCACTATCTTCGACAATCTCTTCCTCGGCCTGAAATACCGGGTGCTCAAAGTCAGGACGAGTCATAGGTGGTTCAAGGATGTCATCTGAAAATGTTATCTGTTTAAGAGTCATAGGAACAAGCTCCTGAATAGACCAGTTGCACAATCCCTGTCCTGGCGTGCTTGCCTAAATCCAGGCATCCATATCGCAATCGCTGTCTCCTTCGTCAGACTCCGAAGCAGCATTGATGGTCTCATGACATACTCCACTAGCAGTGATGATTATTGGCCCTCTGAAACGGGGTGCCCCCACAGCAGGTGTTGATGACGACGGTTGATACCCGAGCCCAAACCGGTCCATCTTCACAGGAATATCCAGCACTTTGCCCCAGCCCTTTGTCTCACCGACTTCTACCAGAGCTTGAGCTTCTTTATATGACGAGACGGCTATCTCTGGCGCTTTGCTCGGCCCGGGACCTTGGTCCTTGATACGCAACCCTTCAAATGCCTGGCAGGGTGTTTCGTGAATCTCTCCATCGACCTCCACATATTTAAATGACGACAGATTGCTGACCAGGATGTCTTCTTCTCCACATACAGTAACCACACTGTCTCCGACCATATATTTCAATTTTTGATGCAGGGTAGACGTGAATGCCCCGGCCCCATGGATCCAGGGCCGTCCGAGCAGGCAGCTATATGCAGGCTGGATGTCCATGATATAGAATTCAGTTGCAAACACCTCCGGCCCTACCTGTAGAGGCAATGTTATCGATCTGAAAACTGTTCTCCGCGTGCCATCGAATGCCCTGACTACCAAGTCACTGGGCGTGCACAGGATTCCTCTGACATCTAGCTTCATCATCGCTTTCTTGGGCAGCACATTCAAAGACGATCCGGTATCGACCAGTACATGCGACATGACTGATCCCCTACACTCGACAGATACGTGCAGCGCCATATTATGATCTCTCCCCTTCGGGGTCAAATCGAAGTCGGTAAAGCCCAAGCTGTGGCCTGCATTCACATGTGCTAACACTCCCTTCAGCTGATTTACGGAAACATCTTGGGGTACGAAGGAAGTATCCAGGACTTTCAACAAAGCATTTCTGTGAGCTTCAGAACACAATAGCAACGACAGGATTGATATCTTTGACGACGTCTGTTGCAGATGCTCCACAATCTTATAATCACTTTTTTGAATCAAGCGCATGAACTCTTCTACATCTTTCAATGCCGCTGTTTTTTCATTTACCTGCACAGGGATATTCTCAACCATCTTTCCTTTCCCCTTTGCTAGTCGCTCGGCCTCTACCTCAGGCGAGATGAAGATTCTACCACTCCTTGTCATACCTCCTGAACCAACAACGTTGTCTACGGTCTCGGCTGGCTGCTTATTAACATCAATCTTTATTCCGTCACAATACACTTCCAACCCATAGGACCATGGGACTGCTTTTGTGCTCTCGTACAGGATTGGTCCGGCCTTAGTTATGGTGATCGGTGGTCGCTGGGCCGGTGCCGTGATAGTGATTGTCTTTCGAGGAATCGTTACAGTGGCCACATCACTCTGATTATCTGCTACTGCCCCTGCAGGTTCTTCAATTGCTGCTCGGTCAAACTGCAACATGCCGCCATCTATTAACGCCTGAATACCTTTCTTTAAGTCATCACACCCCCCAGCTAGGGTCCAACATTCCAAGCAGTACTCGTTACATCCTGGATAGACACCCCCCTGCAATAACCTGCTCTTTATTTCATTCAACGGCGTCTTTAAATCCTCGACATTCATAATCAGGTTCAAACCTTCCTCAGTCAGCATGGCATTTGTCCCATGATTGGGCATGGGCTTCTGCACTATATTCGGACCCGCTGTTCCGAAATTGATAGCCTTGCTATCCAATAAATCCTGCACGACATGCTTAAAAGCATGACAACCCTCTACATCATGGCCCGGGGCCCCAGAGTGAAATTCGCAATGCCTGCTTGCATCATAACCTTACGGAGGAGTTCCCGTAATTGGTGCCAGAGTTCTCTTCTCTACCAAATTCAACCCTAACAACGTCTGTAACAAATCTGCGTACGTTGAAGGTGGCTTTTCAAATACTCTCCTTGGTTTACCACCCTGGAATCTTCGCTGAGCAGGCTGTGCCCCCTGCTGTGGCTGTTGTTGCTGTTGCTGTTGTTGTTGCATTGGTTGTTGCTGAAACGGAATAGTAACGCTCACCACCTGCTGCAGCTGATTATACTGGTTTCGACCTCTGCCTCGGCCTCCAAACACTGCGCTTGCATCGCCCTGACGGCGCCCTCCAAAAGCCTTCCTGTTACTGCCAGATGCAGTTGATTCCTCAGCCTGGAATCTGCCCTGTTTAATGTTACTCTCGATCTTTTCTCCCATCAGAATTAAGTCTGAGAAACTGGCCAAAGATGTGTGAAACAACTTGTCATAAAACATGCCTGTGAATGTTCCGATGAACATGTCATTCATTTCCTTGTCTTCTAAAGTAGGACGGACCCTAGCAGCCATGTCGCGCCATCTTTGCGCATACTCTTTAAAGCTCTCACCCTTCTTCTGAGACAGCCCTTGCAATTGGACCCGATTGGGCACCAAGTCGCTGTTATACTTATAGTGAGCTACAAATGCCTCTGCTAGCTGCTTCCATGTCTTTATATGCGTTGGTTCCAATCCCATATACCACTCTAAGGAAGGACCTGACAAGCTATCTTGAAAGAAATGCATTAGCATTCTCTCATCAGTTGAATACGCAGACATCTTTCTGTAATAAGCCCGCACGTGCACTTTCGGACAAGTGTCCCCTTTATACTTATCAAATGTAAGAGCTTTGAATCTGATTGGCACCCTCAAGCCAGGTACCAGACCCATGGTTGACATGTCTAAGCCCACAACACTTTGGTTCAGGACCCCCCTCATCTGCTCTTCTAACATTCTGATCTTCTGGGAGTCATCCATCGTCCCTTCGAAACCCCCACCGGAGAAGGCGTCCTCCTGCTGATCTTCCTGCCAGTTACCATTCCCAGCTCCATACCCATCATATCCGTTGTTACGGCCAGCTCTGATCTGATTCATCACCGGGCCTCGCCCTCTGTTGCCGTACCCCGGAACAACCCCAGCAGGTCCAAAAGCCATTAACCCGGCGCCATTACCATTTCCGAATCCTCCGTAACCCTGATTGGTCACACCAAAACCGTCCTGCCCAAAGCCTTGAGCATTGAAACCATATTTCCCAGCATTATCGAATCCCTGATCATTGAATCCGAATCCAGCATTACCGAGGCCGTTGCCTCCCATATTATCACCCAAGTTGATATCACCAAGCCCAACGTTATGGACAGCCGTCTCGTCCCCAATTCCAACGTTACCGTTCCCAGCAGCAGTAGCGTTTTTGACATTAACAGCAGGTATATTGACTACAGGTGGAGCCACTGGTGTGGGAGTGCCATCTCCATGAACAGTGTCGACTTGCACAGACTGATGATCCTCATTACCGTGACCAGCATTTCTGACTAACAGAGGCTGCACCATGGCTTGCAAATTCTCCTGACCTTTTGCAATAGTCTCCATGGTCTGCATGAAGAGCGCTAGCTTCTCGCGCATATCTTGCATCTCGTTCTGCATTTGGTCCATGATTCTTCGACAGTTGGTGCGAGTGGAATATCTGTGCGGGCGCTGATCTGCAATCCTGAAAAGACCTGGTACAGAGCAAGGAATAAGATACCATCCAGTGATTACCTGTAATGCAATATGAATATGAATGCAATGCAATGTGTGTGTGCCTGTGCATTAGGGAAAAGCATTCCCCGATTCTAGTGCGAAGGTGCCAGTGTGGTGACAGTGCTAGCAATATAAAGATCGGAGCTGAATCACAGAAAGCCTCATATATTGCAGAGAAAACCAATAAGCCAAGAATACAATATCATTGAGTACAAAGAAGGCATGACCTCAACCAACAATCCTGGTGATAGTCAGCACTACGCAAATAAAGCATACAAGTCAATACATGAAAGGATCAAGTACTCCCATAAGCCTGATACTCTTCTAGCAACTTCTTGGTCTCTGGATGACCTGGTCGGGTAAGCAGACCCTCGACAAGCTGGTTTCTTCGTTTGAGCACACGTCGCACGTCACCAGCAGTTTCTTCCCATGCCCCTTCTCCGAAGCGATCCTCCAGCTTCCGCTTCTGAGACACAGCTTCGTTTCTGCCTTCGACGGCCTTGTTCAACGCATTCTGAAGACTATACTGGGTCATCACTTCTTCTTCATACTTCTTAATGCTAGCTTTCAACTGCTCTTCGAGGTCAGAAATTCGCTGCTTCAACTTATCTTCCCTCTTTTTATTGTTGGTGAGCGTAGCATTCCAAGTCTTATTGCAAGAAGAGATCTCTCGGTGTGCTGCGTCGAGCGCTTTCTTTTTGGATTCCAGCATGTCATGGGAGCTTCTGAACTCTTGCCCTAGACGTTCGCGCTTCTTTTTCTCCTCAGTCAACTCAGCCCCTAGTCTGTTTACTAGCTCGATCTGCTGTTGGAAAGCATGCACGACCTTGTTTTTCTCACTGCGTATCTGGGCCAGCTCTTGCTCTAACCCTTCATTTATCTTCATTAAGGCTTCTTTTTCTTTCACAACTTGCTCGTAGGCTTCCTTAGAAACAGTAGTTGGCTCTTCTACCGGAATATGAACAGAGACTGGTGCAGCCGGAAATGGCATCAGCAACTGACTTGCTCTCTCCTGAATCCAAACCCTGTAAGGTGCATAAGCCTGACAGTCGTTCTTCCCTAACAGTGGCTTCCCTCTTCGGTTAATACGCGTCCAGGCATGCTGCAGCTTGGCTAACAACTCTCCACTCAAATCCCCGGTGAAGTACAGAGATTCCTGTACTTCTTCCTCCTTTGGTGGGCTCTTCAACGCGTATCCGAACTGGCGAATGAACAGAGAAGGGTTGTAATTGATACACCCTTTTCTTCCTATCAACGGCACATTAGGGTACCCAGAACAACTGAAGATGAGCTCAGACCCCAGCAAGTCCCGATCAAACCACTTTATGTCTTCAGAAGATAGCCTCATCAGGCGCTCTGACCAGCTAACGGTAGTTACACTATCCATAAAAGATCCCTTCGGGGGAAGATGACTCTTAAACCACATGCTCAACAGAGGCGCACAACAGTAAACAACCTTTCCCCTTCTGTTTTCATTCTTGTAGTGCAATGAGTGGTAGAAGTCTCCGATCAATGTGGGCACTGGGTTGCCAGCAGCAAATAGATGGAAAGCGTCCAAGTCCACGAAATTGGGCAAGTTAGGAAACAACACAATTCCATAAATGCATAGAGCCAAAATAGCATTGAAAACCACCCAACATCCGCTCTTGGCATACTCATGAGCCTTGCCAACCAGAAAATCAAGAGAGAAACCTGAAACCCCAAGCCAAGAAGTCACTAACAGTTCTGCAGCGTTCATGTGCAAGGCTTTAGCTAAGTCCTCCAACTTGGGCTCAGCAGCAGAGTGAATAAAGGGAACCTTGTTCTGCACTGGTAGCTCAGTAAACTCCACATACTCTTCAATGGTAGGCCCCAGAACAAAGTCAGCAAACGTGAAACATCTCAATGCGGGGTCATAGAACTGCATCAAGGTGTACAGCCCATTCATCTCATCAGCAGTGGGCTTGCAGACTAATCTCAGTAATCTCCCATGACTCATTCTGAAGCTTCTCCTAACCTCCTCATCAGCAAGAGATATCAGACCAAGCAAAGGAGTAATATCAGGCGCGGGTAGCTTATACGCAACCGTCTTCCTCAAACCAGCCATGATCAATACTCAGAAGTCTGGGCACTAGAACCGGGGGATATGCAAATGCACCTGCAGCACAGACACACGTTAATGGGATGCAATGATAATGGGTATGCAAACAATGCAATGCAAGTAACATGCAACAGGGACCAAGTGCTATAGCTGAATGGCCTGAACCATATCAAGAAGTCTCAGATAGACTCTCCAAAATTCCTCAAACACTGGTCTCAGATAGACCCAATACAAAAGCTCCAACACTGGTCTCTGATAGACCCACAAGATACTCTGATTGGTCTCTGGCAGACCTCATATCATATCTCCAACTGGTCTCTGACAGACCTCAGAAATCTCCAACTGGTCTCTGACAGACCTCAGAACTCTCCATAAATACCCAGGATCTCAGATCAAGACATAATCGGTATCTGAAGGTCTAGTTACCTGCATAACCCCAAACCCTTTCACAGGTGGATGTCCTAGTAACTGACAAAGGTACGACATCCTATGCGGTCGTCGGCGTCACAGACTTTCAGGGTTGATGATACGATTCCCAGAAGGAGTGGCATCATCAAATCCTGAAGAGGCCTCACTTAGCCAACTTCCAAATGATCGGTTCCCGGAGTCGACAATTCAGCTGACCAACAACCCCTTCGACCCAAAGGGTAGAAAAAGAAGCCAACCAGAAGAACCTCGTCCGAGTGTAGATTTCATGAGACACTAATGCAAGCAAAGCTGGCACGCGCCCACTACTTTCTACTCTAATTCTAGGTGCACTCAAGCCCAGGTCCGACTTATCTCTCAATCATAGAACACCCGTCACACCCCAACATACAGCAATAATAATCAATATATATAATGCTGAAAATAAAGGTCAGAAATGTAAATCCATACAAAATCCTTGACGGGAAAACAAGCGCTAGGATTGACTCTCTTAAGGGACGTTGGATCCCAAATGCATAAGAACTATCGCAGTCCTTAGCAGCCAGGGGACGTTGGATCCCCAGCAGAGTTGCCAGCTGTCGCTACTGCGAAAATCGGCACCGGCTGAACAGAAGAGTCGCCACCGTGCGTTATTTATCCCAAAGGAGGGAAAGGAAACGCTCAGAGTAAACCTACCGCAAAGACGGGAAAGGAATGGTCATCGCAACCAAATCCTGGATTCGGGAGTCGGTTACGCAAGGGGAAGGTATTAGCACCCTTCACGTCCGTCGTACTCGACGGGATCCACACTTGTTTTCGGGTATGGATTGTTATTCTATCTACTCTACAGGTCAGGGGTTAAAAGAAAAGAAAATGACTCGGCAAAGTATCGCACTTTATGCCTACGTATTCCCGTCTGGAACGAGAAATCAGAGTCAACGTAGTTCGCCTACCTACGGGAAAGGAGGGGAAGGTTGCTCGCTAGGATATCGCATCATATGTCTACGTACTTTCATATAGCATGAAAGATCAGAGCAAACGTAGTTCGGGCCACGTACGACACAAGTCTGTCTTGATTGTTTTTATTCCTTCTGAAAAAAGGGTTTTTCTGATTACAGGTCCAAGCGGACGAAAATGACGTTTTGATGAGTTCATATTCTTTTACGGAAGAAGTGTCTTTTATTGTGTTTGAAATCTTTATTGTGTTTTTCTGTTTGTTTTGAGAAAGAAGAGACAGAACTCTAACCTACGGTTGCAAAGGGAATCAAACTAACCTAATGTTATCATGCATGGGTTAAGACCTAGTGTCTATCATGCTCCTCTCTTGCACAGAGAGAAACAGAGATCCTAAGGGGATAGACGGAAACAGAAACAATAGCAGATATATACAGTAAAGCAGTAAAATGCATGGATGCAGCAATACAAGCGAGGCAAGGGAGTCTCACTCAACCTCGAACCTAGAAAACAATAGGCAAAAGTGAACATAATTCACTTCTAACCCAACAGGTTAAACAACAAACAATACAGTCAGGGGAAACCAAACAATACATCAGAAATGAACAGCAAAAATAAACAGCCACAGCAGCTCTGCATCAACATCTATCTTCAAGTCATCATCAAACAGCTACAAGCTTCAGGCAAGCATCAATCTCCACCTCCACAGCCTTCAAGCAAGGTCTTGATTATCAATCTTCCATCTGCAATAGCTTTTCTTCAAGTCTCAAACCTCCAGGATGAACATCAGTCAACAAGATAGAATGAATGTTAAACAGTCAAATGCCTACCAAGGGTGGCTCATTAACTGTTAACATTATACATACAGGTTTCTCTCAAAAGTTCTATCTTTCAAATATATTCACTGATCCTTCCAAAGGAAGGAGGTGGATATTTGAAAGAGACTTTGAATCATAGAGAAAGAATGGATGCAGACAAGGCATTCCATATTTGGGAAACAAGCTTTCTAATCTAGAGCTCTGACTAGCTCCTATCCCTATACTCCTCAACAGCTGCTAGCAAGAATCTCCTCATCAACTCTAGAAGTTGGTCTTCAATATCTTGATCTCCAAGGGCTTCATCATCACAAGTCTTCAGCTCTCCCAATTCCCAAGCAAACCCAATACCCCACACAGACAAAAGAAATCCCCAGAGAGGGCACACCACACCAGTCAAGCAAATATAGACAGTATCTTAACAGCAGTAGGGGAATCCTAATATTTTCTAAGGGATCTAATAACTACCCATAATCCCTATAGTCCCATACCCAAAAAAATTCAATCTACAACTTCTAAGGGAAATGAACTAATTCACCTATGTTATCACCTAACCCTAATTTTGATCATGTCATTCACATCTAAACAAATCACCTAAAATTAAATTCTAAAAATATGAACTAAATTTTATATACAAGCTAACATTCTCTACTAATCAACCTAAAAAGAATGGATTAGAAATAGTAAAGCATTTAATCAAACCAAAATTAACAAAATCATGCATCAAAATAAACTACTTAAAATGCTATTTAAAAGAAAAATATGCTAAAAATATGAAAATGAAATGAAATATTAATTTTTTTATGTGATATTTTTCTTAACAAAATTATGAATAATGTGCAAAAAGAATCAATTAAAAACAAGCATTTTTCTATTTTTTATGAATTTTTAAAGAAATGAAATTTTGAAAGAAAATAAAATGGAATTAATATGGAAAGGGGTGCAGGGAGTAATGGAAATCAGTTAAAACAACAAACTGGGCCCAGACTGGGGGCGCGCATAGCAAGCGCGTCTGGGCCCAACACCATCAGAAAATATGACAAAAATTAAAAAAAACTGAAAACGGTGCAAATATCAATTATTAGTTATGAGAGAATTGGGCCTGATTGGGGAGGGTGTGCATAGCAATGAACTAACGAGCCCAGTCTGATTATGTTTAATGAAACGGTGCGTTGCACCATTTGAACTTCCCTCCGTTTTTTCTTTTAATCGTGGCCGTTGGATTCAGAACCAAGTCAATGTTCAACGCCTGATCGTGTGGCCCAGGGGTTATCTTCAACCTCCAGCAAACCCTAGGTCCTGCAACTCATCACCATGCATAAGCTTTACACTTCTCTGTTCTCCTTCGTTCTTCCATGAATTCACTTGCTGCAAAGAGCAAAGTTGCTCTAAATTCTTCCCTCTACACAGCCATAACAATAACTTCCTCTAAAGCTCAACCAATAAGTGAACCCGATACGTATAACATTCTGAATCCACCATGATCACCTGATATCACTTCTTCCAATTCTCTCTAATTCTTGCCCTAAACTAATCCACATCTTATGCTGATCATTATGAGCTAATCATTCAAGATTATCGTGCATTGAACCATGAGTTACAAGCCTTAACAGTTTTGACATACCAATGGCAACCTCCATAAAACTTCTCCAAACTCACCAAAATCAGTCATCTAACCTATCCTAACATTTCTATGCTAACAAATCCCTATAATTCTAACTAAAACAGTCAAATCGAAGAAGAAACCTACCTGGTGCAAAATGAAGAAAACACCTATGGAACTCCTTGATCCAATGCTTGCAGTGATTTGAAACTGATCCACACACTCAAACCTTGATTCTGTGTGCAAAGATTCTGACTCAAACTTCTTGGATCTTGTGATTGAAACTTTCTTGCTTCTTGGATGATTCACTTGTATGGCACGAGTTCTCCTCAAACCAACTAAATGCTTGTGTGAAATGTGATCTCTGAATGATGGTGATGAAGATCAGATCAAGAAAAATGGAGATTGATAAAGAGTTGAGAGAGTTTGAATTGATTTTGCAAAATGGGAAGATTGGTGTATAACTTGTGTTTTGATCAATATGATTCACCAACCATGGCATGGAGTTACTCAATGCAATATATAGATGAGATTAGAAACTCCTAGAACTTTGGAGAAGCTTCCCATGTATAATTTCCCTTGGATTTGGATTATGTAACTTTCATTGTAAGTAACCATGCATAACTCCTAAATCTTGAACCAAACTCAAAATTCTACTTTTTCCAATGTTCTCAAAATGATTTTTCCAATCAAAATGACCTATAATTTCGTCCCATTTGGCCAAAGTATGAAAAATCTCAAATTTAGGTCATTTTTTATTCATTAAATCCACCAATTTTGAAACCTTGAGCTATGAGCCTTTCCAATCTTTCATGGTCACTTTTCTAGACTCATAATGTCATTTGGAACAAGTTTGATGTTGTGAAGTTTTCCATTTGAAGCTTCCTTGTATGAGTTTTGGGCATAGGCTTGAAATGACCTGTAATTCTCAGATGACCAAAATACCCTTTGCTTGCCAAGACCATAAGTAGAGTTCCACAAATCATATGAAGGCATACTATACCATTATAGAAAGCTAAGACAATAAGGAACAACTCTTATGTTGACCAGAAATTCATTTGAAATCTCATTGAGGGGTAAAAGTTGCTTGGAAGACAAGTCACTTTCACAGACAAAATTTCAGATACCTCAAATGACCTGTAACTTGCAAGGACCATAAATTGAGTTCTATAAATCTCCTTTATTCCTTCCACCACTCAAATTAAAGGTCTTGAGATCCTATAAAAGTTTCATGTTGGCCAAGGATCCATTTGAAGCTTGCATTTTGACTTATCTTGCTTGGAAATTTGACCTAAATCAGGGGATTTTACACAGAAGCCCTAATTTAGAAACTCCTCTTCTCCTTGATTTCTCTTGATTTCTTCTTTACATATCACCATATCCTTCTCTACATGTCAAATGATGAACCCCACATCTCTCCAATAGCCCTTAATGCCCTTCAATCAATCCATTGACCTAGAGTTGACCCCAGATGAAACCCTAGTTGACTGTCTTCAACTGCAACTCTTGTGACCATATCAATGACTTGTATCCTTCTCAAAATGACTTCCTAAGTCTCCCATGATGTCTATATACTCTCCATGCTCAATCCACAACTCACAATTTCTTTGATGATTCCCAGATACCCTCAGGATAGGAGATAGACTCAATGCTTGATCCACTGACTTCCCAGCTTTCAAATTCTTTCTGATGACTTGAATGAGATTGAATTAGAATGATAGCCTCTTGATAGGCTCCTAGAAATGAGAATAATGCTTGGTCCCTGGTTGGATGACTTGCTATGCTATGCCATGCAGATGATTAGACTATGTACATCACTCTATATGCAAATGCTAATGATATTGAAACATAAACCCAGGTGAAATAGGTTGAGCAAATTTTAGGGTGCAACAGTCCACACTGTGCAATCCCTCCTTCTTTTTTTTTTAACCTTTTCATCACCATTTCTCCTTGATCTTCAACAAAAAACAAACCTTCAAACATCTTTTCTCCCACAACCTAATCTTATTACCTTATCCTACAACCACAAAATTTCATGTTGCTTTCTTACGGAAACTTATCACCACCGCAAAACAACCATGACGCTTCTTAATACAATCTCAAAATAATAACACTCTTCCATACTCACATTCTTTATTTCCAAAACAACACATCCCTCCAACACAACCTACTTCGCCGCAAAACACAAACGTAGCAGCCATGCAAATCACAAAGCAAACCTCTTCTTTTATCCTTCTAAACTCGAATCCACAACCATAACAACAAATAGCTCACACCTTTTAACCACTCAAACAACCGCTATAAATCAAGTTCAATTATCACTCACAGATTCTGCTCCGATTACCATCACCATTGTTTACTCGTTTTTCCATAAATTCAGCAGTAGTGATCTCACTTCCACCGTTTTCATTCACTTTTGGACCATTGTTTCTGCATAACAAGGATTCATTTTAATTGGTTTCTATTTCATTTTTGTTTCAATTATAATATGTTTCCTTTCCGATTTCATGTGAGCCTGGGCTGTGCTGTTTTGATTGAGTTTTCCTTTTTCCAGGTTATTTTCGCATGAAAGTTACAGGTTTATATTACATGTTTTTTATTGTTTTGCATCCTAGTTTTGTTGTGTTGGCTCTTAATATTAATTCTAATATATTTTGTTTTTATTGCGCTTAGTTTTTTAATCAAACATTTTACAATTCATGGGCTTGTAGCTAGGTGTGGCAAGAAAACCCGGGCCCGCATAGACCCGGTCCAAAATTAACGGGGGAAACCCGATTTGATTGGGTGTGGGTGCATGGAAAACCTGGTTTATAATTGCGGGTGTGGGGGCAGAGGGATGCTACTACTCGCCCTACACCCAACCCCACTTTGTCGGTCTTATGGTATTTACTTTAATACCCATATTTAAATTATTTTATTACACATTTATTCCCTTTTGGAAAAGTAGTTAAAAATCCTCATTAGTTATTTCACACCATTCACTCAAACCTTCATCTTTAGAAACAAGTTTATTATTAAAATGGTCAAGTTTTTAATAAAATTTAATAATTTTTATTACTATTTAAAAGAAATTTTTTTTTTGCGGGTGGGGGCGGGTGCAGGCAAACCCGTTTCCATCGGGGCGGGTATGGGTGGTAAATTTCCACCCCTAACTATGTTTGGGTGCGGGGTCGGGTTTGTAATTGGGAGGCGGGTGCGGGTGCGGGGCTAGCTAAACCCGCCCCCACCATGCCCCATTTCCATGCCTACTTGTAGCATTAGATTTAAGGCCCATCTAGTTTTTTTCTTCTAATTACACCCTTTTGATTTCCTTTGTTTTTATGGTTTGATTAAATGACATTTATTTCTATTTTTCAGTTATGTTTGTTCGTGATGTAACACCGTAATAGTAATACATGTGTGGGCTGTTTGGGTGATTTTATTCTCATTGCTAAAAAAAAATTTAATTCGTGTATTCGATATTTCATGTTGTTATGTTGTTGGATTTTTATCGATATATTAATTTTATTTCAACGCATTATGACCCTTTATATACCACATTTCATTTGTTGTCAATACGCACAAACCAGCTTTGAGCATATTACTTAGAGTTTTACGTGCATTCCTTGACTTTTCGCTTATTTTGAATTTCGATTGTGAGGTTTACTTCATCGCGGTTTGATACCGTTTTGCTTTGCCATTGTATCACTTTAGCCTCACTTTATGATTTCATTTGTTGAATGTATGAGTTCATTCCATGCCATCTTACAATGATACATTCTACGTTAGCATTTATTTCAATTCATGATAACAGGCAACGATCCAAATCGTTGCATTCAAATCGAATTTGAACTCTACTTTCAATAGCTTTGCACGTCCTTGCGTTATGCGACATTGGTTCACATCATTGCATCGTGATTTTAAATTGTGCATGTTCCATTTTTGTTTTACTTCTTTCGATTTAATTAAGATAAACGCGTGTTATGCATATGTCGTGTGTGTCATTATCTTCTATTGTGGCTTACTCTTGGACCTTCTTACATCGAGACACTTTTGGTTCACATATACTTATTTGCTCATGCTTACTCGTGCAATAATTTTATCACTTTATTCTTTATTACTTTTTATTTAGGTAGTTTCTAACACAAGAATAAAATCAACCCATTTTCAAAAAGAACAAAAATAAAAAACTCGATCCAACATCGGGTTGTTTTTCTTAAAGACCACATCATTTTCAAGCCTTTCTCATTCAACCATTTTTCAAACTCCTTTGAACCATTTTGTCAAATCCTTTTGCAAACGATCATCAAATGCTTGATCCAACGTCAAGCCTATTTTATCAAGACAAATATTAAAAACACTTAACAACTATTAAACACTTTTCAATAAAAGGATGAAAAAGGAGCGAGGTGTAGTCAACGATCTCCCGAGAGTGAGGATCCGAGATATAGCTCTCGTGGTTCAAGCTATCGTCATCTTACAATCAATTAAACGTGTAATAAATCTACCCGAGTGCTTTTCTCAATCAAACTTCAAAATCCATAAAAATATCGAAACTCTTTCTCAAATAAGATGAAAAAGGAGCGGGGTGTAGTCAACAATCTCTCAAGAAGGAGGACAGGAGATGTAGTTCTCGACCATCTGAACTCTCATAAATTCAAAAATACTTTAACACATCTAAACTCTTTTTTCTTACAGCCGTACAATCTATTCAACTTTTCATAAATGTAAGATATTGTGTCTTGAGATGACGCAAAACATTGCTTCGTCCACAACTGTTTGAGTTAAGATAAGCAGTGTTTCCCCCAAATGTTGATTTGTAAATCCATTTTGTCATGATGCAAACGTCCGCTCCTCACCTGTTTTGGATAAAACAATGTTTTATGCCGAATGTGACTAAATATCTTTTGCTAAAATTGAATAACAAACAAACATTTTCTATCCAGGACTACGTAGTCTTGATTTCTCTATTGCGCTTGGAGATATGTGGGAGTGAGATTCAAAGTCTCGTCAAGCACCCTAATAAAAAATAAACATTTTTGTCATATCCTCTTTTCTTTTTATCACTCGAGAAGCCTAACATGTCTAGGATAACACTAACGTGCATAATAACCTAATGGTTCCCGTTGAGTACAACGGACATGAGGGGTGTTAATACCTTCCCCTAATTTGGTTGTGATGACCATATCTTATCCTTTCATTTAGGGATTTTATCGATATTTTCCCTTTCCCTCTTTGGGAAGAAATAAAGTTGGTGACGACTCTGTTAGTCCATCTGTGAGTGTACGATTGCACTTCATGAGGCCGTTCTCATTTTTCGAGGTACGACAGTTTGGTGACTCTGCCAGGGAAACTCCCCTAAGTGAATCAAGCCAAGT
The DNA here is from genome assembly GCA_963859935.3 of Lathyrus sativus. Lineage (NCBI taxonomy): Eukaryota > Viridiplantae > Streptophyta > Magnoliopsida > Fabales > Fabaceae > Lathyrus > Lathyrus sativus. Next base: position 148,800,819 of record OZ012740.1, on the reverse strand, counting down.
TTGGTTTGTGTGTGTGTTTATGTTTGTTTTACTTGTTTGGCTTCTCTTTATCTTATTATTGTTATCTATATTGCTTCATTATTATCTACTATATAGTTCCATCATGCTGTGGTATTAGATTGATACTCTAATTGCAAAACCTTGTGAGAAAGACTCTCTACCCGAGTCTAGAGCATAAACAAAAGATAGGACGATGGTTGAGTAGTGCGGGTCCGTGAGATTTAGATCTCGTTAGGATCGACATGAGAACCTCACTTAGAGTAGAAGCTTTGAGAATATTGGCGCTCGACATGTAGCTGTCGTAGGCCTCGATGTGTGCATAAGGATCCATGACTCTAAGGACCTTTATAGAACCTTTAACCCTTGGCCTACTAGGAACTATGGTCACATAATACGAACCCTCAAGATGTATCTCTCTTAGGTTTGGTATGAAGATCTTGCTCAAAGTAGATTCTATCGATGGAGTTAACGCCCGACATGTAGTCGTCATGAGCGACAAACATACCATGACTCTAGGAACCTTGTCTAGAACCAAAGTTGATGGTCGTGTAGTAAAGGACCCTGAGATGCAGCTCTTGTAGGTTCGGTATGAAGATCTCGCTCAGAGTAGATTCTCTCGATGGAGTTGACGCCCGACATGTAGTTGTCATGGGCGACAAAAAATTATGGGAACCCATGACTCTAGGAACCTTGTCTAGAACCAAATTCGATGGTCGCGTAGTGTGGGCCCCCAAGATGTAGCTCTCGTAGGATCTGACTGAAGATCTCGCTCAGAGTAGATTCTCTCGATGGAGTTGATGCCCGACATGTAGTTGTCGTAGGCGATAAACATTCGTGCAAATCCGGGACTCTGAGGTCCCTCTTTTAAACCTTAAATCACACCTGGTGAGAACCCTATTTGGAAAGTAATCAGACTTACCCTTCATCCGTACATCGGACCTTTGAACCCATATGCAAAAAAAAACATTTCATTGCATTTGTTCCATTGCATATGCATCTATATATGTATAAATTCATTTTCAAACAAGTTCTCATTTCGTCTCTCTTCTTCTAGATTCCACACTGAATCTTCAGCACCAGTATAATACTCAAGCTGATGCTTGTCAAAGGATGTCTGATCAGGAACAAAAGAAAGCCAGATTCAGGTCCTAGCTTGACGACCTTCGAGGGAATGTGAGCCAGATTATGGAGATGCTTCAGGCTCTGAGAACTAGGAGAGAGCCTCCTCAAGTTACTGTTATCTCAGAGATTTCAGGTCCTATTGTTGAGCCCTAACCTGCAAATTCTATACCTTCTACATGGCCTCCATTTGGGTTACCTTACAACTTTGTACCTCGAGCAGAGGGAGCACTAGAGATCGAGTAATCAATTGAATAAATAGTGCCTCTGCCATTCACTATTGACACTACCCAATTGTTCATACCATGGGGCAGCCTGTTGTCAATACAAGGGTGCAACCACATTTCAAAGACCATCATCAGATATACCATACTGCTGAATCGTTAATTAGAGGTAATGATGGAATAGATAAAGACATCCGAAAGGTGAAAGAGATCTATCAGATCCTCGAGAATAGACTCTGAGCTATGAAGGAAGATCAAGTTTTTGTTACTACTGCCAAAGAAATGTATCTAGTTTCTGGTTTGGTGATTCCTGCAAAGTTCAAAATGTTGAAACAAGTTTGGTTCATGCCATGAATCCTCCAACATTTTAATGATAACAAAGTATTTGAAAAAAAATTAGGATGTCTAACTAGCCAACTTTGTGTGCAGAATTATATTTACTTGATGGAACTAGTTATAACACTAAAATGACTTTGGTTCGGTTCTGGTCACATTCTCTCAAGGACGTGTGATCAAAAAAGCAGTTGCTAGTACGCTTCAAGTTAGAAGCGTGTTTTGCTTCCTTTGATGTTAAGTAATGTCATGTTAGTTCTGCTAACACGGACTCAATATTTATTGAAACTATCTTTTACAGGTTATGTTGTACTTGAATCAGAATTGTATCCTCTGGACAAAGGCCTTATTTCATGGATACTCTTGTGACTGTAAGTTCCAACACTTGCTTTATTGGAAAAGAAGATGTAATAGAAGATTTGGTTATGTTTTTAGCCATTGAAGATCTCCAATGTCTTTATTTTCCTTGGCTATAAAAAGAAGCTGAAGATTTCAAGATCACTAAGAAATAACACTGCAAATACAACTAAGAAATACACACACTACTTTCAAAAAGCTGAGTCTGTTAAGAGTTCTTACTCTTGTTTTGATTAAGAATCTTTGTAATAGCGTGTTGTATTTTTTGAACACCTCTGATATTTTATCAAGTGTTATTGTAAGTTATCCCTTCTCTAAACTATCTATTTAGATTAAAGTCTATTGTTGTAAGCTTGAGCAAAGTAAAGTCTTAGACACGAGCTCTAAGCAAGGTAAAAGTCTTAAACACGAGCTTTAAGCAAAGGAAAGTCTTAATCAAAGGCTGGTTAAGCAAGGTAAAATCTTAGACATGAGCTCTAAGCAAAGTGAAGTCTTAGACAGGCGGTCTAAGCAAGGGAGGTCTCGGTCATGAGCTGATTGAACAAGAGTGAAGTCTTAGACATGAGCTCTAAGCAAGGGAAGTCTTGGAAAAGAGGTATGAGCAAAAAGAAAAGTCTTATATAAGTGTGTATAAGAAAGTGTAATCTGGTTGATTATAGTGGAAAATCACTTGCTTGGAAAGGGGACTGGATCACTCTTAGTTGGGAGGGGAACCAGGATAACTATTGTGTGTTCTTTGCTATTTTTACTTTACTTTTGTCTCTATTTTCGCTGCACCTTATTAGATTCTGAACTCAGGTTTTAGAATTTGAACTCTGGTTCAAAAGTAAATCTATTTTTGCAAAATACAATTCAACCCCCCTTCTTGTGTATTTTTTCACCTTTAGTAGGCATTAGAGCAATATCTGTACGTAACACTTAACAGTGGTACAATCAAAGATCCAACGAGAAAATTATGGATCCTGAGGTTACTACTTCTAGTACCTCAAGGGGGATTCCCTATGATTACAATAGCTCTGATAGAAATCATTACACTGCTAAACCTTCTATGTTTAGTGGTGACTCTACTGAATTTGAATGGTGGAAAAGCAAGATGTACACATATATCATTGGACTCGATGATGAGATATGGAATATTCTTGAGGATGTCATTGACATTCCTATAGACAATGTTAGTATGGTTGCTGACAAAAAAACTTTGACTCCTGCTCAAAAGAAAATCTACATAAAACATCATAGATTCAGAGGTATTCTGGTTGATGCACTTCTACATGCTAAGTATTTGAAAATCATTGATAAGTCTTCTGCAAAGACTATCTTTAAATCATTGTGTTCTACTTATCAAGGAAATTAACAAGTCAAAGAAGCCAAAGTTGGCTTGTTGATACAAAAGTATGAGTTATTCAAAATGAAGGAAGATGGGGATATTGAAACCATGTTCTCCAGATTTTAGGTTCTTGTCTCAGGCCTTCAAGTGTTGAACAAAAGCTACTCAACATCTCATCATATGAAGAAAATTCTAAGGAGTCTCCCTCAAAAATTTAGACCTAAAGTAATAGTTATTCAGGAAGCTAAAGATCTGAATATGTTGTCTCTTGAAAGTCTAATCAGCAATCTTCAAAGTCATGTCATGAGATGGAAATTAATGGAGATGAAACTTCTAAAAAGTTCGAGTCTCTCGCATTGAGATATGCCTCTAAAAAACTCGGTGAAAAGTCCAGAAGATATTCTAAAAACAGTAAAGCTGATGAATCGTATGAAGAAGAATCTGATGGAAGATCTGATGTTAAAGACATGACATGCTTCATTAGAGGAATTCAACAAATGTCCAAAAGAAGTAGAAGATTTCCTAAAACCAACAAGAGGATTAACTTCAAAAATGAAGACAAAATCTGCTACAATTGCAACAAACCAGGTCCTTTCAAGAGTGATTATCTTGAACCTCTGAAGGACAATCAGAGAAAAGGAATTTATGAGAAGGATAATTTCATAAATAGGTTCAAAAATAATTTCATGGCAACATGGAAAGAACTAGATGAATAAGATTTAGAAAAGGAAGATAATGCTAATTTAGCACTGATGGCTCACTCGTCTAATGAAGGACTTCTATCTGAGTCTGAAAATGGAGATGGGATACTCTCTTAATCTAACTTTATTTCATGTGCTAACAATCTTATAGATCATTGTAAGAATCAAACTAGTCAAATTAAAATCCTTAAAAGAGATAACTCCATTTTATGAGAAGAATTAAAAAAAAGTCTATGTATCTCAAAATGAATGTTCATCTCTGAGTAAACATGATCAAGCTTTTCATAAATTTATTACATATGGCATTGATTGTACCAAACTTGCATCTATGATTTATAGAGTCGGAAAATATAATAAGTAAGGACTAGGATATGATGAAGGTTGCTCTAGTGCTAATGACTCTTCAAAAGTGCTTTAAGATTTCTGCTCATCTAGTATTGCTCAAACTGTGTTAAGTAACCATTTTGTCCCTGCTGCTAAAGCAATGAATTCAACTAAACTTATTAATCAGAAGTTTAAAGGCATTGCTACAGTAGAATCTGATAAATCAGATGATCTGATAACATAAATGTTCAATACTTCTGAATCACATGATAAGTTCAATTATGCTGATAAGGTTAAGAATAACTCATGTCAAAACATTTTAAAGCAAAATGATAGGAGTAAAGCTAAACCTTCTCACAAAGTAAGAAGACAAAATAGGAGAAAATTTGCTAAAACTAACCTGAAAGGACCCATACATGTATGGGTACCTAAATCTCAAGTAATATTTGCTGCAGATATGCCTAAAGGAATAAATGGAATGCCAATCCTGGTACTTAGATAGTGGTTGCTCATGATATATGGCAAGAGAAAGACGTATGTTCCAAACCCTGAATCTGAAAGAGGAAGGAAATGTGGGTTTTAGAGGTGGCCAGAAGGGAAGGATCATCAGAACAGGTACGATAGGTAATTCTCAAACTCTTATTAATAAGGCATGGCTTGTAGATGGCCTAAAACATAATCTATTAAGTATAAGCCAGTTGTGTGATGATGGTTACAATGTATTGTTTGACAAGGACTTTTCTTCTGTTGTCAATTCTGATAAATCTGTAGTATTCAAAGGGAAAAGGAAAGAAAATGTTTATAAAATCAATCTTTCTGAATTGGCGGTTCGGAAGGTTGTTTGCCTAATGACAATGAGTAATGAAAAATGGGTATGGCACAAAAGGTTAGGTCATGCTAACTGGAGATTAATCTCTAAACTTTCCAAGCTAAAAATTGTGAAAGGGCTGCCAGATATTGATTGTCATTCATATGCTCTCTGTGGAGCATGTCAAGTTGGAATGATTGTAAAAACTTCTTTTAAAAACAAAAAAATGTCTCTTCTTTTAGAACCTTGGAATTGCTTCACATTGATTTATTTGGTCCTATTACAACAACTTCAATCAATGGTAAGTGTTGCAGTGAGAATCAGATATCAAGCTATTGAATTAACTTGAATCACAAATCATGAAGTTCACCACCGAGCTTTGATTTATCCAAAGGAAAGGGTAAAGATCGAAAGAAAACCCTAAGTGCGCCATGCAACAACAAAGCTAGAGATCTAAGGTTCGGGGGTTGGTTATACCTAGGGAAGGTGTTAGCATCCTAAGTATCTGTAGTACTCTACAAGAACCTCTTGTTAATATTTGTGTTATGTTAATGTTTGATTGCTAAGGAAAATGTGCAAAGTTAAAGACCTAGGGTATAAATACTAAGTATGCTCGCCAAGACGTTGCATCTCGTGCCTACGTATCATAACAAGGATGGAATTAGAGCAACCGTAGTTCACCAAACTAGAGATGAGGAACTCCTGACAATGATCAAGGTTCCAAAGGAGAGTAAGTATCCATAACCATGACACTTACACATAGTTAATCAACTCTCTAAATCTAAGTTGAAAATTAACTAAAGTTGACTTTAACCAAAGTTAAAGGGGAAAGTGAGTATCCATAACCATGATACTCACATAGAGTTTACCAACTCTACCTAAATCTAAGTTATGAGACCAATTGGTTCTAACCAGACCAAAAAGATGGGGATAAGTGTTAGTTGTTATTGGTTAAAGGGCTCGACAAGATATTGCATCCTGTGCCTACGTATTCTGACTATAAAAGGGGAATCGGAGCCACCATAGTTCGACTTAACTAGGGCTGAGGAACTCTTGATAACGATCAAGGTTCCAGAGGGGAGTAAGTGTCTATAACCATGACACTTACATGGAATGTGATGACTCCAAATGTAAACTAGGTTATAACAGGAAAGACTCTCACAAGATCTCGGGGAAAGTAAGGACATGGATATCCTAACTATGACACAGCAACCAACAAGTGTGATCCTTTCCTTTGGGAATTGGAACAAGCAAATAATATGAGAGAATATGATCAAGTCGTGAAAGTACCAAATATAAAATCAGGCAAAGAGAACTAATTACTCTTCTATGGACACAAGATATGAACAACAAATAGTCAAAGTAAAAAATCAAAATCACAAGATCAACAAAGAGATCCTAAGCTACAAATCACGAAAGCTAGTGATTAAGAAGATTAATGAAAATTAGTGGATAGAAATTAAAGAAAATCTAAATAATTAGAAAGCAACAAAACCTAAATATTTAAACAAAGATGGAAAGGATTAATTCATAAAAATAGTTAAGAAAATGTTTTTTAGGTTTTTATATTTAATAAATAAACGAGTAAATTAAAAAAAATCAAAGTTTAAATAAAAACATTAATAATAGTTCAAATATTAAAAATGAACTTAATTAAAAGTATATTTTAAAGGAGGAAATTAGAAGATATATTTTTTACAATAAATCAATCTAACTAAAATTATGAGATATTAAAAAGAAAAATTATATAAATTAAAGGAAAGAAGAAAGAAAAAATAAAATAATAATAATAATAATAATAGACAATAAAAGGAAATGAGGGTTACTAGCGAAAACATAGGGTGCAGATTGAGAAGAAACATGGACTGGGGATTGCATGGAAAGGGAAGTTCAATGAGTAAAGTGCAACCAAAGCCCCAAAATAAACCTTAATTACTATTATTAATATTAAGAAAAATAAAAATAAAAAAAATAAAAAGAACAAGGAAACAGGCGTTGCAATTAGGTAAGAAAGAGGATAACTTGACTTTTCCAAACTCAAATAAAATCTAATGATAAATTATTATTAACAATAAAAAAAAACAAAAGTTGATACCCACTTCTTGTACCTCTCTCTTTCTTGATCCCTTTTGTACAAATAGAACGATAAATTCAGACCAAAACCTTATCAACATCTCTTAATCTCGCAATGGCAGAAATTGATCGGCGATGGAGTACGAGTCATGGAAACAAATCGCGAAGGGAAAAAACCAAGGTTGGACGCGGTTACCGCTCGTCGTTGTCATACCCCAAGATTGTCCTACCCATGTATAGATTTCACTTTGTACATCTATCCCCTAACGGTTATTCAGAAAATCAAAGTGTGTGGCTGCTACTCAGGGTATCACAATGTTGAATTGAATTTAAATGAATTTCATTTAAAGGTGTCAGGTCTGAATGTGAGTGCAATTTTGTGCAGTTCAATTGGATGTGGTCTTGGTCTTGGCCAAGAAAAGGATATTGTTTAATTCTCAAGGTGGATTCTTTCATAGATCAGTACTTTAGGTCCGAGGATCATCAGATCAAGGTCACTAGTGCCAATTCAAGTTCATAAAGTGGATCCAGGTTTAAAAGCATTCAAGTTAGTGCATTGAAGTTCATAATTTCAAGATATTTTCGTCAAAGTCCATATTATATGTTCAAAGAAGGTTCAGTGTAAATAATTTAGTTTGCTACGATTTAAAATATGAAACTTTAAGGATTTATGGACGGGTTGTTGAAAAATATCAATGGCGGAGCAGTTCGCGTTTCTAAACCATTTTCCATCTCATAACCATTTCTATCCACTTTGTTAATTCCATTTTTAATCCAAATTTTAGCCATTTAACCAATTCTTCTAAATCCATTTTCTTTTTTATCTTCAATTCAAAAACACGTCGATTCTAAATCCAATTCATTTCCATATCCAAATATTTAAATAACCCTTTCTTCTGTTGATATCCATATTTCTAAATCATTTCCAATTTCCACTCTTTTTGCAAATTTGTTTCAAATAATCCATGAACAAAAAAATTCACAATAAAAAACCCATTAACCTTTCATGTTTACAAGCCCATTACAAATTATCACAAGATTGTACACCAAAAAAAAACTACCAAAAAATACAAGTAATCCCCAATTTACATTTCAAGCCACGTACTACTTGGAACTTCATGGCCCACACCAACAACAACCTTTAGCAAGAGCCTGCACCAATTTACACAAGCCACAATAATAGTACACTTCAAATGCAACAAAACAAATTCAGCAGAAATTGTACGTCCTACCCACCAAGCCCAAAAGCCACGACTTGCTTGTACAATCATACATAGCAATTGCAAAACAAAAAAACCAAACCAATTTACACAAGCCACAATAATAGTACACTTCAAATGCAACAAAACAAATTCAGTAGAATTTGTACGTTCTACCCATCGAGCCCAAAAGCCACGACCTGCTTGTACAATCATACATAACAATTGCAAAACAAAAAAACCACACCAGACCATAAGACACAAAACCTGCTACAAATTGGTAAAACCTGCATAACAAGACAAAATCAAAAATGGTATCAGAAACTTAATAGAGAGGTTGATGTGGTTTGAAAAAGGAGGGGAGCAGAGTGACGATAAAAGGAGGAGACGAAACATACGCTAAAAAGAATTTCTCCAAAATACAACCTTCTTCAAATCCTTCGAACCCCCCTTTAATTTCTTCAACCAATCTTCACTGATTTCCCAAAACCAAACCTTCTGCAAAACAAATCAAACCCATAGAAACCCATATCCAAAGATCAAAAGATGAGATGAAGAAGAGGAAGTTGAGTTGAAATAAATTCGATTCGAAACCCAAACACATCAAGCGGAGGATCGAGTTCATCACGAAGAGATTGTGCGTGATTTCTCATTCTTCTTGAGCTTTCCTTTTTTTTTTCTATTTTCACGACGATGAGTGTCGATTTACTGTGAGAATATCCATTAGAGTCGTGTGTTTTTTTAGAGAGAGGAATGAGTTTCTACAAAATGGAAAGGGAGAATTGTTTTGGTTACTGGTGTGTTTTATGGGTATTAATTTGTTTTTAAGTGATAAGTTAATGATATTTCAAAAAGAAAGAAGAAAGACGATGATGAATACTGAGTTTTGTTTTTGTTTGGGGAAGATAGAGATATGTAGGTGTCAATGAGTGGTTTTGTTTGATTTGAGTCCATTTGTCTTTTGGTTGCAGGCAGGGAACGTGTGAAGTGGGATGGGCCGTAAGGCCCATTGGATTTTCCATTCACCCTTACCGTCATTTTCGTCAAAACACCTCCACGTTTTGCTTCCTTTGGCTGAAAACAAATGGGCTTCAGGCCCATAGTAGAGTCACACAATAGCTTCATATTAGCACACCACCCCTTGTGCAGCCAGTACCCCTGTCTTTGATTTCTTTTTATTTTTATTTATTTAATTCAAATTTGAAAAATTATCTTATGAATATTTTTTAGGAAATAATGATTTATTTATTTTATTATTTATTTTGTTTTTAATTTCTATTTAGTTCATTCCTATTTTTGTAGAAGATTTTGTTTTAATTAGGTTTATGAACCTCATTTTTGTGTTTAATTTTTATTTCATTTTTTTTATGGTCGATGACGAAATCTTAAGAACTATTATCGGTCAAATCATTGATTGATAATAGTTTACCCGAGACCACCTTGTTTTCTATTTCATTTCTTCTTCATTTTCAATTTTGGTTTTATTTTTCGAACCGATGAAGTCTCCGATTTGTAAACGTTAGCTCTCGAGGTTGTTAAAACCTTCATTATTTCAAATTTATGGAAAATGACCATTTGGGTCATTTTCTCTACTTTGGGGTCGTGAGAGGTTCCCTTCGATTAGTTAACATGAGGTTTGCGATTAAGACGAGGTTTAACTTTATTTTCAAATTGCATCTCGATTTTATCCCATTCGAAGGGGATGATTTGTAAGGATAAAATCTTTCTACCCGAGCTTTTCTAGTATACACTAAGCTAGGAGGCGATTTCTTTCTGATTTGCGAGACTTAGGACTCGTTGAGTTGGTTTGAACTCCACCGCTCAGTTGAGGCCCCTTTGGGATTATTATGTCTTACGAGTAGTCGTAATGGTGTCTTTATTTCCGTCTTGGGAGTTTGTGATTCTGAGGACCTTTGTAGAACCCTATTCCAAAATTTACTAAGACATAACTCTGTGTTCATCCTTTGAAGGGATTACCGTCTTACGAATCGTCGTTATGATGGAAAACTTTTGAGGGTTATTGCATGGGACCTTGTTTGAAAACTCTTGGAATTCCTTGTTACAAACCAATAGATTGCCCACCCGAGGTGAGGGATATCTTGTTGCATTACCTTGCAGGACCTATGACCTTGACCCTGTTGTTGTTGTTCTCATATGCATTCATAAAGTATTGCATTGCATAGCATTTTTACATATCAAGGGACTTAAGAGACTGTGACTATCTCAGGTATTGGTGAACATAATGACTGATCAAATAAAAAGAAGCACAAATTCCTTGAAGTTCAGAGAACCAAAGTTGGGATTGATCCAAGATCTTTTGATTGATGTGTCAAAGACGATAAACATCAACTTTCAAGGGAAGCATGGGAAGCTACTTGATCTTCTCTATTCTAGAGTGGACACTTGGGCTTTGTTCGCTATGGCTCAATTTTATGATGCTTCGCTCAGATGTTTTACCTTAAAAAATTATCAGTTGGCTCCTACTCTCGAAGAATATTCTCACCTCCTGAATATCAAGGTTAAGGATCAACCTATCTACACTGGTCTGGAAGAAGAACCGAAGCCTTCCTCCATTGCTCTTGCTCTCCATATGACTAAGGAAGAAGTTGAGTCTGGTCTAGCCAATAAGGGAGGTACTCAAGGATTTCCTTTTAAGTTTCTGCTTGACAAAGCCGCCCAGTACAAGACCATTGAGGATTGGGAAAGATTTGGTGTCGCTGTCGCTCTGATGATCTATGGGATTATTCTCTTCCCAAACATAAACAATTTCATAGATATCACTGCCATCACTCTCTTTATGCAGAAGAATCCTATTCCTACCCTCCTTGCCGATACTTACCACTCCATTCATTGGAGGAGTAAGAAGAAGATAAGGATGGTCCAGTGCGGCTCTCATTTGCTGTTCAAATGGTAAGCCTCCCATCTACCGAAATTAGGGCCGTTTGTAGAAAACAAAGAGAAGCTGAAATGGTCTAGACGCATTATGCCTCTGGTACCCAATGATATTGCTTGGTATTCCCATGAATACTATGATGTGGAGATCATTTTTAGCTGTGGAAAATTTGGTAATGTGCCTTTGATTAGTAGGGCTGGTTGCATCAACTACAACCCAGTCATGGCCTTACGTTAGTTAGGGTATGCTATGGAAGACGAGCCCGAAGCGGAGAAAGTTCAAAGTTTCTTTTTGCTTACCACAACAGAAGATCCTACATTTGTTAGGAAAATTGCTAAAGCATGGACCAAAATCCATACGAAGGGGAGGAGAGAGCTGAAAGCAAAGAACTGTGTGGCTAAAGAGCCATACAATAGATGGTTGCTAGCTAGAGTGGCTGAAAAGTTGTTACCATTTCCTCCAGAACCATACATGCAAGAAAAACCTCCTGCTCCCACTCACATATCCATAGAAGAGTATGAGAAGCTGAAGCTAGTGGTAGAAAGGTTAACCAAAGAACACCAAGACCTTCAGGCTGAGATTCACCAAGCAGGTGTGGAGAATGGTCAATACAAGAGGAAAATGGAGGTTGAACAAGACCAAGTAGCCGAGAGCAGCAAGAAACTAAAGCTAGAAATGGATCTGAGGGTCATGTATCAGAATGTCTTTGAAGGAACTGACGCATCAATGAAGACTCTCTAACAATGCTTAAAGGAAGCTAAGGACTCTTGCGATAGAGTGTGGCATTTTTTCGAGTTAGCTTCTGCTGAAAAGAAGAAGACGAGGGAGAAGCTTGAGGCTGACATTGATGATCTCGAAGAGCAATTGTGAAGTGCTTTAACCCTAGCTGAAGATGAACAATAACTCAAGGAATAAGTTTTAAGAGCTTCATATGTCATTCCTGGCATGTGGAACAACAAATGCTTAGAGTTGGAGACGGCTCAGGAAACAACCACTTTATAGAAGGATCGTTTCGATGCTCTGAAGATGGACAGTTCAAATTGGCTCAAAAAGGAAGCGCAACTCAACAAACTGTTGGATACACATGTGGATTCTCTCCGATATTGTCAGCCGACTCTAGACATGTGTCGTGCTAAGCACAATGATCTAGTGGAGCATTGTAACCTCATGATCAATGATATCCCATGGAAGTTGGAAAGTGCGATTCAAGACTTGGAAGGGAACAATGTCCCTCCTTCCGTCCATCACTTTATCCAGCTCTGCGATCAGATGATTAGCAGATTCATGTTCGAGTCGAAGAAGCTTGAAGAACGTCTCTAAAATAAAGCTTTTTAGTTATTTAGTACTTCCTCTTGTAGCATGAATTGTTATATGCAGCTTATTCAGCAATCATTTATATTGGATCTTCTCTCAAAATTAATGAAAGTTGCTTTTTGGTCTCAATTATGTATTATTTACTATTCATTCGCAGTTTTACAATACCAATGATAATCATAAGTCTCAAAAGTCTCTTGAACATTGCATATACCTGCGCATCATTTTTTTGCATTCCCTGAAACCCGACCTTACACGCCGCTTGCCCTTTCACAGTAAAGCAAGCTGACTTCCTGACTTCTGACAACACAAGAAATAATCAGAAGAGAGTCATGGATCAGCTAGAGCAAAACTAGATTGCTATGAGGGAATGCAAAGTATGAAGACGCAAATGAACCAACTCATGGAAGTGATCCAGAACATGGCCAGAAATCAAGAGGAGATGAGGCTAGCAGCAGAGAGGAACGCTAATCAGACACTGGCTGGCGCGGTTCTAAATGCAGGTGGTGCAGTTCTAACCCCTGCCGGTGCTATTCCAACCCCTACAGTTCCTACTCCCGCAGGCACAATACCTATTAGTACAGTCCATCTACCGGCTGGTGCAGTCCATCCTCCCGGTGCTACGATTCCACCACCAGTCCACTACGACAATCATGAAGGCTTCTACGAAGATTCAGCTGATGCATGTGTACCACAGAACGCTGAATTAGAGAAGAAGTTTAATGCTCTACAAGAAGCAGTGAGAGTGATGTAAGGCCCCGACATTTTGGGATTAGATGCTGCAGAAATATGTCTGGTGCTAGGGTTTAAGATACCTCCGAAATTTACTATCCTGACTTTTGAAAAATACAAGGGTAGCAGCTGTCCCAAGACCCATATAAGGTCTTACTGCAGGAAGATGGCTGCCTATTCCGACGATGAAAAGCTCTTAATCCATTTCTTTTAGGATAGTTTAACCAAGGCCTCTCTGGAATGGTACATGCAGCTTGAGCGCTCTAATGTGAAAAGTTGGAAAGAGTTAGTAGACGCTTTCGTGAAACATTATCAGTACAACACTGATATGGCGCCGAATCGGACGCAACTCCAGTATCTGACCCAGAAACCAAACGAGTCTTTCAAAGACTTTGAACAGAGATGGAGAGGACAGCTGCGAGAGTACAACCTTTGTTGTTGGAAAGAGAGCTAATACACATCTTCATGGGAACGCTGCAAGGTCCGATCTTTGAACGCCTGGCATCTACTACTTCCATGGTGTTTTCTGAACTTGTCATGGCTAGAGAAAGGCTAGAGAGCATAATGAAATCAAGAAAGATTCAGAATGTTGGCAGATCCTCGAGTAGGGTCAAGAATTCGTACCAAGGATTTATCAGGAAAAAAGAAGGCGAAGCTAGTGTTGTGTCCACAGACAGAGGGAAAGCCCATCAGGGTTATCATCATGTTGCTGCTGTTGCTCTGTAACAGCCATTTTCCATTCTAGCAAGCCAGCCTATAGCTTAGTAGAATCGACAATAATAATCCTACCAACCAAGGTAAAATCAGTATCAGGGTCAGCAAAGACCGAGGAGGCCAGAAAGAAGGTTTGATCCAATCCCGTCAACATACGCCCGACTACTTCCATTCTTGTTGAAAGGAGGTCTTATGCAACTGAGAGAAATGATGGACCCTCCAGCCGTTCTTCCTCCCGGTTATGATGTTAATGCAAGATGTGAATTCCATTCTGGCGCCCTAGGCCATAACATTGAGAATTGCAAGACTTTGAAATACATTGTGCAAGATCTTATTGATTCAAAGGCAATAAAATTTACCCGAAATACCCCGAATATCAAGACTAATCCAATGCCGTCTCATCACTCAACAAACATGATCGAGAGCTCTAGAGGGATCCGATTGGTTTCAGATATTGACAAATTAAAAACCCCTCTTTCCACTATTAAAGAACAACTCTTATTGAAGAATGTTTATCTTGGATGTCCAGCCACTTGTCACGTTTGTTTGAACAAATCTCAAGAATGCGCTGAATTGAAGAAAGGCATTCAAGGCCTGATTGATCAAGGCGTATTGGTAGCAGAATAACTTTTGAAGACTGAAGAAGTTGTTACTCTTGACATTCCATTTGAGACGTTGGAGATACCATATGACGATGAAAGTGGATTATGGAATCCTTTCGATAATTTGACTCGTACCCCGTTGACAATGCCGTTTGATGAAGCAGAATGGGACAACATGTATGGACATGCTCATATTCCTATGCAGATCCCTTACGATGAAACATATGTGATTCCTTATGGTTAAAGTGGAAGATCTTTAAGCATACCTTGCGATCCGGTTGAGATACATATGTCTCCACCATCAATGAATCAACTTGTCCTTTCAGCGCCAGATTTGTTCCCTTACGAGAGCAATAATGTTGTACCTTGCCTATATGATGAGACTGTTTTTCTCAACAGATAGAAGGTGAGAGAAGATATCTTGGAGGAAAAGAGGACTGTAGAGAATATTGTGGGAACTAGTGGCGTCACCAAGAGTGGTCAGATCTTTGCACCAACCCCATCACCTGTCAACAACAGTGGCAATACAAAGAAAGATATTGTTAAGCTAAGCACCATTGAACAGGGGCAGTCCTCTAGAAAAAAGGATGTCCCTAATAATGAAGCAGATGAATTTTTGAGAATCATTCAGAAAAGCGATTACAAGGTGATTGACCAGCTCAATCAGACTCCTTCAAAGATCTCCATGTTGCGTTATTAATGTGTTCAAAGGCCCATCAGGAGGCGCTGTTAAAATTCTTGAAAGTCGCTCACGTGCCTCAAGAGATATCAGTAGTGTATTTTGAAGAGGTGGTTGGGAATATAGCCTCCGGTCATATTCTGAGCTTTAATGATAGTGAATTATCCCCCGAAGGTAAAAATCACAACAAGACCTTGCACATTACCATCGAATGTGTAGATGTTGTATTTTCTAGAGTTCTAGTTGACACTGGGTCATCGCTGGACGTACTCCCGAAAAGCTCGTTGTGTAAACTGTCAATTGAAAGACTTGTGATGAAGCCGAGTCAAACCATTGTAAAAGCTTTTGATGGAGCTAGGAGAACTGTGATAGGCGAGGTTGATCTCCTAATCAAGATTGGGCCTCATACTTTTATCATTACACTTTATGTAATGGATATATATCCCACCTACAGTTGCCTGCTTGGTCGCCCGTAGATTTTTTCAGCTGGTGCCGTATTGTCAACCCTGCATCAGAGACTTAAGTATATGATTAATAATCAGATGGTTATCATTGAAGGCGAAGAATATATTCTTGTGGGCCATCTTGCTTCTTTCCGCTACGTGGAGGTAGGAGACGAAGTGCATGATACTCCATTTCAAGCCTTTGAAGTAATTACTGTTGAAATGATTCACGAGAAGTCGGTGTCTTCAATAGTAACTTGGAAAGATGCAAGGAAAATGATAGAAGAAGGTCACCCTCGAGGATGGGGTAGAGTGTTGCAACTTCCTGTTAACAAAAATGGAGCCGGTTTGGGCTATAAGTAGAAGAACGCCTCTGATAGGGGTAAAGGACTTGTAACTCTGCTAGTTTTTACTAGTGGGGGCCATATCGTTGATGGTCAAGTCACATTTTTGGAGACTGAAGACGAAGGTCATGAAGAGCTGTGCATGGTGTATCCTAGGGCACCCAACCAGACAATGAACAACTAGAGAATCATTGAAATCCCCGAAGTTACTCTAGTAGACGAGTAATTCCCTGTTTTTTCGTTTTACCTGAAAAATCATATGCTCTGCCCAAGGCATATGGATCATGTTGTAGGGATTTTTTCTTTTTAAAGCACAACTTATCATCAATAAATGAACTTTTGCATCCAATTACACTTTCTTTCTTTCATTTTTTACTTTTTGCACATAAAAATATTTTTGAAAGGCAGTGTTTTTTGTTTTCCTCTTCTTCATTTTTCTTAAAATAAAAGCATGAGATCATTCATCATGCAGATCTTCCTTTGTTCCTGTTGATAACGATCCTGCTATGGTCCAATATGACTTTGATAACCCAATCTACCACGCTGACAAAGACTGCGAGGAGGATTGTGATCTCTCAAAAGAGCTATCTAGATTGCTAAAGCAAGAGTCAAAGGTCATTTAGTCGTACCAAGAAGAGGTTGAAGTCATCAACATGGGAACTGAAGAGGATGCCAAGGAGATCAAGTAGGTGTCGCCTTGGAGTCAGAGATTAAGACAAAGTTGGTCACATTGCTTCGAGAGTATGTTGACGTGTTTGCTTGGACCTACAAGGACATGCCTGGTCTGGATGAACATATTGTGGTGCACAAGTTACCCCTCTAAGAAGATTTCCCGCCGATGAAGCAAAAGTTGAGGAGAGCGAAGCCAGAGATGTCCTTCAAGATCATGGAAGAAGTGCAGAAGCAACTAGACGTTGGTTTCCTGGCAGTGTCCAGCTATCCGCAATGGGTAGCGAATATTGTCCCAGTATCAAAGAAGGATGGGAAGCTTCGAATGTGTGTCGATTACAGAGACCTCAATAGAGCAAGTCCAAAAGACGATTTTCCTCTGCCGCATATTGACGTGTTAGTAGATAATACAACTCAATTCTCTGTCTTCTCATTCATGGATGGGTTTTCCGGATATAATCAGATCAAGATGGCTCCAGAAGATATGGAAAAGACGACTTTCATCACCCCGTGGGGAACTTTCTGTTACAAGGTCATGCCATTTAGGCTTAAGAATGCAGGTGCGACATATCAGCGGGCTATGCTCACTCTCTTTCATGATATGATACATAAAGAGATTGAATGCTATGTAGACAATATTCCCGCACATATTTTATCTTTATGTTTTCTATTGATATTATCTTGTTTATTACCTTGTGCATATTATCATCACTGTGCATATTTCATCTTGTCATGCTACATACTGTCATCTAACCCTCTACTTGTTTATTTCATTCAACATACCAAAAATATGATAAAATTGTCGAAGCCTCATAAACCCTAGTTTGGATATTTTATCCAAACTCTTTCCCATTTTCTTAGCTTAGGACACTTCGCACACACACGACTTTCTCTTGGGCTACCTGACAATGAGACCATTTATTTCTTGCAATCCCTTGTATTTTGTATGTATCCCTCTCCGGTTACCATGTAATAGCTTAGTACTTTTCATTCTTGCTTGCTAATTGCTAAGAAAGATAAAAGTGAGCTAGGTTAGAACACATTTTCAAAATAAATAACAAATAAAGTTTGATCCAACGTCAAGCCATTTTCAAACTCTTTTCAAATTGAACCACCTTAGGGTTTCACCTCTCTTCCACCACATCACTAAACCTTGTATATTTGCAACCCTTATAAGTCGATTGCCACACGCATCGCCATCAACCTACCATGCTTTATTCACTACCTTTTCTTTTCAAAACTTCTTTCCAAAACACTTTTCTCCTAAAAACTTTGGCCTCATGCCAAGCACATTTTCAAAACTCTTTTCCCAATAAAACATGAATGGTTCTGGAGTGGTTAGGCGTACGCCTTTTCCTATCCTGAGCGCTTGACATTACCTTTAGGGTTCACTGTCGTAAAACACTTACCATTCAAGATTAAAAACATCTCTAATAAGAGAATGCAGTTCTCTTTGTATTGAACTAAAGAGAGAGGATTGAGTGCAGACTTCTTCCTCTCTGAGTGTCAGGATACTCACTGTAGAGTGTATGGTCTCGATACTCGTCTTTCAATATGAAGACGTGTCTGTATTTGCCACACCATTTTCACAATAATTCTTTTGAGATAAAGAATTGGGTACTACCCGCAAGGGGTTACTATCCGAGGACCTATTTCACCCCTAAAAATAACTTCCACAAATCAAACATCTTGCCTCGAAGGTGAAAATTAATATTTTCAAAAAAGGATATGTTACGTCCGTTCTACCGCACACAGATAATGCCTAAAACTCCACAAGCGAGCTGCAATACACTTAACTTCTAGAATGCGTATGTTAACATCATCCACAAAACACCAGTGAGTCATAGGCCGAACTACGGCTGCTCTGATTCTTCACTTCTTTTAAGTGAAGATACATAGGCACAAGGGCCCTAATCCTTGCCTAGCACACTTTCCCATCTTTTATCCGTAGTTTTCCGAACTACGTTGACTCCGACTTTCTCATGCCTGTTGAGAATACGTAGGCATATGACCACGAGGTCCTACCGAGTCTCTCTTCTTCCCCTTCATCTCCTTTCCCTGTCTCTAGCCTTTCTCTTTATCCCTTGGAACACTCTTTAAAGCAATATCCTTTAGCAAATATCATCACACGTAGACAAACAAATGGTTCCCATCGAGTACGATGGATGCGAAGGGTGCTAATACCTTCCCTTCGCATAACCGGCTTCCAAACCCTTTCTCTTGGTTGCGAGACCATCTTATCCGTTTCTTTCTTGGGGTTTTCTCGATGTTTTCCTTTCCCCTTATGGGATCAATAAATTTAGATGGCGAATCTTCTGTCTTTCCATTCTCGCCTCTCCATCGTTGCATTTTCGAGTAGCGACAGTCTGTTTATGCTGTTGCACGGTTGATAGTAGCAACATTTTGTTTCATTATTGGTATGAAAGTGTTTGAAGCATTGTAACTTGGATCAAGAAATATCTTGGGATGTCATTAGGTGGGCCGTGTGATTTTGTAGCATTTTTACTTTATGAGCTTTTTGTGGAAACTGCATTTTGAATTGCATCACTATTTTTAATTCCACTTCCTTGTAAATATATGCACTATGTATTGGATTTCTACTTGATGGGATCTTTATGATTTGGAAATTAATGGTAATAATAAAAAAATAATAAAAATGAAAAATGGAAAAGGAAACAAAACTAGATAAATGTTGGTGATATGAAGGGAAAAGATATTGGATTAAAATGGATGTTTGTGAGGGCAAACCGTCAGGAAAACTGTCATACAACATATGATCTTGAGTTTCGATGATGACAAATTGCAACCATGGATGAATCGGCATTATCGGTTCCGCCTCTACAAAGACAAATGCAAATATTCCATCCACCATATCCTTCCTATATCATTTAAAGTGCTTAACTTAATACAATATATACGAATGATATGTGGTTATGTCTAAATGCATAAAAACCAAATAAATAACACATTTTTGCAGAATTTAAGGCTATGAGCCGACATATGAAGGCATGAGTCGACGCATGAAGGCATTGTGTTTCTCACGGGTCAGCGCATGAAGGCATGAGTCGACGCATGAAGACTTTGTCTCTCTCACGGGTCAGCGCACGCCGACCTATGGTTAACTCACACTATTGCACTTTCAAAACTGTCCAAATCTGCAGGCTATGCATCGATGCATAGACCTGCTATGATCGACCGTTCGCGCGAACAATTGTGAATTTGAGTCAATTGTCACAAATCAAGAAAAGTGAAAGAGGTGCCATCAAAGTTCATCAATCTTCATCTTTTACAACCCACAACACAACAATTACACACAACAATTCTTGGGGTGATTGTGATTTTGTTCAAGGTGATAAAGTCCGAAACCGTGATCGGAAATCCGGTTTGGGGTGATTTTGAAGGCAAATTTTTCTTGGATGAAACCTAGCAGGTTTTACCCTCCAAGATTTGGATATTTTAGGGGGTTTTCGGTACGGAGCATCTCTACCTACTTCAGCTGAGTAAAGGTGATTGAGAAGCGGTAGTCTTTGTCAATCTAGTAGCGGAAATCAGTGAAGCGTTCAAGAGTGTTCCGGGTTCGATTTGTTTGTGCACGAGATCAGCCGGGCCGAGGGATTAAAGAACTGAAGGTTGTTTAACAAAGGGGTTGGAATCGGAGGTATACTCACTACAATCGAAGAACTTGATTCGACTCGAATCAAGGAGAAAGAAGCGACAACATTATCAACTTCAAGAGGGCTTGATTGTACATTTTACTTATCAATTCTTGTATAAACATTTCTACATTACAGGTGATATCTAATATATTGATCTCAATTCTATTATTAGAATTGAGGGCAGACGTACCTCGAAGCGAGGACGGCGGGGGAACTGCCTCAACAAATCTTTGTCTCCTTTACTTTTCAACACTTTTAATTTTGGCTTAAAATTTAAGTGATTTTAGTATAAGCAGTTATATCATAAGTTGGGTTGATTTGAGTAAGTACTTATTACTGTTTTGAACTTTAGTGCAACAATACATTGCACTAGGAACTTAAAGCATCTTACTCAAGCCAAACCACACTTGGAGTGTATTGCACACCAAGTGTTTGATAAATTGCCTACACCAAAGTTTACTTAGTCCATTTGCCTCCTTTGTGGGCATTATAGATTATTGGTGCTAGTTCTACTAATAAGTGATAAAATCAACTGATAGTGTGACTAGTGTGTTGAATCAAACTTTGCTTATTGTCATTTCCATAAGGCTAGACGCATATCCGGTCTTCTAATAACTGTTCGTTCTTAGACGTAATGTTTCCACGGCAGCTTCCACAAATTTAAAACAAATATTTTGAAAAACCAATTTTTAATTGGTAGCGCCGACTGATTTTAATTGGGATCTATTCAACCCCCCTTCTAGATCCAAGCCATCGTCTAACAAGTGGTATCAGGAGCACCGATTCACTCCGTGCTTCGAGTATAACTTTGATAGAAAATGGCGAACGAACCTAAAGGGGCCTATAATAGAGCTCCCGTTTTTAATGGAGAAAATTATAGTTATTGGAAGGACTGTATGTGGGTGTGTCGCTACTGCGAAAATCGGCGCCGGCTGACAGAAGAGTCGCCACCGTGCGTTATTTATCCCTCAGAGCGGGAAAGGAAACGCTCGAAGTAAACCTCGCAAAAAACGGGGAAAAGGTATGGTCATCGCAACCATAGCCTGGGTTCGGGAGTCGGTTACGCAAGGGGAAGGTATTAGCACCCCTCACGTCCGTCGTACTCGACGGGATCCACGCTTGCTTGGTTGTCTACTGGATGCAAAACAATCTATCTACGGCTGCTAAATCTAAACGGAAGGGAATTGACTCGATAGAGCATCGCACTCTATGCCTACGTATTCTCAAGAGAGAAAGTCAGAGTCAGCGTAGTTCGGGACTACGGGGAAAATTGGCTCGCCAAGACGTCGCGTCTTGTGCCTACGTACTTCCACTGGGTGGAAGATCAGAGCCTTGCGTAGTTCAGACTAACTACGGCTAAACAAACATTCTCACACAGCAGTGAGAAAAACAACTGGTTTCACAGGGTCGGGAACCTATGGTTACAACTATGGCTGAGTCTCAAATGCACTTGGGCAAGAGAGAAAAAAGGTTTACTCAATTAATCGTCAGCGGGAAAGTCTCGATCGCACAGCCGCGAGAGAACAACAGTTAGTCGTTAGTGTGCTCGCTAGGATATCGCATCCTATGCCTACATATCTTCGTCTGGTACGAAGAATCAGAGCAGCTGTAGTTCGGCTACTATCGGACCACAGCTCAAATCTCGTTTTATTAATCTCTGAAAAATGATTACAATGAGTCGAATACTGAAATAAATCTCCTAGGACGCTATCCTATTCTATCTTGAAAAAATCGAATGAAAATGACCCCCTAACAAATGGGCCTCTAATACTATCCTAAAAGTCGAAACAATAAGGTCTATGAAAGTATCCTAAAAGAAATGCTTGAAAAATATTAACTCGGCACTTTAATATTTTTTCTCTTTTTCTCCTTTTCTTTTCTCATATTTTCTTTTCTCATGTTTTTTCTTTTCTCAAAAAATATTTTCTTTTATTTTTCACAATATTTTTCTCTACATTTTTCTCAATATTTTTCTATTTTTTCTCAACATCTTCTTTATTTCTTCTTTTTTCAAATCAATTCTTTTTTCTATTTTTCTTTTAATATTTTCTTTTTTCACAATATTCTTTTTTTTTATTTCTCTTTTTTCTTTTAATATTTTCTTTTCTATTTTTCTTCTTTCCTTTTTTTTAAACATGTTTTCCAAATCTTTAAAAAAAGAATAAAAAATACAAAAAATGGGGCTGGGGGTGTACTGCTTACAGGGGGAGTATAATAGAAAAATAAAATAAAAACTGAATTTGAAATGGGCCCAACCCAATCCTCTCCACAAACAGAGCGCGGGGGGGGGGGGGTGTGTTGTGATTCTGGATGTGTATGGAGGAATAGGGCCCAAAGCCCAGACTGGCAAAAAACGTGAGGTGTGGTGTGGCGCAAAAAAAATGAATGAATGGGCCTGAGGCCCAATCTTCTTCCCTCCTCTCAATCTCATGTTTCAGAAAAAACCTAACCCTAATCACCTTCCGCCGCCGCAGCCGTCCTCTTCCTTCATCCTCTCTTCTCTCAACCCCTCTCAGTCTCAAAATCTCTCCCAAACTCATTCTCTCAATCAATCTTCTCTTTCGTTCCAACATGATCCTGAAGATCTGGATTTGATATTGACGGAGTCGAGGCTCCTTGGATTGTTCGCTGATGAAACTATTGAATATTCTGGATAAACTGACGTTCTGGTGATAATGGTTTGGAGAAGTTCTTCTTGGGAAGCTTGTTGAACGGAGATCTGGATTTGCCTTGAGCGTTGGATCCCAATCTTTGAACGGTTGAATGGTGTTTGAGGATGATGAAGAAGGAGGTGTGAGGTTTGTTGGAACTCCTTTCTGGAAACAACGCTTGGATGACGATGAAGGATCGAAGGTTAACGATGAAGTTTGGTGAATGAGGTTCGTTGGAGCTTGCTTCTGAGAATGACGGTTGATGACGATGAAGATCTGGAGTTTGTGGTGGCCGGATTCTGGATTTGATGGTGGAGGCGATGAAGGTTGGTGGATCGGTTGAAAGGAAGAGGATGAAGATAGGGGGATTGATGAGGACGGTGGTTGAACGGAATCTGGAGAGGGACGGTTGCCGGAGTACATGCACGGCGGTCCGGCGAGGCTTTTCTGGTGAGGTTCTGGGTGGATGACGCGTGGTGGAGGGCGGTGGAGTGGAGGCTTGCATGCCTTCCACGTGGCCTGAAAGGTGGCTGAGAGAGAGGAAGGGTGAAGGATACGTGGCAGTGCGTTGGAAGTGAAAAGTGGGGCCTCTCTCCTCCAACACGTGGCTGCGTCTGGCTTTTATGGTGAGAAACTCGCTGGATTGTTCTGGAAGTTTCTAGCACATGCTGGAAAATAGCTGGGAATTTGCTGAATATTGGACTCATTCTGGACCCTTTTTTTTGCTGAATCATGGACAAAAACCCCCATACTGGGCCTGCGAAAAAAGAACTAAGCCCAATACGAAAATGACTTTAAAAATCTGCACAAAACTGGATTATGATATTAAAACAACTAATCAACACTTAATCCCACTAAACTAATAATACCCTAACAACATACTAATCAGAAAATTAAATCTAAATTTCTATTAAATCTAAACTTGGTTAAATTTCAGAAAAATTAAAACCTATTTATTTAATATTCTGAAAAAAGAATTAAAACTATATTAAAACTATTTAAAAAATCATATTAATATTCTAGAAAATCCTATATTATTCTAAAATGAAAAATGCTTTTAAAAATATTAAAATTTCTAAAAACTATATTATCTAAAAATATTAAAAATCTATTAAAACCTATTAAATCCTAAAATGAATTTAAATTCTATAAAATGCTAGAAATTGATTTAAAAAGAATTAAAATCTATTAAAAAATTCTATTAAATCCTAGAAAATGATTTAAAAACTATTTAATTCTATAAAATGCTAAAAATTGATTTAAAAAGAATTAAAAAATATCAAAAATTCTATTAAATTCTAAAAAATGATTTAAAAGCTATTTAACCCTAAAAAATCCTATAAAATCCAGAAAAATCACAATAATTCCCAGAGGGACAAAATAAGCACCGAACGACACAAAAATAATCGGTAAAAATAAACGGGCCCCGAAAAATCCCAAAAATCGATTCTACTGATCAAAAACACCTGAAACACGAGACGGGAGCTGTGATCCCTGATAAAATCAACACAAATGAAAAATGCAATGTATGCGATATGCAGATGCGAATGCGGTTGTGCGTCGAAACATCGAGCCAAATGCGAGACCCGGTTGGTCAAATTTTGGGGTGCAACAGCTGCCCCTATTCAAGCGACTTCGACCTGAATGGGTGAAGAGCGCTCAGCCTTCAAACATTCAAGGTAGATGACGGTTGAATACAAATGGAACCCTGAAATTTGCCAACCGCAAGAATATACTGCAAAGCTGCTTGAGGAATAGCTTCCAATAAACTGAAGTTTGGTTGTCACGGCAACATCTGGTCAATTTTCTGATAAAATTTTCTTCTTTTTTTCAACACCTGTGTGACGCCACAAGTATTGAAATAATGCTTCATAAAGCAAACACCTTGATTCCCATCTCTCTCGTGGGATCAAATCTGGTCGACTCACAGTTCATTGCGAACTTGAGGACAATTCTCCTGGGGAATTCTGAATAGAACTGCCTTGCACCTGTTTTGACAAAGGGGGCAGCTTCAGAAGTCTGATATATGTCAATCTTTGTTGTTGTTGTTGTTGTTGTTTTTTTTTTCCGATGCTGACGTAACGCCCAAATATGAAGAATCACTCCGCTGGGGAAGATAGGAAGCTGAACCACACAACTCTGCAGGTGAACAAATTCGAAATCCAATAGGTAACCATCTTGGTCTATGTTTCGACATGCGTATGCTTGATAATGATGCAATGCCCTATATGATATGTAAATGCTATGCGTTTTGTTTGAAAATGCAATGCCTAGACGACATGGATATGCTATATGCTTGTATAAATGCTATGACTATATATGCAAATGCTAATGCAAGCTCTAGCTGCCAGAGAACACCAGGTCTGAAAACCACTTGGCAAAATAAATGCCGACGGCGATGTCAACTCTACTGGGGATGACCTGAAGCCACAGAACCATCTCAGCAAAATAAATGCTGGAAACGAGAAATCAAATCCACTGAGGATAACTGCCCTGCTGGAGAAATGAAAAGGCAACCCTGCTTGACGACTTCACTGGGGAAAGACAGACAACTCTGCTCGGGAATGCTCTCTTCAAACCATTGGCAACTGATTGTACTCTGCGGGGATTGACCCAAACTGAGATTGATTACGCGCAGCACACTGCTGGAAATGCTCATACTGTCGAGGATATCAATCTTAATCTGCTGAAGATACTCCTGATCCTACTCTGATACGGGGTAATCTCGACTCTTCCGGGGATAATAAGCAACTTTCATCTGCTGAAGAGTGGCAATTCTGATTTAACAATATCTGCAAGGAATTCAAACATTACTTGGGAGCACTGGCATTAATCGAGCTTCGTATCGGGGAACATGCGAGTCATTGGGAAATATTGTGTCAGATACCTTTAGGTCTTTTTTCGTTTTTTTTTTGGTTTGGAATAAACATGGATTATGTACACAGTGGAATGGAAAATACTAGGCGAGAACTAGCATTCAAAGGTAGACTATCAGGCGAGAACTGATAGGAAAATAGGTTAGGAAAATTGATTTTTGTGTTTTTGTGTTTTTGAACATCAGACTGAGGTATAGACAACCAGGCGAGAACTGGTAGGAAGCTAACGTACACCAGGCGAGAACTGGCATACCACATAGGTTAAAACACATGAGAACTGATTACGTGATGACATGTACCAGGCGAGAACTGATACACCACTTGAAGAAACGGCGACCAAACGAGAATTGGTTACCAATAAACTGCACCAGGACGGGAACTGCTGCTTACAATAAACTGCACCAGGACGGGAACTGCTGCTTACAATAAACTGCACCAGGACGGGAACTGATGCTTACCGACTTGCCAGGCGAGAACTGGACTTTGGAAACGACTGGTTACTGACACGCAACAGGTTTAAACTGCAGGATAATGATCCGACGACAACAAGACCTTCTTATTTGAAAGGTTTTTGATAAGGGTATTGACATGATTCCCCGATACTCAACTCTGGCTGGGGATAAACAAACTTGTTTGGATGACTTGCCCCTGTACACTCAGCTGGGGGATAAAAGACTGGCTTACACAACTTGCCCCAGTACAATGCACCTTGCCCCAATCTAACTCTTGGGAATACCTGCTCCGAACACCTTGCTACGAGAATACTTCGAGACTACTTGCCCCGGTATCTGCATGACAAAAGAATTCAATCTCCAATTAAACACCTAACAACCCAGTTGATTTCAACATTCTCTGCGATGACTTGCCCCTGAATGAGCGATGAGCGACTCAACCTGATCTGATTATCCACCTGAAGTACTTGCTTTCAAATCTCAGCGCTCTGCATAATTGCCCCTGATTGGCTCCCGAGAAGACTCCCTCTGATCAACTGCTTTTCAAACACACTGCCCCTGCTCAACTGAAGTTTCGGGACTGGTCCTCAGACTGACTGATACTGAACTTATCGGAAGATAATGCCCCTGATTCACAAGGCTTCACAACATTCACCATTCTGGTTCAGACTGCTGGATTACTCAGTCCTATTTGATTATTTCCTGGTGGAATTTCTTTCATGCCAACTACTAGCCTGCAATTAGAATTGTCTGTCTACGAATGGTAATCTTAATGCAGTGCTCATGCAGATTTTGAAAAAATTTGAGCTGTCACTCATTTACATGCATATGATTGAAAGTGACGAATGAATCAAAGTTCAAACGTAGTGCTTACGTGGTCAGTGAAAATACAACAAAGATGTGACTAGCAAGTCAAGAAGGAGTCAGGTTACTCAACCTTATCGTAATACGCTTCAAATTTACCCTACCTCAATTAGGTCTTTTCAGGGTTGTATCGTGGTCGGGTTCACGGTTCGTGAAACAAGGGATATTTGGCTCAAATTTTGATTTGTACCCACCCCTTCTACGTGATGATCTCCGATCCTAAGGTTCAGTTAACCTGGCACAAGCACTCGCCTCTTCGAGAAGTATGTTGAATGGTAAGAACCACAGTTAAGGAATTCACAATGATTTCTTCTAGAGTGATAGTTACTCCTTCTTCGCTTTCGGTGTCTGTGTACACGACTTTGTGATTTGCCGGGGAAAAATTTCTTTTTAATCCCTCGTTTCGTTCTTTTGATTCCCTAATTTTTGCCTGGACTGACTCCTTTTGAGTTCTTTTCGATTTTTCTGATTTCTTTTGAAGTCCAGCGGGATGCCCTGATTTTTGCCTAAGTATCAGCTTTCCAGCTTTTCTTTCTTTTTACTTAGCGGGCTTTCTTTCTTCTTTCTTTTGGAACAAAGTCGTGTGACACTGGTTGTCTTGATTGCTCCGAAAGGATTGTAACTGTCTCACTCCTGATTGGTGAGGTTTGACCTCTTGAAGGTATAAACTGATTGGTCCTTGAAAGACAACACTCCTCTGCAAGACTTGAATGCTCGGTCAAGCTAACTGACAACTACCCTGCCCCGGGTTAAGATGTGAGGGTTTATAAGTCCGAAAAACTTCTACTTCCTGGCTCGAAGTGGTTAACAAGGGACTAACTCCTTATATCTCCAGTGTTTGGGGAATTTGAAACAATGCCTTGTACGTCATCGGTACGGTCTTATCTGAACGCATACAATCATTGGTTATGAGTTTCAGTTTCGTCATCCTCCCTCCTAACTTTGCTAGTCACAGCGAAAAAATGGAGTGGAATAAATGCAAGTGTCAGTGCAATGCAATAAATGAGCGACAGCGACATGATTAATTCAGAAAAAATGCATAGTCACTTTATTATTATCACCATTCGAAACATACAATGTTTTAAAAGCAGGTAGTAACTAACAAAAAAGAAACTACAAATGCAAATGATGGTATAAAAGCTTGAGAACTGCCAATGCTGAGGCGCCTGCCTGTCTGAACCATTGGCTTATGCTGGGGAATACCCTTCTGAATCTACGAGCTTAGACAGCTGAACTGTTGGGATGGACAAACAGAAATCCTTCTCGAAAGGAAATGCGATCCTGATCAATCAACTGCTGTACCTTCGCCTGAAATGCTTTACAATCTTCGGTTGAATGCCCCGGAGAGCCACCATGATAACCACACTGAACGTGGGGATTATACCCAGGAGGGTAAGGTTCTGGAACTGGCTTAAGAGCTTTCGGCTCCACCAAAGACTTCTGGATCAAAGATGGTAGCAACTGGCTATACGGCATCGGCACTGGGTGAAAAGGAGCTTTCCTTCGTTCCAAGTTGTTGCGAGGTCTGTTCTGACTCTGACGCTGATTCTGATAACCTCGGCCACGAGTTCGCTGATTTGCAATGGAAGCGACATAAGATTCCTGATATGGTGCCCCAGGCACGGCTGTCTGTTCAGTATAACAAGCCACGGGAGGTACTGATCTCTGATAAGATGATGAACCAACAAAATTCACTGATTCGCTTTGAGGATATTCAATCTTTGGCATGACTGAGTTGATCACAACTTCTTCTTCACTCTGATAGTCACAAGGGTATTCAGTTTCACCAGCTTGATCATATGAAGTAATCTGAATTTTCCCCATTCTTATGGAGTACTCAAGGCGTTCTCCTAATGCTACCACGTCAGAGAAACTTGCCGGAACTCCGAGCAATCTTTTGAAGTACGGATATTGTAGGGAATCCACAAACATGCTTGCCAGCTCTTGGTCTAACAGCGGTGGGCGCACTTTAGCAGCAAATTCTCTCCATCTCTGAGCATACTTCCTGATAGGTTCATTGTCCTCTTGAGACAACTCTTGCAAATGCATGCGATAGGGAGCTATGTCCAGGTTATAATCGTACTGCTTCAGAAAAGCTCTGGCTAAATCCATCCATGATTGAATCTGATTCCTCTCTAACTGCATATACCACCTCAAAGATGCCCCAGTCAGACTATCTTGAAAGCAATGGATCATCAACTTGTCATTTCGCGCAAACGCAGTCATTCTTCGACAGAACATCATCAAATGCAGCTTTGGACAGCTATCTCCTGTGTACTTCTCAAATTTCGGCACTTTGAACTTGTAAGGCAACACCAGGTCAGGAACCAAACACATGCCTACAGCATCCAGGTTGACAGCATCTTTGGTTTTCAAAGCTTTCATTTGCTCTTCCAACACTCGGACTCTTCTAGCCTTTTCGAGAGCTCCTGGATCTACCATCCCAGCTGCTGGAATATCTCTTCGGTAATTCATCACAGGGAAAGCAACACCTTGATTGGTGACAGGAGGAGGACGCTCATTCTGGGCAACAAACTGCTCATGTCGATCTCGGTTCTCAACAGAAGGCTGTACAACTTGGTCTGCAGCAACGTTATTCACTTGCGGGAAGTCTTCCATGGAATCATACAGAGGGTTGGACGCCATAGTGAACCCTGTCAAGGTGTTAGGAGATTGGAAATTGCCTTCAGACATGGCTACCAATAATCTTCAGCTGACTTCGACACTTGATCCTGCTCAAATCTACTCAACCCCTAGGCAAATCTCTGACAATCAACAGCTGCTCAATCCAAACTCCGGGTAATCACCTTCAGGAAACAAAGGCTGGATCAGAACTCTGGCTAGCTGGCGGATGATATGCAATGCAACACTGATATGCACATGATATGCAAAATGCAGCAAACAATGGGACCACAGCCCCCACACAATCTGAATACTGCTGCGCTGCTGACGGAGACGTTCTCTGAAAAGAAGACCAATATAACGGGTAGGTTGAAAGTCAAGTTTCCTGCACAAAAAAGCCCCCCCACTCACAGGTGTGGACCTATATCTGACAAGGTACGACATCCTATGCGGTCGTCAGCGTCACAGACTTTCATGAGGAATGATACGATTCCCAGAAGGAGTGGCATCGTCATCTCATGAAGAGGCCTCACTTAGCTAACTTCCAATTGATCGGTTCCCAGAGTCGACAATCCTCACGTCTGGACTCCCCTCAGATCCTCAGGACCGGAAAGGAGCACCTCTGCGAGAACCTCGTCCGAGTGCGAATTTTCGTAGGGAACTGCGCCTGCTCAGCAGACAGGTTCGTCTACTACTTCTCCGCAACTATATCTAGGTGTATACTCATACTCGAGCCCAGGTCCGGCTTATCTCAATCATAGAACACCCGTAACACCCCAACAGCAACAGATAATATCGATAAATAAGCACCAAAATAGACAAGCAAACAAGCGCTAGGATTGACTCTCTCTTAGGGGACGTTGGATCCCCAAAATTGACTCGCTTTCGGGACGTTGAATCCCTAGGAAACTATCGCAGTCCCCAGCAGAGTCGCCAGCTGTCGCTACTGCGAAAATCGGCGCCGGCTGACAGAAGAGTCGCCACCGTGCGTTATTTATCCCTCAGAGCGGGAAAGGAAACGCTCGAAGTAAACCTCGC
The DNA here is from genome assembly GCA_963859935.3 of Lathyrus sativus. Classification (NCBI taxonomy): domain Eukaryota; kingdom Viridiplantae; phylum Streptophyta; class Magnoliopsida; order Fabales; family Fabaceae; genus Lathyrus; species Lathyrus sativus. The sequence continues at coordinate 148,769,805 of OZ012740.1, read as the reverse complement.
AAAAAACGGGGAAAAGGTATGGTCATCGCAACCATAGCCTGGGTTCGGGAGTCGGTTACGCAAGGGGAAGGTATTAGCACCCCTCACGTCCGTCGTACTCGACGGGATCCACGCTTGCTTGGTTGTCTACTGGATGCAAAACAATCTATCTACGGCTGCTAAATCTAAACGGAAGGGAATTGACTCGATAGAGCATCGCACTCTATGCCTACGTATTCTCAAGAGAGAAAGTCAGAGTCAGCGTAGTTCGGGACTACGGGGAAAATTGGCTCGCCAAGACGTCGCGTCTTGTGCCTACGTACTTCCACTGGGTGGAAGATCAGAGCCTTGCGTAGTTCAGACTAACTACGGCTAAACAAACATTCTCACACAGCAGTGAGAAAAACAACTGGTTTCACAGGGTCGGGAACCTATGGTTACAACTATGGCTGAGTCTCAAATGCACTTGGGCAAGAGAGAAAAAAGGTTTACTCAATTAATCGTCAGCGGGAAAGTCTCGATCGCACAGCCGCGAGAGAACAACAGTTAGTCGTTAGTGTGCTCGCTAGGATATCGCATCCTATGCCTACATATCTTCGTCTGGTACGAAGAATCAGAGCAGCTGTAGTTCGGCTACTATCGGACCACAGCTCAAATCTCGTTTTATTAATCTCTGAAAAATGATTACAATGAGTCGAATACTGAAATAAATCTCCTAGGACGCTATCCTATTCTATCTTGAAAAAATCGAATGAAAATGACCCCCTAACAAATGGGCCTCTAATACTATCCTAAAAGTCGAAACAATAAGGTCTATGAAAGTATCCTAAAAGAAATGCTTGAAAAATATTAACTCGGCACTTTAATATTTTTTCTCTTTTTCTCCTTTTCTTTTCTCATATTTTCTTTTCTCATGTTTTTTCTTTTCTCAAAAAATATTTTCTTTTATTTTTCACAATATTTTTCTCTACATTTTTCTCAATATTTTTCTATTTTTTCTCAACATCTTCTTTATTTCTTCTTTTTTCAAATCAATTCTTTTTTCTATTTTTCTTTTAATATTTTCTTTTTTCACAATATTCTTTTTTTTTATTTCTCTTTTTTCTTTTAATATTTTCTTTTCTATTTTTCTTCTTTCCTTTTTTTTAAACATGTTTTCCAAATCTTTAAAAAAAGAATAAAAAATACAAAAAATGGGGCTGGGGGTGTACTGCTTACAGGGGGAGTATAATAGAAAAATAAAATAAAAACTGAATTTGAAATGGGCCCAACCCAATCCTCTCCACAAACAGAGCGCGGGGGGGGGGGGGGGGGGGGGGGGGGGGGGGGGGTGTGTTGTGATTCTGGATGTGTATGGAGGAATAGGGCCCAAAGCCCAGACTGGCAAAAAACGTGAGGTGTGGTGTGGCGCAAAAAAAATGAATGAATGGGCCTGAGGCCCAATCTTCTTCCCTCCTCTCAATCTCATGTTTCAGAAAAAACCTAACCCTAATCACCTTCCGCCGCCGCAGCCGTCCTCTTCCTTCATCCTCTCTTCTCTCAACCCCTCTCAGTCTCAAAATCTCTCCCAAACTCATTCTCTCAATCAATCTTCTCTTTCGTTCCAACATGATCCTGAAGATCTGGATTTGATATTGATGGAGTCGAGGCTCCTTGGATTGTTCGCTGATGAAACTATTGAATATTCTGGATAAACTGACGTTCTGGTGATAATGGTTTGGAGAAGTTCTTCTTGGGAAGCTTGTTGAACGGAGATCTGGATTTGCCTTGAGCGTTGGATCCCAATCTTTGAACGGTTGAATGGTGTTTGAGGATGATGAAGAAGGAGGTGTGAGGTTTGTTGGAACTCCTTTCTGGAAACAACGCTTGGATGACGATGAAGGATCGAAGGTTAACGATGAAGTTTGGTGAATGAGGTTCGTTGGAGCTTGCTTCTGAGAATGACGGTTGATGACGATGAAGATCTGGAGTTTGTGGTGGCCGGATTCTGGATTTGATGGTGGAGGCGATGAAGGTTGGTGGATCGGTTGAAAGGAAGAGGATGAAGATAGGGGGATTGATGAGGACGGTGGTTGAACGGAATCTGGAGAGGGACGGTTGCCGGAGTACATGCACGGCGGTCCGGCGAGGCTTTTCTGGTGAGGTTCTGGGTGGATGACGCGTGGTGGAGGGCGGTGGAGTGGAGGCTTGCATGCCTTCCACGTGGCCTGAAAGGTGGCTGAGAGAGAGGAAGGGTGAAGGATACGTGGCAGTGCGTTGGAAGTGAAAAGTGGGGCCTCTCTCCTCCAACACGTGGCTGCGTCTGGCTTTTATGGTGAGAAACTCGCTGGATTGTTCTGGAAGTTTCTAGCACATGCTGGAAAATAGCTGGGAATTTGCTGAATATTGGACTCATTCTGGACCCTTTTTTTTGCTGAATCATGGACAAAAACCCCCATACTGGGCCTGCGAAAAAAGAACTAAGCCCAATACGAAAATGACTTTAAAAATCTGCACAAAACTGGATTATGATATTAAAACAACTAATCAACACTTAATCCCACTAAACTAATAATACCCTAACAACATACTAATCAGAAAATTAAATCTAAATTTCTATTAAATCTAAACTTGGTTAAATTTCAGAAAAATTAAAACCTATTTATTTAATATTCTGAAAAAAGAATTAAAACTATATTAAAACTATTTAAAAAATCATATTAATATTCTAGAAAATCCTATATTATTCTAAAATGAAAAATGCTTTTAAAAATATTAAAATTTCTAAAAACTATATTATCTAAAAATATTAAAAATCTATTAAAACCTATTAAATCCTAAAATGAATTTAAATTCTATAAAATGCTAGAAATTGATTTAAAAAGAATTAAAATCTATTAAAAAATTCTATTAAATCCTAGAAAATGATTTAAAAACTATTTAATTCTATAAAATGCTAAAAATTGATTTAAAAAGAATTAAAAAATATCAAAAATTCTATTAAATTCTAAAAAATGATTTAAAAGCTATTTAACCCTAAAAAATCCTATAAAATCCAGAAAAATCACAATAATTCCCAGAGGGACAAAATAAGCACCGAACGACACAAAAATAATCGGTAAAAATAAACGGGCCCCGAAAAATCCCAAAAATCGATTCTACTGATCAAAAACACCTGAAACACGAGACGGGAGCTGTGATCCCTGATAAAATCAACACAAATGAAAAATGCAATGTATGCGATATGCAGATGCGAATGCGGTTGTGCGTCGAAACATCGAGCCAAATGCGAGACCCGGTTGGTCAAATTTTGGGGTGCAACAGGGTGCACATAAATTCCATAGATAGAAAAGTATGGAATGTTATTATCAATGGTCCAATGGAAATAACCATGACCAATGAAAATAATGAGATTGTGCCTAAGCCCGACGCACATTGGATGAATGATGATGAGAAGAAATACAACTATGATTGGAAAGCCAAGAATATTTTGATCTCCTCGTTAGGAGTTGATGAATATTATTGGGTTTCTCATTGTCTTACGGCAAAGTCTATGTGGGGTTCACTTTAAGTCGCCCATGAGGGGACAAATAGTGTGAAGCTTGCTAGAATCAACACACTAACACAAGAGTTTGATCTCTTTTACATGGAGCAAGGGGAAACCATTGCGGACATGCAAAAGAGATTTACTCATCTTATCAATAGATTGCATTCACTTGGTAGGCCAGTGGCCAATGATGTTGCTACTAACAAAATCCTGAGATGTCTTAACAGGGAATGGCAGCTGAAAGTAACCGCCATCAAAGAAGCAAATGACCTCACAACTTTGGACTTAACAACATTATTCAGAAAGCTACAAGAGCACGAACAAGTGCTCATAAGCCTCGACCAACATGAAAAGAAAGAACAGAAGGACAAAACAAAGACTGTTGAGAAGAAATCTATTTCTCTCAAGACTTCCTCCTCGAAGTCTCAATCTAAGAAGTACAATGATTATTCATCAAGTGAGGATGAAGAAGATAACAAAAGTGAGGATATGGGGCTGTTTGTAAAGTGTTGCAATCGGTATGTGAGAAAGAACGACATTCAACACTCAGAAAAGAACCTTGTCAACTTCAGAAAGCAATCAAGGAACTCTCGAAATAATGACACCAAAGGAAGTAAAACCAGAGGATTGTTAGAACACATATTGGCTCTTAATAATATCTCTATGTTTTGATGATAATTATTATGAAATTTTGTATTAAAGAATTATATACTCTAAAATTTGTTTAAAGATGTTTGCTGCAGATATTAAAAGTGAATATTATTCTGGAAGCAAATTAGATCTGAACATGAAATTACGCAAGGCTCTGAAGCGTTGGAAGCATCTCTTAGAAGAATCTGAATGCTGCCTACAGAAGATTCTGAGCGCTGTCTACAGAAGGATCTGAAGCAGAAGCCACAGAAGAATCTGAAGCAGAAGCCAGAAGCATCTGAAGCATTGAAGAAATTTGTATGAAGAGTTTCAAGCACAGTTATTTCAGAAGACTCTGATAGTACTATGCTGCCAGTACTGAGGATCTGATCCAAAACTCTACTCTGAACAATTACAAGCTGAAAGCACACATGCTGCACAGACTCTGATTCAGCAAACTCTGATGAACATCAGAAGGCTCTGATCAGTCAAGGCTCTAATACTTTGCTGAAACTTGTTGAAGAAGAATTCAAAGTTATGTCCGTTGAAATGGCCAAACGACTCTTTCCTCATTTATGCTAGACACAAGAACACAGACAAAAAGGATTTTTCTGTGCATTCTACTTCTAGGAAAGGTCATGTGATGTGAAGACAAAAAGGCTCAGACCTTTTAGTACACAGCCTTCAACGTGATAGCTTCTTGGACATTTTTGCCTATAAAAGCAAGACTCCATCACTCTTCTTCAGTTGACAAAATAATTCAAAGAATTCATTACAAGCTCTCATATAATTTATTCTCATTAGCTAAATTTATTTCATAGTTCTTAAATCTTAAGTGTAAAATCACAGTTGTGATATAACTTAAATTAGAAGCATTTAAACACTTGTATTATTCTTACATTTGATTGTAAAAAATCCTTAAGAAGATCCAGTTGGGATCAGTAGTTCTTAAGAAGACTAAGAATAATTGCTCTTAGTGCTTGCTATTGTAATCAGTTGATTTAATAGTGGATTAAGTCCTTGTTGAGAAAGGCAAATCACTCTTGATAGGGTGGACTGGAGTAGTTGAGTTCAACGAACCAGGATAAAAATCCTTGAGTTTTTATTGCTATAAGTTTTTCTATATACTTATTCAAGCCCCCCTTCTAAGTATTTTCTCACCTTTAGTTGGCATCAGAGCTCCGGTTCTGTGTGTGCTACCACTTCACAGTGACAGAAATGATCCAGTGAGAAAAACTTTGATATATATTTGGTTGTTATTATGGCTGAAACTTCAACATCTAACAGTAACAACAAATATGAAGAAAGGGATAGAATCAGCACAAAACCCCCTATGTTTGATGGGGAGAAATTTGATTATTGGAAGGACAGGATATAAAGTTTCTTCCTTGGGTATGATGCTGATTTGTGGGACTTGGTCTTAGATGGGTATGTTCATCCCACTGATGGGAATGGCAAGAAAGTAGACAGGAAATCTATGACTGAAGCCCAAAAGAAGGAGTTTAGAAATCACCACAAGGCTAGAACAATCTTGTTAAATGCAATATCTCACACTGAGTATGAGAAGATCACAAATAGAGAAACTGCATTTGACATGTTTGAGTCTTTGAAGATGACTCACGAAGGAAAACTTCAAGTTAAAGAGACCAAGGCTCTGGCGTTAATACAAAAGTATGAAGCGTTCAAGATGGAAGAATTTGAGTCTATAGAAACTATGTTCTCCAGATTCTAGATCCTCACAGCTGGTCTAAAAGTTCTGGATAAAGGCTACTCAACTGCTGATCATGTGAAGAAGATCATCAGAAGCTTGCCTATCAGATGGAGACCTACGGTCACTGCTCTGAAGCTTGCTAAGGATCTGAACAAGATCACTTTGGAGGAGCTAATCAGCTCACTAAGGAGCCATTAATTGAACTTGAGGAAGATGAGCCTAAAAAGAAAGGTAAGTCAATTGCCTTAAAATCTAACAAATCTGTGAAAGCTTTGCAGGTATTAGAAGAAAGCTCTGAAGAATCTTCTTCTGAAGAAGAAGATGAATTGTCCTTGCTGTCCAGAAGAATCAACAGACTCTAGAAGCACAAGCAGAGGAAGTTCAAGAACTTCAAAAAGCCAGATCAGCGCAAGGAGTCCTCTGGACCAAAAAGATCTGGAAAGAAGGAAGTTTTTTATTTTGAATGCAAACAACCTGGTCATTACAAAAATGAATGTCTAAAGCTTCAGAAAGAAAAGCCTAGAAGAAAGCCTGAGTACAAGAAGAAGGTTCTAATGGCAACTTGGAATGACTCTGATGAATCTGGATCCTCATCAGAATCTGAAGATGAATGCGCCAACATGGCTCTGATGGCAGGCATTGAAGATCAGAATGAAGAATCATCTGGATCTAAGTCTGATTCTGAATCTGACTCAGAACAGGTACTTTCTGATCTCACTAGGGAAGAGCTTATTAAAGTCTTATCAGAAGTCCTGAAAAATTATAATCAGATTAAGCTCAAATGCAAGAAGCTTAAATGCAATCTTGGTTCTGAGAATAATCTGTTAAGATCAGAAGTTGCTGAGCTAAAAGAAAATAATTTGAAAATGAAAGCCAATTTTGAAAAAGCTCAACAAAATTCTGAATCTGAAAGTAAGTCTAAATGCAAAAACATTTTAGAAGAATATGACTTTAGCTTTCAGAAGTTTCTTTCTAAAAGCATAGACAGAAGCAAGATGGTTTCAATGATCTATGGGGTTAGCAGAAACAATAGGAAAGGAATTGGATATGAATCTTCCTCTGGAAAGGATTTAAATCCAATGCCTGTTGATAAACTTGTTATTAAGAAAACTCCCTTATACTCTCATTTCAAGTTTGGTCATCTGAATGACATTAAACACACACGTGCTGATCAGAATGTTCCTGTGTTTAAGCCAAAAGTAAGTCAGAACAAAACTGTTGTAAAAAGACAGAAGTTCAGACCAACTTTCAAGGCAACTAACTAAAAAGGACCCAAAAAGATCTGGGTACCTAAGGATAAGATTATCCCTGTTGTAGATGTTTTTAGCAGAAAAGTCAAGACGCCATTCATGGTACCTGGACTCTGGCTGCTCACGTCACATGACAGGAGAAAGGTTTATGTTCCAAAGCCTAGAGCTTAAATCTGGAGGAGAAGTGAAGTTTGGAGGGAATCAGAAGGGCGAGATCATTGGCTCTGGTACTATTGGCAATGGTAACCTTCCCTCTATATCTAATGTTCTTCTTGTAGAAGGATTAAAGCATAATCTATTGTCCATAAGTCAATTAAGTGACAATGGTTATGATATAATCTTTAATCAACAATGTTGCAAAGTTGTTAGTCAGAAGGATGGCTCAATCCGGTTTAATGGAAAGAGGAAAAACAACATTTATAAAATCAATCTTTCAGAACTTAAAGTTCAAAATGTTAAATGCCTCTTGTCTGTTAATGATGAGCAATGGGTCTGGCATAGAATAATGGGGCATATTAATATGAGACGTATATCTCAAATTAATAAACTCAATCTGGTCAGAGGACTTCCTAAGCTAAAGTTCAACTCAGATGCTCTTTGTGAAGCATGTCAAAAAGGAAAATTTTCAAAATCTTCTTTTAAATCTAAGAATGTTGTTTCAACCTCAAGACCATTAGAATTACTTCACATTGATTTGTTTGGACCAGTGAAAACTGCATCCATCAGAGGCAAGAAGTATAGATTAGTCATTGTTGATGACTACAGCAGATGGACATGGGTAAAGTTTCTAAAACACAAGGATGAGTCACATTCTGTGTTCTTTGACTTCTGCAAACAAGTCCAGAATGAAAAAAATTTCAAAATTATTAAAGTCAGAAGTGATCATGGTGGTGAATTTGAAAACAAATATTTTGAAAAATATTTTAATGAAAATGGAATTGCTCATGATTTTTCCTGTCCTAGAACTCCACAACAGAATGGAGTTGTAGAGAGGAAAAAGAGAACTCTGCAAGAAATGACCAGAACCATGATCAATGAGACTAATCTGGCAAAACACTTTTGGGCAGAAGCAATAAACACAGCTTGTTACATTCAGAACAGAGTGTCTGTAAGACCTCTTCTGGAAAAGACTCCCTATGAATTGTGGAGGAACAGAAAGCCCAACATTTCATATTTTCATCCTTTTGGATGTATTTGCTATATGTTGAACACTAAAGAGAATCTTAACAAGTTTGATTCTAAAGCACATAAGTGTTTCATGCTTGGGTATTCTGAACGCTCTAAAGGCTATAGAGTATACAATACTGAAACACAGATTGTGGAGGAATCTATACATGTTAGATTTGATGATAAGCTTGGCAGTGAAAAGCCAAAGCAGTTTGAAAGTTCTGCAGATAGAGAAGTAATTCTCACAGACTCTGAAGGCTCAGAGGCAGACAAAGCTCAAGTGAAAGAACCTGAAGCAACGCCATATGCAATTCCTTTAGCTTCTCAGATGAAATCCTTGAACATTTCTGAAGAATCAACTGTTAGAGGATCATCTTCCAGAATCAAGGCCTCTTACCCAGAGGATGTGATCATTGGAAAGAAGGATGACCCCATTAGAACAAGATCCTTCCTCAGATCATCTGAAGCATCATTATTTGGATTGGTGTCAGTTATTGAACCAACTTCTGTGGATGAAGCTCTGCAAGACAATGACTGGATAATTGCCATGCAAGAAAAGCTAAATCAGTTCACAAGAAATGATGTTTGGGATTTGGTTCCAAGACCAAAGGGATTCAACATAATTGGAACTAAATGGGTCTTCAGAAATAAGTTAAATGAAAAAGGAGAAGTTGAAATAAATAAGGCAAGGCTTGTTGCTCAAGGGTATAGCCAGCAAGAAGGAATTGATTATACAGAGACTTATGCTCCTGTAGCCAGGTTAAAGTCTATTCGTTTACTCATTTCTTTTGCTGCACAAAATAACATCACTCTATATCAGATGGATGTTAAAAGTGCCTTTCTAAATGGTATTATAGAAGAAGAAGTCTATGTTCACCAACCTCCTGGTTTTGAAAGTGAAAAATTTCCAAAACATGTTTTCAAACTAAAGAAATCTCTTTATGGTTTAAAACAAGCTCCCAGAGCTTGGTATGAGAGATTAAGCAATTTTCTTCTGGAGAAAAATTTCATTAGAGGCAAAGTGGACACAACTCTCTTTTGTAAAACATTTAAGAAAGATCTTTTAATCTGCCAAATATATGTGGAAGATATTATATTTGGATCTACCAATGTTATGCTGGGAAATAAGTTTGCTCAATGTATGCAGGCTGAATTTGAGATGAGCATGATGGGAGAATTGAGATTCTTTCTGGGAATTCAAGTCAACCAGACTCCAGATTGCACTTACATTCATCAGACCAAATATGTTAAAGAGCTTCTGAAGAAGTTTAACTTGACTGATAGTAAGATGGCAAAGACTCCCATGCATCCAACAAGTACACTTGGTAAGGAAGAGGTAAGTAAGAAAGTAGATCAGAAACTTTACAGCGGTATGATAGGATCTCTTCTCTACTTAACTGCTTCTAGACTTGACATTTTGTTCAGTGTATGCTTGTGTGCAAGATTCCAATCAGATCCTAGAGAATCACACTTAACAACTGTTAAGAGGATTCTAAGGTATCTGAAAGGTACTTCTAATGTGGGTTTGTGTTACAGAAAATCTGATGATTTCAAATTAGTTGGATTCTGTGATGCTGACTACGCTGGAGACAGAGTGGAAAGAAAAAGTACTTCTGGAAGTTGTCAATTTCTAAGAAGAAATTTAATCTCCTGGTACAGCAAGAAGCAACCTACAATTGCATTATCAACTACAGAGGCAGAATATATTGCTGCTGCTGGATGTAGCACGCAGATGCTCTAGATGAAAAGTCAACTAGAAGACTATCAGATCTTTGAGAGTAACATTTCTATTTTATGTGATAATACTTCTGCTATATGTTTGTCTAAAAACCCTATTTTACACTCTAAGGCAAAACATATAGAAATTAAACATCACTTCATCAGAGACTATGTTCAGAAGGGTATTATAAACTTAGCCTTTGTTGATACAAATCATCAGTGGGCAGACATTTTCACAAAACCCCTTGCTGAAGATAGGTTTAAGTTTATTCTGAAAAATGTTGGTATGGATTTTAGTCCAGAATGATATTTATCAGAAGCAAACTTCTCAGATGCAAATGTTTAAAATTCTAAAGTATTTCATCTGTCATTTATTTGATTTATTGATTTATTATTATTTGTGTGTATCTGAACTAACCAATCTTAGAGGATCTGAACGTTGGCTAATGTTTCATTTCTCAAGAGAATTCAGAAGCACATGCAAGCAAACACGTGTCACTCTGAATCTGAAAAGATGGCGTGCACACTACTGAAGAGACATTTGAGGTATTTTTTCAATAGTGAAAATCTTGATTTCCCCCCCAAATTGTCAGAATCAATTAATGATTTGAAATGATTTTTATTCTTTTCATTAAATGCCATTAATTGCTAAGTGGAACGTGCTATTTGTGACTGTTGGTGCGCCCTATTTCTTTCTCTATAAATACTATATTTCACACCATTTCACACTTTTCACCTCACAGACAATTTATGCATTTCTGTCTTCTTTTTGCTCTTCACAAAAACCCTAAACCTTCGTCCAAATCATCTTCATCTTCATCAATGGCAACTTCATCCTCAACATCAGCTCAATTTCAATAATCTATGGCTGCTATTACATCTTCAAACTTGGGTGTTACTCCCTTTAAGGAACCAAAAAGGACATTGTTAACCCCTGTGGACAAGCTTGAAGTTCTTTGTGAATCAATGGTGGAATTTGATTCTCTCGATGAAAATGGGTTTGAGTTACGTTCTATATTGATGCACAAGGCTGGTTCAAGTATTTTGACAGGTTATTTGGACCAGTGTACCCACATATTGTGAAGGAATTTTGGATCCATGCTTCTGTTTATCCAAAATTTATCCTCTCTTCTGTTCTAGGAAAGGAGATCATCATCATTGAAGATCTCATCAGGAAACTCATAGGGTATGAGGAGACTGATGGAGTGTGTCATCTTCTAGCTGGGCATGTGGATATGGAAGAAGTTTATGAGGAAGTCATTACATCTGGACAGGCCTCCAACAAATTTAAGGATCTGAAACCTGACTATAAAATTTGGGCAAAGATTTTTCTGGGATGCATCCATCACAGAAAATCCACCAATTCTCCAGATTATGTAAATAATGAACAACTCTACTTTATGTACTGTTTAAGTCAAAGTACAAAGGTAGATCTTCCATACATTCTCTTTATGCATCTGTGGAATCATATCAATGCATCAAGAGAATCTGTAAAGGATAAGGGACAGAAGATCAGGACGTGGATTCCCTTTGGAAGGTTGATCTCAGACATTCTGACAGAGAATGGTCTGGTGACTGCTCTCTATGAAGCTGGAGTTAAAGATGAGCTTGAATCAATTGTTGGAAAACCATTGAATGCAAAGAGTCTTCAGAGGCTAAAGATTGTGGATGAACTCACAACTGTTCCCAAGAAGCTAAATGTTTCTGAAGTTAGTCAGAAGAGAATTCCAGTTCAATATTTCCCACTCTTTGGTGCTGAAGAACCCAGGGAGATTATTGTTAGGTATATTGATGCGTGAGAGGCAGATGGAACACCTATTCCTGCAGATATTCTGATAAGAGCAAGAGAACCCATTCCAAATGTGTATGATGAGAACACAAGAAAAAGGAAACAATCAGAGGCAGAAGAAGCAATTGCTCAGAAGAAACCAAGAGTTGCTGACAAGCCACAGAAGCAGATCAAGAGAAAAGCTTCTGGAGATGTTCCCTTTGTTCCCACCAAGCGCATAAATACTGAAGGTACTAAATCTTCTTTACCTTATATTCCTAAAATTGCTGTAAATATATCAACAACTAGTTCTATGCCTGAACCCCCTCCCACTCAAAATAAAATAATTTCTGCTCCATCTCAAACATCTCAACCACCAAAATCATCTGATCCTATTTCCACTACACCACTAAAATCATCTAATATTCCACAATCAGAACCACAAACAAAATCAACAGAACAAACCACCACACAACAACAACCAGAAATACAACAACAAGCTGCATCTGAACCCATACAATATGATCCAGTTGCACCTGAAACTGTTACATCTGAAACAGTTACACCTGAAACTGTTGCACCTGAAACTGTTACATCTGAAATAGTTACACCTGAAACTGTTGTACCTGAAACGGTTGCATCTGAACCAGTTGTATCTGAACCACCTCCATCCAAACCTTTTGATATTCAACCAGAACCATCCAATCCTCCTGAATCAAATATTCCTTACTCTGAGATTCTAGATGTTCAACCTCTCAAGACTGTATTTGAAGTTTCTTCTACATCTTGTACCCCAACCACCTCATTTGATTCATCTGAATTTGATATCCATCCAGATTTTAGCTCACCCCCTTCTCTCAGAGAATTTGAATCTAAACAACCAGAACCACATGTTTCATTTGAAACTCTCATTACCAAACCCATTCCAAAACCTAAACCAAGGCGATCTAAGTTTGTCTCATTTGCTTCCTTTAAACCATTTCCCTCTGATCCACTTCCTTCTGGTTTCAAGTTTAAAAATTTCTATGACAGAATAGAACCATCTGACTATACCACTCCTTTTAAACCTAAAATTTCCATCATTCTACCATCTGTTCTTCAAACCTACATAAAAGAACTGCCAGAAATGATTTCATCAGAACCTCTATTGTCTGATAAATCTGCTTTCTTTCCTTACACTTCAACCATATTTGATGTCGTTTCTGATGCATCACATGTAAAACCATATTTGGTTAATGCCTTAACCAGATCCAAAACTATCACTTCATCTGACCATCCATCTCTTCCTTTCTACCCTCGTCCTCTGATCATCATTCCAAAATTTACCATTCCACCTCCACCTCAACCCAAGCCATTCACCTTGGAAACCCTTATGAAACTAAAAACTAGACTAAATGTTGATAATTTATTTGCAAGTTTTATGAAAAAAATAAAGATGCATTTAGAATCTGTTCAGAAGAGATGTTTGTCAATAATGGATGCAAATGAATTTGATGCTATCTGGAATAACTTCATCAACAGATTCAATACTGCAGCCTCAAATATGAAGAATGTATGTTCTGATAATGCGAAGCTAAGATTTGCTGAGACTGCCAGAAGCATGATCTGGAATGTAAAAAGATCTGCACCTTTGCTTCTTGAAGATGTCCCTTCATCTTCTGAAGTATCTACTACAGAAGTTTCTGTTGAATCTACTTCTGAAGAAAATCCACTGGCTATGGTGATTGTGGAACATCCCTCTGGATCTGCTGCTCCTGACTCTACATCTCCAATGGAAATTGACTCTATTCTTGCTTCAGAATCTGCCCCACCTTCTTCATCTCAGATCAAGAAAGAGAATCCAGATTTGGAAGATAAGATTGCAGTATTGGAAGTTGGAGAATCTGATATTAAGTCATGGATGGCCAAGCAAGACCAGAAGACTGAAGACATGGCACAATGGATGTCCAAGCAAGATCAGAAGAATGACAACATGGCTAAGTGGATGACAAAGCAAGAAGAGTCTTCATCTGAGATCACTCACCTGTTGAAGATGATTCTGTCCAAGCAAACCTAGTTTATGTTTTTTTTCTGTATCTGATGTTTGTGCACATGTATTTGAATATTTATCTGATGATTTGTCTATTTTGAATATGAATGAATGACTTTGTGTTTTCTCTATATGATATATCTTTTCTGTATTTCCTTTTAATTGTCTTTTAAAAGTTTTACTTTTTGATTATGACAAAAAAGGGGGAGAAAATGGATCTGACTGTTCAAATAAAATCTACCTAAATGAAATTCAGACATATCAATTTAAACTAACGTGAACTCTTAGTATTTCAGATCATTTGAAAAATCTGACAATTTCTTTAAAAGTAACTCTGAGATCCCCAGATCTAGTTTTAACCTATCAGGCTCTGATTCTGAAACATGCATCCAAAGTCAAGATCTAATTTTTGGAACAATCAGGCTCTGATTCTGAAAAGAATACTCATGCAAAAAGGGAAGTTTCTATTCCTTCTAAGTATTCAATTCAGGGGGAGATTCATCATCTTAGGGGGGGTTATAATTATATTATTTATTGAACAAAATTTCTGATGTTTTTGTCATCATCAAAAAGGGGGAGATTGTTAGAACACAGATTGACTCTTAATAATATCTCTATGTTTTGATGATAACTATTATGAAATTTTGTATTAAAGAATTATATACTCTAAAATTTGTTTAAAGATGTTTGCTGCAGATATTAAAAGTGAATATTATTCTGGAAGCAAATTAGATCTGAACATGAAATTATGCAAGGCTCTGAAGCGTCAGAAGCATCTCTTAGAAGAATTTGAACGCTGCCTACAGAAGATTTTGAGTGCTGTCTACAGAAGGATCTGAAGCTGAAGCCACATAAGAATCTGAAGCAGAAGCCAGAAGCATCTGAAGCATTGAAGAAATCTGTATGAAGAGTTTCAAGCACAGTTATTTCAGAAGATTCTGATAGTACTATACTGCCAGTACTGAGGATCTGATCCAAAACTCTGCTCTGAACAATTACACGCTGAAAGCACACATGCTGCAAAGACTCTGATTAAGCAAACTCTGATGAACATCAGAAGGCTCTTATCAGTCAAGGCTCTGATACTTTACTGAAACTTGTTGAAGAAGAATTCAAAGTTATGTCTGTTGGAATGGCCAAATGACTCTTTCCTCATTTATGTTAGACACAAGAACACAAACAAAAAGGATTTTTCTGTGCATTCTACTTCTAGGAAAGGTCATGTGATGTGAAGACAAAAAGGCTCAGACCTTTTAGTACACAACCTTCAACGTGATAGCTACTTGGACATTTTTGCCTATAAAAGCAAGACTCCATCACTCTTCTTCAGTTGACAAAATAATTCAAAGAATTCATTACAAGCTCTCATACAATTTATTCTCATTAGCTATTTCATAGTTCTTAAATCTTAAGTGTAAAATCACAGTTGTGATATAGCTTAAATTAGAAGCATTAAACACTTGTATTATTCTTACATTTGATTGTAAAAGATCCTTAAGAAGATCCAGTTGGGATAAGTAGTTCTTAAGAAGACTAAGAACAGTTGCTCTTAGTGCTTGCTATTGTAATCAGTTGATTTAATAGTGGATTAAGTCCTTGTTGAAAAAGGCAAATCACTCTTGATAGGGTGGACTGGAGTAGTTGAGTTCAACGAACCAGGATAAAAATCCTTGAGTTTTTATTGCTATAAGTTTTTCTATATACTTATTCAACCCCCCTTCTAAGTATTTTCTCACCTTCAAGGATCGTGCTACAAATGCGGAAAGCTCGGTCATTACAAACTGGATTGTCCTTTAAACAAAAAGGGAAAAGAAAAGGAATCTATTAAATCACATAAGAAGTCATCAAAGCCGAGAAGAGCATATATAGCTTGGGAAAGCGATAACGACTCCTCCTCTGATGATGAAAGCTCAAGTGATGAAGAAGAATCCATGAACTTATGTCTTTCCTCACATCAAAAGAATAAGAAAAAAAAGGTATGTCACTCTAAATATGAAAACTCCTCAAATATGTCTCATTTCGAATTACAAGCCGCATTTAATACTTTACACGATGAAGCAAAAGAAGCCTTTAAGAGACTTGCCTCTAATAAAAGAATCTTTACTTACCTAGAGCATAAAATTAAAGAGTCTGAAAGGAAACTTGAGGAACTTAAGGCTTCCATGGTGGAAAGTAATAAATCGGATTGTGAGGATCCAAGCAGATTTCTCGACTTTGGATGTGATACTTTTTATATTTGGCAAGGTGAAGTTAGAAACCTAAAGGCCAAACTTAACAAGGCCCTTGAGCCCAAAATTACATTTGCTATCGATAAAGCTGATTTTAGAAAAAGTATGGTGAATCTATATCAAAAATACACATATGTAATAAGGGATCAAGAGAGCAAAGGCAATTCTAAAGTTGACTTCTCATGCTTATATTGTTGCAAGAAAGGCCATTCCATTGCTAAGTGCCGATTTAGGATATTTTTGCTTCCTAAAGCCATCTATCAATGGTTGCCCAAATGCAACCACTTTGTCACTCAAAAATTAGGACCCAATATGCCACTGGGTACCTCCTCTTGTTGATTATTTTTTAATAGGTACAATGTGTCGAGACCACCGAGAGAAGATGGGTTCTTGACAATGTATGTTCAAGACACATGTCCGGAGACATATCCCTATTCATAGACTTCATGGCAAAGAAGAAAGGGTATGTAACATATGGTGACAATAATCGTGGTGCAATACTTGGTAAAGGTAGTGTAGGTAACCCTTCTTCCACTACTATTTCCGATGTGTTGCTTGTCGAGGGTCTCAAACATAATCTACTTAGCATTAGCCAATTATGCGACAAAGGATATAATGTATCTTTTTCAAAAGAGTGTTGCAAAATTGTGCATAATGATGACAAGCAGAATATGTTTAATGGCCTAAGAGTGAACAACGTCTATATGCTAGACTTGAATGAGGTATCATTAACAAGTGACAAATGTCTCATGACAATGAGTGAAGACTCATGGTTATGGCATAGGCGTTTAGCACATGTTAACTTTGACTTGATAAATAAAGTAGTTTCAAAAGATCTAGTCTTAGGTCTCCCCAAAATAAAATTTACCCAAGGATCACCTTTGTGATGCTTGCCAAATGAGAAAGCAAACAAGGATCTCTTTTAAATCCAAAAATATTGTCTCAACTATGAGACCTCTCGAGCTTCTCCATATGGATTTATTTGGGCCATCTAGAATTAAAAGCATAGGTGGAAACTATTATGGGTTTGTAATAGTGTATAACTTCTCTAGATTTTGTTGGACTATCTTTTAGCTAGCAAGAGCGATACATTCGCCGCCTTTGAGAGATTTGCCAAACTTTCCCAAAATAAATTAAGCACAAACATTGTGTCAATTAGAAGCGACCATAAAGGTGAATTTGAAAACCATTTGTTTGAAGAATATTGTGGTAATTACGATATTGATCATAACTTCTCCGCTCCACGGACTCCTCAACAAAATGGGATGGTGGAGCGCAAAAATCGCATTTTAGAAGAAGTGGGAAGAACAATGATCAACGAAAGTGGACTACCGAAATATTTTTGGGACGATTCCATAAGTATGGCTTGTTATGTTTTGAATAGGGTGTTCATCCGCCCCATTCTAAACAAAACACCTTACGAGCTTTTAAAAGGGCGCAAGCCAAACATGTCTCACCTACATGTTTTCAGTTGCAAATGTTTTGTCTTAAATAATGGAAAGGAAAATTTGGGTAAATTTGACTCTAAGGATGATGAAGGTATTTTCCTTAGATACTCTCAGTCGAGTAAAGCCTATAGAATCTACAATAAAAGATTACTTACTATCGAAGAATCGATACATGTAACATTTGATGAATCTTATCCGAGAAATGTCGGAAAAGGTAGTGTGTTTCATGGCACAAGTACATCTAAAAAACACATACTCAAAGATGCCGAGCCAGGAATTGATCAGCCTGACCAACTAAAATTGAGAAGGAAAAAGATGTCCACCATGAAGAAACCGAGGAAGTTCATCCGCCTCCAAAAGATGATCTTCCTCAAGCTTGGAAGTCTTCCAAAGACCATCCAATTGACAACATTCTCAGAGAGATATCCAAGGGTGTTACAACCCGATCTAAGATAAGTAATTTTTGTTATCACTTTGCTTTCGTTTCACAAATGGAACCTAAAAACCCTAAAGAAGCCTTACTCGATGAAAACTGTTTTTTGTCAATGCAAGATGAGCTTAATCAGTTCACGAGAAATGAGGTATGGGACCTTGTCCTTCCTCCGCGAGGACATCGAGTAATCGGCACCCGATGGGTGTTTAGGAATAAGTTGGACGAAAACAGAGTAATAACCCGGAACAAGGCATGTTTAATTGCGCAAGGGTATAACCAAAAGGAAGGCATCGACTATGAGGAAACTTATGCGCTGGTTGCCCGATTCGAGGCTATACGCCTTTTGCTTGCCTTCGCATGTGCGAAAAACTTTAAACTATTCCAAATGGATGTTAAGAGTGCATTCCTTAATGGTTTCATTAATAAGGAAGTGTATGTTGCTCAACCTCCGGGTTTTGAGTCGCACGAATATCCTGATCATGTTTACAAACTAAAAAGAGCCTTGTATGGACTCAAACAAGCTCCTAGAGCTTGGTATGAGCGTCTGAGCAAATTCTTGCTTGATCACGGGTATTCGAGAGGCAAAGTGGACACCACTCTCTTCATTGAGCGTAAAGGAAAACACTTGATATTGGTACAAATTTATGTGGATGATATCATTTTTGGGTCAACTAACATGAATCTTATGAGAGAGTTTTCTGACCTTATGCAGGGTGAGTTCGAGATGAGTATGATGGGGGAGCTCACATACTTTCTCGGATTGCAAATAAAACAACTTGAGGAAGGGAATTTTGTGAGTCAAACTAAGTATTGTTTGGAACTGCTCAAGAGATTTGACATGGCAAACTCCAAAGCCATAGACACACCTATGCCTACATGCGCAAACTTGAATAAAGATGAAAATGGTAAAGATGTAGAGGTAAAAAGGTATAGAGGTATGATTGGCTCACTTCTTTATCTTACTGCTTCTAGACCCGACATTATGTTTAGCGTGTGTATGTGGGCAAGATACCAATCATGTCCCAAGGAACTCATCTAAAAGCTGTCAAACGAATACTTCGATATCTATCTGGTACTCCGAAGTATGGACTATGGTATTCCAAAGGTTAGGATTGCTCATTGGTAGGTTTCTCTGATTCCGATTTTTCCGGTTGCAAATCGGATAGGAAAAGCACTATGGCACATGTTATCTGTTTTCAAACTCCTTGGTCAGTTGGCATAGCAAGAAACAAGTATCAGTTGCCTTGTCAACCGCCAAAGCGGAATACGTTGCCGCTGGTAGTTGTTGCGCTCAAGTCCTATGGCTTAAACAACAACTATTGGACTTTAACCTAAAACTAGAATGTATTCCCATCTTTTGTGATAACACTAGTGCCATTAATCTCACCAAATATCCTGTGTTACATTCTCGCACCAAACATATCGAGATTCGCCATCACTTTCTTAGGGATCATGTAGAGAAAGGTGATGTTATTTTTGAACATGTGAACACTAAAGATCAAATAGCGGACATTTTCACAAAGCTGCTAGCTACGGAACCTTTCTTTCATATCCGTCGAGAACTAGGTATTCTCGGTATTTTGGATCGGGTGTCATAATTGTATGATTCATCTTATTTTAGTTACAATTATGTTTTTGAACATCTAACTCGTTGAAATGATTGCAAGCAAAATTGTATAACTCTTTAAGCAAACTTGGTATAGAGGTGATATTGTTTCTCTCTCTCTCTCTCTCTCTCTCTCTCTCTCTCTCTCTCTCTCTCTCTCTCTCTCTCTCTCTCTCTCTCTCTCTCTCTATATATATATATATATATATATATATATATATATATATATATATATATATATATATATATATATATATATATATATATATATATATATATATATATATATATATATATATATATATATATATATATATATATATATATATATATATATATATATATATATATATATATATATATATATATATATATATATATATATATATATATATATATATATATATATATATATATATATATATATATATATATATATATATATATATATATATATATATATATATATATATATATATATATATATATATATACACACATTTCATTCTCAAAAAGTGATACTGTCTGACAAATACCATGTATATATGACACTTTTCGTGTATTATATTTGTTTGGTTGTTTATTATGGTGTGACATTCTATTTATGCATCTAATGTATGCTCATATATGCATAAATATGAAAATCTGCATTTTCTGCAAATCATTTCATCTTCCTGCGCATTAAATACCACTTTATAAGCATGCTATACACATTTACTCATATTCTTAGTGAATTGAACCTACCATGCCTATTGTCTCCTGACCTTCTCTCTTCTCAAAAATAAAAACCCTAAAAGTTTCATCTATAAAAAGGGCATTCCTCCCTCTCTGCAATCACACTTATAACCATCTCAGCAATCACACTCACTCTCTCTACATTCTCAAATTCTCTCCAACCACTATCAATGGCTTCCTCTTCCCGCAGAATCACCGGCAAGCGATCACGAGCACCTTCATCATCAGCTTCCATACCGGTCACTGCTGCATCCCTAGTTCCTCTAACTCTTGCTGAGAAATTCAACACAGACATCGGAAAACAGGGGGTAGTTAAGTAGCATGCATTTTACAAGCTCACTGCGGAACACATTCATCTTTCGAAATCTTATCGCTGCTGCAGTTTCAAGGAATTACCAACTTCTTAGAATGCAACACCAAGTATAGTGAAGACTTGGTGCGTATCTTCTACAACGACATCCATGGCAGGTTCGGCGGTCAGTTCTTTCATTCTCAGGTAGGCTCCACAAAGGTAAATCTAAATTCTCCTGTGTGGAGTAAATACTTTAACATGCAACAAGCTGTCGATGAAAATCCTCTTCCTGAGGTAACTGATTCGTAAACTGTGGCTGGATATGAATTCAAAACGGCTTTGAATTCGATGTTAAAACGGCCATATCCAGAGCATATTGTGAATAGTGATGCTTTTCCAAGAACCGTCACTGCAGGGCAATTACAAACTGGTGAGCGAATTCTCCAGTGGATCGTGGCGCGTGTTCTGCAGCCAAAGAAAGGAGGACTCTCAAGAGTAGAACAGGCTGAAGTCCATCTCATTTACATCCTGAAAAATTAGATCAAAATCAACTGGCCCTATTACATCGCCAGTCAAATGTTTGCGTTACGAGACTCTGCAAGAGGAACTGCTCTAGCATATGGGTCATTCATTCAGGAAGTACTCACAAATGCAAATGTCGTCTATCCAACATTTCCTTACACTTCCATCTCTTCCGATAAGGAATTTGGAACAAAGACTTTCTCAATGATGGGATACTATTGGTGTCAAGAAAGAAGAATGTACGGTTTTGTTCGCAGAGCAACTACACCAAGAGTGGTTGAAGCGTCTGAAGGCAGTGAGGAAAGTGCAGAAAGTGAAGAAGAAGTGTTGCTACTCGAAAAACGCATCGCGCAACGACGGGGAGGTGAAAAGGGAAGGACAAAAGAGTCGCCACAGAACTTTATTTATCCCATGATGGGAAAGGAAAATATTAAGAAAACCTTAAGGAAGAAATGGATAAGATGGTCTCGCAACCAAGAACGGGTTCGGAAGCCGGTTATGCGAGGGGAAGGTATTAGCACCCCTCGCATCCATCGTACTCGATGGGAACCATTTGTTTGTCGCTATGTGAATTTATTTGCTTAAATATTATGCTATAAAAAGTGTTCCACGGGGTAATGAGAAATTCAGAGTCGACGTAGTTCGGGGAACTACAGATATAGGGGAAAGTGCTCGGCAAGGATTGTGGCCCTTGTGCCTACGTATCTTTACTTAAAAGAAGTAAAGAATTAGAGCAGCCGTAGTTCGGCCTACGGTTCGTTAATGTTTTTATGGATGATGTTATCGTGCGTATTCTAGCAGTTTAGGTGTTTTGCTGCTCGCATGTGAGGAGACTTAAGCGTTACCTGTTTGTGGTAGAACGGACGTAACATATCCTTTTTGAAATGATTAGGTTTTCACCATGCAAGGCAAGATGTCACATTTGATTTATTGAATTTTTTTTAGGGGCGAGATAAGTCCTCGGATAGTAACCCCTACAGGTAGTACCCAATTCTTTATCTCAAAGTTTTTTTCATGAAAATGGGTGGTGAACATAGCGTCTTCGTATTGAATGACGAGTATCAAGACCACACACACTACAGTGAGTATCCTGGCACTCGGAGAGGAAAAAGACTACACTTAATCCTCTCTCTTTAATTCAATGCAAAGAAAACTTCGTTCTCTTATTAAAGATGTTTTTGGTTTTGAATGGTAAGTGCTTTGCGACAGAGAACCCTACGGTAAATGTCAGCACTCGGGATAGGAGAAGGCCTACGCCTAACCACTCCACGACCATTCAAGTTTTTGTTATAAAAAGAGTTTGAAAATGCACTCGGTGTAGGACCGAGGTTTTAGGTGAGAAAGGATACAGAAGGAAGTTGGAAGAGAGAGGTAGAAAGAGATAGGTGATAGATAAAGTCGCGTCTTCGTATTGAAAGACGAGTATCGAGACCACCCACACTACAGTGAATATCCTGATATTCGGAGAGGAAGAAGTCTACACTCAATCCTCTCTCTTTAGTTCGATACAAAGATAATTTTATTTTCTTATTGAAGAGATTTGAAAATGAACTCGGTACGGGACCGAGGTTTTTAGGAGAAAAGGGATTGAAAACGTATAAGCGTCTTCGTATTGAAAGACGAGTGTTGAAACCACCCACACTACAGTGAGCATCCCAACACTCGGAGAGGAAGAAGTCTACACTTAATCCTCTCTTTTAATTCAATACAAAGAGATATTGATTGCTTTATAGAAGAGATTTGAAAAGGCACTCAGTACGGGACCGAGGTTTTAGGGGGAAATGTTCTATCCAAACCTAATGAAAGATGAAAACCAAAGCAATATCTTAATGAAGAAAGGGGTACATCTTAATAACGATGGAAAAGGATCTTAAAAAAGATGAGGTTTCAAAGGGCTTACAAGATGACGTGTATACTTACAGACATCATGCCTAAACAAACAAAGTCATAACAAATGTAAATGTGAAGTTTAAAAACTTCAAGGGGATTCTAAATGAAACAATCATGATGCTTACAAGCAAAAACAATTACAATCACATACATAAAGGATTGACAAACAAAAGCTCACTTCAAGCACAACAACAAACTTAAGAAAAATGAATCAAAATTTTTGAATGATTAGGAGGGTAAAAACCCTAAAAGAAGCATGACAATTTTTTAATGCAAAGTGTTTTCAAAAATTAAAATTCTTAGGATATTAAAATACCATATGAAAATATGAAAAAATATGAGAAATTTTCAAAAAGAACCAATAAAAAATAATAAATATTGACAAAGTTATGAAATTTGGAATTTTAAAAGAAAAATAAACATTTTTATGATTAAAAAGATAGGAAGGCGCCTGGTGGGTGTTGAACCCACCACCTTTAGATTGCCAGCTCAAAACTTGGCCAAACCAACCAAGGCGCGCGTGTGCAAGTGGAAGGAGAAAAAGAGTAAAGTATGAAAACCAGGCAAATATGAAAAAAAAATCAAAAGGGTTGATCTCCACAAGGATCAAACCCAAGACAAGTAGCATGGCAAGGCGTATGAAAAACAAGGCTTAACCACTGGGGTGGCGATACATCCAAGTATTATGCCACCCCAAATAATACATGCTCCACAAGGATCAAACCCAAGACAAGTAGCATGGCAAGGCGTATGAAAAACAAGGCTTAACCACTGGGGTGGCGATACATCCAAGTATTATGCCACCCCAAATAATACATGTACCTAAAAGGCTAGCATTTCTGGGCCAAGGCAAGCAAACAAGGCAATTTGTCATGAAAACGATTACATCACAACTCACTCAAAACTCAACCATTTTTGACAAAATTTAGGTCTAACTTATGTGAAATTTAACAAGGAACACAATGGCATTATTAGTTTTCCAAGATAGTGTACATAAATTAAAACCCGATAGCAGTTGCAAATGGAAGCTAGGCAATGCAATATGATAGCTACAACTCATGACAACAATGATTAAGACTAGGTAAAGGTATGCACAAGTTTCAAACATGTAAACCATGGATTCTAGATGCAAGGATCAAGCAAAAACAGCTCCAAACAGAATTTGGTATGCAAGTTGCAAGGTGAAGCTTGGAAATGCATTTTGGAAGCTATGATGCAAGACATAAATGGTTATGGTCAAATGAAAGTATGCACAACTTTCAAATACATTATTCACGGATTCTACATGCAAAGATCAATAAAAAACAACTTCAAACAAAAACTGATATGTTGGTTGCAAGGATGGAACAAAAGGCTTGAAATGCTGTTTTGGGAAAATCAGAATAGTTCATGATGCAACATACGTATTCAGCTCAAACAACATACATAAATGATTCTCCTATGTCAAAACATGAATTCAAATATCTTGCGAGAAAGAACAATCAAAACAGATGGCACATGAGTTGAAAACATAAAATAGAAACTTGACAGCTAATAATGTGAACATGACAGCCACAACTCAAAACAGAAGTGCTTATGATCATATAAAGGTATTAACAACTTTCAAGTACATAGCCTATGGGTTCTGGATGCAAGGATCAAGCAAAAACAGCTCAAAACAGAATTTGGTATGCAAGTTGCAACTATGGACAAAAATGCTTGAAATGCTGTTTTGAAAAATAAGGACCAGTTCATGATGCAGCATACATACACAACTCAGTCAACACTTATTAAATGATTCATACATGTCAAAACATGAATAAAACACCAATTGCAAGAAAACTCACTTATGAAGATAACATCACATGAGGTGAAGGCACAAAACAGAAAATGGCAGCAAGCTCAAAGCAAAAATGATTAAGACCAGGTGAAGGTGTGCACAAGTTTTAGATACATGATCTATAGATTTCAGATGCCTAGGACAATAAAAAACAACTCCAAACAAAATCTAGTATATAGACTGCAACTAATGAACAATCATGCTTGAAGTGCTATTTGGAAAATGGGAAAAGTCATATGATGCAACAGACATTCTCAACTCAATTATCATACATAAAGTGATTCATATACATCAAATCATGGATTCAAACAGCTCGCAACAAAATAACAGCCTAAGGGGTGAAGGCCTCCAAAACAGAAACTGGCAGTGAGCTTGCCTCTTGGTCAAAACTAAATATTCATGATAAATACTACACACATACACACAACTCATACCAAGGCAAGTTGATCTCAACACAAATTCTACAAGACATGATTAAAAGGTTGAGCATAGATCAAACATCATGACAACAAGTTTGGTTATCAAAACAGCATGCATACACATATGGTTTTCCATACCAAGACAGATTGATCTTAAACAAAAGGACCTAACAAGCTAAACATGGCAGTTGGTTTTGGTTCAGACTTAGGCAATTATAGCAGCAAAAAGGATCCTAACATGACAATGCTAGTAAACAACAATTAAACCTACATGCTCAATGTCTAATGGCAATTTGGCTTGAGTTAGACAGTTCTAACAGCTAGTATGGATTTGTCAAAACAATATATCAAACAAGTATGAATACACATCAAGACAACTTGGCCTTAAACAAAATAGCCTATCAAACTAAACATGGTGATTGGTTTTGCACAACAAACATAGAAACAGAAGCAGCAGCCAGTCTTGGTTATTGCAATACCAAGTCAAAACACATCAATCAATTCATGCTTTGCACTGAAAGTTATAACTACATGGTGATGAACACAAACAAGTTTAGCACAAAAACCTAATTCTAGCATGCTAATTAGCACAAACAACATGTTCTGTTCACAAACAACAAGGATCAACAAAATTGGCAAGGGTTGGAAACAAGGCATAGCAGCATGGCAGTGGTTCCAACAAGACAGTCATAATAGCAACAGGTGAAATAACATGGCAATGCTAGTTCAATCACCAATTAGCCCTAATGCACCTAATGCACATACCAATTTACAAGCATAATGACAATGGTTCAAATCAAAGGGTTACATGGCAATTTCATGAACTTAGGCAGTTATGGCAGCAAGTATGGATTTTAAAAATGGCAAGGCTAGCACAATCATCAATTAGCCCTAATACTCCTAATGCATAAGACAATTTGCAAGCTTATGACAAAGGCTTAACTTAACAATGGTATCATGATAGTTTGGTTCTCAACAGAACAACATGACATATTGATGTAAGTGCTCAAAATATTGACCAATGAGGCTAACCAACAATTCAAGACAGATTCACACAATGGCTTACAATGCATCAAAACAAAACACATAGACTCATCACAGCTGACCAATGCAAACAAGATATGGACAAATCATGGTCACTAACACAACCCTACTATAATGCCTAAGGATGACAGTAGTTGATGCAAAAGATGAAACATAACAATGCCAATTAACAAGATTCAATGGTACAAGATTCTCATGTTAACAAACATTGGCCAAATACAAAGTAATAGTATCATAAAGGCATACTTAACATAACAATGGTAAGGATCAAGTTTTTCAAGGCATATAGCATGATGTTTACAAGCATTATGACAGCAAAACAAGTATTGGTCATCAACAAGCTTCAAAAAGCCACAAGAGTCATCCTAGGTCCAACAACACCAAGCAACTTACAAGCATACTCAAAATATGCTATAGGCAAAGTTCAAACACAAATATGCTCCAAAAATGTACTAACATGGAAAATGACCTATGAGTTGAAAATGCACATGATTTTGAAAAATGAAAGAACAAAAATGTGTAGATCAAGCATAGTTTCAAATGGTACAATGTTAAACATCACATGAATCAATACACAAGGGTTTCTACCTCAAAATACCAACAAACAAGTCAAGATCTAAAAGAGTTGCCGCAACAGAAGCAAATAAACATCTTTCAAACAGAAACAAAATCAAAACAGCACTCAACCTTTCATAATAGTTGCCAATATTCCCTCATATGTTCATACATGACATTTTAAGATGATCTCAAGGTTTAGCACATAGCAATACATACATGGTATTATGATTAAAATAGTGTCAACCATATTGGTGAGTAACAAAACTAAACTTGGCAGATTCACACATGGACTGTATTTGACTTTAAAACATTTCAAGCAAAGTAGATTAAACATGTTCATGGCAATTAAAGTACTAGGATAATGACCACTAACCTCTTTTAGACCTCCAAGCAAGCCAATGTAGAAGGGAAAACCTTGAAGCCTCAAAATAAGATCCAATCCAATGCCTTGGTGAAAAATGCAGCCTTTCTTGCACTTGAAGTAAACAAGTGAATCTTGGACCAGAACTTGAAACAAGTGATGATGATGGTATTTTAGGTTATGGACAGTTGGTACATCATAAACCTAATGTGTTTGGAGGTTTACAATGATCAAAACAGGCCTGGCATGTGATTTGGCAAATTTTGTATGT
This sequence comes from Lathyrus sativus, assembly GCA_963859935.3. Taxonomy (NCBI): domain Eukaryota; kingdom Viridiplantae; phylum Streptophyta; class Magnoliopsida; order Fabales; family Fabaceae; genus Lathyrus; species Lathyrus sativus. The sequence continues at coordinate 148,742,400 of OZ012740.1, read as the reverse complement.
GAAGTCAAACTTTGCTTGGTTGAAAGTTGACTTTTGGAAAAATGAGGGTTTTGACTGGTTTAAGAGTTTGAACACCTCCCACACATCGTTTGTGGATTTTGTGGATGGTTTTTGATGAGTTTGAGTGGGTGAAAATGATTTTGGAATGTGTTTTGCTCAAGGAAGATTTTTGAGGTATTTTGGGATGGTTTTCTTCACTTGCAAGAAAATGCAAGATAGGATGAGAGAAAGGGTTTTCTCTTGGGTTTTAGAGTGCTCTGGTGTCCCTTTCAACATAGAGGAAACCTCTATTTATAGGCAAGGAATGGTTTGGGGCAGATTTGTCTTTTGGCATTTTGGAGGGAGTTTTGTAAAATACAATTTTGTTCAAGATTGTGGACAACTGCAAATTTAGGCTCTTGGCTCAAGTTTATGCATAAATCAAGTGGTGAGGATGACATATAAGTGACTGAAGTATGGCTAGGGAGTAGGAGAACTGCAGCTGCAAGATTTCTTCCATAAAGTTTCTCTTTCCTCATTTCTTTCATTAAAATAATGCAACTTGCCTATCACTTGCCAAATCCATCAAACCCCTTAGTTTTCTGCATATTAACCCATCATACTCTCTAAATAACAGATAGAAACATGATCCAATGGCTGAGAATAGCCCAAGTGATCAAAAGGTGAGTTTGTGAAAAATGAAAGTGGTGGACTCAAGTGTTGAAACCTTATCTTGTTGAGTTCATAACTCTCAACTTATAAAGGCTATGGAGGAGTTCTAGTACATTTTGGAAAGCCCTCATAAAGCTCTACAACTTTCATGTTTTCATGATCTTCATATTCCAAATGGAACTAGGTCAAAAATCCACTCAAAGTTGCTAAAAAACATGCCTAAAAAGGCCAATAACTTAGAATTTTTCTAAGTTATTTTTCCCTCTTGTAATGACTTTGGCCATAACTCCAAATCTATGCATTTTATGCTCATGGACCACTGTGGTAATTTTGTCGGACTTTTCAAGATCTTTCTAATGAGCTTTGAACCAACTCAATTTGATGTGTGGTTAGGGAGTTATGGTCTTGCCCCTTTCAAAACCCTAATTTCCGATTTCTCGATTACTCCTCCATCCTTGATCCAATGATCATGAAACTTCATGGATAGGTGTAATATGGCAGTAGGAACATTTTTTCTTCACACTTTAAGGTCAAATTCCTTATGGTTGAAGAGTTGACTTTTAGTCAACGAAACGATTGATCGATGACTACCGAGTCGACTATTGATGTTCCGGGTCTTCTGAGGCCTTGAAACTTCATGAGTAGACTTCACTAAGCCATATGAACTTCATGGACCATGATACCACCATTGGCGCACCATTTAAATCAAAAGTCAAACTACAATTGACTTTTTCCCCAAATCTCTTGATTTTCAATTGACTGATCAATTGAAGCTCTTCTGATTAAAATTGATGGTCAGTCTCCCATCCTCACACACCTTAGGACACATGGAAGGCCATGGAAACAAGTCTTGCCCTTCAAAACAAATTTATCCTGATTAAAATTGAAACCCTAATTTCAACCTTTTTGCCTGGGCGTTGTGCAGATGAACTGGGTGATCATTCCAACTCCACCATGACCTTTGAGGTACCCAAAACAAATTTATCCTGATTAAAATTGAAACCCTAATTTCAACCTTTTTGCCTGGGCATTGTGCAGATGAACTGGGTGATCATTCTAACTCCACCATGACCTCTGAGGTACCCAACAAGCTCCTACCTCATGCTCACACCAATGAAAAAACCTCAAAATTTCTTGACAACCCTCTGATGGTTTGTACCGATGCCTTTGATTAACAAAAAAGTATGGGAAAATTTAAGGTATGACAAGAAGCAAAAGAAGAACCAGATGAGGAAGAAAAAGAAAAAGAACCCGCGCATGAGGCATATGACCATCATCATTAAACTGAGTTAACGGGGTACACCAATACTGATTGGGTTCCATACATAGCTCAACCTGAGGATGAAGAAGAATACAACAATCAAGGATGGGGTGAGTGGCAGCACACTGGCTGGACCACTCTGGGAAAATACTATAATCCATATCATGGATATACTGAACCACCTCAATCTCCTTCGCAATCAAACACGTCTGACATTCTCAGTATGATGCAGTCAATGCAACTCGAACAACAAAACTTTATGCGGACTCAAGATGAGAGATTCGCTCAAATTCAAAACCAACTACAAACACAAAATGAAAGGCTCAACAATTTTTCCACCAGAATGGACGCCCGGTTTGAAGCTCTTGTTACATCCCATGAAGCTCAGGAAAAGGGATATTTCCAACAGTTTGAACTACTTGAATAGCATTACTGTGGAATTCACTAACTTGGCATATTCGTACCATCATCCACATTACTATGAAAGGGGACGAGGGCGTGGCCGTGGGCATTAGTTTTATGTGTTCAAATTTATGTTATTTTGTTGTTATGATGTGTTGCTTTTAAGTTGTGTGTTTTGTCATGAACTATTTGGATTTTCTATAATGCATTTTCTTTCATTCTGTTATACTATGAGTATTCATTGCATTACTGTTTTTCATTGTCAATATTATGTGTGAATATTGGCTTATGATTAGTTATTACCTGTTAATTTTTCTGTTGATTTGAACACTTTACTCTTAATCGTTCTCTATCTCTTTTTGATGTTGTCAAAGGGGGAGAAGAGATCAAAGCCAAGGAGACCACACCAGTACAGGATTGAAAAAGAAAGGGGGAGCTTATGCTAACATAGGTGTAATATTGCATTTGGGTCTCATTGGTTTCGCACAGGTTGTCATCATCAAAAAGGGGGAGTATGTGAGGGCAAACCGTCATACAACATATGATCTTGAGTTTCGATGATGACAAATTGCAACCATGGATGAATCGACATTATCGGTTCTGCCTCTACAAAGACAAATGCAAATATTCCATCCATCATATCCTTCCTATATCATTTAAAGTGTTTTACTTAATACAATATATACGAATGATATGTGGTTATGTCTAAATGCATAAAAACCAAATAAATAACAATTTTTTTTTGCAGAATTTAAGGCTATGAGTCGATGCATGAAGGCATGAGTCGACGCATGAAGGCTTTGTGTTTCTCACGGGTCAGCGCATGAAGGCATGAGTCGACGCATGAAGACTTTTTCTCTCTCACGGGTCAGCGCACGCCAACCTATGGTTGACGCACACTGCTGCACTTTCAAAACTGTCCAAATCTGCAGGCTATGCGTCGACGCATAGACCTGCTATGGTCGACTGTTCGCGCGAATAATTGTGAATTTGAGTCAATTGTCACAAATCAAGAAAAGTGAAAGAGGTGCCATCAAAGTTCATCAATCTTCATCTTTTACAACCCACAACACAATAATTCTTGGGGTGATTGTGATTTTGTTCAAGGTGATAAGGTCCGAAACCGTGATCGGAAATCCGGTTTGGGGTGATTTTGAAGGCAGATTTTTCTTGGATAAAACCTAGCAGGTTTTACCCTTCAAAATTTGGAGATTTTGGGGGTTTTTCGGTACGGAGCATCTCTACCTACGTCAGCTGAGTGAAGGTGATTGAGAAGCGGTAGTCTTCGTATATCTAGTAGCGGAAATCAGTGAAGCGTTCAAGAGTGTTCCGGGTTCGATTTGTTTGTGCACGAGATCAGCCAGGCCGAGGGATTGAAGAACTGAAGGCTGTTCAACAAAGGGGATGAAATCGGAGGTCTACTCACTACAATCGGAGAACTTGATTCGACTCGAATCAAGGAGCAAGAAGCGATAACATCATCAACTTCAAGAGGGCTTGATTGTACATTTTGCTTATCAATTCTTGTATAAACATTTCTACATTACAGGTGATATCTAATATATTGATCTCAATTCTATTATTAGAACTGAGGGCAGACGTACCCTGAAGCAAGGATGGCGGGGGAACTGCCTCAACAAATCTTTGTCTCCTTTACTTTTCAGCACTTTCAATTTTGGCTTAAAATTTAAGTGATTTTAGTATAAGCAGTTATATCACAAGTTGAGTTGATTTGAGTAAGTACTTATTACTGTTTTGAACTTTAGTGCAACATTACATTACACTAGGAACTTAAAGCATCTTACTCAAGCCAAACCACACTTGGAGTGTATTGCACACCAAGTGTTTGATAAATTGCCTACACCAAAGTTTACTTAGTCCATTTGCCTACTTTGTGGGCATTATAGATTATTGGTGCTAGTTCTACTAATAAGTGATAAAATCAACTGATAGTGTGACTAGTGTGTTGAATCAAACTTTGCTTATTATCATTTCCATAAGGCTTGACACATATCCGGTCTTCTAATAACTGTTCGTTCTTAGACGTAATTTTTCCACGGCAGCTTCCGCAAATTTAAAACAAATATTTTGAAAAACTAATTTTTAATTGGTAGCGCCGACTGATTTTAATTGGGATCTATTCAACCCCCCTTCTAGATCCAAGCCATCGTCTAACAAGTGGTGAATAGATTTTGAAATTAAAAATGGAATTGGAAAATGGATTTAAAAAAAGAATCAACATGAGATGGATTGGATTTAGAGAAATAAAAATGGATTCTTAATGGATAACTGAAAATAAAATAACTAAAACAATGGATAGTAATGGAATAGATAAATGGATAAAAATAGAAAATAGAACATGGACTAAGAATGTGGTTTGGAAACAGATGAATAGAAAAAGGGATAAAATGGTTCCGAGATGGATATAGGTTTTTGTAACGTGCCACAAAACACTTAAAATCATAACTGCCACAAATCCCAAGTCGTATGACCAGAACCCTACAACCTGACTTCACCAGATGAATTAACTCTAATATTAACCCTGATTTGGTTATCCTCATTTGTGTATCACCGATCTATGTAACACCCTCTTTCTATACCCCCAAATAAACAATTAAATCATTTAAGCACTTGATAAAAGTTTCATCAGAGTTTAATTGATACATGATATAAAAGAGGTGTATCACATTATCATGAAGTTAAACACCTACAACACCTGCTCAAATAGATATGCAACAATGGGCAATTCACAACTGAAGAACATAGTTCTAAAACTCACATCTCAATATTTAGAATAAAGCGGAAACATATAAACATTGAATCAATACATTCATATAAACATATATACATCGTTAAGTTAATTCATATGTACAAACATCCATTATCAGATACATACGCAGATGTATCACAAAAGAAATCAAAGCAAAAGTATCTCCAAAAAGAACCAAAGGCTTCCTAACTACCCAGATGTTACATATCAGAGCCATCGACCAAAAAGAATGAAGACCTGCTTCACAAAAAGAACCTCCAACAATTCTACTCTACAATGCCTCATAGAGCATTATGAAACAGCAGAAGGGTGAGAAACAATATCATAATAGTCAATACATATATTTATATATCTATATACATACATGGGATTAACACAATTCAGATTCTCACCACATCTCATCACGATGCATATTCACACAATCAAGCATATTCATCAAATCATGCGTCTATACATACTCATCATCTTCCACATAAACATCTAGAATTATGTTCAATTCACTCCGTGCATCATATAAAGATGACCAATTCAACTCATAGAGACCGACTCATGACTCTATGCAGATGCAAATGCGGTACTGACTCAATTCAGCAGATTCTCCAAGGAATCAAATGTTCAGCAGATTCTCCAAGGAATCAACATCGCTAGGATGTACATCATGATGCCTTTATGCAAAATGACTCACAACATTACTCTACATGCATACATATTCGCAAATATATCACTATGCATATTCATCTCATACAAGCACATACAATCTATGCACATTCACAATATACTTATACTCCATAAAATACACATACTCTTCATTTCAACACATACCATTCCATATAAGGCATATATTTTCACAATCAAAATTCCACATTCTAGGATTCACGCCTTGCGGCTACGCATACATAACATACCACACGACACACAAAAATATTCAATTCGATAAGGATTAAACATAACTGAACAAAGAAATCCGCATGAAAAGGGAAAAAGAAACACAAAAAATAGGAAAATGCTGTCGCATTCGCCAACCTTCGCCTGGCGAAGCCTCTGGCGAACCTTCGCTACTTAGTTCGCCGGGCGAACTTGCTAGCAAAGACCACTGGGAGTTATTTTGGAATTACTCGCTAGCACTCGCCAGCACACTCGCCTGGAAAACCTTCGCCACTCTCATTCGCCTGGCGAACTTGCCAACGAAGACAGGGTGGATGCTTCTGACTTAGTTCGCTGCTGCTCGCTGGGCTTCGCCTGGCGAGCCTGCGAACTCAGAACTTCCATGGCTGTACAAAGCCCTAACCTCACAAAACCAACGAATTCTAACACCAAACTACCCCAGTAAGTCCAACCCAATAACACCCGATTATCCTACTCCATCCATTCCTCGATTCTAACCGGTTAAAACCACATTCTACCGATTAAATCCTAATATTGCCCTAAGATGGAAATGAGTAGAAACTCTTCTCAATCCAACATCAAACGATCAACAACATACATAATCATACACATTAACAGTATAATAGAGTTTCACACCCTTACCCGATTAATTGAAAGCTTGGATGTTGATCCTTGATGAAATCCTAGGTTTTCCTCTTCTTTCTCCTCTTTCTCTTCTCTCTTCTTTCTTTCCCTTGTTTTTCCACTAATGTTTCTATCTATTCCCTTTTCTCTCTTATCTCATGTTCTATTTTCTTTCCTCTCCATTTCTTTCCAAACACTTACCAATTAATTCTCACACAATAATCCACTTAACACTTAATACTAAATGTCTAAAATACCCTTTACTCTATTTTCCTCAAAAACTCTCCGAATCGGTAAAATAACACAATATTGAAATTAAACATATCAACACATAAATTTCACAATTAAAATACCAATTATCCAAATGAATTAAAAAGGACTCAACAAAAATGGGAAATTCAGAATTTGGGGCGTTACAACTCTCCCCCACTTTAGAAATTTTCGTCCTCGAAAATATTACCTGATTCAAACAACTCTGGATGCGACTCTCGCATCTTGCTCTCCAATTCCCAAGTCATATTTCCCTCTGCAGCACCTCCCCAGGCTACTTTCACAAGTGCAATATCCTTGCCCCTTAGCTTCTTAACTTCACGATCCAAAATACTAATCGGTAAAACCTCAACCGTAAGGTTATCTCTTACTTCAACCTCCTCCATAGGAATAACATGTGACGGATCCGGAACATACTTCCGAAGTTGCGAAACATGGAACACATCATGCAAATTCGAAAGGTTCGGAGGCAACGCCACACGATACGCCACATCACCCACACGTGCAATAATCTGATACGGACCAATAAAACGAGAAGTCAACTTTTTCGACTTCAAGGCACGACCCACCCCCGTAACCGGTGTAACTCTCAAAAAGACATGGTCGCATTCTTGAAACTCAAGGTCCTTCCTCCTCTTATCATGGTAACTCTTCTGCCTACTCTGAGAAGCTCTCATCTTTTCCCGAATAAACTTCACCTTTTCCGTCATCTGTTGTACCATCTCCGGTCCAACTACCGACCTCTCACTCGTCTCATGCCAACACAAAGGTGTTCAACATCTCCGACCGTATAAAGCCTCGAATAGTGCCATACCAATGCTCGAATGAAAACTGTTATTATAAGTGAACTCAATCAACGCCAAATAACCATCCCAAGCACCACTTTGTTCTAGCACACAAGCACGCAACAAATCTTCTAACGACTGAATTGTGCTCTCGGTTTGACCGTCCGTCTGCGGATGGTAAGCCGAACTCAACCTCAACTTAGAACCCAAGGCACCTTGCAAACTTTCCCAAAATCTTGAAGTGAATCTAAGATCTCTATCTGACACAATACTCTTAGGAACTCCGTGCAACTTTACAATCACACGAACATAAATCTCGGCTAATTTCTCCAAAGGATAACTAATATCAATCGGAATGAAGTGAGCAGATTTAGTAAGTCTATCAACGATCACCCAAATAGCATTATGACTTCTTTGCGTATTCGGCAATCCCGTAACAAAATCCATCGATATGCTATCCCATTTCCATTCTGGAATATCCAACGGTTGCATCAATCCACTAGGCTTCTGATGTTCTACCTTCGACTTTTGACACGTCAAACATGAATACACAAAATGAGCAACATCTCGCTTTAGTCCGGACCACCAAAAGATCTTATTCAAATCTTGGTACATCTTATTCGCTCCTGGATGAATACTCAAGTTACTCCGATGACCTTCTTCCAATATCATCTTTTTCAAATCCACATCGTCGGAAATGCAAATACGACCACGGAATCTCAAAACACCAAATTCATCAACCTTGAAATCTTCATTCTCATTCATCATCAAATCAATGAACTTTAAATCCAATTTTTGTTTTTCACAAACTTGTCGCAAGAAAATCATTCGTAATATGAAGCATACCAAGTCTCACACTTCTCGGCGTCACTTCACAAACCAAACTCAAATCTCTAAAACTCTCCAACAATTCCCATTCTCTTATCATCAACGTTGACATATGAACCAACTTTCGACTTAAAGTATCAGCTACTACGTTTGCCTTACCCGGATGGTAATTCAAACCAAAATCGTAGTCTTTCAAAAACTCTAGCCATCTCCTTTGTCTCATGTTCAACTCTTTCTGGTCAAATAAATATTTCAAACTCTTGTGGTCGATAAAAACCTCAAATCTTGCACCATAAAGATAATGCCTCCAAATTTTCAAAACGAACACCACGGCTACTAACTCCAAATCATGCGTAGGGTAGTTCTTCTCATGCACTCTCAATTGTCTTGAAGCATAAGCCACAACTTTCCCATCTTGCATTAAAACACCACCTAAACCGGATAAAGAAGCATCACAATAAACCACAAATGACTCCGTCGGATTCGGTAAAATCAAAACCGGCGCCGTTGTCAACCTTCTCTTAAGCTCAACAAAACGCTTCTCACAATCAATATCCCAAACAAAAGCCTTTCCCTTACAAGTTAATTGAGTCAACGGAAGTGCCAACTTCGAAAATCCTTCAATAAACCTCCGATAATAATCGGCTAATCCCAAAAAGCTTCGAATCTCCGTAACTGACTTAGGAGCTTCCCACTGCATTACCGCATCAATCTTGGATGGGTCAACACTAATACCATTTCCAGAAATAATATGTCCAAGAAAACTCACCTCCGATAACCAAAACTCGCACTTCGACAACTTGGCATACAATTGCTTCTCTTTCAAAATCTGCAACACAATTCTCAAATGCCCCTCATGCTCTTCTTGAGACTTAGAATAAATCAAGATGTCATCGATGAACACCACCACAAAATGATCTAACTGCTCATGAAAAATACGATTCATATATTTCATGAACACACCCGGCGCGTTAGAAACTCCGAACGGCATCACCGTTTACTTGTAGTGACCATATCGTGTCCTAAAGGCCGTCTTTGAAACATCTTCTTCTTTCACCCGAATCTGGTGATAACCCGATTTCAAGTCAATCTTACTAAAAACACGGGCTCCAACCAATTGATCCATCAAATCGTCTATTCTTGGAAGCGGATACTTATTCTTAATCGTCACTTTATTCAACTGCCGATAATCAATACACAACCGCATGCTTCCATCTTTCTTCTTTACTAACAATACCGGCGCACCCCAAGGAGAAACACTTGGTCTTACAAATCTCTTATCCAACAAGTCATTCAACTGCCTCTTTAACTCTACCAATTCCAATGTCGACATACGATACGCTACCATCGAAATCGGTCTAGTACCCGGAACTAGATCAATAGAAAACTCAATCTCTCTCTCCGGCGGCACATCCTTAATATCTCCCGGAAACACTTCTGGAAATTCTCGCACTACGGGAAACACCTCCAGTTCCACTTTACTCTCTACCGACAAGGACACAAACAAACCAAACAACTGAGCTTCGTCCGCTAAAAGTTTCTTCAACTCTTTAGTGGATAGAAAACTCTCACTTCCATCATCTTCCAAATAAGGAAATCTTACCAACTTGTGATAGCAATCCAGATGAACCTTATTATATTGCAACCAATTCATACCCAAAATCACATCCAAACCGTCCAACGGAAAACACACTAAATCCATAACGAAGTCTTTACCATACATGGTCAAAGGATAACTTATGCATACCAAGGAAGTAGTTACCGACCCCGAAGCGGGAGTCTCAATAACCATGCCACCACTCAAAGAAACCATGCACAAATCCAAACGTTCGGCACACTCAAGAGAAATGAACGAATGAGTCGCTCCAGTATCAATAATAGCAACTAAAGGTACATTATTAATAAAGCATGTACCTTTAATCAAACGATCCGCATTAGTAGTGTCCGCACCGGCTAACGCAAATACCTTTCCGCCCGCTGGAGCTTGCTTCGGTTTAGTACAATTGGGCTTAATGTGACCCACTTCGTCACAGTTGTAGCATTTCACCACATTCCTTCTACAATCCGAAGTGGCATGTCCAGGAACCCCACAGTTAGCACACTTCTCCACAGATTTTCCACAGTCAAAGGACTTGTGGCCCATTACGTCACACTTGAAACATTTAATCGCACTAGAACCTCCTCCAGGCTTCCTATCAAAGTTTTCCATATGCTTGCCTTTATCAGCAGGCGTCATATAAGGTCCACTCCTTACCGGTTGCTTCCCTCTCTTCTCATTCAAACTCTTATAGTGAGTGGAACGAACTTTACTATCTTCTTCAAAGATTCTACAGCATTAGGTCAAGTCCGAAAATCTCCTAATCCTCTGATAACCCACCGCTTGCTTGATCTCAGGGCGCAAGCCATTCTCATACTTAATACATTTGGAAAATTCCACCGTCACCGTATCATAGTGAGGATGAAACTTCACTAACTCTGTGAACTTAGCCGTGTAGTCTGTCACAAACATGTTGCCTTGTTTCAATTCAGGAACTCCATCTCCTTCTTTCCCTTCACACTCTCAGGATAATAATTTCTCAAAAATTCGGTGCGAAAAAGATTCCAAGTGATTCCCTTATCGTCTACTTCAAGAACTTGTCTCATACCGACCCACCAGTCATCGGCTTCCTCTCTCAGCATGTGAGTTCCATGTCTCACCTTGTTACCTTCAGCATAATTCATAACCCTAAAGATCCTCTCGATCTCCTTTAACCAAATCTGAGCACCGTCCGGATCAAATCTTCCCTTGAATACCGGTGGTTGGTTCTTTCTAAACTCATCGTTCGCATTCACATTCGGTGCGCCTTGCACCGCCCTAGCCATAGCCTCCAACGCCGCAGCCATAGTATTGTCATTACGACCCACCATATTCTGAGGATTCCCAAAAATAACAAGGTTAAACAACCGTTCAACCAACACAACAATAAGACAGACACAACTGACTCAACGCTGGCTCTGATACCACTTAATGTAACACCCCCTTTCTATACCCCCAAATAAACAATTAAATCATTTAAGCACTTGATAAAAGTTTCATCAGAGTTTAATTGATACATGATATAAAAGAGGTGTATCACATTATCATGAAGTTAAACACCTACAACACCTGTTCAAATAGATATGCAACAATGGGCAATTCACAACTGAAGAACATAGTTCTAAAACTCACATCTCAATATTTAGAATAAAGCCGAAACATCTAAACATTGAATCAATACATTCATATAAACATATATACATCATTAAGTTAATTCATATGTACAAACATCCATTATCAAATACATACGCAGATGTATCACAAAAGAAATCAAAGAAAAATTATCTCAAAAAGAACCAAAGGCTTCCTAACTACCCAGATGTTACATATCAGAGCCATCAACCAAAAATAATGAAGACCTGCTTCACAAAAAGGACCTCCAGCAATCCTACTCTGCAATGCCTCATAGAGCATTATGAAACAGCAGAAGGGTGAGAAACAATATCATAACAGTCAATACATATATTTATATATCTATATACATACATGGGATTAACACAATTCAGATTCTCACCACATCTCATCACGATGCATATTCACACAATCAAGCATATTCATCAAATCATGTGTCTATACATACTCATCATCTTCCACATAAACATCTAGAATTATGTTCAATTCACTCCGTGCATCATATAAAGATGACCAATGCAACTCATAGAGACCGACTCACGACTCTATGCAGATGCAAATGCGGTACCGACTCAATTCAGCAGATTCTCCAAGGAATCAAATGTTCAGCAGATTCTCCAAGTAATCAACATCGTTAGGATGTACATCATGATGCCTTTATGCAAAATGACTCACAACATTACTCTACATGCATACATATTCGCAAATATATCACTATGCATATTCATCTCATACAAGCACATACAATCTATGCACATTCACAATATACTTATACTCCATAAAATACACATACTCTTCATTTCAACACATACCATTCCATATAAGGCATATATTTTCACAATATAAATTCCACATTCTAGGATTCACGCCTTGCGGCTACCCATACATAACATACCACACGACACACAAAACTATTCAATTCGATAAGGATTAAACATAACTGAACAAAGAAATCCGCATGAAAAGGGAAAAAAACACAGAAAATAGGAAAATGCTGTCGCATTCGCCAACCTTCGCCTGGCGAAGCCTCTGGCGAACCTTCGCTACTTAGTTCGCCGGGCGAACTTGCCAGCAAAGATCACTGGGAGTTATTTTGGAATTACTCGCTAGCACTCGCCAACACACTCGCCTGGCAAACCTTCGCCGCTCTCATTCGCCTGGCGAACTTGCCAACGAAGACATGGTGGATGCTTCTGACTTAGTTCGCTGCTGCTCGCTGGGCTTCGCCTAGCGAAGCTTCGCTGCCGTTCGCCTAGCGAGCCTGCGAACTCAGAACTTCCATGGTTGTCCAAAGCCCAAACCTCACAAAACCAACCAATTCTAACACCAAACTACCCCAGTAAGTCCAACCCAATAACACCTGATTATCCTACTCTATCCATTCCTCGATTCTAACCGGTTAAAACCACATTCTACCGATTAAATCCTAATATTGCCCTAAGATGGAAATGAGTAGAAACTCTTCTCAATCCAACATCAAACGATCAACAACATACATAATCATACACATTAACAGTATAATAGAGTTTCACACCCTTACCCGATTGATTGAAAGCTTGGATGTTGATCCTTGATGAAATCCTAGGTTTTCCTCTTCTTTCTCCTCTTTCTCTTCTCTCTTCTTTCTTTCCCTTGTTTTTCCACTAATGTTTCTATCTATTCCCTTTTCTCTCTTATCTCATGTTCTATTTTCTTTCCTCTCCATTTCTTTCCAAACACTTACCAATTAATTCTCACACAATAATCCACTTAACACTTAATACTAAATGTCTAAAATACCCTTTACTCTATTTTCCCCGAAAACTCTCCGAATCGGTAAAATAGCACAATATTGAAATTAAACATATCAACACATAAATTTCACAATTAAAATACCAATTATCCAAATGAATTAAAAAGGACTCAACAAAAATGGGAAATTCAGAATTTGGGGGGTTACAATCTAAACCATATTCAACTTAAGAATGAAAATAAACATCTTTCTTAGCTCAAATCAACTCAACATCCACAGAACTAAGCTAAATTTCACACACATTCAACCTGCTCATTTCAGACGAAACTCAATTTAATGACATCTGCCAATCATAAGCTTCAAGGATGAGAAACCCTAATGCTCCAGAATCCCGATTTAGGACTTTTCCAAGAAAACCACTAATGAGATTCTGACCAATCGACACCTTGTGGTAATTCAAAGAAACTGAAGTCGTGCCTTGGTAAACCTCTGATAGGAACTGCTCATGACAATTGAAAACCCAACATATCTGCCTCGAACTTAAGTACAAATAATCGGAAGAGACAAACTCTAAACAAAGGAGATCCAATTCAATAGAAAACCTTCATCCCTACATCTTCTGAGCTTAAATAATGGATGACATATCCAAAACCCTAACTCACTGACCCTTGAAGTCTCCTAAAACAAACCCTTATTCACAAGTGGAACAAAACAAACAAAAGTTGATAAATTAGTTAGTTATGCAATATGACTGACCTAGAACGCTTATGCAAAGGATCAAAGAATCTGAGGGTAAAATTTGGGGTATGACAGTTGCCCCTATTTAAATATCCTCACCGGATGTCATGAGTGATGAAAATCCTCATGAAATCATGGTGGAAGATATTTAAATATACATAACCAAAAATTTTGGCCTTAGATGCAATGGCATGCTATGCTACGAACAAAAGAGAACCAATGCAATGCTGACATGCAATGAACTCTAGCATGATGAGAATGATGAAATGATAAATGCAAAATGTAGACGAAACAAAAGCAAATAGGGAAAGAAGCGACACAATGAGTAACCACTCACTGGGGAAAGATAGCAACGCTGGGGAAGCTAAAACAATCTGGGGAAATCTAAAGTGATAGGTCAACTAGTTCAAACGTGACTAGATGACAATTTAGAACGAATATGATCCTCTCATGAGGTAGAACCAAAAGATGGTCCCGACTGGGGAATATCCAGAGTAGTTAACCAACAAGTTCAGACATGACCGAACGACATGCTAGAATGAAGACGAATAAACAAACTCTTTACTGGGGATAAAACCAGAAAGAAGTATGATCTCCACTAGAGATCAATTTAAATAGAGGGTTAATCTTCTAACAATGAATCAAAGAAAGTGGTCTTCAAACCAGAGACCAATGGAATTGAGAAATGATCTTCTTACGAGAGACCAAGCAAACTTTCTGGAAATTTCTTAAAATGAAGAGTTCAAACAGGATCTTCAAGAAACACCAGAAAGGTCATGGAAATGACAAAATCTAAATAGAAATAGAAAAGTGGGATAAGAATGCCAAAAACAATTGGACTTAGGTACCAATTACCATTGGACTTCCAAACAATGTTAGTCACCACTGGACTTTTAAAAGAAATGCCAATCACCATTGGACTTTAAAATAAATGCCAGTCACCACTGGACTTTCAAAAGAAATGCCAATCACCATTGGACTTTAAAATAAATGTCAGTCACCACTGGACTTTCAAAATAAATGCCAATCACCATTGGACTTTAAGTAATGCCAGTCACTGCTGGACTTTCAAAAGAAATGCCAATTACTATTAGACTTTAAACAAAATGCCAATCACCACTGGAGTTTTAAAAGAAAATGCCAATTATCATTGGACTTTAAAATAATTTCAGTCACCACTGAAATTTCAAAAGAAATGCCAATTACTATTGGACTTTAAACAAAATTCCAATTACCAATGGACTTTTAAAAGAAAATGCCAATTACCATTGGATTTTAAAATAAATTCTAGTCACCACTGGACTTTCAAAAGAAATGCCAATCACCATTGGACTTTAAACAAAATGCCAGTCACCATTGGACTTTTAAAAGAAAATTCCAATTACCATTAGACTTTAAAATAATGCCAATCATCACTGGACTTTAAAATAAATGCCAGTCACTAATGGACTTTCAAAAGAAATACCAATTACCATTGGACTTTAAACAAATTCCAGCCACCAGTGGACTTTTAAAAGAATGCCAATTACCATTGGACTTCACAGGGATATTGGTAGCAACCAGATGGACAGAATTTGGCAACAACAGACCTAAAGGGTGTCAATGAAGATTGGACTTGCAATCAACGATGTCAGTAACAACTAAACTTCAAATGGGGACAGGTAACAACCAGACAAGTAGTAATAACATATGCGTGTCAACCAAAGATCTTAACAAAGATGCCAGTTACCACTGGACTTACTGAGGATCTCATAAAACAAGTGTGGGCTAGTTGCTTTATGAGCCAAATTTCTCAAATAAAGAGAAAGAAACAACAAAATTTTACTCAACTTTCTCAAAGAGATACCATTTAATTTGAGTATAAATTCAAAGGAGACGATGTTACTACAACACTACTGGAGAAAGATTTTGTCTTCAATGAGGATCTGTAAAAGATTCTTCCTGGGGAATATAGTGCACACCCAACTTAGATTCGAAAGCAACACCTGCCAGGGACCAAAGTTCAATCTAGGAACAAGCTAGAAAGAAACAATCAAATAAGACTTCAACCATTGAGGAATGAACTCAAATGGAAATTTACCTTATCCAAACATGGAAAAGATAAAACCATCACCCACGAGAATCAAACTCTATGGGGAATTTAGAAATGGTGAGCACTTTATGCCTAAAGGATGACAACTCTATTAGAGAGAAGAGACAAACCCATTCACTTGGGGAATAAACGCCAAAGTGAATGAAACATGTAAACACCAAAAAGTAGCAATAATGCACATATGCTATGCATATGTATGAATACCTGTATGTCATGTTTATGCTTATGCTGACAAAATAGGCAAAGAGAAGCGAAAAACAGAAGATGAAATATACATCTCGACGAGGATACCCAGCTAACCTCACCAGATTGGACCATCACCAGGGATGAGCATGAGAATCAAACAGCTCTACTTCAAGGTTACAAACCTTCTCCGGGGAAAAGAGTATTCCACTCAGGATATAACATCATGACTTCACTAGGATAGCCATCATGAGCCTTATTTCTTTGTTGGAGAAGGAGATCCATGGGAAACTGCCAATATTAACTGAAGTAACAACTTACTAGGAGATGGCAAAAGATGTCACAAGAACAAAGTACTTCTGCACTCTAGCTTGCATCATGATCATCACAATGAGTAACGACCCTCGCAACAAAAACTTCAAATATCCTCCGCCCCAAATTACATGGTCTGTGAGAAGAAGCCATCAAGAGGATTTTACAGAAGAATTGGCATATAAGATGCTTCAATATCTTCAAACTCTTGGAGAGATTCATGAATCTTGACATAACTGCCCCAATTTAACTGCATTTACACCATAAAGTCATCAAACTTGTCCGTCAGATTATGGGGGTAACAACTGGGGAACAAACTTGCCCCCTGTTAGCTGGTTGATTTATAAATGAGTTGCCCCAAACTAACTGATCTTCGAGAGATTCATCTAATCTCGACCTGATTGCTCCTAATTAACTGGTCTTTGAGAGGTTTATCCAATCTCGATCTGGTTGCCCCAAATTTTCCAGATCTTGGTCAACAAAGCCCTTGGACTGTGATAAACTGAGAAGAAGACTTGCCCCTATTGACGAGTCATTGGAGTCCTTGCCTTGAAAGGAGTTGGGAAATAACTTTCCATAAAATGACCTCAAGATGACTGACCCAATATTCTGAACTTTGAAGAGTTCTGCCCCCGATTTACTAACTCTCGATGAAAAGAATAACAAATCCTTTAGATTGGATGCCCCATATTGAGCTTCCTTTACCAAATAAAATTCCCTAGATGACTGCATTTGTCGGGAATCCTTTGATATTGTCTCGCAAACAATGTTGTTCATTTAAAATTGGCGATTTCAATGCAACGTTCATGCAAGCTTTTGAAACAAAGTTTTATTGGTAAAACATAGTGGAGTGATCAAAGATAAAAAACAAAGTGGATCCTGTCATTTACATAACGACAGGTGAAGTGACCAACAAAAAGCAAAGATCATTAGGAGTCAGGTTATCCAACCCTATTGTAGTATCCTTTCAAAACAACCTTACCTTAATTAGGTATTTTAAGGGTTGTAACGTGACTTGGTTCAAGGTTCATGAAACAAAGGATAAAGGCTCAAAGTTTGTTTGTCCCCACCCAATATTCATAATGAACTTCCATCCTACGTTCACTTAACTCAGGTTCCTATAGGTTTAGATTCGATCTGATGATAACTGTTGATGGTTCAAAAATCTAGGGTAGTCACCACTCCCTTACAACACTAGGTTGTTTTTGATATTGAGGAATTTCATAATGAAAGCTTTTAAAAATTCCTCCTTGTATTATCCCTAACTTTTTCCTGAACTGTTTCTTCTGGGTTTACAGTCAGCGGGATGTCCCAATTTTGCCTAAGTCTTCTTCATAGGTTTTGACTTAGCGGGCTTTTTTTCTTTTGATTTTTCCTTTTTTTTAGAAAGAAGGTGACTACCTAGTTCAATGGCTATGGTGAACCATTATTGGTATTTTTATGCTTGGAAAGCATCTTCGACACTTGCTTGCCGTGTGCAAAGAAAAACCTGTGAGCACAACTTTTATATGAAAGGTGTCTTGAATGCACATATAACCAAGTTAACTGAGAACTACCCACCCCAGGTTTATGATTACGGGTTTTTGAGATACGAAGGAAGCTTATAATTCTAGGCTCAAAAGGGTTAACAAGGGATTAACTCCTTATTTCTCTAGTGTTTGGGAAATGAAACAATTCCTTACATCATCGGCAAAGTTTAGTTGAAAGCATACTAACAGCAGTTATGGGTATAATGTTTTTGTTATCCTCTCCGATCTTTGCTTAAACAACAGTTTGATAAAGATAAGCGGATGGAAAAAGGTAAATATTTTTTCTTTTTATGACAATAAAAGAAAATGAGTGGATACGAATGGATTGGTTCAAAAGATATATAAACATTTCATTAATATTGTCAATTCAACAAACAATAAAGCATACAAGCATGAAATTAAAAAGTAAGGAAAATACAACTAAAAATATTGAAACAACCAAAATACAACCAACTTCAGAGAATTGACTTTAACAACTTCAATTTCCAGGTCCAAGTAGGGGGAACGCCTCCATCAATGATTACTTGCTCCTTATGGTACAAAACCTTGAGAGGCTTCATAGGTCCTTTGTCTTTTGCTTCAGGAGTTGAGACACTAGCTCTTGGCCTATCTTCTTGAGGTTTTAGCAACTCCAACAAGCTTTGCAACTTTATCCCAAAATCTTTGCATTCTTCAACCAGATGCCCCATTGTCCCAGTATGGTACTTGCATTCAACTTTTGGGTGATCTTCTTCGAGGATCAGATCTTTGTCACAGACCAGCTTTTGCACGACTTATCCCAATGCCAAATAAGTATCTAGGTCATTTCCTTCAATCCCTTTGTGAAACTCACAAGTCAAATTTGCATTGTGCCGTGGTCCTAGCATAGGGTTAAGAGCTCGCAGAGTTACCAATGAGTTTTGAATTAGTAGCGAATAAAGTTTACTCAGCAGCACAGGAACTGATTTGTAGCATGCCTTATTCCTTTTAACAGGATTCTTCTTATTTGTGTTCTGCCTTTGAGAACCTTGAGGGGAAACAAGCGATGAATGTTGAGGTGCTCTTTTGGTAACCACCTGATGAGGATGACATTTTGGCGCAGGCCCAAATGCTGGTTGAATATCACTTTTCTCAGGTTCGTGTCCTTGATGTGGAAAAGGCACAGTAAGTGGTGAAGGACTGTTAATTTGAATGTCTTGAGACGTGAATGAGATCATCTCAGAGTCAAGAAGATTCTAAACTTTGTTCCTGAGCACCTTAAAATTTTCATTTGAATGCCCTTGTGCCCCAGCACGGTAGTCACATCTGGTGTTGGCATCAAAGCTTGATGGGTATGGAGGGATCACTGGATCTACCTCCTTTGGCACTATCAATCCACCTTTGATCAAGTATGGAAAAGATTGACTCTATGACATTGGTAGCTGAGTGAAATGCCTCTCTGGCTTCCTTGGCCTTTATCGGGCGTGTTGACACAACTGACAGCGGTCTGACCGTTGATACTGAGGAGGTCTTTGAGTTGGAAAAGCCATCGGAGGTGACGAAGAGACAACCTTTCTGGGTGCAACAGGGTGAGAATGCCCCTCATTCTTCATCAAATTCTGCAAGGTCTCAAAAACCCAGTTGATCTGACCTTTGAGGATCCTGATTTCCTCCTTCAAGGCTTCCTGGCATTTCAAAAGCTCGTGCATCATCGCCATTGGCCCATAATGCGCGCTAGGTATCCTTCTTAGGACAAGAAAAAGGAAGACGAGACTCAAGGCTGAGAAATGAAAATGCAAAGGTAATGACATGTGCATGCGATGCAAAAAGTTTCATGGGACTCGAATATTTACAAACATCAAGAGATACCAAAAAAAATCATTTTCATTAACCAACAAATTGAATTACAACATATTAGTACCTCTTACAAGAGTCTTAAACAGAAGGCTAAATAAAAGCTAACAAAAGTTCTAAAGAGATTCTCCTGACAGTCTCATGTTGAGCTTCTTGTTCTCTTCTTCCATCCGAGCCTTCTCGAGAATAAGCTTATCCATAATCATCTTCCATGGAGTTGACTGAGGGCTAGAGGAAAATAAATCCTCTTGCACTTTCCTCTTCTTACAAGAGAGCACTTCTTCATTCTTCATTTGTAGTTTCCTCTGGAGTTCTTCATTCTCCTCAACAGCCACTTGATACTTGTGCTTCTAAGCGTCTTCTATTTGTTGTGATTTGCTCAAGGAAATTCTCAATTCCTCTGCTTCAGACATGAAGATCAGGATGGGTTCCTCCTTTAGAACTATGGGCTCTTGTCGGGAATAAGGCATCTTCAACTTAATAGCCCTTTTTTGGACCCATTGGAGATAGGGTTCCGATGAAACACAATTAGGTTTTCCTATGTCTTTCTTCCCCTTTTTATGCAAATGGCTCCAAGCATTCAGGATCTTCTCCTTTAGCTCCTTGTTATCTTCCTCTTTCTTGAAGAAAACACTTTCCACATGAACACTATTGTGTTTGTCCTTCAAAGGATATCCTAACTATCGACGAGCTAGGACTGGGTTATAGTTGATCCCTCCTTTAGTACCAAGAAGAGGTACATTACCAAAATCCCCACAACTATCAATAATCATCATGCCATCATAGACACGATCTTACCAATCAATGTCAGAGTGAGTGAGAGCCATGATCTTCTGTGACCACCAACCTTTCTTAAGATCCCAAAAGGAAGGCATCGACTATGAGGAAACTTATGCGCTGGTTGCCCGATTCGAGGCTATACGCCTTTTGCTTGCCTTCGCATGTGCGAAAAACTTTAAACTATTCCAAATGGATGTTAAGAGTGCATTCCTTAATGGTTTCATTAATAAGGAAGTGTATGTTGCTCAACCTCCGGGTTTTGAGTCGCACGAATATCCTGATCATGTTTACAAACTAAAAAGAGCCTTGTATGGACTCAAACAAGCTCCTAGAGCTTGGTATGAGCGTCTGAGCAAATTCTTGCTTGATCAAGGGTATTCGAGAGGCAAAGTGGACACCACTCTCTTCATTGAGCGTAAAGGAAAACACTTGATATTGGTACAAATTTATGTGGATGATATCATTTTTGGGTCAACTAACATGAATCTTATGAGAGAGTTTTCTGACCTTATGCAGGGTGAGTTCGAGATGAGTAT
The DNA here is from genome assembly GCA_963859935.3 of Lathyrus sativus. Lineage (NCBI taxonomy): Eukaryota > Viridiplantae > Streptophyta > Magnoliopsida > Fabales > Fabaceae > Lathyrus > Lathyrus sativus. The sequence goes on along the minus strand of OZ012740.1, from coordinate 148,721,002 downwards.
GATGGGGGAGCTCACATACTTTCTCGGATTGCAAATAAAACAACTTGAGGAAGGGACTTTTGTGAGTCAAACTAAGTATTGTTTGGAACTGCTCAAGAGATTTGACATGGCAAACTCCAAAGCCATAGACACACCTATGCCTACATGCGCAAACTTGAATAAAGATGAAAATGGTAAAGATGTAGAGGTAAAAAGGTATAGAGGTATGATTGGCTCACTTCTTTATCTTACTGCTTCTAGACCCGACATTATGTTTAGCGTGTGTATGTGGGCAAGATACCAATCATGTCCCAAGGAACTCATCTAAAAGCTGTCAAACGAATACTTCGATATCTATCTGGTACTCCGAAGTATGGACTATGGTATTCCAAAGGTTAGGATTGCTCATTGGTAGGTTTCTCTGATTCCGATTTTTCCGGTTGCAAATCGGATAGGAAAAGCACTATGGCACATGTTATCTGTTTTCAAACTCCTTGGTCAGTTGGCATAGCAAGAAACAAGTATCAGTTGCCTTGTCAACCGCCAAAGCGGAATACGTTGCCGCTGGTAGTTGTTGCGCTCAAGTCCTATGGCTTAAACAACAACTATTGGACTTTAACCTAAAACTAGAATGTATTCCCATCTTTTGTGATAACACTAGTGCCATTAATCTCACCAAATATCTTGTGTTACATTCTCGCACCAAACATATCGAGATTCGCCATCACTTTCTTAGGGATCATGTAGAGAAAGGTGATGTTATTTTTGAACATGTGAACACTAAAGATCAAATAGCGGACATTTTCACAAAGCTGCTAGCTACGGAACCTTTCTTTCATATCCGTCGAGAACTAGGTATTCTCGGTATTTTGGATCGGGTGTCATAATTGTATGATTCATCTTATTTTAGTTATAATTATGTTTTTGAACATCTAACTCGTTGAAATGATTGCAAGCAAAATTGTATAACTCTTTAAGCAAACTTGGTATAGAGGTGATATTGTTTCTCTCTCTCTCTCTCTCTCTCTCTCTCTCTCTCTATATATATATATATATATATATATATATATATCTTTACACATTTCATTCTCAAAAAGTGATACTGTCTGACAAATACCATGTATATATGACACTTTTCGTGTATTATATTTGTTTGGTTGTTTATTATGGTGTGGCATTCTATTTATGCATCTAATGTATGCTCATATATGCATAAATATGAAAATCTGCATTTTCTGCAAATCATTTCATCTTCCTGCGCATTAAATACCACTTTATAAGCATGCTATACACATTTACTCATATTCTTAGTGAATTGAACCTACCATGCCTATTGTCTCCTGACCTTCTCTCTTCTCAAAAAGAAAAACCCTAAAAGTTTCATCTATAAAAAGGGCATTCCTCCCTCTCTACAATCACACTTATAACCATCTCAGCAATCACACTCACTCTCTCTACATTCTCAAATTCTCTCCAACCACTATCAATGGCTTCCTCTTCCCGCAGAATCACCGGCAAGCGATCACGAGCACCTTCATCATCAGCTTCCATACCGGTCACTGCTGCATCCCTAGTTCCTCTAACTCTTGCTGAGAAATTCAACACAGACATCGGAAAACAGGGGGTAGTTAAGTAGCATGCATTTTACAAGCTCACTGCGGAACACATTCATCTTTCGAAATCTTATCGCTGCTGCAGTTTCAAGGAATTACCAACTTCTTAGAATGCAACACCAAGTATAGTGAAGACTTGGTGCGTATCTTCTACAACGACATCCATGGCAGGTTCGGCGGTCAGTTCTTTCATTCTCAGGTAGGCTCCACAAAGGTAAATCTAAATTCTCCTGTGTGGAGTAAATACTTTAACATGCAACAAGCTGTCGATGAAAATCCTCTTCCTGAGGTAACTGATTCGTAAACTGTGGCTGGATATGAATTCAAAACGGCTTTGAATTCGATGTTAAAACGGCCATATCCAGAGCATATTGTGAATAGTGATGCTTTTCCAAGAACCGTCACTGCAGGGCAATTACAAACTGGTGAGCGAATTCTCCAGTGGATCGTGGCGCGTGTTCTGCAGCCAAAGAAAGGAGGACTCTCAAGAGTAGAACAGGCTGAAGTCCATCTCATTTACATCCTGAAAAATTAGATCAAAATCAACTGGCCCTATTACATCGCCAGTCAAATGTTTGCGTTACGAGACTCTGCAAGAGGAACTGCTCTAGCATATGGGTCATTCATTCAGGAAGTACTCACAAATGCAAATGTCGTCTATCCAACATTTCCTTACACTTCCATCTCTTCCGATAAGGAATTTGGAACAAAGACTTTCTCAATGATGGGATACTATTGGTGTCAAGAAAGAAGAATGTACGGTTTTGTTCGCAGAGCAACTACACCAAGAGTGGTTGAAGCGTCTGAAGGCAGTGAGGAAAGTGCAGAAAGTGAAGAAGAAGTGTTGCTACTCGAAAAACGCATCGCGCAACGACGGGGAGGTGAAAAGGGAAGGACAAAAGAGTCGCCACAAAACTTTATTTATCCCATGATGGGAAAGGAAAATATTAAGAAAACCTTAAGGAAGAAATGGATAAGATGGTCTCGCAACCAAGAACGGGTTCGGAAGCCGGTTATGCGAGGGGAAGGTATTAGCACCCCTCGCATCCATCGTACTCGATGGGAACCATTTGTTTGTCGCTATGTGAATTTATTTGCTTAAATATTATGCTATAAAAAGTGTTCCACGGGGTAATGAGAAATTCAGAGTCGACGTAGTTCGGGGAACTACAGATATAGGGGAAAGTGCTCGGCAAGGATTGTGGCCCTTGTGCCTACGTATCTTTACTTAAAAGAAGTAAAGAATTAGAGCAGCCGTAGTTCGTCCTACGGTTCGTTAATGTTTTTATGGATGATGTTATCGTGCGTATTCTAGCAGTTTAGGTGTTTTGCTGCTCGCATGTGAGGAGACTTAAGCGTTACCTATTTGTGGTAGAACGGACGTAACATATCCTTTTTGAAATGATTAGGTTTTCACCATGCAAGGCAAGATGTCACATTTGATTTATTGAATTGTTTTTAGGGGCGAGATAAGTCCTCGGATAGTAACCCCTACAGGTAGTACCCAATTCTTTATCTCAAAGTTTTTTTTATGAAAATGGGTGGTGAACATAGCGTCTTCGTATTGAATGACGAGTATCAAGACCACACACACTACAGTGAGTATCCTGGCACTCGGAGAGGAAAAAGACTACACTTAATCCTCTCTCTTTAATTCAATGCAAAGAAAACTTCGTTCTCTTATTAAAGATGTTTTTGGTTTTGAATGGTAAGTGCTTTGCGACAGTGAACCCTACGGTAAATGTCAGCACTCGGGATAGGAGAAGGCCTACGCCTAACCACTCCACGACCATTCAAGTTTTTGTTATAAAAAGAGTTTGAAAATGCACTCGGTGTAGGACCGAGGTTTTAGGTGAGAAAGGATACAGAAGGAAGTTGGAAGAGAGAGGTAGAAAGAGATAGGTGATAGATAAAGTCGCGTCTTCGTATTGAAAGACGAGTATCGAGACCACCCACACTACAGTGAATATCCTGATATTCGGAGAGGAAGAAGTCTACACTCAATCCTCTCTCTTTAGTTCGATACAAAGATAATTTTATTTTCTTATTGAAGAGATTTGAAAATGAACTCGGTACGGGACCGAGGTTTTTAGGAGAAAAGGGATTGAAAACGTATAAGCGTCTTCGTATTGAAAGACGAGTGTTGAAACCACCCACACTACAGTGAGCATCCCAACACTCGGAGAGGAAGAAGTCTACACTTAATCCTCTCTTTTAATTCAATACAAAGAGATATTGATTGCTTTATAGAAGAGATTTGAAAAGGCACTCAGTACGGGACCGAGGTTTTAGGGGGAAATGTTCTATCCAAACCTAATGAAAGATGAAAACCAAAGCAATATCTTAATGAAGAAAGGGGTACATCTTAATAACGATGGAAAAGGATCTTAAAAAAGATGAGGTTTCAAAGGGCTTACAAGATGACGTGTATACTTACAGGCATCATGCCTAAACAAACAAAGTCATAACAAATGTAAATGTGAAGTTTAAAAACTTCAAGGGGATTCTAAATGAAACAATCATGATGCTTACAAGCAAAAACAATTACAATCACATACATAAAGGATTGACAAACAAAAGCTCACTTCAAGCACAACAACAAACTTAAGAAAAATGAATCAAAATTTTTGAATGATTAGGAGGGTAAAAACCCTAAAAGAAGCATGACAATTTTTTAATGCAAAGTGTTTTCAAAAATTAAAATTCTTAGGATATTAAAATACCATATGAAAATATGAAAAAATATGAGAAATTTTCAAAAAGAACCAATAAAAAATAATAAATATTGACAAAGTTATGAAATTTGGAATTTTAAAAGAAAAATAAACATTTTTATGATTAAAAAGATAGGAAGGCGCCTGGTGGGTGTTGAACCCACCACCTTTAGATTGCCAGCTCAAAACTTGGCCAAACCAACCAAGGCGCGCGTGTGCAAGTGGAAGGAGAAAAAGAGTAAAGTATGAAAACCAGGCAAATATGAAAAAAAAATCAAAAGGGTTGATCTCCACAAGGATCAAACCCAAGACAAGTAGCATGGCAAGGCGTATGAAAAACAAGGCTTAACCACTGGGGTGGCGATACATCCAAGTATTATGCCACCCCAAATAATACATGTACCTAAAAGGCTAGCATTTCTTGGCCAAGGCAAGCAAACAAGGCAATTTGTCATGAAAACGATTACATCACAACTCACTCAAAACTCAACCATTTTTGACAAAATTTAGGTCTAACTTATGTGAAATTTAACAAGGAACACAATGGCATTATTAGTTTTCCAAGATAGTGTACATAAATTAAAACCCGATAGCAGTTGCAAATGGAAGCTAGGCAATGCAATATGATAACTACAACTCATGACAACAATGATTAAGACTAGGTAAAGGTATGCACAAGTTTCAAACATGTAAACCATGGATTCTAGATGCAAGGATCAAGCAAAAACAGCTCCAAACAGAATTTGGTATGCAAGTTGCAAGGTGAAGCTTGGAAATGCATTTTGGAAGCTATGATGCAAGACAGAAATGGTTATGGTCAAATGAAAGTATGCACAACTTTCAAATACATTATTCACGGATTCTACATGCAAAGATCAATAAAAAACAACTTCAAACAAAAACTGATATGTTGGTTGCAAGGATGGAACAAAAGGCTTGAAATGCTGTTTTGGGAAAATCAGAATAGTTCATGATGCAACATACGTATTCAACTCAAACAACATACATAAATGATTCTCCTATGTCAAAACATGAATTCAAATATCTTGCGAGAAAGAACAATCAAAACAGATGGCACATGAGTTGAAAACATAAAATAGAAACTTGACAGCTAATAATGTGAACATGACAGCCACAACTCAAAACAGAAGTGCTTATGATCATATAAAGGTATTAACAACTTTCAAGTACATAGCCTATGGGTTCTGGATGCAAGGATCAAGCAAAAACAGCTCAAAACAGAATTTGGTATGCAAGTTGCAACTATGGACAAAAATGCTTGAAATGCTGTTTTGAAAAATAAGGACCAGTTCATGATGCAGCATACATACACAACTCAGTCAACACTTATTAAATGATTCCTACATGTCAAAACATGAATAAAACACCAATTGCAAGAAAACTCACTTATGAAGATAACATCACATGAGGTGAAGGCACAAAACAGAAAATGGCAGCAAGCTCAAAGCAAAAATGATTAAGACCAGGTGAAGGTGTGCACAAGTTTTAGATACATGATCTATAGATTTTAGATGCCTAGGACAATAAAAAACAACTCCAAACAAAATCTAGTATATAGACTGCAACTAATGAACAATCATGCTTGAAGTGCTATTTGGAAAATGGGAAAAGCCATATGATGCAGCAGACATTCTCAACTCAATTATCATACATAAAGTGATTCATATACATCAAATCATGGATTCAAACAGCTCGCAACAAAATAACAGCCTAAGGGGTGAAGGCCTCCAAAACAGAAACTGGCAGTGAGCTTGCCTCTTGGTCAAAACTAAATATTCATGATAAATACTACACACATACACACAACTCATACCAAGGCAAGTTGATCTCAACACAAATTCTACAAGACATGATTAAAAGGTTGAGCATAGATCAAACATCATGACAACAAGTTTGGTTATCAAAACAGCATGCATACACATATGGTTTTCCATACCAAGACAGATTGATCTTAAACAAAAGGACCTAACAAGCTAAACATGGCAGTTGGTTTTGGTTCAGACTTAGGCAATTATAGCAGCAAAAAGGATCCTAACATGACAATGCTAGTAAACAACAATTAAACCTACATGCTCAATGTCTAATGGCAATTTGGCTTGAGTTAGACAGTTCTAACAGCTAGTATGGATTTGTCAAAACAATATATCAAACAAGTATGAATACACATCAAGACAACTTGGCCTTAAACAAAATAGCCTATCAAACTAAACATGGTGATTGGTTTTGCACAACAAACATAGAAACAGAAGCAGCAGCCAGTCTTGGTTATTGCAATACCAAGTCAAAACACATCAATCAATTCATGCTTTGCACTGAAAGTTATAACTACATGGTGATGAACACAAACAAGTTTAGCACAAAAACCTAATTCTAGCATGCTAATTAGCACAAACAACATGTTCTGTTCACAAACAACAAGGATCAACAAAATTGGCAAGGGTTGGAAACAAGGCATAGCAGCATGGCAGTGGTTCCAACAAGACAGTCATAATAGCAACAGGTGAAATAACATGGCAATGCTAGTTCAATCACCAATTAGCCCTAATGCACCTAATGCACATACCAATTTACAAGCATAATGACAATGGTTCAAATCAAAGGGTTACATGGCAATTTCATGAACTTAGGCAGTTATGGCAGCAAGTATGGATTTTAAAAATGGCAAGGCTAGCACAATCATCAATTAGCCCTAATACTCCTAATGCATAAGACAATTTGCAAGCTTATGACAAAGGCTTAACTTAACAATGGTATCATGATAGTTTGGTTCTCAACAGAACAACATGACATATTGATGTAAGTGCTCAAAATATTGACCAATGAGGCTAACCAACAATTCAAGACAGATTCACACAATGGCTTACAATGCATCAAAACAAAACACATAGACTCATCACAGCTGACCAATGCAAACAAGATATGGACAAATCATGGTCACTAACACAACCCTACTATAATGCCTAAGGATGACAGTAGTTGATGCAAAAGATGAAACATAACAATGCCAATTAACAAGATTCAATGGTACAAGATTCTCATGTTAACAAACATTGGCCAAATACAAAGTAATAGTATCATAAAGGCATACTTAACATAACAATGGTAAGGATCAAGTTTTTCAAGGCATATAGCATGATGTTTACAAGCATTATGACAGCAAAACAAGTATTGGTCATCAACAAGCTTCAAAAAGCCACAAGAGTCATCCTAGGTCCAACAACACCAAGCAACTTACAAGCATACTCAAAATATGCTATAGGCAAAGTTCAAACACAAATATGCTCCAAAAATGTACTAACATGGAAAATGACCTATGAGTTGAAAATGCACATGATTTTGAAAAATGCAAGAACAGAAATGTGTAGATCAAGCATAGTTTCAAATGGTACAATGTTAAACATCACATGAATCAATACACAAGGGTTTCTACCTCAAAATACCAACAAACAAGTCAAGATCTAAAAGAGTTGCCGCAACAAAAGCAAATAAACATCTTTCAAACAGAAACAAAATCAAAACAGCACTCAACCTTTCATAATAGTTGCCAATATTCCCTCATATGTTCATACATGACATTTTAAGATGATCTCAAGGTTTAGCACATAGCAATACATACATGGTATTATAATTAAAATAGTGTCAACCATATTGGTGAGTAACAAAACTAAACTTGGCAGATTCACACATGGACTGTATTTGACTTTAAAACATTTCAAGCAAAGTAGATTAAACATGTTCATGGCAATTAAAGTACTAGGATAATGACCACTAACCTCTTTTAGACCTCCAAGCAAGCCAATGTAGAAGGGAAAACCTTGAAGCCTCAAAATAAGATCCAATCCAATGCCTTGGTGAAAAATGCAGCCTTTCTTGCACTTGAAGTAAACAAGTGAATCTTGGACCAGAACTTGAAACAAGTGATGATGATGGTATTTTAGGTTATGGACAGTTGGTACATCATAAACCTAATGTGTTTGGAGGTTTACAATGATCAAAACAGGCCTGACATGTGATTTGGCAGATTTTGTATGTGAAGTCAAACTTTGCTTGGTTGAAAGTTGACTTTTGGAAAAATGAGGGTTTTGACTGGTTTAAGAGTTTGAACACCTCCCACACATCGTTTGTGGATTTTGTGGATGGTTTTTGATGAGTTTGAGTGGGTGAAAATGATTTTGGAATGTGTTTTGCTCAAGGAAGATTTTTGAGGTATTTTGGGATGGTTTTCTTCACTTGCAAGAAAATGCAAGATAGGATGAGAGAAAGGGTTTTCTCTTGGGTTTTAGAGTGCTCTGGTGTCCCTTTCAACATAGAGGAAACCTCTATTTATAGGCAAGGAATGGTTTGGGGCAGATTTGTCTTTTGGCATTTTGGAGGGAGTTTTGTAAAATACAATTTTGTTCAAGATTGTGGACAACTGCAAATTTAGGCTCTTGGCTCAAGTTTATGCATAAATCAAGTGGTGAGGATGACATATAAGTGACTGAAGTATGGCTAGGGAGTAGGAGAACTGCAGCTGCAAGATTTCTTCCATAAAGTTTCTCTTTCCTCATTTCTTTCATTAAAATAATGCAACTTGCCTATCACTTGCCAAATCCATCAAACCCCTTAGTTTTCTGCATATTAACCCATCATACTCTCTAAATAACAGATAGAAACATGATCCAATGGCTGAGAATAGCCCAAGTGATCAAAAGGTGAGTTTGTGAAAAATGAAAGTGGTGGACTCAAGTGTTGAAACCTCATCTTGTTGAGTTCATAACTCTCAACTCATAAAGGCTATGGAGGAGTTCTAGTACATTTTGGAAAGCCCTCATAAAGCTCTACAACTTTCATGTTTTCATGATCTTCATATTCCAAATGGAACTAGGTCAAAAATCCACTCAAAGTTGCTAAAAAACATGCCTAAAAAGGCCAATAACTTAGAATTTTTCTAAGTTATTTTTCCCTCTTGTAATGACTTTGGCCATAACTCCAAATCTATGCATTTTATGCTCATGGACCACTGTGGTACTTTTGTCGGACTTGTCAAGATCTTTCTAATGAGCTTTGAACCAACTCAATTTGATGTGTGGTTAGGGAGTTATGGTCTTGCCCCTTTCAAAACCCTAATTTCCGATTTCTCGATTACTCCTCCATCCTTGATCCAATGATCATGAAACTTCATGGATAAGTGTAATATGGCAGTAGGAACATTTTTTCTTCACACTTTAAGGTCAAATTCCTTATGGTTGAAGAGTTGACTTTTAGTCAACGAAACGATTGATCGATGACTACCGAGTCGACTATTGATGTTCCGGGTCTTCTGAGGCCTTGAAACTTCATGAGTAGACTTCACTAAGCCATATGAACTTCATGGACCATGATACCACCATTGGCGCACCATTTAAATCAAAAGTCAAACTACAATTGACTTTTTCCCCAAATCTCTTGATTTTCAATTGACTGATCAATTGAAGCTCTTCTGATTAAAATTGATGGTCAGTCTCCCATCCTCACACACCTTAGGACACATGGAAGGCCATGGAAACAAGTCTTGCCCTTCAAAACAAATTTATCCTGATTAAAATTGAAACCCTAATTTCAACCTTTTTGCCTGGGCGTTGTGCAGATGAACTGGGTGATCATTCCAACTCCACCATGACCTTTGAGGTACCCAAAACAAATTTATCCTGATTAAAATTGAAACCCTAATTTCAACCTTTTTGCCTGGGCATTGTGCAGATGAACTGGGTGATCATTCTAACTCCACCATGACCTCTGAGGTACCCAACAAGCTCCTACCTCATGCTCACACCAATGAAAAAACCTCAAAATTTCTTGACAACCCTCTGATGGTTTGTACCGATGCCTTTGATTAACAAAAAAGTATGGGAAAATTTAAGGTATGACAAGAAGCAAAAGAAGAACCAGATGAGGAAGAAAAAGAAAAAGAACCCGCGCATGAGGCATATGACCATCATCATTAAACTGAGTTAACGGGGTACACCAATACTGATTGGGTTCCATACATAGCTCAACCTGAGGATGAAGAAGAATACAACAATCAAGGATGGGGTGAGTGGCAGCACACTGGCTGGACCACTCTGGGAAAATACTATAATCCATATCATGGATATACTGAACCACCTCAATCTCCTTCGCAATCAAACACGTCTGACATTCTCAGTATGATGCAGTCAATGCAACTCGAACAACAAAACTTTATGCGGACTCAAGATGAGAGATTCGCTCAAATTCAAAACCAACTACAAACACAAAATGAAAGGCTCAACAATTTTTCCACCAGAATGGACGCCCGGTTTGAAGCTCTTGTTACATCCCATGAAGCTCAGGAAAAGGGATATTTCCAACAGTTTGAACTACTTGAATAGCATTACTGTGGAATTCACTAACTTGGCATATTCGTACCATCATCCACATTACTATGAAAGGGGACGAGGGCGTGGCCGTGGGCATTAGTTTTATGTGTTCAAATTTATGTTATTTTGTTGTTATGATGTGTTGCTTTTAAGTTGTGTGTTTTGTCATGAACTATTTGGATTTTCTATAATGCATTTTCTTTCATTCTGTTATACTATGAGTATTCATTGCATTACTGTTTTTCATTGTCAATATTATGTGTGAATATTGGCTTATGATTAGTTATTACCTGTTAATTTTTCTGTTGATTTGAACACTTTACTCTTAATCGTTCTCTATCTCTTTTTGATGTTGTCAAAGGGGGAGAAGAGATCAAAGCCAAGGAGACCACACCAGTACAGGATTGAAAAAGAAAGGGGGAGCTTATGCTAACATAGGTGTAATATTGCATTTGGGTCTCATTGGTTTCGCACAGGTTGTCATCATCAAAAAGGGGGAGTATGTGAGGGCAAACCGTCATACAACATATGATCTTGAGTTTCGATGATGACAAATTGCAACCATGGATGAATCGACATTATCGGTTCTGCCTCTACAAAGACAAATGCAAATATTCCATCCATCATATCCTTCCTATATCATTTAAAGTGTTTTACTTAATACAATATATACGAATGATATGTGGTTATGTCTAAATGCATAAAAACCAAATAAATAACAATTTTTTTTGCAGAATTTAAGGCTATGAGTCGATGCATGAAGGCATGAGTCGACGCATGAAGGCTTTGTGTTTCTCACGGGTCAGCGCATGAAGGCATGAGTCGACGCATGAAGACTTTTTCTCTCTCACGGGTCAGTGCACGCCAACCTATGGTTGACGCAAACTGCTGCACTTTCAAAACTGTCCAAATCTGCAGGCTATGCGTCGACGCATAGACCTGCTATGGTCGACTGTTCGCGCGAATAATTGTGAATTTGAGTCAATTGTCACAAATCAAGAAAAGTGAAAGAGGTGCCATCAAAGTTCATCAATCTTCATCTTTTACAACCCACAACACAATAATTCTTGGGGTGATTGTGATTTTGTTCAAGGTGATAAGGTCCGAAACCGTGATCGGAAATCCGGTTTGGGGTGATTTTGAAGGCAGGTTTTTCTTGGATAAAACCTAGCAGGTTTTACCCTTCAAAATTTGGAGATTTTGGGGGTTTTTCGGTACGGAGCATCTCTACCTACGTCAGCTGAGTGAAGGTGATTGAGAAGCGGTAGTCTTCGTAAATCTAGTAGCGGAAATCAGTGAAGCGTTCAAGAGTGTTCCGGGTTCGATTTGTTTGTGCACGAGATCAGCCAGGCCGAGGGATTATAGAACTGAAGGCTGTTCAACAAAGGGGATGAAATCGGAGGTCTACTCACTACAATCGGAGAACTTGATTCGACTCGAATCAAGGAGCAAGAAGCGATAACATCATCAACTTCAAGAGGGCTTGATTGTACATTTTGCTTATCAATTCTTGTATAAACATTTCTACATTACAGGTGATATCTAATATATTGATCTCAATTCTATTATTAGAATTGAGGGCAGACGTACCCTGAAGCAAGGACGGCGGGGGAACTGCCTCAACAAATCTTTGTCTCCTTTACTTTTCAGCACTTTCAATTTTGGCTTAAAATTTAAGTGATTTTAGTATAAGCAGTTATATCACAAGTTGAGTTGATTTGAGTAAGTACTTATTACTGTTTTGAACTTTAGTGCAACATTACATTACACTAGGAACTTAAAGCATCTTACTCAAGCCCAACCACACTTGGAGTGTATTGCACACCAAGTGTTTGATAAATTGCCTACACCAAAGTTTACTTAGTCCATTTGCCTACTTTGTGGGCATTATAGATCATTGGTGCTAGTTCTACTAATAAGTGATAAAATCAACTGATAGTGTGACTAGTGTGTTGAATCAAACTTTGCTTATTATCATTTCCATAAGGCTTGACACATATCCGGTCTTCTAATAACTGTTCGTTCTTAGACGTAATTTTTCCACGGCAGCTTCCGCAAATTTAAAACAAATATTTTGAAAAACTAATTTTTAATTGGTAGCGCCGACTGATTTTAATTGGGATCTATTCAACCCCCCTTCTAGATCCAAGCCATCGTCTAACAAGTGGTGAATAGATTTTGAAATTAAAAATGGAATTGGAAAATGGATTTAAAAAAAGAATCAACATGAGATGGATTGGATTTAGAGAAATAAAAATGGATTCTTAATGGATAACTGAAAATAAAATAACTAAAACAATGGATAGTAATGGAATAGATAAATGGATAAAAATAGAAAATAGAACATGGACTAAGAATGTGGTTTGGAAACAGATGAATAGAAAAAGGGATAAAATGGTTCCGAGATGGATATAGGTTTTTGTAACGTGCCACAAAACACTTAAAATCATAACTGCCACAAATCCCAAGTCGTATGACCAGAACCCTACAACCTGACTTCACCAGATGAATTAACTCTAATATTAACCCTGATTTGGTTATCCTCATTTGTGTATCACCGATCTATGTAACACCCTCTTTCTATACCCCCAAATAAACAATTAAATCATTTAAGCACTTGATAAAAGTTTCATCAGAGTTTAATTGATACATGATATAAAAGAGGTGTATCACATTATCATGAAGTTAAACAACTACAACACCTGCTCAAATAGATATGCAACAATGGGCAATTCACAACTGAAGAACATAGTTCTAAAACTCACATCTCAATATTTAGAATAAAGCGGAAACATCTAAACATTGAATCAATACATTCATATAAACATATATACATCGTTAAGTTAATTCATATGTACAAACATCCATTATCAGATACATACGCAGATGTATCACAAAAGAAATCAAAGCAAAAGTATCTCCAAAAAGAACCAAAGGCTTCCTAACTACCCAGATGTTACATATCAGAGCCATCGACCAAAAAGAATGAAGACCTGCTTCACAAAAAGGACCTCCAACAATTCTACTCTACAATGCCTCATAGAGCATTATGAAACAGCAGAAGGGTGAGAAACAATATCATAATAGTCAATACATATATTTATATATCTATATACATACATGGGATTAACACAATTCAGATTCTCACCACATCTCATCACGATGCATATTCAAACAATCAAGCATATTCATCAAATCATGCGTCTATACATACTCATCATCTTCCACATAAACATCTAGAATTATGTTCAATTCACTCCGTGCATCATATAAAGATGACCAATTCAACTCATAGAGACCGACTCATGACTCTATGCAGATGCAAATGCGGTACTGACTCAATTCAGCAGATTCTCCAAGGAATCAAATGTTCAACAGATTCTCCAAGGAATCAACATCGCTAGGATGTACATCATGATGCCTTTATGCAAAATGACTCACAACATTACTCTACATGCATACATATTCGCAAATATATCACTATGCATATTCATCTCATACAAGCACATACAATCTATGCACATTCACAATATACTTATACTCCATAAAATACACATACTCTTCATTTCAACACATACCATTCCATATAAGGCATATATTTTCACAATCAAAATTCCACATTCTAGGATTCACGCCTTGCGGCTACGCATACATAACATACCACACGACACACAAAAATATTCAATTCGATAAGGATTAAACATAACTGAACAAAGAAATCCGCATGAAAAGGGAAAAAGAAACACAGAAAATAGGAAAATGCTGTCGCATTCGCCAACCTTCGCCTGGCGAAGCCTCTGGCGAACCTTCGCTACTTAGTTCGCCGGGCGAACTTGCCAGCAAAGACCACTGGGAGTTATTTTGGAATTACTCGCTAGCACTCGCCAGCACACTCGCCTGGAAAACCTTCGCCACTCTCATTCGCCTGGCGAACTTGCCAACGAAGACAGGGTGGATGCTTCTGACTTAGTTCGCTGCTGCTCGCTGGGCTTCGCCTGGCGAGCCTGCGAACTCAGAACTTCCATGGCTGTACAAAGCCCTAACCTCACAAAACCAACAAATTCTAACACCAAACTACCCCAGTAAGTCCAACCCAATAACACCCGATTATCCTACTCCATCCATTCCTCGATTCTAACCGGTTAAAACCACATTCTACCGATTAAATCCTAATATTGCCCTAAGATGGAAATGAGTAGAAACTCTTCTCAATCCAACATCAAACGATCAACAGCATACATAATCATACACATTAACAGTATAATAGAGTTTCACACCCTTACCCGATTAATTGAAAGCTTGGATGTTGATCCTTGATGAAATCCTAGGTTTTCCTCTTCTTTCTCCTCTTTCTCTTCTCTCTTCTTTCTTTCCCTTGTTTTTCCACTAATGTTTCTATCTATTCCCTTTTCTCTCTTATCTCATGTTCTATTTTCTTTCCTCTCCATTTCTTTCCAAACACTTACCAATTAATTCTCACACAATAATCCACTTAACACTTAATACTAAATGTCTAAAATACCCTTTACTCTATTTTCCTCAAAAACTCTCCGAATCGGTAAAATAACACAATATTGAAATTAAACATATCAACACATAAATTTCACAATTAAAATACCAATTATCCAAATGAATTAAAAAGGACTCAACAAAAATGGGAAATTCAGAATTTGGGGCGTTACAACTCTCCCCCACTTTAGAAATTTTCGTCCTCGAAAATATTACCTGATTCAAACAACTCTGGATGCGACTCTCGCATCTTGCTCTCCAATTCCCAAGTCATATTTCCCTCTGCAGCACCTCCCCAGGCTACTTTCACAAGTGCAATATCCTTGCCCCTTAGCTTCTTAACTTCACGATCCAAAATACTAATCGGTAAAACCTCAACCGTAAGGTTATCTCTTACTTCAACCTCCTCCATAGGAATAACATGTGACGGATCCGGAACATACTTCCGAAGTTGCGAAACATGGAACACATCATGCAAATTCGAAAGGTTCGGAGGCAACGCCACACGATACGCCACATCACCCACACGTGCAATAATCTGATACGGACCAATAAAACGAGAAGTCAACTTTTTCGACTTCAAGGCACGACCCACCCCCGTAACCGGTGTAACTCTCAAAAAGACATGGTCGCATTCTTGAAACTCAAGGTCCTTCCTCCTCTTATCATGGTAACTCTTCTGCCTACTCTGAGAAGCTCTCATCTTTTCCCGAATAAACTTCACCTTTTCCGTCATCTGTTGTACCATCTCCGGTCCAACTACCGACCTCTCACTCGTCTCATGCCAACACAAAGGTGTTCAACATCTCCGACCGTATAAAGCCTCGAATAGTGCCATACCAATGCTCGAATGAAAACTGTTATTATAAGTGAACTCAATCAACGCCAAATAACCATCCCAAGCACCACTTTGTTCTAGCACACAAGCACGCAACAAATCTTCTAACGACTGAATTGTGCTCTCGGTTTGACCGTCCGTCTGCGGATGGTAAGCCGAACTCAACCTCAACTTAGAACCCAAGGCACCTTGCAAACTTTCCCAAAATCTTGAAGTGAATCTAAGATCTCTATCTGACACAATACTCTTAGGAACTCCGTGCAACTTTACAATCACACGAACATAAATCTCGGCTAATTTCTCCAAAGGATAACTAATATCAATCGGAATGAAGTGAGCAGATTTAGTAAGTCTATCAACGATCACCCAAATAGCATTATGACTTCTTTGCGTATTCGGCAATCCCGTAACAAAATCCATCGATATGCTATCCCATTTCCATTCTGGAATATCCAACGGTTGCATCAATCCACTAGGCTTCTGATGTTCCACCTTCGACTTTTGACACGTCAAACATGAATACACAAAATGAGCAACATCTCGCTTTAGTCCGGACCACCAAAAGATCTTATTCAAATCTTGGTACATCTTATTCGCTCCTGGATGAATACTCAAGTTACTCCGATGACCTTCTTCCAATATCATCTTTTTCAAATCCACATCGTCGGAAATGCAAATACGACCACGGAATCTCAAAACACCAAATTCATCAACCTTGAAATCTTCATTCTCATTCATCATCAAATCAATGAACTTTAAATCCAATTTTTGTTTTTCACAAACTTGTCGCAAGAAAATCATTCGTAATATGAAGCATACCAAGTCTCACACTTCTCGGCGTCACTTCACAAACCAAACTCAAATCTCTAAAACTCTCCAACAATTCCCATTCTCTTATCATCAACGTTGACATATGAACCAACTTTCGACTTAAAGTATCAGCTACTACGTTTGCCTTACCCGGATGGTAATTCAAACCAAAATCGTAGTCTTTCAAAAACTCTAGCCATCTCCTTTGTCTCATGTTCAACTCTTTCTGGTCAAATAAATATTTCAAACTCTTGTGGTCGATAAAAACCTCAAATCTTGCACCATAAAGATAATGCCTCCAAATTTTCAAAACGAACACCACGGCTACTAACTCCAAATCATGCGTAGGGTAGTTCTTCTCATGCACTCTCAATTGTCTTGAAGCATAAGCCACAACTTTCCCATCTTGCATTAAAACACCACCTAAACCGGATAAAGAAGCATCACAATAAACCACAAATGACTCCGTCGGATTCGGTAAAATCAAAACCGGCGCCGTTGTCAACCTTCTCTTAAGCTCAACAAAACGCTTCTCACAATCAATATCCCAAACAAAAGCCTTTCCCTTACAAGTCAATTGAGTCAACGGAAGTGCCAACTTCGAAAATCCTTCAATAAACCTCCGATAATAATCGGCTAATCCCAAAAAGCTTCGAATCTCCGTAACTGACTTAGGAGCTTCCCACTGCATTACCGCATCAATCTTGGATGGGTCAACACTAATACCATTTCCAGAAATAATATGTCCAAGAAAACTCACCTCCGATAACCAAAACTCGCACTTCGACAACTTGGCATACAATTGCTTCTCTTTCAAAATCTGCAACACAATTCTCAAATGCCCCTCATGCTCTTCTTGAGACTTAGAATAAATCAAGATGTCATTGATGAACACCACCACAAAATGATCTAACTGCTCATGAAAAATACGATTCATATATTTCATGAACACACCCGGCGCGTTAGAAACTCCGAACGGCATCATCGTATACTTGTAGTGACCATATCGTGTCCTAAAGGCCGTCTTTGAAACATCTTCTTCTTTCACCCGAATCTGGTGATAACCCGATTTCAAGTCAATCTTACTAAAAACACGGGCTCCAACCAATTGATCCATCAAATCGTCTATTCTTGGAAGCGGATACTTATTCTTAATCGTCACTTTATTCAACTGCCGATAATCAATACACAACCGCATGCTTCCATCTTTCTTCTTTACTAACAATACCGGCGCACCCCAAGGAGAAACACTTGGTCTTACAAATCTCTTATCCAACAAGTCATTCAACTGCCTCTTTAACTCTACCAATTCCGATGCCGACATACGATACGCTGCCATCGAAATCGGTCTAGTACCCGGAACTAGATCAATAGAAAACTCAATCTCTCTCTCCGGCGGCACATCCTTAATATCTCCCGGAAACACTTCTGGAAATTCTCGCACTACGGGAAACACCTCCAGTTCCACTTTACTCTCTACCGACAAGGACACAAACAAACCAAACAACTGAGCTTCGTCCGCTAAAAGTTTCTTCAACTCTTTAGTGGATAGAAAACTCTCACTTCCATCATCTTCCAAATAAGGAAATCTTACCAACTTGTGATAGCAATCCAGATGAACCTTATTATATTGCAACCAATTCATACCCAAAATCACATCCAAACCGTCCAACGGCAAACACACTAAATCCATAACGAAGTCTTTACCATACATGGTCAAAGGATAACTTATGCATACCAAGGAAGTAGTTACCGACCCCGAAGCGGGAGTCTCAATAACCATGCCACCACTCAAAGAAACCATGCACAAATCCAAACGTTCGGCACACTCAAGAGAAATGAACGAATGAGTCGCTCCAGTATCAATAATAGCAACTAAAGGTACATTATTAATAAAGCATGTACCTTTAATCAAACGATCCGCATTAGTAGTGTCCGCACCGGCTAACGCAAATACCTTTCCGCCCGCTGGAGCTTGCTTCGGTTTAGTACAATTGGGCTTAATGTGACCCACTTCGTCACAGTTGTAGCATTTCACCACATTCCTTCTACAATCCGAAGTGGCATGTCCAGGAACCCCACAGTTAGCACACTTCTCCACAGATTTTCCACAGTCAAAGGACTTGTGGCCCATTACGTCACACTTGAAACATTTAATCGCACTAGAACCTCCTTCAGGCTTCCTATCAAAGTTTTCCCTATGCTTGCCTTTATCAGCAGGCGTCATATAAGGTCCACTCCTTACCGGTTGCTTCCCTCTCTTCTCATTCAAACTCTTATAGTGAGTGGAACGAGCTTTACTATCTTCTTCAAAGATTCTACAGCATTAGGTCAAGTCCGAAAATCTCCTAATCCTCTGATAACCCACCGCTTGCTTGATCTCAGGGCGCAAGCCATTCTCATACTTAATACATTTGGAAAATTCCACCGTCACCGTATCATAGTGAGGATGAAACTTCACTAACTCTGTGAACTTAGCCGTGTAGTCTGTCACAGACATGTTGCCTTGTTTCAATTCCAGGAACTCCATCTCCTTCTTTCCCTTCACACTCTCAGGATAATAATTTCTCAAAAATTCGGTGCGGAAAAGATTCCAAGTGATTCCCTTATCGTCTACTTCAAGAACTTGTCTCATACCGACCCACCAGTCATCGGCTTCCTCTCTCAGCATGTGAGTTCCATGTCTCACCTTGTTACCTTCAGCATAATTCATAACCCTAAAGATCCTCTCGATCTCCTTTAACCAAATCTGAGCACCGTCCGGATCAAATCTTCCCTTGAATACCGGTGGTTGGTTCTTTCTAAACTCATCGTTCGCATTCACATTCGGTGCGCCTTGCACCGCCCTAGCCATAGCCTCCAACGCCGCAGCCATAGTATTGTCATTACGACCCACCATATTCTGAGGATTCCCAAAAATAACAAGGTTAAACAACCGTTCAACCAACACAACAATAAGACAGACACAACTGACTCAACGCTGGCTCTGATACCACTTAATGTAACACCCCCTTTCTATACCCCCAAATAAACAATTAAATCATTTAAGCACTTGATAAAAGTTTCATCAGAGTTTAATTGATACATGATATAAAAGAGGTGTATCACATTATCATGAAGTTAAACACCTACAACACCTGTTCAAATAGATATGCAACAATGGGCAATTCACAACTGAAGAACATAGTTCTAAAACTCACATCTCAATATTTAGAATAAAGCCGAAACATCTAAACATTGAATCAATACATTCATATAAACATATATACATCATTAAGTTAATTCATATGTACAAACATCCATTATCAAATACATACGCAGATGTATCACAAAAGAAATCAAAGCAAAATTATCTCAAAAAGAACCAAAGGCTTCCTAACTACCCAGATGTTACATATCAGAGCCATCAACCAAAAATAATGAAGACCTGCTTCACAAAAAGGACCTCCAGCAATCCTACTCTGCAATGCCTCATAGAGCATTATGAAACAGCAGAAGGGTGAGAAACAATATCATAACAGTCAATACATATATTTATATATCTATATACATACATGGGATTAACACAATTCAGATTCTCACCACATCTCATCACGATGCATATTCACACAATCAAGCATATTCATCAAATCATGTGTCTATACATACTCATCATCTTCCACATAAACATCTAGAATTATGTTCAATTCACTCCGTGCATCATATAAAGATGACCAATGCAACTCATAGAGACCGACTCACGACTCTATGCAGATGCAAATGCGGTACCGACTCAATTCAGCAGATTCTCCAAGGAATCAAATGTTCAGCAGATTCTCCAAGGAATCAACATCGTTAGGATGTACATCATGATGCCTTTATGCAAAATGACTCACAACATTACTCTACATGCATACATATTCGCAAATATATCACTATGCATATTCATCTCATACAAGCACATACAATCTATGCACATTCACAATATACTTATACTCCATAAAATACACATACTCTTCATTTCAACACATACCATTCCATATAAGGCATATATTTTCACAATCAAAATTCCACATTCTAGGATTCACGCCTTGCGGCTACCCATACATAACATACCACACGACACACAAAACTATTCAATTCGATAAGGATTAAACATAACTGAACAAAGAAATCCGCATGAAAAGGGAAAAAAACACAGAAAATAGGAAAATGCTGTCGCATTCGCCAACCTTCGCCTGGCGAAGCCTCTGGCGAACCTTCGCTACTTAGTTCGCCGGGCGAACTTGCCAGCAAAGATCACTGGGAGTTATTTTGGAATTACTCGCTAGCACTCGCTAACACACTCGCCTGGCAAACCTTCGCCGCTCTCATTCGCCTGGCGAACTTGCCAACAAAGACATGGTGGATGCTTCTGACTTAGTTCGCTGCTGCTCGCTGGGCTTCGCCTAGCGAAGCTTCGCTGCCGTTCGCCTAGCGAGCCTGCGAACTCAGAACTTCCATGGTTGTCCAAAGCCCAAACCTCACAAAACCAACCAATTCTAACACCAAACTACCCCAGTAAGTCCAACCCAATAACACCTGATTATCCTACTCTATCCATTCCTCGATTCTAACCGGTTAAAACCACATTCTACCGATTAAATCCTAATATTGCCCTAAGATGGAAATGAGTAGAAACTCTTCTCAATCCAACATCAAACGATCAACAACATACATAATCATACACATTAACAGTATAATAGAGTTTCACACCCTTACCCGATTGATTGAAAGCTTGGATGTTGATCCTTGATGAAATCCTAGGTTTTCCTCTTCTTTCTCCTCTTTCTCTTCTCTCTTCTTTCTTTCCCTTGTTTTTCCACTAATGTTTCTATCTATTCCCTTTTCTCTCTTATCTCATGTTCTATTTTCTTTCCTCTCCATTTCTTTCCAAACACTTACCAATTAATTCTCACACAATAATCCACTTAACACTTAATACTAAATGTCTAAAATACCCTTTACTCTATTTTCCCCGAAAACTCTCCGAATCGGTAAAATAGCACAATATTGAAATTAAACATATCAACACATAAATTTCACAATTAAAATACCAATTATCCAAATGAATTAAAAAGGACTCAACAAAAATGGGAAATTCAGAATTTGGGGGGTTACAATCTAAACCACATTCGACTTAAGAATGAAAATAAACATCTTTCTTAGCTCAAATCAACTCAACATCCACAGAACTAAGCTAAATTTCACACACATTCAACCTGCTCATTTCAGACGAAACTCAATTTAACGACATCTGCCAATCATAAGCTTCAAGGATGAGAAACCCTAATGCTCCAGAATCCCGATTTAGGACTTTTCCAAGAAAACCACTAATGAGATTCTGACCAATCGACACCTTGTGGTAATTCAAAGAAACTGAAGTCGTGCCTTGGTAAACCTCTGATAGGAACTGCTCATGACAATTGAAAACCCAACATATCTGCCTCGAACTTAAGTACAAATAATCGGAAGAGACAAACTCTAAACAAAGGAGATCCAATTCAATAGAAAACCTTCATCCCTACATCTTCTGAGCTTAAATAATGGATGACATATCCAAAACCCTAACTCACTGACCCTTGAAGTCTCCTAAAACAAACCCTTATTCACAAGTGGAACAAAACAAACAAAAGTTGATAAATTAGTTAGTTATGCAATATGACTGACCTAGAACGCTTATGCAAAGGATCAAAGAATCTGAGGGTAAAATTTGGGGTATGAAAGTTGCCCCTATTTAAATATCCTCACCGGATGTCATGAGTGATGAAAATCCTCATGAAATCATGGTGGAAGATATTTAAATATACATAACCAAAAATTTTGGCCTTAGATGCAATGGCATGCTATGCTACGAACAAAAGAGAACCAATGCAATGCTGACATGCAATGAACTCTAGCATGATGAGAATGATGAAATGATAAATGCAAAATGTAGACGAAACAAAAGCAAATAGGGAAAGAAGCGACACAATGAGTAACCACTCACTGGGGAAAGATAGCAACGCTGGGGAAGCTAAAACAATCTGGGGAAATCTAAAGTGATAGGTCAACTAGTTCAAACGTGACTAGATGACAATTTAGAACGAATATGATCCTCTCATGAGGTAGAACCAAAAGATGGTCCCGACTGGGGAATATCCAGAGTAGTTAACCAACAAGTTCAGACATGACCGAACAACATGCTAGAATGAAGACGAATAAACAAACTCTTTACTGGGGATAAAACCAGAAAGAAGTATGATCTCCACTAGAGATCAATTTAAATAGAGGGTTAATCTTCTAACAATGAATCAAAGAAAGTGGTCTTCAAACCAGAGACCAATGAAATTGAGAAATGATCTTCTTACGAGAGACCAAGCAAACTTTCTGGAAATTTCTTAAAATGAAGAGTTCAAACAGGATCTTCAAGAAACACCAGAAAGGTCATGGAAATGACAAAATCTAAATAGAAATAGAAAAGTGGGATAAGAATGCCAAAAGCAATTGGACTTAGGTACCAATTACCATTGGACTTCCAAACAATGTTAGTCACCACTGGACTTTTAAAAGAAATGCCAATCACCATTGGACTTTAAAATAAATGCCAGTCACCACTGGACTTTCAAAAGAAATGCCAATCACCATTGGACTTTAAAATAAATGTCAGTCACCACTGGACTTTCAAAATAAATTCCAATCACCATTGGACTTTAAGTAATGCCAGTCACTGCTGGACTTTCAAAAGAAATGCCAATTACTATTAGACTTTAAACAAAATGCCAATCACCACTGGAGTTTTAAAAGAAAATGCCAATTATCATTGGACTTTAAAATAATTTCAGTCACCACTGAAATTTCAAAAGAAATGCCAATTACTATTGGACTTTAAACAAAATTCCAATTACCAATGGACTTTTAAAAGAAAATGCCAATTACCATTGGATTTTAAAATAAATTCTAGTCACCACTGGACTTTCAAAAGAAATGCCAATCACCATTGGACTTTAAACAAAATGCCAGTCACCATTGGACTTTTAAAAGAAAATTCCAATTACCATTGGACTTTAAAATAATGCCAATCATCACTGGACTTTAAAATAAATGCCAGTCACTAATGGACTTTCAAAAGAAATACCAATTACCATTGGACATTAAACAAATTCCAGCCACCAGTGGACTTTTAAAAGAATGCCAATTACCATTGGACTTCACAGGGATATTGGTAGCAACCAGATGGACAGAATTTGGCAACAACAGACCTAAAGGGTGTCAATGAAGATTGGACTTGCAATCAACGATGTCAGTAACAACTAAACTTCAAATGGGGACAGGTAACAACCAGACAAGTAGTAATAACATATGCGTGTCAACCAAAGATCTTAACAAAGATGCCAGTTACCACTGGACTTACTGAGGATCTCATAAAACAAGTGTGGGCTAGTTGCTTTATGAGCCAAATTTCTCAAATAAAGAGAAAGAAACAACAAAATTTTACTCAACTTTCTCAAAGAGATACCATTTAATTTGAGTATAAATTCAAAGGAGACGATGTTACTACAACACTACTGGAGAAAGATTTTGTCTTCAATGAGGATCTGTAAAAGATTCTTCCTGGGGAATATAGTGCACACCCAACTTAGATTCGAAAGCAACACCTGCTAGGGACCAAAGTTCAATCTAGGAACAAGCTAGAAAGAAACAATCAAATAAGACTTCAACCATTGAGGAATGAACTCAAATGGAAATTTACCTTATCCAAACATGGAAAAGATAAAACCATCACCCACGAGAATCAAACTCTATGGGGAATTTAGAAATGGTGAGCACTTTATGCCTAAAGGATGACAACTCTATTAGAGAGAAGAGACAAACCCATTCACTTGGGGAATAAACGCCAAAGTGAATGAAACATGTAAACACCAAAAAGTAGCAATAATGCACATATGCTATGCATATGTATGAATACCTGTATGTCATGTTTATGCTTATGCTGACAAAATAGGCAAAGGGAAGCGAAAAACAGAAGATGAAATATACATCTCGACGAGGATACCCAGCTAACCTCACCAGATTGGACCATCACCAGGGATGAGCATGAGAATCAAACAGCTCTACTTCAAGGTTACAAACCTTCTCCGGGGAAAAGAGTATTCCACTCAGGATATAACATCATGACTTCACTAGGATAGCCATCATGAGCCTTATTTCTTTGTTGGAGAAGGAGATCCATGGGAAACTGCCAATATTAACTGAAGTAACAACTTACTAGGAGATGGCAAAAGATGTCACAAGAACAAAGTACTTCTGCACTCTAGCTTGCATCATGATCATCACAATGAGTAACGACCCTCGCAACAAAAACTTCAAATATCCTCCGCCCCAAATTACATGGTCTGTGAGAAGAAGCCATCAAGAGGATTTTACAGAAGAATTGGCATATAAGATGCTTCAATATCTTCAAACTCTTGGAGAGATTCATGAATCTTGACATAACTGCCCCAATTTAACTGCATTTACACCATAAAGTCATCAAACTTGTCCGTCAGATTATGGGGGTAACAACTGGGGAACAAACTTGCCCCCTGTTAGCTGGTTGATTTATAAATGAGTTGCCCCAAACTAACTGATCTTCGAGAGATTCATCTAATCTCGACCTGATTGCTCCTAATTAACTGGTCTTTGAGAGGTTTATCCAATCTGGATCTGGTTGCCCCAAATTTTCCAGATCTTGGTCAACAAAGCCCTTGGACTGTGATAAACTGAGAAGAAGACTTGCCCCTATTGACGAGTCATTGGAGTCCTTGCCTTGAAAGGAGTTGGGAAATAACTTTCCATAAAATGACCTCAAGATGACTGACCCAATATTCTGAACTTTGAAGAGTTCTGCCCCCGATTTACTAACTCTCGATGAAAAGAATAACAAATCCTTTAGATTGGATGCCCCATATTGAGCTTCCTTTACCAAATAAAATTCCCTAGATGACTGCATTTGTCGGGAATCCTTTGATATTGTCTCGCAAACAATGTTGTTCATTTAAAATTGGCGATTTCAATGCAACGTTCATGCAAGCTTTTGAAACAAAGTTTTATTGGTAAAACATAGTGGAGTGATCAAAGATAAAAAACAAAGTGGATCCTGTCATTTACATAACGACAGGTGAAGTGACCAACAAAAAGCAAAGATCATTAGGAGTCAGGTTATCCAACCCTATTGTAGTATCCTTTCAAAACAACCTTACCTTAATTAGGTATTTTAAGGGTTGTAACGTGACTTGGTTCAAGGTTCATGAAACAAAGGATAAAGGCTCAAAGTTTGTTTGTCCCCACCCAATATTCATAATGAACTTCCATCCTACGTTCACTTAACTCAGGTTCCTATAGGTTTAGATTCGATCTGATGATAACTGTTGATGGTTCAAAAATCTAGGGTAGTCACCACTCCCTTACAACACTAGGTTGTTTTTGATATTGAGGAATTTCATAATGAAAGCTTTTAAAAATTCCTCCTTGTATTATCCCTAACTTTTTCCTGAACTGTTTCTTCTGGGTTTACAGTCAGCGGGATGTCCCAATTTTGCCTAAGTCTTCTTCATAGGTTTTGACTTAGCGGGCTTTTTTTCTTTTGATTTTTCCTTTTTTTTAGAAAGAAGGTGACTACCTAGTTCAATGGCTATGGTGAACCATTATTGGTATTTTTATGCTTGGAAAGCATCTTCGACACTTGCTTGCCGTGTGCAAAGAAAAACCTGTGAGCACAACTTTTATATGAAAGGTGTCTTGAATGCACATATAACCAAGTTAACTGAGAACTACCCACCCCAGGTTTATGATTACGGGTTTTTGAGATACGAAGGAAGCTTATAATTCTAGGCTCAAAAGGGTTAACAAGGGATTAACTCCTTATTTCTCTAGTGTTTGGGAAATGAAACAATTCCTTACATCATCGGCAAAGTTTAGTTGAAAGCATACTAACAGCAGTTATGGGTATAATGTTTTTGTTATCCTCTCCGATCTTTGCTTAAACAACAGTTTGATAAAGATAAGCGGATGGAAAAAGGTAAATATTTTTTCTTTTTATGACAATAAAAGAAAATGAGT
This sequence comes from Lathyrus sativus, assembly GCA_963859935.3. Classification (NCBI taxonomy): domain Eukaryota; kingdom Viridiplantae; phylum Streptophyta; class Magnoliopsida; order Fabales; family Fabaceae; genus Lathyrus; species Lathyrus sativus. The sequence goes on along the minus strand of OZ012740.1, from coordinate 148,694,061 downwards.
GGATACGAATGGATTGGTTCAAAAGATATATAAACATTTCATTAATATTGTCAATTCAACAAACAATAAAGCATACAAGCATGAAATTAAAAAGTAAGGAAAATACAACTAAAAATATTGAAACAACCAAAATACAACCAACTTCAGAGAATTGACTTTAACAACTTCAATTTCCAGGTCCAAGTAGGGGGAACGCCTCCATCAATGATTACTTGCTCCTTATGGTACAAAACCTTGAGAGGCTTCATAGGTCCTTTGTCTTTTGCTTCAGGAGTTGAGACACTAGCTCTTGGCCTATCTTCTTGAGGTTTTAGCAACTCCAACAAGCTTTGCAACTTTATCCCAAAATCTTTGCATTCTTCAACCAGATGCCCCATTGTCCCAGTATGGTACTTGCATTCAACTTTTGGGTGATCTTCTTCGAGGATCAGATCTTTGTCACAGACCAGCTTTTGCACGACTTATCCCAATGCCAAATAAGTATCTAGGTCATTTCCTTCAATCCCTTTGTGAAACTCACAAGTCAAATTTGCATTGTGCCGTGGTCCTAGCATAGGGTTAAGAGCTCGCAGAGTTACCAATGAGTTTTGAATTAGTAGCGAATAAAGTTTACTCAGCAGCACAGGAACTGATTTGTAGCATGCCTTATTCCTTTTAACAGGATTCTTCTTATTTGTGTTCTGCCTTTGAGAACCTTGAGGGGAAACAAGCGATGAATGTTGAGGTGCTCTTTTGGTAACCACCTGATGAGGATGACATTTTGGCGCAGGCCCAAATGCTGGTTGAATATCACTTTTCTCAGGTTCGTGTCCTTGATGTGGAAAAGGCACAGTAAGTGGTGAAGGACTGTTAATTTGAATGTCTTGAGACGTGAATGAGATCATCTCAGAGTCAAGAAGATTCTAAACTTTGTTCCTGAGCACCTTAAAATTTTCATTTGAATGCCCTTGTGCCCCAGCACGGTAGTCACATCTGGTGTTGGCATCAAAGCTTGATGGGTATGGAGGGATCACTGGATCTACCTCCTTTGGCACTATCAATCCACCTTTGATCAAGTATGGAAAAGATTGACTCTATGACATTGGTAGCTGAGTGAAATGCCTCTCTGGCTTCCTTGGCCTTTATCGGGCGTGTTGACACAACTGACAGCGGTCTGACCGTTGATACTGAGGAGGTCTTTGAGTTGGAAAAGCCATCGGAGGTGACGAAGAGACAACCTTTCTGGGTGCAACAGGGTGAGAATGCCCCTCATTCTTCATCAAATTCTGCAAGGTCTCAAAAACCCAGTTGATCTGACCTTTGAGGATCCTGATTTCCTCCTTCAAGGCTTCCTGGCATTTCAAAAGCTCGTGCATCATCGCCATTGGCCCATAATGCGCGCTAGGTATCCTTCTTAGGACAAGAAAAAGGAAGACGAGACTCAAGGCTGAGAAATGAAAATGCAAAGGTAATGACATGTGCATGCGATGCAAAAAGTTTCATGGGACTCGAATATTTACAAACATCAAGAGATACCAAAAAAACTCATTTTCATTAACCAACAAATTGAATTACAACATATTAGTACCTCTTACAAGAGTCTTAAACAGAAGGCTAAATAAAAGCTAACAAAAGTTCTAAAGAGATTCTCCTGACAGTCTCATGTTGAGCTTCTTGTTCTCTTCTTCCATCCGAGCCTTCTCGAGAATAAGCTTATCCATAATCATCTTCCATGGAGTTGACTGAGGGCTAGAGGAAAATAAATCCTCTTGCACTTTCCTCTTCTTACAAGAGAGCACTTCTTCATTCTTCATTTGTAGTTTCCTCTGGAGTTCTTCATTCTCCTCAACAGCCACTTGATACTTGTGCTTCTAAGCGTCTTCTATTTGTTGTGATTTGCTCAAGGAAATTCTCAATTCCTCTGCTTCAGACATGAAGATCAGGATGGGTTCCTCCTTTAGAACTATGGGCTCTTGTCGAGAATAAGGCATCTTCAACTTAATAGCCCTTTTTTGGACCCATTGGAGATAGGGTTCCGATGAAACACAATTAGGTTTTCCTATGTCTTTCTTCCCCTTTTTATGCAAATGGCTCCAAGCATTCAGGATCTTCTCCTTTAGCTCCTTGTTATCTTCCTCTTTCTTGAAGAAAACACTTTCCACGTGAACACTATTGTGTTTGTCCTTCAAAGGATATCCTAACTATCGACGAGCTAGGACTGGGTTATAGTTGATCCCTCCTTTAGTACCAAGAAGAGGTACATTACCAAAATCCCCACAACTATCAATAATCGTCATGCCATCATAGACACGATTTTACCAATCAATGTCAGAGTGAGTGAGAGCCATGATCTTCTATGACCACCAACCTTTCTTAAGATCCCAAAAGGCATTAGCCTTAGGCAAGTGTGAAATGAACCACTTGTATAATAAAGGAACACAACAAGTGATCATCCCTCCATTGTGGAAATTCTTCAAATGAACAGAATGGTAGGCATCCGTTAACAAAGTAGGCACAGGGTTCTTCCTCAAGAAGATTTTGATGGCATTGAGGTCCACAAAGTTTTCAAAGTTAGGGAACAAAAAGATACCATAAATGAGCAAGGCAAGGATAGCCTCAAATGCGTCCATGCTCAAATGGTCGGCGTAATGCTGAGTTTTCCCAATCAAAAACTCTGTAGTCAAGCCTAAAACTCTCTCTTTTGTAGTCATATTGTTTTGAATATCAACTAATACCAAATGTGTAGCCTTAGCAATATCCTGCTCCTTAGGGTCTTTTTCTAAAATAGGAAAATGAGGCTCATTAATAATTGGCAAACCAACTAGATAGGAGTATTCTTCTAGCGTAGGTACGAGCTAATAGTCAGGAAAAGTAAAACAATGGTAGACTGGACCGCAGAACTGGAGTAGTATGGAGAGAAGTCCCTTATCCATCTTTATCTTCAATAATGACAACGGTTTCCCATATTTGCTCTTGAATTTTTCTGGATCTGTCACCAAGGTACCCAACCTCTTTAGGTCATCCAAGTTAAGACTCTTGTAAGTGTACTTCAAGGTTTTCTTCCTTTCGCTATCCATGACAATCCTGATGTTTACAAACAAAAGTCTAAGTTCCACGAAACTTTTATGGTATGATGCTCATGAATGCAAGTATGCCCAAATACAAGTGAACAAAGATTCACATATACACACAGGTAAACAAACAAGGGCCTAGGTTTAAAGAACACGAGCATGGAGCCATGGTCTACTCATCCCAAAAGGTGTGTATTAAGGGTTTAAGATCTGCAGAACAAGGTTCTAAGAAGTTCCCATAGTCAACAACCCATCTTTCTGATATTATCAATTTCCCAAATCACTTGGTAGTCGATAATATTCTCAAGAGAATCTCATCCAAGTGTAGCATCGCGTATCAACTATTTCGGGACTACTCCCTCATAGTTATCGCACTACGTCCTAACAAGGCCAAAGTGGGGTGAAAATGTAACTAAAGGTTCTCAGTGTCATGGACTCCTAGGTCGAAAGTAGTAATGTTTTCACGAATACTCGTTCAACAACATTACTCCCAAGAGGCCTCCACTGAGCGGTGTTTTCTCAAGTTAGCTTGGTCAAGAATCAACTCCCTATAAGCCTTCTTGAATATACCACCTTCCTATCATAGGTGCACTCAAGTCCAGGTATAGGACTTATCCTCACCTCTCAAAGTAACCACCCTGCATACAGAAAACCAAAGCACAAGATATATATATAGATAGATAGATATTCACAAATATACAGATATACAAGCAAGCAAACAAACACAAATAAAAACAAGGTAGGCTTAACCCTCTTAGGGGAGTCTGTCCCCAGTGAAGTCGCCATTTCTATTGCAGTGAGAATCAAATATCAAGCTATTGAATTAACTTGAATCATAAATCATAAAGTTCACCACCGAGCTTTGATTTATCCAAAGGAAATGGTAAAGATCGAAAGAAAACCCTAAGTACGCTATATAATAACAAAGTTAGAGATCTAAGGTTTGGGGGTTGGTTATACTAGGGAAGGTAATAGCATCCTAAGTATCTGTAGTACTCTACAGGAACCTCTTGTTAGTATTTGTGTTATGTTAATGTTTGCTTGCTAAGGAAAATGTGCTAAGGTAAAGACCTAGGGTATATACACTAAGTATGCTCGCCAAGACATTGTATCTCGTGCCTACGTATCCTAACAAGGATGGAATCAGAGCAACCGTAGTTCACCCAACTAAGGATGAAGAACTCTTGACAACCATCAAGGTTCCAAAGGGGAGTAAGTATCCATAACCATGACATTTACACAGAGTTAACCAACTCTCTAAATCTAAGTTGAAAACTAACTAAAGTTGACTTTAACCAAAGTCAAAGAGGAAAGTGAGTATCCATAACCATGATACTCACATAGAGTTTACCAACTCTACCTAAATCTAAGTTGCGAGACCAGTTGGTTCTAACCAGACTAAAAGGAGGGGGATAAGTGTTAGTTGTTAGTGGTTAGAGGGTTCGACAAGATATCGCATCTTGTGCCTACGTATTCTGACTAGGAAAGGGGAATCAGAGCCACCGTAGTTCGGCTTAACTAGGGTTGAGGAACTCTAGATAATAATCAAGGTTCCAGAGGAGAGTAAGTGTCTATAACCATGACACTTACATGAAGTGCGATGAATCCAAACCTAAACCAGGTTATAACAGGCAAGACTCTCACAAGATCTTTGGGAAAGTAAGGACAAGGCTATCCAAGCTATGACACAACAACCAACAAGTGTGATCCTTTCCTTTGGGAATTGGCACAGACAAATATTATGAGAGAATAAGATCAAGTCGTGAAAGTACCAGATATAAAATCAGGCAAAGAGAACTAATACGACAAAAGGTGCATGATGGACACAAGATATGAACAACAACATAGTTGAAGTAAAAAAAATCAAAACCACAAGATCAACAAAGAGATCCTAAGCTATAAATCACGAAAGCTAGTGTTTAAGAAGATTAATGCAAATTAGTGGATAGAAATTAAAGAAAATCTAAATAATTAGAAAGCAATAAAACCTAAATATTTAAACAAAGATGGAAAGGATTAATTCATAAAAATAGTTAAGAAAATGTTTTTTTAGGTTTTTATATTTAATAAATAAACGAATAAATTAAAAAAAATCAAAGTTTAAATAAAAACATTGTTTAGAACAATCATTCAAATAATAAAAACGAACTTAATTAAAAGTATATTTTAAAGGAGAAAATTAGAAGATATATTTTTTACAATAAATCAATCTAACTAAAATTATGAGATATTAAAAATAAAAATTATATAAATTAAAGGAAAGAAGAAAGAAAAAATAAAATAATAATAATAATAATAATAAACAATAAAAGGAAATGAGAGGTGCTAGCGAAAACATAGGGTGCAGATTAAGACGAAACATGGGCTGGGGATTGCATGGAAAGGGAAGTTCAATAAGAAAAGTGCAACCAAAGCCGCAAAATAAACCTTAATTTCTATTATTAACATTAAGAAAAGAAAAGAAAAACAAGGAAACAGGCGTTGCATTTAGGTAAGAAAGAGGATAACTTGAATTTTCCAAACTCAAATAAAATCTAATGATAAATTATCATTAACAATAAAATAAAAGAATAAAACCAAAAGCTGATACCCACTTCTTGTACCTCTCTCTTTCTCGATCCCTTTTGTACGAACAAAATGATAAACTCAGACTAAAACCTTATCAACATCTCTTGATCTCGCAATTGCAGAAATTGATCGACGATGGAGTACGAGTCATGGAAACAAATTGTGGAGGGAAAAAACCAAGGTTGGACGCGGTTACTGCTCGTTGTTTCCAGCGAGTTGTGTAACACCCCGTTCCCAAAATAAAATAAAACAATCAAATAAAACACATATTAGAGTTTCTCTCCCAAACGGGATGCCACAATACACATCAAAATTTCCACAAATATTTTTTTCAAATAATTTAACTGAATTTTTCAATAAAATTGCAGCGGAAAAAGATATGGTCTGCCATAACACAAAATATCATATACATACATCATCCATATCCATCATCATCATCATATATACAATAACAACCATCTGCCCCAAACTACATAACATCATCACCGATCAACATCAAACATCTCACAAAATATCAGATATGCCACAGGGGCACACATATCAAAAATACACAATAATACTCCCAAAAACGCCCCGGTGTTACGTATCAGAGCAGTCCTACGGAGAAACCACAATCCAACTAGCTAAACACCTGGATTGTCTGTACTTCCGAAGAAGCACAGACCACAACAGTAACAAAGGGGTGAGAATCACGATCAAATAATAATGGTATAATGGTACATGAAATGAAAGGCAAAAACAATAAATCATTATTTCACATACAACATATCTGGACCTACTGTCCCATGCCAACACACTATGCATACCATAAATGCAACACATCTGGGCCTACTGTCCCATCATCAATATCCACAATTCACACAAACTACAATGCAACACATGCACTCACACAACTCTTAACATGCGGTACTGACTCACAATCACGATGGGCAACTGGCCATCAACCCTCCACACAGGAGCACATATCAACTATGGGCAACTGGCCATCAATCCTCCACACAGGAGCACACGCACCGATGGACACCTGGCCATCACCCTCCTCATAGGGAGCACAATAATAATATCGATGGACTTCTGGCCATCACCCTCCTCACAGGGAGCACATCATCAACGTCCCCCACTTGGGACACGGAAGGTCGCATACACTCCATCCGAGCAACGATCCAAATCCCGTCCATGCTCCCCACTGGAGCACGCGAGTACATCATACCTCACGTCCACACGCTATACAAGACACTATGCATAACCACACAGCACACAAAGTGCACCCGATCCTACTGATCCATCGCATCATAAAATGCATACATACACAAGCACACAAAGTGCATCGATCCTATTGATCAAATCACCACGCAACATATCACACATCATGAACATAAGGCATACCGGTCCTACTGACCCAATCGTCACAACAACACATAAACACGAAGCATGTAGAGCGTATCGATTCTACGGATCCTCTCATCACAACCTATCACCACAACGCACTCAAGGCGCAACGATCCTATTGATCCACATATCTCACGCAACACATCAATACCACGCGCACAAGGCGTAACGATCCTATTGATCCAATCCTCATACCACACGTATAAACGCAACACATAACAAGCGTATCGATCCTACGGATCCACATCCATCTCACAACACATCACCACACATAGCACATAGTGCATACATATCACATACACATCCATACTGATCTATACTTAACACATAATCCACCGATTATTTCGAATGCGATAAACGCCGGTCACACGACCCTTACAACCCTCAACACACTCTCAGCACCCAGCTATCATCACAACACATCAATCCGATCGCACTCCGCGCCTTTATATCGCCACATAAAGGAATCATAACATACACCGACGCAATCACCCAAATTAAGGGAATATCGAGGAATTCACCTCCTTCACCATACATACACTCACCACGGCTCCCGATCACGCCCAACATCAAACATGACCAACAAGGGTCAAAATCCACAAGGAAAGCCAACAGAACAACAGTAGAAACACAAACTGCTGTCGGGCTCGCTGGCACATTCGCCTGGCGAAGCCCCGCAGCGAACACTCGCTGCCATTGGCCTGGCGAAACCTCTGGCGAAGCCAGACAGAAGCTTCTGCTAGCACTCGCTGGCTAGTTCGCCTGGTGAAGGCTCGCCCCCTCACTCGCCCAACGAATACCTGCGTATTCAGAAAAATCCCACACAGCAGAAACAACAACCTTCCCCAATTTCGCCCGATTTTACCAAAAGTCAGCTGTTGACACAACTAAACAACACATTCCAACTTAACTATGAAATCTATACCGAATTCCACCTGATATCAACCTAGTCTTACTGTTCGGACCAACTTCAACTTAAAACGGTAATCTACCAAAACCCCAAATTCATCCGAACAGCGCATGCAACGATCTTAACAGAATAGAAACCACATTCAGAATTAAACCTTCATATCAGTATCATCATCAACCTATGTTCTAACTAATTATCTCAATTCCGGTTTAACATCGCAACTACCGAAATTCCCAATTTCTCAAACCATCACTCTACATCACATGCAATGAATTCATTCACAAAAACAACACCTATAGCGGAATTAACTACAAACAAGCAACATCGATTCATCATCGATCATGGGGATTACTCATGCAAATACCAATTTCAACCGATCATTCTCCCCCCTTACCTCAAATGCAGTTCTGATGATGATGAACCTTCACAATCCGCAGCCTTGACGCACCCTTCCCCGCTCTTGATCACTCTTGCCCTTGCTACTTCAACCGCGTTCTTCTCTTCCTCGAGTTCTTCCTTTCACTCTTTCACTTTCTATTTCCACAAATGCCAAATCTGCCCCTCATCCCAAAAATATACAACTCTTATATTCCAAATAAATAATATTCTCCATATTTTCTTAATTCCATAAATAATAATCTTATTCCTTTTAATTTCCAAAAATCCAATAATTATATTTTACTCACATATATTAATATTAGTAATAATAATAATAATAATAATTAATAGCAATATTAACATTACTACTAATTATCACATTTTATCACTATATATTAATATTATGATTTCATTTGATCCTCAAATAATCCCACACAACCACATCCGCGAATAAAAATAATACTGAACTAAAAATAATTAAAATGGGCGTTACAACTCTCCCCCACTTTAATTATTTTCGTCCTCGAAAATACTTGATGGAAACAGCTCGGGATACGCTTCCCGCATCCTGCTTTCCAATTCCCAGGTCACACTGCCTCATGCATCACCTCTCCAAGCCACTCCCACCAAAGGTTTCTCTTTCCCCCGGAGTTGTTTCTCGTTCGGTAATCCGAACTAGCAATGCCTCAACCATCAAATTATTTCTCACTTGCACAGCATACATCTGATTCAATATACTCCCTCAATGAAAACACATGAAACACATCATGCCATCCATAAGCGATAGTGGCAAAGTAGTCTAACATGCTACTTCCCCCCTGCTTCCGCTGCACCCCTCTGATACAGATAAACAAAACACCGAGTGTGTTCCCGAGACTTCGAAGCTCGACCCACACCCGTTACCATCATAACTCCCAAAACACATCTTTTCTTGGATCCTCTTGATTTCCTCAGCCATCTCATGCACAATTCTCAGATATGAGCATAACACTCCCGCTCGATTCATCCCCACTCAAGAGAGTCTCACACTTTCTATCTCATAAGGCCCCATACAGTGCCATTCTGATACTGGAATGGTAACTGATACTGTAGGCGACTCAACCAGCGGTAATTAACCATCCCACGATCCACCTTGATCCAACACACAAGCTCTCTCCAAAGTCTTAATATAAACCTCCAATTTCCATTCAACATAATATTCGACCGTATCTCATACAACTTCACCACTTTCTCAATATGCATCACATAAATCCTCAAGATAGAATAGTCAATCCACTCACAATAACCCAAATTGAAATTATATCTTTTCAACTCTTTGTAAATATCAACACCCAAATTCACGAAAATACTACCCGATTTTCCTCTCTGGAATATTCAGCGGCCACGTCAAACTCAACAATCTCTGACGTTCAATCTTCGACTCTCGACAATTCCATCCAGTATATTCCACCTCCACCACACCTCTCTTCATCTATGGTTACCAAAACAATTTACTCAAATTCGGTTACTTCTTTATAGCGCCGGGATGGATACTCCATCTACCTCAATGTATTCTTCCAGGGTATCCCTACTCCACTTAGCGACATCTGGAACACAAACTCTACCACAACACATCATGGTACTATTTCCACAAATCCGTCAATCAACTCTTTGATTCTGGTTCATCAGATACAACTGATCCACCAACTCAACCCAGATCTCCTACCTTCCCGATTCTCTTCAAGAATACCACTAGCAAGGTCTAACAATAAAAGCTTAACTCCATAAGAAGTCTCTTCACTCACCAGACTCATATTACAAAATTGCCCAATCAGTTCTATCCCTTTTCACCATCAATATGGGTATTATGAAAATATTTCCAACTTACCGCATTAACTACCATGTTCACTTTACCCGAATGGTAATTCAACTCAAAGTCGTAATTCTTCAGAAGTCCCAATTATTTTCTCTCCCTCATATTCAACCCTTCCAGCTCAAACAAACACTATAAGATCTTAGGATCACCCAATATTTCAAATCTCAGCCAAAATGATTTAAGCCTCCAACTCCGGCACAATCACAACCGCAACCAACTCTAAATCACCGGTTGGATGATTCCTCTCACGTACTTCAAGGTACCTCTAACATATCTCTCAATCACATCAACAAAGCATCACAAAACACAACAAATAGTCCTACCGGACTCAACAAGAATTAACACACTAGCTTCTTATTCTATCACAATGATAACTCAAGTTCTCGATCTTCAACATGATCCTCTATATTCTTTGAATGTATCAAAATATCACCGGTCAATACGACCACTGCCTCACTCAAATAAGTAGGGAAAATCCCATGCCAAACAAACAAACAAGTTGTGAGTCATGGCGAAAACACGAACCATACCTTCTGCACTCACTAAAACATCCAACCATGTCTCATCAATAAAACTCAACTCCATGTCATTACTTCACCATCACATAGAGCATTGTAATAGCTTTCCAACACTTCGAACCGTGCGTCATTCCGAGTTACGGTTCTCCTATTACGACAAAAATACCCGAACAACATCTTCTGCCCAGGACCCCTTCGCTAGACGAACACCGTAGCGAGCGTGGAGCCGTTCGCTAGCATGCTCGCTAGGCGAAGGACCTGGCGAACATGACAGTCCAAAATCCCATTTTTGACCATTACCTGACTTCCGAGTGTCCGATTTCGATTCCGTAAAAAGCTGTGATCTCCCAATTCAACGTACAACAACAATTTCATACATAGGAGGCTATCCAACACACTTTCAATCTTTAAATATTTTGAAACCCAATTACTCCCAATCTCAAAAGCAGACCTTAAAGTCTCCCAACGCGATACAACTTCGATCTTCGACACATCAACCACAATAACTTTACTTGAGATCACGTGACCACATAACTCACATCCTCCAACCAATTGGTCCATCAAATTACCAACTCTTGGAAGCGAATATTTATCCTTGATAGTCACCTTGATCCCTTATCCATAATTCACCCAAAGTTTCACAAAACCTCATATCTTTCTAACCAACAAAATTGGTTCATCCTACGGTAACACACTCAAACAAAAGGACTTCTCTTCCAGCAGGTCTTCAAGTTGATTCTTCAATTTCTCCAATCCCAACACAGACATACAATATGGAGTCACTAATATCAGACTAGTCCCAAGAACGAAGTCATTATGCAAGCTTCACTTCACATTCCGGTAGTAAATCACTTACCTCCTCAGGAAATCTCCAGACAATCACCGTTAATTGACAAACCCCAATTAGCTCACTTTCCTTAGCATTCAAAATTTCTATTAACATAAACACCTCAACACGTCTTACGTCGACTCCTCAAAATAATCCCTTAAGCTCTTAGCTCGTCTTAAGACAATTTCCTTCTCACGCCACCTAAGCTTGCAAGACACGCCCAGTCCATCCAACATAATCCCAACTGCTATCAACAAGAGATTAAGGGTGATCAGTTCCTCAATTTGCCAATAGACAGCCGAGAATCATGATGGGGTATGAACCATCTTTACCAAACTATAGGAACGTTCAACCATACACCGAGCTACAATTTCACACGTGCAGCACCCGGGATCAACACAAGCTCCTTCCCACTCAAATCATTCCACTTCTACCAACAAAGCTAGGCAACAACATGTACCGACAATGTTTCTCACACATGCCGCATACAGGGGATTAGACTACAACACAAGACAACTTGGCCGGATGGACCGACCTGCTCTGATACCAACTTGTAAAACCCCGTTCCCAAAAGAAAATAAAACAATCAAATAAAACACATATCAGAGTTTCTCTCCCAAACGGGATGCCACAATACACATCAAAATTTCCACAAATATTTTTTCTAAATAATTTAACTGAATTTTTCAATAAAATTGCAGCGGAAAAAGATATGGTCTGCCATAACACAAAATATCATATACATACATCATCCATATCCATCATCATCATCATATATACAATAACGGCCATCTGCCCTAAACTACATAACATCATCACCGATCAACATCAAACATCTCACAAAATATCAGATACGCCACGGGGGCACACATATCAAAAATACACAATAATACTCCCAAAAACGCCCCGGTGTTACGTATCAGAGCAGTCCTACGGAGACACCACAATCCAACTAGCTAAACACCTGGATTGTCTGTACTTCCGAAGAAGCACAGACCACAACAGTAATAAAGGGGTGAGAATCACGATTAAATAATAATGGTATAATGGTACATGAAATGAAAGGCAGAAACAATAAATCATTATTTCACATACAACATATCTGGACCTATTGTCCCATGCCAACACACTATGCATACTACAAATGCAACACATCCGGGCCTACTGTCCTATCATTAATATCCACAATTCACACAAACTACAATGCAACACATGCACTCACACAACTCTTAACATGCGGTACCGACTCACAATCACGATGGGCAACTGGACATCAACCCTCCACACAAGAGCACATATCAATGATGGGCAACTGGCCATCAACCCTCCACACAGGAGCATATATCAACGATGGGCAGCTGGCTATCAACCCTTCACACAGGAGCACACACACCGATGGACACCTGGCCATCACCCTCCTCACAGGGAGCACAATAATAATATCGATGGACAGCTGGTCATCACCATCCTCACAGGGAGCACATCATCAACATCCCCCACTTGGGAGATGGGTGGTCGCATACACTCCATCCGAGCAACGATCCAAATCCCGTCCACGCTCCCCACTGGAGCACGTGAGTACATCATACCTCACGTCCACACTCTATGCAAGACACTATGCATAACCACACAGCACACACAGTGCACCCGATCCTACTGATCCATCGCATCATAAAATGCATACATACACAAGCACACAAAGTGCATCGATCCTACTGATCAAATCACCATGCAACATATCACACATCATGCACAAAAGGCATACCGGTCCTACTGACCCAATCGTCACAACAACACATAAACACGACGCATGTAGAGCGTATCGGTTCTACAGATCCTCTCATCACAACCTATCACCACAATGCACTCAAGGCGCAACAATCCTATTGATCCACATATCTCACGCAACACATCAATACCACGCGCACAAGGCGTAACGATCCTATTGATCCAATCCTCATACCACAGCGTATAAACGCAACGCATAACAAGCGTATCGATCCTACGGATCCACATCCATCTCACAACACATTACCACACATAGCACATAGTGCATACATATCACATACACATCCATACTGATCTATACTTAACACATAATCCACCGATTATTTTGAATGCGATAAACGCCGGTCACACGGCCCTTATAACCCTCAACACACTCTCAGCACCCAGCTATCATCATAGCACATCAATCCGATTGCACTCCACGCCCTTATATCGCCACATACAAGAATCATAACATACACTGACGCAATCACCCAAATTAAGGGAATATCGAGGAATTCACCTCCTTCACCATACATACACTCACCATGGCTCCCGATCACGCCCAACATCAAACATGACCAACAAGGGTCAAAATCCACAAGGAAAGCCAACAGAACAGCAGTAGAAACACAAACTGCTGTCGAGCTCGCTGGCACATTCGCCTGGTGAAGCCCCGCAGCGAACACTCGCTGCCATTCGCCTGGCGAAACCTCTGGCAAAGCCATACAGAAGCTTCTGCCAGCACTCACTGGCTAGTTCGCTTGGCGAAGCCTACGAAGGCTCGCCCCCTCACTCGCCCAGCGAAGACCTGCGTATTCAGAAAAATCCCACACAGCAGAAACAACAACCTTCCCCGATTTTGCCCGATTTTACCAAAAGTCAGCTGTTGACACAACTAAACAACACATTCCAACTTAACTACGAAATCTATACCGAATTCCACCTGATATCAACCTAGTCTTACTGTTCGGACCAACTTCAACTTAAAACGGTAATCTACCAAAACCCCAAATTCATCCGAACAGCGCATGCAACGATCTTAACAGAATAGCAACCACATTCAGAACCAAACCTTCATATCAGTATCATCATCAACCTATGTTCTACCTAATTATCTCAATTCCGGTTTAACATCGCAACTACCAAAATTCCCAATTTCTCAAACCATCACTCTACATCACTTGCAATGAATTCATTCACAAAAACAACACCTATAGCGGAATTAACAACAAACAAGCAACATCGATTCATCATCGATCATGGGGATTAGGGAATTTCCCCTTTCTACCAATTACTCATGCAAATACCAATTTCAACCGATCATTCCCCCCCCTTACCTCAAATGCAGTTCTGATGATGATGAACCTTCACAATCCGCAGCCTTGACGCACCCTTCCCCGCTCTTGATCGCTCTTGCCCTTGCTGCTTCAACCGTGTTCTTCTCTTCGTCGAGTTCTTCCTTCCACTCTTTCACTTTCTATTTCAACAAATGCCAAATCTTCCCCTCATCCCAAAAATATACAACTCTTATATTCCAAATAAATAATATTCTCCACATTTTCTTAATTCCATAAATAATAATCTTATTCCTTTTAATTTCCAAAAATCCAATAATTATATTTTACTTATATATATTAATATTAGTAATAATAATAATAATAATTAATAGCAATATTAACATTACTACTAATTATCACATTTTATCACTATATATTAATATTATGATTTCTTTTGATCCTCAAATAATCCCACACAACCACATCCGCAAATAAAAATAATACTGAACTAAAAATAATTAAAATGGGCGTTACAAGTTGTGTGTCAGTTTGAGGGAGCGAACGTTCATAAGTTGTTTGTTGGATTTGCAGCAGAAACGAGGTGATGGCTACAATGTCTTGGCGGTAGCGGAAGCTTCACGTTGGATTGCTCGGTAATGATAAACTATTAATGACTCGGTGACCTTTGGTGGCGGTGGTTTTATGGTGGAGATGAGGTTGAAGAAGAATTAAGGTGAAATAACTTTGTTTTTCATGAAAGTGCAGGTGATAGGTAATAGTTTCATGTTCTGTGCAAAGAAAAGGAAAACATTCTCTTACTTTTGTCTCTTTTATTTTGAATAGGTGATGAATCCAATCTCAAAAAAAAAAAAATGGTCGAGCGATGAATAGAGGTTTTGTGCAGTCAAGAAGAAAGCTGAT
Organism: Lathyrus sativus; assembly: GCA_963859935.3. NCBI lineage: Eukaryota > Viridiplantae > Streptophyta > Magnoliopsida > Fabales > Fabaceae > Lathyrus > Lathyrus sativus. Next base: position 148,678,596 of record OZ012740.1, on the reverse strand, counting down.
AAGGTTTTTGCTTTGTGGATTCTGGAGGAAGTCGAAAACCCAGGTGTGATTTTTATTACTCCCTCTTATCACTTTCCTTCATCAAAACCAGCCTGTCTGTTAATTTGAATTTTTGTCTTATACTGCTTGTGTTGTTTTTTTCCTATATAGGTTATGTAGGTTTTGCAGTTTGGTCTAGGTTTGAAAGTTTTGGTTGCAGTAAACTTTCTTCTGTAGCAACTTTGGTTTGTTCACCATTTTGGAGCAGGTTCTCACAAGAAGTTTTGTTGTTTTGTAGGCAGGTTGTTGCAGGAAGAAGTGTGCAGCAAGATAAGGAATTGTGAGTTGCGATGCTGCAGAAGTTTCAGTCTGTTTATGCTGTTGTATAGTTGATAGTAGCAGCATTTTGTTTCATTGTTGGTATGGAAGTGTTTGAAGCATTGTAACTTGGATCAAGAAATATCTTGGGATGTCATTAGGTGGGCCGTGTGGTTTTGCAACATTTTTACTTTATGGGCTTTTTGTGGAAACTGCATTTTGAATTGTATCACTATTTTTAATTCCACTTCCTTGTAAATTTATGCACTATGTATTGGATTTCTACTTGATGGGCTCTTTATGATTTGGAAATTAATGGTAATAATAAAATAATAATAAACATGAAAAATGGAAAAGGAAATAAAATTAGATAAATGTTGGTGATTTGAAGGGAAAAGATATTGGATTAAAATGGATGTTGTGAATAGATTTTGAAATTAAAAATGGAATTGGAAAATGGATTAAAAAAAAGAATCAACATGAGATGGATTGGATTTAGAGAAATAAAAATGGATTCTTAATGGATAACTGAAAATGAAATAATTGAAAAAATGGATAATAATGGAATAGATAAATGGATAAAAATAGAAAATGGAACATGGACTAAGAATGTGGTTTGGAAATAGATGAATAGAAAAGAGGATAAAATGGTTCCGAGATGGATATAGGTTTTTTAACGTGCCACCAAAACACTTAAAGTCTTAACTGCCCCAAATCCCAAGTCGTATGACCAAAACCCTGCAACCTGACTTCACCAGATGAATTAACTCTGACATTGACCCTTGTAATACCCCAAATTTTACCCTTTCTTTTTTATTTTTATTTTAAATTCTTATTAACCTAATAAATTAACCTTTTTTTTAGATCTTGTTTTTTTAACTAATAATAATTTAATTAAATTTTTTTTATAACTTCACTAATATTTTTTATTAACTTTTTTTCTTTTTTTTTTTTCTATTTAGTTTATTTATTTAAAGCTCTTCTTACTAACTTTTAGGATTTAGATTAAAATTTAACTTTTTTTTTTCTTTTCTTCAAGAGTAAATTTTTTATAACCTTTTTTTAAATTAATTTCTAACACATTTTTTAATCAAATTCTAATATTTTTTTTAAAAAATAAAAATCTAACTTCTTTTTAAAATTAAATCTTTTTTCTAACTTTTTTTAAATCTTTTTCTAACTCCTCTTTAAAGTTAAATCTTTTTCTATCTTTTTTAAAATTAAATCTTTTTTTCTAACTATTTTTAAAGCTAAATCTTGTTTTCTAACTTTAAATCTTTTTTTTCTAACTTTTTAAAATTAAATCTTTTTTTCTAACTTTTTTAAAATTAAATATTTTTTTTCTAACCTTTTTAAAACTAAATTTTTTTTTTCTAACTTTTTTAAAATTAAATCTTTTTTTCCTCTAAATTCTTTTTTTTTTTTTTTTTCTAACTATTTTAAAAATTAAATCTCACCTTTGTCACTTTTTTTGTTCTTTATTATTTTTACTCTAAATTTTTCTATCTTTCATTAAAAAAATAACAAAAATAGTTTTTTATTATTATTTAATTATTATTTTCGTATTTTAATTAAATCATTTTTTAAAATATTATTTTTTTCACTTTTTTCTAAATTATTCATAAAAATATCCAAAAAATCATAAAATAAAAAAATATTGAAAAATTTTGTTCCTTTTATAATATTTTTTATTTTAGGAATCAATAGGATTATTAGTTTTTATTTTAAGTTTATTTTAATTATTTTAAATTATTTAAATTTTATTTTTTCTTAACTAATTATTTAGTTTGGGCTTTAAAATGGGCTTTAGGGACATTATTGACAATTTGGTGTTAACCCTAATTTGTTCCCTATATATACATGTGTTGCCTTGTTGGAAAAGGAGAGAATGAAAAAAACCTAAGAGGGGTCAGAAGGTTTTCTTCAGAAAAGAGGAGAGAGAGGGAGAAACAAAGGAGATCCCCAGAGAAGAAAAGCGGTCGTTCCCACAACTCGTTAGAAGGATTGGAGCTCTCCAGTGTTCCCTTATTCAAACCTTTTTCACATTTACCGAAGCAAACCTCCGCTTCGTAGGTTAAATTACTAAACCTTTTGCCTTTTCATGTTTATGTGCATATTTTGCCATGTTAATGTGTTTAGGTCCGTTAAATTACTAAATCCTTTGCATTTTTCATATTTATTTGCATCCTTGCCATGTTAACCTTCATTGTTGTTTAGATCCGTAGATTTTGATATGTATGAACCATGATTGTGTCGTATAGGATTGTTTGCATGTCCATTAATTGTCTGTTTGCATTTGCAATTCTATTGTTATTTTTTTTTTATCAAAACATTTTTTCCCAAAAAAAAACCTTTTTTGTTCCCGTAAACATTTTTTTCCCAAAAAAAAACCTTTTTTTGTTCCCGTAAACATTTTTTTCCCAAAAAAAACCTTTTTTTGTTCCCGTAAACATTTTTTTCCCAAAAAAAAACCTTTTTTTGTTCCCGTAAACATTTTTTTCCAAAAAAAGCTTTTTTTTGTTCCCGTAAACATTTTTTTCCAAAAAAACCTTTTTGTTCCCAAAAACATTTTTTTTTATATATAATTTAAACTTAACATTTTTTTTATAATTTAAACTTAAAATTTTTTTTTTTAACTAAGTAATTCCATTTTAAAATTAAAACCTTTTTATATATATAATTAAAATATTAAAAAAATTAAAACATTTTTTTACATAATTAAAATATTAAAAAATTAAAACCTTTTCGTAAGGAACTCCTTATGTTTGCCGTGTCATTTTGTGTACCTTTTATTTTCTTTATTCCTGCATTTCATTTGCATGCTTGAGGTTGAGATGTGCTTGTGGTGGCCACAGCCCCACACTATTTTCCTCCCTCACTTCATTCTAAGTGTCATTACATATTTTCATATTCTTCATGTTTTCAGAAATGTTTCTTTGTTTCTTTATACCCTCTGCCTTTATTACTTTTCTTATTTTTGTACCTTAATTATTCCTCCATATAATGATTTGTCATATTTTCACTTTTTTTTTTTACAGTTTTATCCTTCCGAAGGATTAGGTCCAGCCTTTTGGCCGCCGAGTCAATAGCCTTACCCCTTTAATGGATCAAACCCTAATTTTCACAAATGCCTCGCCGCAGGCAAAATTACAAATTTACCCTTAGCATTAGGCCAAAGAGCCGCCGCGCTCATTTTAGGGTTTCCCGCCGTGGAATCCCTAATTTAACCCTAATTACAACTTAACATTTCAACGTAGAGATTTGGAGTTTCTACACTCCACGTAAGCGTGTCCTTAAGATGCGTTTATTCCCCTTGAGACCTTGACCACAGTCAAGAAGTTTCTAACCTCCCTATTGAGGGGAACTACGATTACTCTGATTCCACTCCCGTAAGGATACGTAGGCACAAGATGCGATGTCTTGCCGAGTAAACTTAGAATTAACCCCTTAGGTCTCTTTTCTCACTTTTAATCCCTTTGTACATATACCTTAAGCAAATAAATAAAGCAAATAGTAAACATCTGAACAAAAGGTTCCTGTAGAGTACTACAGAAGTTTAGGGTGCTAATACCTTCCCTAAATTTAACCAACCCCCGAACCCTAGATCTTTCCCCGCATTGTGTTTACGATGCAAAATAGGTTTTCCCTCTTTTGACCTTTTCCTTCGGATAAATCAAAGAGCGGTTGTGAATTGAATTGCGATTCAAACTCATTAATAGTTTGTGATCCTATTTCCACCGCAACAACCCTGATTTGGTTATCCTCATTTGTGTATCACCGATCTAAACCACACTCGACTTGAGAATGAGAAAAAATATCTTTCTTGGCTTAAATCAACTCAACGTCCACAAAACTAAGATAAATTGCACACACATTTAACATGCTCGCTTCAGACGAAACTCAACTGAAGGACATCTGCCAATCATAAGCTTCAAGGATGAGAAACCTTAAATCTCCAGAATCCTGATTCACGACTTTTCCAAGAAAACCACTGATGAGATTCTGAACAATCGACACCTTGTGGTAATTTAAAGAAACTAAAGTCGTGCCTTAGTAAACCTCTGATAGGAACTGCTCATGACAATTGAAAACCCAACATTTCTGCCTCAAACTTAAGTACAAATAACAGGAAGAGACAAACTCTGAACAAAGGAGATCCAATTCAACAGAAAACCTTCAGCCTCGCATCTTCTGAGCTTAAATAATGGATGACATATCCAAAACCCTAACTCACTGACCCTTGAAGTCTCCTGAAACAAACCCTGATTCACAAGTGGAAGAAAACAAACAAAAATTGATAAATTGGTTAGTTATGTTTCGTAACTGCGAAAGGGGCCGACAGAAACAAACACAAGAGTCGCCACCGAACGTTATTTATCCCAAAGAGGGGGAAAAGAAACGATCAAAGAAAACCTAAAAGAACAGGAAAGACAAGGTCATCGCAACCAAATCTTGGGTTCAGGAGTCGGTTACGCAAGGGGAAGTACAAGCACCCCTCACATCCGTTGTACTCAACGGGATCCACGCTTGTTGTCTATTCAAAGGGGGAGTCAACTAAAAGCTACTGCTAAATAGGGGAAAAGGAAAGAAAAAGGGGACTCGATAGGACATCGTCGCCCTATGCCTACTTATTCCCTCGTTCAATGGGAAAGTCAGAGTCAACGTAGTTTGGAAAACTACGGGTGATGGGGGGAAGGTTGCTCACCAAGACATCACCGTCTTGTGCCTACGTATCCTCATCTGGTATGAGAAATCAGAGCAAACGTAGTTCGGGTAAACTAGACCACTGGTTGGTTAAGTGTTTTTTATGAGCGATGTTAAGTTCTCATTCCAGCAGTTAGGGTCGATGCTTGTTTGCGGTAGAACGGAAAAATAATGTACTCTTTTCTGAAAATGATTTTAAAACAAATCCCGAAGTATAAAAAAGTTTGAATTTTGTTTAAGAGTATTTTAGAGAAGTGAATTAAATTTGTTTGAGATTCACGTTGCACTAAAAAATATGACATAGGAGCGAATGCGTCACATATCACCCAAAGGGCATACACTAAACACTCTAGAGAAATGAGGAGGAACCCCCCACTCATCATTTCCCACATACTTAAGGTTCGTGGCGCACAATGTTTATCATTCTTTATTAAGTGTCTTAGAGTTATTTGAGAAAGAAGAGAAGACACAAGGAAAACACTAAAGGGAAACTGAGAATCCTAATGTTATCATACAAAATGGTCCTAAGGTTAGGATGAAATGGAATTCTACCTAATGTTATCATACAAAGGATTGAAAACCTAATTTCTCTCCTACTCCTATCTTAAACACAGGGACTAGGAATCCTAAGGGATCATGTGAGCAAGCACAAGTAAACACTACCCAATTGAATAACAAAAGAAACGATGTTGTGATCTCAACCACAAAACAAAACTGAGTGACTCCTCATCCACAACCAAAAGAATGATGTCGTGATCTCGGCCACAAGGCAAGACTGAATGACTCCTCTTTCACCATAGAGTACAAAAAAATGGTAACCTACAAAGTACCAGATGAATTAACACACAAGCTAAACATACAACTAAGAGTGAAGACTCATCAATCAACAACAAGTTATAATTAAAAATGCCAAATACTAAATCAACAAAATGGCAAAGAATAAGTCATAGTTATACAAGTATAAAACAAAACAAACAAACAGCGACAACAAAAGCGCTCCTGCACAACATAGTTGTAACTGAAATTCTAGGTACCTACAGTGGATGTTACCACGAATGTTATAACATCCACAATAACATAAACTACTGCACTTAATAATAAGCTGTAAGTGGAAAGCAGTAAATAACACAAGTAATTGTTCACCCAGTTCAGTGTCAACCACACTTACATCTGGGGGCTACCAAGCCAGGGACGAAATTCACTATTAGTAGAATTAATTCAGAGTCAAACAATCCCAGTTTACACTCTTCACTTAAGACCTATCCAATGACACTTCATCTTAGAGACCACTAGACCTGAGTTTCCCACTCACTCCCCCTCAATCACCTCAGTGATATAAACCAAATTACAATAGATTTATGAAGACTCACTTCAAACACACCTTGATCTTGCTTCACAGCTTTGATCAAGTGACACACACTCTTGCTTAACAGCTTTGAGTGACACAATGAATACACCAGTTCATACACAATAACCAAAGCAATCCTAAGACTCCTATACTCATGTGAAGAACTGACCTCTTCACTCACAAGATACACACTTTAATCTCTCTGCTGGCTCTCCGCTTTATTAAGGTTCATCCTCTTGTTATTTATAGCAGCAAATATCCTTTGGGCCTTTGTGCAGAATATAGGTTTACCCAAACCTCTCTTCAAGAATTTGCCTCCTTACCACTTAGGTCAGGGACATTTTATTTCGCCAGGGCTTCTAAAATGTTTCCTGACTTCCAGCTTAAGCTTCTAAAATATTTCCTGTATTCTAGCCTGAGTTCCCTCATTCTAAATACCAGAAAATTAAAACTGCGCACCTGATGTCATACGATCAATGTTACAGCATCCAGTCATGACATCCAACTCCACTTACCCTGCAGAATACTCTTAGTGTATGTCATGACTTCTGTTATGACATTCACACATACTCACTAATGTTTTGCCATAAAATGTAGCCAATAAAAAACATCTACAAACTCCCGCTTTAGCAAATTTTTGGCTAAAACACTCTTTAACCATATCAGAGATTACAAGCAGCAGTAGTCTAACATATAACCTATCATGCAGGAAAGTTACTGGTTAAGCACTATAAGAGTTGTCTACACTCACACAATTATCTCTCAGCATCTCAGGATTAACCTGTTCACACACAACTATCTGTTAGTCATTACGTCAGATGTCACATTGATTTGAGTAACATTTTGGGTTACTCCCCCTCAACTGATGTACTTATCAGCTGGGCACACAACCTGCAGGCAACTCTACAGTCACACATAATACCAAAACATCCAGATTGTTCTGGATGTCAAGACATTCAGGATAACATCCTGAAGTACACTCTCCTATGCTACTCCCCCTGAAGAGACGCACAACACTCACACTCCTAAGCAGCAGCTAGAAGCTCACAAACTTCTAACATATATTCCTATAGAAATTAGGAATTCACACATCACTAACATCATCAGCTGTTATGACACCTGCATATTTGCAGCAGCACCTTGCAGCAGTAATACACACAAGTCTACATACAAGTATTCCACCTGCATCATCTCTAACCTGTTGTTATCTACCACTCTCTCCCCCTTTTTAGCCACAAATTAAGATCAAACTAATGTGTAACATTACACAAGTTAGGGGCCATTAAACAAAAACTGCTCATGAAGAGCATCACAAATTCAAGCTGTCACAACAAGAACATAAGTCTAACCAAAACTATTCAAATTGTTCTAATAGGCAACTCATCTTTCTCATCAGCTCAGCAGCCTGCAATCTGAGCCATACATCGGTCGTCCACCACTCTAATCCTCCTTCTCTTCACTGGAATTTTCCTCCTATTCAGAGCTTGAGTTCTCCTCCTCAGCATCTTTGGAAGCATTTTTGTCACAGTCCTCTTCTTTACCAGAGTTTTCCTCAAAGTTGGAAATAGCTTCTTCTGAATTTTCTGCTTGGCCATCATCCTCTTCTGACCCATCATTATCCCTATCCTCATCAGTAAACTCAGAATCTTCATTATGCTCAAGAGTTCTGATCAATGCTTCAAGATTCTTCTTCCGTGCATCTAGCTCCTTACAAGTTTCCTTTAGCATGGTAATCACTTTAGCTTTTCTTGAATTTGACTTTCCCTTGGATGTCTCAGCTGATGTTATAACAATGTCCGAAACATGAGTTCCCTTAAACAACTTATAGTGGAAGGACAAAGGATTTTCTCTCTTGCAAGCTGTATCACTCTCCTTGAGGATGTTGGGATGTTGATCGCAAATGATCCCATAGATGAGTGAAGGGAATGCAATAGGGCCTTTGACACTGTAGCTACCAACATGTTTCATGGTTTGTTCATGAATGTAGGTCCCATAATTGAGTTTAGCTTGTGTTCCTACATCATACATGAATCTCTCCAGGATGGTTGCAACAATTGTCTTATGATTGGTGGGCACCCAATTTGCAACACCAGTCTTGTGTAGCATGGCATATTTCACACTTAATTTGCTTGCAACCAGCTTTCTTTTGGATGGCTAGCTCTTGACCTGGTTTGCAGTGATTTCTTGACACACTTGGTGATCAGAGGCAGTTAGTTCATTCTGACCTTCATATGGTCTCCCTAAGTAGCTGTTGATGATGGTTGCTGAGAAATTGATACATTTTCCTCTTACAAATACCTTTCCAAACTCACTAGATTTCCTATAAGCACATTCTCCTGACAGGTTGACTATGAATTCTTTGACAAGAATCTCATAGCATGGTGGAAATTGAGTGACAATTTTCATCAAGCCCACATCCTGAATAAGATCAATGACTTCTTTGTTTTCAAGAGCATTTTGAGCCAACTCTCTCCAGTGCCAGCCTCCTCTGGAATACATATTTCCATCTATTGACACATGATGGATAGTGAAATGATATGTTGTCAATAGGCACATTTGGGACACTAGCAGCAAGCTTGCTAGTGGTTGGTTTCTTCTTTGTTGGACTGTCAGTTACCTCATCATCATTATCTGAGATGGATTCAGATTCTGTACTTGATTTAGCCTTCCTCTTTTGTGGAACCACTTTGCTCCATGCTTTGGTAGGCCCAACATGGGTACCTTTTGTCACAACCTTCTTCTTAGGAGGACTTTGAGCAGCAACATTCTTCCCCTTCCTAGTTATAAGCGTTTTGGCTATGCTAGGATTGATCTTGGCTATTAGATCATTGTCAGAGTATTCATCAAGGTCTACCAAATCAGCATTTTTGTCACCTTGCATGTTACCATCCATTTTATCAGAACCTTGATCATTGTTCTTATCCACTGGTGTAGTGTCTTTCAATGTTTCAACATTGTGAGTGACATCACCTTGATCATTCAGATTAGGACCAGACCTCTCATTGTTAGGTGGAATGGGTGTATTTAGAGCACTGGAAATCATATTCGCAATGGTGATGTGGGTTTGCCTAGCTTCTTCCTCATTGACATCATCATGAGGAACAAATGTTGTAGAAGGAGGAGCTTGACCTGAGACAAGTTCCTTAGGCCTTCTTGCATGTGGGATTCTTGGTTTCTTTACCAGCAGTCCGTCTGGGGTCATCATACACAGGGGGGTTATCTCAAGAACCTCGTTAGGGTTGTTAGACCCAGTTCTCGTATCAGAGTCGTTGGTGGACATTCTTTTGAAGGAGGTTGAATTCGAATGTTGAGACATTGTTAAGGACTTTGATTGTGTGAGAGAGAGTTTCTTGTGCTGGTTGGAGGATGGATGGTGGATGGATGGTGGATGAACAGTTTGAATTGGGACCAAATGACGTAGGAATTTTGTGTGTAGAAGCTAGAGAGGTGATATGGCAAATGAGGAGGGAACTTAATATTTTGACCAATCAGTGAATGATTAAACTTTAAAATCCAATTCCCTATTCCCATTAATTGCTATAATTCCTCATTAAAACAAGTTCTCAACTGGCTTCGTGAATTTTTAATTTTAGTAACCTTGAGATCCCTTGTAACCTTGTCAGCACTATGAAGTTCTGAGTCTCCTAGTTCCTCATATTCTTTCCCAGGGTGAGGCCAGTCATTACTTTTCATGGCCCTCTTAGGATGACTTGGATTCCAGTTTATGTCACTGAGATTGTCACAAAAACAATGTCATGACATCCTGAGTAACATTGCTTCCTGTATGCTGGTTAGCGTTCATGGACTTCATCAAATTCCAGTATAACATATCTAGATTTCTATGATATCCAGTCTTTGGGTGTCCCTTCTTGGCTTGCCTGCCCACACGACATTTACCACATCCTGTCCTACTATCTAAAGTAAACTTTGAAGTTCCTCTTTCTACTGTTTTGGACATGGTCCTTTCTATTTTTAGAGGTTGTCTTCCTTTCTCCAACAATAATTGATCCTTCTCTTCCTTTTTGACCAAGTCATTGAGGTCACTTCTGGGCTCTCATAAGTAACAATTATTCTTGGCTCTAGATCCCCTCATGATTTCTTCACCTTCACCATTGGAGACAACGCATTTATCCTTGGTAAATTGGACCTTTAGGCCTTGATCACAGAGGTGACTGATGCTTATTAGATTTACAATCAGTCCTTTAACCAACAAGACATTCCTTAGTTCTGGACCTTCAGGACTGTCTAGTTGTCCAGCACCTGTGATTTCTCCTCTAGCTCCATCACCAAATGTTACATGACTAGATGAATGAGACTTGAGATTTATCGAAAGATCCTCAATTCCAGTCATATGTCTATAGCAGCCACTGTCAAAATACCACTCTTCTTGAGTTGACATTCTTAGATAGGTATGAGCTACTAGAGCAACCGCCTTGGCAACCCATTGTTGTTTCTTGGCAGGAGCTTCCTTCTTAGGTTTAACATGATGAGGATGACTAGGAAATCCATGAAGCCAGAAGAAAACAGATTTAATATGTCTAAGTTTTCTATAGTGGTAACACCTATACCCTTGGAATTTACTCTTGACTTGCTTCCAGTTTCTATTTCTTTGATGTTGTGACTTTGGTTGTGACATCCCCTTTGACCTCTAGGTTTCAGGTTATGGCCCCTTGAGCTTCAAGATGGGATTCTGTTTACTAACAAATCCCAGTCCAGACCTATTTCCTGATGTCTGACCACTCTGTAGGATTTCTTCTAGAGTGTCAGTCCCAGGGTTTAACATCCTTATGGATTTTGCCATCTGCTCCAATTTAGATTTCAACAAGTTGACCTCACTTTTGAGTGAGTCTATTATTGCTAGCTGCTCTATCTTATCAGCCTTTAATTCCATTATGAGCTTTTTCTGTTGCTTTCCTTGCTGAGACAATTCTGTACTTCTGATGTGTAGCTTTTGATATGAGGTTGCAAGCTCATCAAAAGTTAACTCATCTTCACTTGAGTCATCATCAGATATACATACATTGTTCATAACAATGACATGTTTGGTAAACTCTTCTTCTAATCCACTATCAGAATCTCCATCAGACCAAGTGACTGCTAGGCCCTTCTTCTGCTTCTTGAGATATGTAGGACATTCAGCTCTAATATGTCCATACCCTTCACATTCATGGCATTGAACTCCTTTGTTTTGGATTGATTTATCCTCAGAGTTACTTCTTTTGCTGCTTTCAGAAGAGCTGTTCTTGGTGTATGGTTTAGACTTATGATCAAATCTTTTGATCAGTTTGTTGAATTATCTTCCAAGCAAGGCTATTGCTTTTGACAAATTCTCCTCATTTTCACCATCTTCTTCTTCTAAATCATCAGCAGTGTTTGAAACAAGAGCTATACTTTTGTTCTTTTTCTCCATATTCTGATCACACATCCCCATCTCAAAGGTGTGGAGAGAACCAATGAGTTCATCCACCTTCATACTGCATATGTCTTGGGCTTCTTCAATGGCAGTGACCTTCATGGAAAGCATTTTAGGTAAAGACCTGAGAATCTTCCTCACAAGCTTTTCTTCAGACATATTTTATCCTAAGGCTATTGAGGTGTTTGCAATTTCAAGGATATTAATGTAGTATTCATGAATAGTCTCATCCTCCTTCATTCTTAGACTTTCAAATTTGGTGATCAGCATTTATAGTCTTGACATCTTGACTTTTGAGGTTCCCTCATGAGTAGTTTTGAGAGTGTTCTAAACCTCCTTAGCCAGTTCACAATGGTGTACCAGTTTGAAGATGTTTTTGTCTATACCATTGAAGATTGCATTCAATTCCTTAGAGTTCCCAAGAGCCAAAGCCTCTTATTCTTTGTTCCATTCCTCTTCAGGAATTAACACAGATACTCCATCCTTGTTAGTCTTCACTGGATGTTCCCATCCTGAATTTGCAGCTCTCCATGCCTTGCTGTCTAAATACTTTAGGAAGGCAATCATCCTAGGTTTCCAGTAGTCATAATTTTAACCATCCAGAGTTGGTGGTCTATTTGTGAATCCTATGTCTTTATCCATAGTACTAGAATTTTACTTCCCTAGATCTCACCCAGAAATAAACAGGCAGGGTGCCTGTTATGATGTCAATTCAAATTCTAGGTACCTACAGTGGATGTTACCACGAATGTTATAACATCCACAATAACATAGACTACCGCACTTAATAATAAGCTGTAAATGGAAAGCAGTAAATAACACAAGTAATTGTTCACCCAGTTCAGTGTCAATCACACTTACATCTGGGGGCTACCAAGCCAGGGACGAAATTCACTATTAGTAGAATTAATTCAGAGTCAAACAATCCCAGTTTGCACTCTTCACTTAAGACCTACCCAATGACACTTCAGCTTAGAGACCACTAGACTTGAGTTTCCCACTCACTCCCCCTCAATCACCTCAGTGATATAAACCAAATTATAATAGAGTTATGAAGACTCACTTCAAACACACCTTGATCTTGCTTCACAGCTTTGATCAAGTGACACACACTCTTGCTTAACAGCTTTGAGTGAAACAATGAACACACCAGTTCATACACAATAACCAAAGCAATTATACAACATATAATTTCTTGGTACACAAGGAATCCTAAGACTCCTATACACACGTGAAGAACAGACCTCTTCACTCACAACATACACACTTTAATCTCTCTGCTGGCTCTCTGCTTTATTAAGGTTCATCCTCTTGTTATTTATAGCAGTAGATATCCTTTGGGCCTTTGTGCAGAATTTAGGTTTACCCAAACCTCTCTTCAAGAATCTGCCTCCTTACCAGTTAGGTCAGGGACATTTTATTTCTCCAGGGCTTATAAAATGTTTCCTGACTTCCAGCTTGAGCTTCTAAAATATTTCATCTATTCTAGTATGAGTTACTTCATTCTAAATACCTGAAAACTAAAACTATGCACCTGGTGTCATACAATCAATGTTACAACATCCAGTCATGACATCCAACTTCACTTACCCTGCAGAATACTCTTAGTGTATGTCATGACCTCTGTTATGACATTTACACATACTTACTAATGTTTTGCCATAAAATGTAGCCAATCAAAAACATCTACAGTAACTTCCAGCAAGCAAACAGGAGTAGCTCCTAATGGCTCCTATATCTATAACAGAAGTGTATACGTCAATATCGTTCCCTACACTCAAACCAACTTACGCAGAAGTGTATACGTCAATATAAGAAGGGGTGAAGTAACAATCAGGAGGAGTGTGTATGTTTGGATCTTCATAGGCTTAGCCCATTCCTTCATACGATTCACAAGACAAAAAATAGGGCGAGCCAGAACAAAAACAGATGGGCTCCAACAAAAGCCCAAATGAAAAAACCTAGACGCCTCACGGTTGCCTTCAACAGAAAAACACAAGCATGACATGAGGAACAAACACAGTTTCAGCATATTATAAAAACATCAGCATGTTATATCCTTTAAAAAATTATGAAAGGTCCATGGTTCACAACAGAAAGAGAACACCGCTGCTCAAATCACCTCCTCTTCGCCGCCTTGTAAATTCGTCCAGTGCTCAAGTCACGGTCGATCTAGGTTCGTGATTCGTGTGGGTTCATGGTCGCTTAATCTTTTTGTCTCACTCTCACGACTCGGTTTATTCTGAATTCTGTGTCAATCTTCCTTTTCTCTGTCTTTTCATCCTGTTCCATATTTGAGAGGTATGCTTGATGGTTGTGCGATTTGGGTTGATGAAGGGTAGGAAAATGAAGGGTTGAAACATTAAAGATGAGGTTTCGGGTGATGTTGTTGGTTGGAAGTTTATTATGTGTTTTTTGAGGTTTGTTGAAGGATGCAAAGTTGGAGGGAGGATGTGTGGTGGTCTTGGTTTTGTGAGTGATTTTTTGAAGAAAATGAATGGGTGTGTGTTAGTTGTAGAAGATGGAAGGGGAAAATAATTATGCAGTAATGTTGTAGTGTGATGGATCTTGCAGTTCATAGTGGTAGTGGTCCGAGTTATGAAGGAGGTTTTTATTTGTGAAAATAAGAGCGAGGGAGTTTGGTCAATTAAGTAATCGAGGTATTGTTGTTGGTGTGCAGAGTGCTGTGACAAAATTGGTGTACTGTTTTGGTGGGTAGGAGGTTTGTGCAGTTTGTCTGGCATGGCTTTGTAAGGATGTACAATTTTGTTGGTATTATGCAGAAAGCAGAGTTCTACCATTGTGGCATGCTAGCTGCTGTTTTTTTTTTTGTCGGTTTGCTTGGACGTCGCATGTGCACGCATGGTGTGTTTGTTGGTTTTCGTGGAAAGCAGTGTTGTGTGGGTACATGGGGTCCTTGGTAGCTTGTGCATCTTGAGGATTTATGCTGTAATGAAAATTGTTGATGTGGTTTATGGCAATGACAAAAAGTAGCTAAAGCTAAATATGTTCATGACTTGTTGTTTTCTCAATTGGTGTGGTAATGGGTAATGTTTTTTTTATCTTTTTGGTGTTGGGCTTGTAAAATGACGTAAAAGGTAATGGGTTGGTTTCTATTAATAGGATGTTTGTAGAAATTTGGTTTGAATGGTAATTTGTAGAAATGGATAAAATATATGTATGGATAATTGGAATATGTAAATGTAGAAAGAATTGGTTTAAAATGAGATATAACATATGAATTATGAATGAAATTGATTAAATTGGATAAGAAAAGGATAACAACAATGGTTAAGATGAACATTGAAAAGAAAGGTTAGTAGAATTGGAACAATGGTTATCAAAATTGGTTAAAATGAATTTACAAAGAATTTGGTTTAGAATATAAATTTACAAAGATTTTGGTTTAGAACATGAATTTGAAAATGGATATAGCTTTGGAAATGGATGTGGACTATGGGTTTAGAAATATGGATGTTACACCCCCTTCAACACTTCTCACACGACCAAGAGCTCTCAATTTTTTAGTTCAAAACCGACTTGCACTGCTTCCCACGCACCTCTGATTAAATAAACACAACTACCATGAACAACTCTCAACAACCATCTGAATCAATTTGAAACCTTGCGTTGATTATTGAATCTACACTAAGGAACATAAATCTACAGATGAACCACCACTGAACTGATAAGCCATGATGAACCTGATGATAACAAAATCCCCATGAATTAAAGTTTAATGACCTGACGACCTCCACACCACCTAACTTGACCTTGGGTACACACCGTTGCAAAAATAAACCCTTGGTACAAATAGCCTGCAATTGAAGAAACCTCTTGATGGTTTGACCAATATTAGGTCAAAATTTTATCTAAACTTGATTGTGATTGAACAACCATACTTGACTTGAAACTATATCATCATCTCTAGTAGACTTGATCTCCCATCCATGATGAGAAATAAACCTTGATTCTGATTCAGCTGGATATAAGCTTACAAATAAACTTGAACCCAATGATTGATGAAACCCTAGGCCCTTGATGCCTGACAATTCTTGAAGAAATTCTGATACTTGATGAATGATGCAAATGAACGCGAAGCAAAAGCCAGTTAAAGTTAGAAAAGAGAGGGCAAATTTTAGGGTGCTACAGTTGCCCCTATTCAAACAACTTGGACCCGAAGGTATGGAAAATATACGCTTTCAAACATTCAAGGTAAAAGGGGATTGAATACAAAAAGAGCCTAGAAATTTGCAACCTTCTAGGATGTACACAGTGAAGAGATTGCCAGCCGAAGGTGGACTTAAAAACAACGGGTACCAACAAAAAGTTGGGATAGCCAAAGAACACAAGATACCAACCAAAAGGTGGGATGGAAAATGGTAACTGCTCACGGAGATAATAATGGCTACTAACCAAAAGTTAGGATCACCAAAGAGAAAAAATGATAAAAAATGATAAGACACAGGCTACTAACCAAAAGTTGGGATCACCCAGACGCCAACCGAAGGCGAATACACAAACTAGGAAGACTACCAATCAAAAGTTGGGATCGTCAACAAAATTATACCAACCAAAAGTTGAAATCAAGAAAAGGCTACCAACCAAAAGTTGGAATCACCGGAACACCGACTGAAGGAGAACTCACCGCAATGAAGACTACCAACCAAAAGTTGGGATAACGGCTCTACCGGGGAAACAACAGAGGACTACCAACCAAAAGTTGGAATAACATCCACAAAACAACGGACTACCAACCAAAAGTTGGGATAACATCCATAAAACAACGGACTACCAACCAAAAGTTGGGATAACATCCACAAAACAACGGACTACCAACCAAAAGTTGGGATAACATCCGAGATAGACAGGAAGTAGAATCAACCGACTCATGATCTGAAAAGGATACTCCGCTGGGGGAAAGAGAAGCTTAAACAAACAAACTCTGTCGGGGAGTAAAAGTAAGATGAAATTATCTATCAATGATTTATGCTGGGGGTAAGGTACCACAAAGTCCCATGAATTATGCCATTATCTGCTGGAGAGATGTCTGGGAATAAGGGTGTCAAACTTGGCTTATGCTTCGGATGCATATGGCGTAAGGCTCCATACGAGAAGAAAATGCTGCGCATTTGGGAGGATGCCATGCAAAATGCAAATGCAAAAGAGCACCACCCAGAAAGGTGTTGAGAAGAATCAACTAACAAACTCTGCTAAGGAAAAATCTCAATCTTACACTGCTGGGGATAATTGCACATCACTGTTGATGAGATGCTTTTGATTTAACAACACTGCCCTGTGGGGATAGAACCTCTATTGTAGGGTAGATGCCTGACTGCATATCAATACCCTATTTGATGTAGTCAACTTCTGAATACTCGCTAGGGAGTACAAATCAACTCTGGCTAGGGAACTTGACCTCTTGAATTCCTGCTAATAATGTTAAGGCTTCAACGATCTCTGTCGGGGAGAGAACTCTACTGGGGAGAAGTGACATCAAGCAAGCTTCGTGTCGGGGAATGTGATAACGTTTGAGCTACTGGGAACACAATTAGGCTTTTGGTTTAGGGATGGAACCAAATTTATGGTGATTCAATTTTTAGGGATTTATTCTTGGTTACCAACGAAAGTGGACTTTGAAGGGGAACTACCAGACGAGAACTGGTATTTTTAAAGGGTAGACTACCAGACGAGAACTGGTGGTAAAGGATAAAATGTCAGGTGAGAAATGACTTTATTTTTTTGGTATCAGACGAGAACTAATTTTTGTGGTTTGCTAGACGAGAACTAGACTTTGAAACGAGGTTTACCAGACGAGAACTAGCTAAAGAATGGGTGACCAGACAGGAACTAGTTTGAAGGTTTTCTAGACGAGAACTGGTATCTTGAGATGATTTTCTAGACGAGAACTGGCTTTGGAAGTGACTTAGGTTACAAAGTTCTAACAGGTAACAGGTTCAGGTTATGGGATGAAGATTCAATGACAACATGCAAGGATAAGGATATTCCAAACAATGGAAGGGAGATCCTCTGCAGCAAGTCTTTTTCAAAAGGTTAAGGTTATTTGATAGGGTGACGGTACAATTCTCTGACCCTCGTCTTGAACTCAACAGTCGCCGACGAAAATGAAGTTGCTTGAGTAACTTGCCCTAGTGTAGTTCAACTTTCCCCAGTCTGATCCTTGAGAAAGTTCACCTTGAGAAGAAAGTAGCTTGTCATGAGATGACCTCGAGATGACTTGCCCCAAAATTTGCACTATGAAAAGATTTGTCCTTAATTTACCGACTCTTGAAGTGGTTGGCTTCAATATACTCTTGAAGTAGCTTGCCCCTGAACGAGCGTTGAAGCGACTTAACTTGTTCTGATTGAACACTGGAGGAATCTGCCCTCAATCAACAGAATCTCTAGACGACTTGTCCCTGATTGGTAGAGTCTCGAGATGATTCACTTCTGATCAAACAGTTCATGAATGATTTGCCCCATAATCAACCGATGCTTGGGGATTAGCCTTAGACTGACTGACTCATACTCATTAGATGTCAATGCCATAGATCCATAAGGCTACAAGGTATACTCGATTCTGATTCAAACAACTGAATGATCTAGTCCTCTTCGACTGCTCCTTGTTGGAATTTCCTCAATGTCAACTACTAACTTGCAATTAAAATTCTTCGTTCACGTATGGTAATTTTAATGCGATGCTCAAGCAAATTTTGAAAAATCAATCATGATTAGAATGATGAGAGAGTGTGTGACGAATGAACCAATAGTCCAGACGTAGGGCTGATATAGCTAGCAAAAGATATAGCAAGAAGAAGATTAGCAAATCTTACAGGAGTCAGTTTACGCAACCTCGCTGTAGTATGCCTTCAGAATAAACCCTGCCTTAATTAAGTCTTTTAAGGGTTGAATCGTGGTCAGGTTCATAGTTATTGAAACAAAGGATGTAAGGCTCAAAGTATGATTATTACCCGTCGCTACTCGAAAATGCAACGACGGAGAGACAAAAATGGAAGAATAGAAGAGTCACCATCGAACTTTATTTATCCCATAAGAGGAAGGGAAAACATCGAGAAAACCCTAAGAAAAACTGATAAGATGGTCTCGCAACCAAGAGAAAGGGTTCAGAAGCCGGTTATGTGAAGGGAAGGTATTAGCACCCCTCACATCCACCGTACTCGATGGGTGTTTGTCTATGTGTGAAGATATTTGCTAAAGGGTATTACTTTCTAAGAGTGTTCTAAGGGGTGAGAGAAAGGTTGTGAACAGGGAAAAGAGACTCGGTAAGACTTCACGGTCCTATGCCTACGTATTCTCAACAGGTATGAGAAAGTCAGAGTCAACGTAGTTCGGGAAACTACGGATAAAAAGCGGGAAAGTGCTCAGAAAGGAGTAGGGCCCTTGTGCCTACATATCTTTACTTAAAAGAAGTAAAGAATCAGAGTAGTCGTAGTTCGGCCTATGGTTAACTAGTGTTTTTGTGGATGATGTTAGTGTGCACGTTCTAGTAGTTAGGTGTATTGCAGCTCGCTTGTGAAGTCTTAGGCGTTACCTGCTTGCGGTAGAACGGACGTAGCATATCCTTTTTGAAAAGAGAGTTTTTGCCATCGAGGCAAGATGTCACGTTTGATTTGTGAAAGTTATTTTTAAGGGTGAAATAGGTCCTCGGATAGTAACCCTTTCCGAGTAGTACCCAATTCTTTATCTCAAAGGGTTATTATGAAAAGGTGTTGCGAATACAGTTACGTCTTTGTATTGAAAGATGAGTATCGAGACCATACACTCTATAGTGAGTATCCTGATACTCGGAGAGGAAGAAGTCTGCACTCAATCCTCTCTCTTTAGTTCAATACAAAGAGAATTTCATTCTCTTATTAAAGGTGTTTTGATCTTAAATGGTAAGTGCTTTACAACAATGAACCCTAAAGGTAATGTCAAGCACTCGGGATAGGGGAAGGCCTACACCTAACCGCTCCACAACCATTCAAGTTTTATTAGGAAAAGAGTTTTGAAAATGCACTTGGTACGAGACCAAAGTTTTTAGACTCAATAGAGAAAAGTTTGAAAAGAAGTTTTGAAAAGAGAGGGTGGTGAATAGAGCATGGTAGGTTGATGGCGATGCACGAAGAAATCGACTTACAAGGGTTGGATACATACAAAGTTAGTGTGGTTTGATGGAAGAGAGGTGAAACCCTAAGGTGGTCCAATTTGAAAAGAGTTTGAAAATGACTTGACGTTGGATCAAGCTTCTTTTATTCTTTGTTTTGAAAAGTGTTCTAACCTAATTCATTTTTATCTTTCTTAACGAGTAGCAAGCAAGCATGGAAAGAACTAAACTATTACACGGTAACGGGAGAGGGATACATATAAAATGCAGGGGATTGAGAGAAATAAATGGTCCCATTGTTAGGTAGCCCAAGAGAAAGCCGTATGTGTGCGAGGTATCCTAAACTAAACAACAGAGAAGAGTATGGACAAAAAGCATCCGAACTAGGGTTTATGTATAAGGTCTAAACTTCAATGCCTAAAATAATGATCAACAATCCACCAACTTTGAGTTTTTAGGGTTTCAATAGTTTTATCCTGTTTTTGGTATTTTTGAATGAAATAACTACAAAATGGGTTAGGTGACGGTATATGTAATATGACAGGATGAAATATGGATAATGATGATAAGATGAGCGAGATAAATAAACAAGATAATGTCAACAATAATGTAAACGGAAAATATGTGCAAGAATACATAAACAATGAGATATTAACAGAAATGTCAAACAATTATATTAAACAACAATGAAAGTTTGAGGTTAATAATTAGTGAAATGGGTCAAAGGAGTGGGATCTCGTCTTAATCATAAACTCGTGTCGATTAATCGAAGGTAACCTCTCACAATCCCAAAGTATAGAAAAATGATCCAAATGATCATTTTCTACAGATTTGAAATAATGAAGATTAGCGACTTTGATAAGTCGACGCTTACGAATGTAAAGACTTCATTGACCGATAAAATAAAATAAAATCGAGATGAATTTGAAAATAAGGTTAAACCTTATCTTAATCGCAAAGCTTATGTTAATTAATCGAAGGGAACCTCTCACGATCCCAAAGTATAGAAAAATGATCCAAATGATCATTTTCTATAGATTTGAAATAATGAAGGTTTTAACAACCTCGAAAACTAACGTTTGTGAATCAAAGACTTCATCAGTTCGAAAAATAAAATAAAATCGAAAATGAGAAAGAAAATGAAAAGTGAAAGAAGTGAAAAAGTAAGGTGGTCTCGGATAAATTATCATCTATCAATAATTTGACCGATAACAACTTATAGATGTCACGTCATCGACCGAAAGTGATAATCGAAATATCATAAATAAATAAATAATAAAAAAAAGAAGGAGTTAATTGAAGAGACTTAGGAAACTAAACAAAATCACATTAACAAATCTCTTAAAAAAAGATAGGGAAAAAAATAAGATATTAAAGAACTTAAAGCATGTTAAATAGATTCTAAAAAAATTAAAACAATTTTTAAAACATGTTAATAATCACAGAGGGGGTGCCGCCAGATTTGGAGTGTGTGAATCATAATAGGCCTCAAGCCCATTCATCACACAATTGGCAGGGTGAGAGTGAAAAAAAAAGGGGGAAGTGATAGTAAGTAAAAAAAACAGGAAAATGGGCCCCAAGAGTTCACTGTGACCCGTGAGAAACCCAAATGAAAGCCAACAACATTGGTTTAAGGAACACACAACCATGATTAGTAGGGTTTCACAAAAACAAAAATAAAAAAGGAAAAGAAAAGGAAGCACATTGAACAACCCAAAGCGCGTTCGAAGCCCGGGAAGGAAAAGCAACGATCAACAAAACAAATTCATTCCAACCTCTTTGCGAATCACGCTCTGCTCTCAGCTTCCAACTTCTCACTCACGATTTTGCTTACCTCGGTTTCTCACTATGCCTTTCCAGGTTTGGTTCTGTTCTCGATATCTTTTTGTTTGAACTCTCTGCTTCACCTCATCTCGGTTCTCCTCTCATTTATGTATTCTGTTTCTGTTTTGCGATTCGTGGTAGGGGATTGTTTGGATCAATTTTTGAGGTTGTGGTTGAAGATGGGTTTGGGATAAGTTGAAGAAGAAGATACTAGGTTGTTGCTGTTGGGTTCATTTGTAGTTATGAAGAAGAAGATAGGGAAGAACAGTAGCACGGTTCTGGAGGTTTTTTGGGGTCGAGTCCATTCGAGGTTTTAGCTGAATGAGGGTGAGGAATGTTGAAGGATAAAGTCGGTTTTGTGTTAGAATTTGTCGTTTTATCGCACCCTAATTTCAAGATTCTCAGAATTTTTATGGAGAGAGTATATTGGATAGCAGAAAAGGATGCCTCCTCCATTCTCTAACTCAACACAACCCTTTATTGGATTGGGAGGGGTAGGATTGGTTTTCTCACAGAATTCTGTTAGAGGCTAACTTGGGAATTTAACAGAATATCAGAAAAAAGCTTCCAGACGTGATTTTATAGTACATCCTTGTCATTTTGCTTTGTGAAATCTTGTAAATTTGTGTATTAGAAAAATCATGTGGTATGGTACCATTGTGTGTGCTTCGTGGTGGAACGTGAGATGATTTTGCATTTAGTTTTTCTTGTGTATATCGTGTTCGTATGCGTGATACGTTGGTTCTTGTAGATGGTGTACAGAAAACCAAACGGTTTTGTGGTGGGCCAAGTCGCAAGGATCAATTGTGGTAGCTGGGAAATATACCTCTATTTTCTATAGTTTTACGCAGTGGATTCTCCATTGATGGGCTTTAACTTTGTCTTGAATGGACCTTGGTTTTTTTCCTTTTTTTTGGAGATGTTTTATATAAGACTTTGATATTTATTTTCGAACGGAATTTTGTGAAATGGCTCCAAAGGGTTAATGGGATGCTAAAATAAATGTTTTTGTGTGGATGTATTCAAAAATGATAATGAAGGACTTTTGATGTTTTGAATTTGAGCCTTTGTAGAATTTTGTGAGTTTGAATCATGTACGAGCCTCTACTTTAACTCTTGAATTTTTGAACCACCAAATTCCATTTTTTTTCTCAATTTGCACTCGAACGAAATTAAAATTGATCTTGGAAGTAGATTTGGTCATGAATCTCTCCTAAAATTGTAACGAATCACCATTGCATAAATCCTTGAATTTCCACCATTCTCGAACAAATCCTTGAAGTATGATTGAAATTGATTCCAACTTAGAATTATCTTGAACAAATGGCTTGCTTGACTTTTCCTCGAATTCATGACAAGAAAATGACCCATATAACAATTCCAAGTGCACTAAATTTGAATATTATGCCACTTGATGTTATAGGATAACTTGAACTTGTACAAAAGTCTGATCTTGATTACTTAATGATTTTCACCTATGACATACCAGACCCTGCCATAGCCCGATATCTTGAGGATGAAGCAAACTACTTGTCTAACTAAGATCAGGTCAAACTCCTCTTGAGTTTCAAACATCACCACACATACGTGTCTTATCATAACTGCCTTGAATGTAACTCAAAACCCTGATTGACTTTAGATATATGTCACTTGAATCACGCCCTTGACCTGTATCTTGAAACAAAGCTTGTCTGACCAAAATTAGGTCAGACCTAATTGATCTTCAATCAATACTGGATACACAACTGATCAGAAATCTTCAACTGAAACTTGGATTTATATGAAGGCAACAACATATTTTTGGATTCTCTGAATGATAATTGGTGGATGGATGTACAAAATGAAAGCTAGACAAGAAAGGACAAATTCGGGGTATGACAGATGCCCCTACCTAACTGGCTTGGACCTAGTAAGATGAACTACTACGTCGTTCATTTTTTTGAGGTATAAGACAATTAGATATGAAGAAGACCCTGAATGTTTCCAAAGAGATGCTCAGGAATTGAAATAATGGATCAAAGTCTACCTCAGAGTAGACAATGAATAGCTAGCAGAAAGGTCGCCATCACCAAAAGGATGATGGGACGAAACACACACGGCCCTGACACCAAAAGGATGTAGGGGAACACTCGCACAATCTGGCATCAAAGAGATGACAAACCCACCACCAAAAGGATGACAGAGCGAACTCTCATCGGCTACTACCACCAAAAGGATGATAGAGCAAAACACTCGCACTATCTGGCATCAATGAGATGATAAACCCATCACCAAAAGGATGATAGACTCATCACCAAAAGGAAGACGGAGCAAAACTTATAAGTTACTACCATCAAAAGGATGATAATAACTTCCCAATCTTGGAGGCAACCGACACCAAAAGGATGCAAACTAGGTTGAACTGGCGAGGTTCAGATATCACCGAAAGGATGATAGCAAGGCAAATGACAAAAGGTCAAGTTTGCTGGAGACACTCATTGGGGAACGCCCAAGAGGAAGCTTGGATTTAGATAAATTAATGGGGAACACCCACTGACTTGCTCGAGGATCAAAGTTTTAACAACAAAAGGTTGAAACATCCTCGTTGGGGAATGTTGTACCCCAAAATTTATCCAACCTTTTCTTTAC
This sequence comes from Lathyrus sativus, assembly GCA_963859935.3. Lineage (NCBI taxonomy): Eukaryota > Viridiplantae > Streptophyta > Magnoliopsida > Fabales > Fabaceae > Lathyrus > Lathyrus sativus. Next base: position 148,654,275 of record OZ012740.1, on the reverse strand, counting down.
CTGGTTTATGATTCATTGCATTTTCATAGCATTAGCATTTGCATACCATTGTTCATTTACAGGGGATTGAGAGATGTGTGCCTAGCAAGAAGAGATTACCAAAGTTTCTAAGCCTAAGCAAGAGGTCTTATTCAAGCTATCCAATGTTTATCATCATCAGAAGAAAGTCAAAGTTCTTTGAAAAAGGAAGATGAATGAATATGGTTCACCTGCTATCTTGAAGGCCACGGGAAGATCATCAGAGGATATTGAGTCCATGGTTATGGATGGATATTATTCAATAAGCTCATTGAATGCCTTGAGGGTCATTATGGAGCTTGCTTAAGTCATTATATCATGTACAAGAACCCACAATCAAGAGTGTTGCATCTAGGGTTTTCATCTGATCAACCCTAAGTCAACTGTGAAGTTAAAGGGGATTAAGACTTAATTCCAAGTTATTATGATCATAGAGAGTTGTGTTGAAACATCTAAGATGTTGTTTCAAGACCAATTTAAGAAGAATCAAGAGTGTGAAAAGTTGCTAAGCTAGGGTTTCTAAGCCTGTCAGTGTAAAATCCTCTATTTAGTGCCTAACTTCAAGACCACATATCTCAAGATACAAGTTTCATCTCATCTTGACTCCAACATGAAACTTGTAGATCATGTTTCTATATTTATTTTGAGTACTAGAACTCATCCATTGGGTTTCTAGAACTCAAGTTATGAGGCTGACAAGTTATGGGTCCTCAGATGAATGTGATTTTGGTCAACAAAAGTCAACCAACTTCCAAGACATTTTTGACCTAGAAGGATGTTTCTCCTCACTTTTACACAGACATGAAAGTTTTTACTGTTGATCTTAGATTTGCAAAAAGTACTAGAAGTCCTGCATCTGATTTGTAGAGCTCAAGATATGAAGCTTGCAAGAAAGGGGTATTTTGGGAAACTTTAATTATAGGTCTTTTTGGTTATAGGTCCATTTCACAACTTTGCATGCTTCAAATGGAACTTTCTCCAACATCAAACTTGCACCAAATGAGCTCAATTTCATCACTAAACCATCACTTGTCATGGATTTGACTTGTATGTGAAGTATGGTGAAGAAAATCTCATGTAAGAAGTACTTAAAAGCCATAGTTAGATTAAATTCATTTTGCACCATATAATGATAAGTTTGTGCATTTTTTGAGTGCCTTGAATATACTAAACACAATGCCAAAATCAGAAGTAAGTAAGTTTTGAGGTCATTTTCATATGAAAATCCATGGTTACTTCAAGAAGAAGTCACACATCCAAAATCAACCACAAGATCCTTTCAATGGATTAATCTCATCCCTCTGATCAGAAGGAAGCACAAGCAAGGTGTATGAACCAATTTCAGAGCCATTGGAGCAGTTTCATGCGCGCATTTTCAAAGCTTCAAACTCAAATTGGATTTTTCAATTGACCTTAACAGGCCACGATTGGGCCTCCATAAGCATTCAGATCCAAAGTATATAGTTTCTAGATCATGTACAAAGCTTTGAAAGGGAATTTGGATCAAGATTGAGAGGGAATTCAGTTGCACGAGTGAAGGAAAAAGTGGAAGAGTTAAATCAAGAATCAAGGAAATTCAATCCAATTGAAGGCCTCTGATCAGAAGGAAGTACAAGCAAGGTGTATGAACCAATTTCAGAGCCATTGGAGCAGTTTCATGCGCGCATTTTCAAAGCTTCAAACTCAAATTGGATTTTTCAATTGACCTTAACAGGCCACAATTGGGCCTCCATAAGCATTCAGATCCAAAGTATATAGTTTCTAGATCATGTAAAAAGCTTTGAAAGGGAATTTGGATCAAGATTGAGAGGGAATTCAGTTGCACGAGTGAAGGAAAAAGTGGAAGAGTGAAATCAAGAATCAAGGCAATTCAATCCAATTGAAGGCCATAACAAGCTCCATTGAAGTTTATTGAAGCTTTCTGGTTGGTTTTTCACAAGTTTCATCCACAAACCAAGGCCCAACGGAGGCACTCCGTTAGGTAAGTTTCCATTCACGATTTCTCCCTGATCAAGCATCAATCATGCGCCATTTTCATGTATTCTTGAAGCCCTATCGTCATAGGCCATTTCTGGATTAGTTTGATAACTGTTCTTGATGATTCTTGGATATTGCTTGAAATTGATGTGCTTCGTATTGCCCTAATTATAAGCCAAAAATGAAAACTAGGATTAGATTCTTGATGTATGTGAGTAGAGGATGAGTTTAGACTCAAGAGTTTTGCGTTTTATTTAGGTCTTGATCCTTCTTCTTCGACGAACCGACTAGAGAAGATGACCGAAATTCCTTTGATCGCCGTCTGGTTATTTCCCTTCAGACGCCTACGTGGAAGCCATCTCACCCTCTGACCTTTTGACCTATCCCAAACCAATGACCACAATCTCATATGATCCTCATTTTGACTCTATGACTTGCCATGTTGTTTAGTGAAATGGTGAGTTTAACTCACCCAGCTTTGAGTTTGGATCATGGGCCTTGTCTTCTATTTGCACCCCCTCATCAATGGGCCCACTGATAATAACTGAAATAAATTGCTAATTGCCACGCTACTTTTTCTATTTTCTCTTCTTTATTTTCTTTCAATTTTATTTTACTGTGAGTTTTAATCCAAATAAAATGCCTCAATTAATTATAAAAATCCCAAAAAGTACTTTTTACATATTTTAGGATGTTAGGTGATTTTACAAATTTTTCAATTAATTTTTTAGGTCATTTTCCAATTAAATCATGTTTTTACTTCTGAGGTATTTTAATTGGATTGAAATTGCATGTCTCATGTATTTGATTTTATTTCTTGATGAAATTTTCATGTTAGTGGCTGATTGTTCTTCATCATATTCTTGACATGTTGATTGTTTTTTATACATTTTTGCCCCTGGTTTTATTGACAATTGGTTAGGGTTTTAGTTTGATTTTTAGGACCCTTGATTCGCCCTTGCTTTTAGGGTATCCCTTTGGATTTCATTTCTATTTGCATAGTGTTGTTTGGACTTAGTCTCCATACTTTTTACCCCTGGTCCCTAATACCAGAGGGGTCCCCTAGGATTTTATTTGGCATTTTTTGGATATGTTTGCTATTTTTAGTGTATTTTCCATTTTAGGTCATCCTTGTATGATGTTTACCCTAATACACGAGCTAATTTGTGTTCTAATTGGTTTGTGTGCATTGTTTGAGCCTCTAATTTTGGGTTATTCATATTATAGGCATAATGAGGTGTTTGTATGTTAAACTTTAGGTCCTAATTTGGTTTGCAACTTGTTCAAGTTTATGCATCTTTTAGGCCTTTCTGTTTAGGGTTCCTTGTGTACATATGTGAATGTTTCCCATCTCTTAACATGAACCACTTGCATTCTTTTACATGTTTTGTTTCATTCCTTTTGTGTGCACTTTCCATTCATCTCTACTTATGTCCTAGGACTTTAAGTTCCTACTCATGGAAGCTTAGTCCCTCCTTAGGAGGAACTTAAAGCATGCCATAGGTAGTGAGCCTTTGAGGACTCTTGGTGTGTTTTGTTTGCATATTGAATGTGGTATGTGTAACGCCCCGATTTTGATTATTACATTTTATTGAGTATTTTATTTAATTTGATTAATAATTGTATTAATTGTGAATTTGATGTGTTAATATGGTATGTTATGCTATCTTACCGATTTGGAGAGTTTTCGGAGAAAATAGATTGGAGGGTATTTTAGACATTTAGTATTTAATGTTAAGTTGAATATTTTGTGAGAAAATGGATTTAATAGATATTTTGAGAGAAATAGAATAGAAAGAAATATAAGTGGAAAGAGGAAAGAAAAAAGATAGAAATAGAAAGAAGAGAAAAGGAAGAGAAAGAAAGAGAGAAGAGGAGAAAAAGAGGAAAGCTTGGAGTATCATCAAGAACAACATCTAGGCTTCGATTAAATCGGGTAAGGGTGTGAAATCTTATTCTCTTATCATTGTGCATGATTATGTATGTTTTGGTTGGAATTGTTTGGTTGTTTTCGACACATTTCCGTTTAGGTCGAATTAGGAAAAACCGATAGAAATCGATGTTTTCGCGGATGAAACTCGAAATAAATTGTGTAGTTTAGTCCGGTAATGTTTAGTCGTGATTATTGGATTTTGTTTGATTGAATTTGGTTGAATTTTTGAGTTTTGACATTTTTGGACAATTGGAGGTTAAGATTTTGGATGAAAATCGGAAGTCGTAAAATTTGCGCTTTATGATCCTAAATTGTTACTATATGATTGGTAATGATGAGTAGGTATTTAATCGGGAGAAAATAATTAAATCTGTCGGGTTTTTGGAGGTTTTGGGCACAAACCCGTAACCTTGCTTTTCAAAACTTTCAGGGGTTAACCGGTTAACACGTTGGATTAACCGATTAACGGTATAAAAAATGGCCTAAAAACTGAATTTTTGGAGCCGTTAACCGGTTAACAATTTATTTTAACCGATTAACAGAGTGTTAATGCGCCAGGATTTTGAAAATCTGGGTGTGTTAATTGGTTAACAGAATGTGTTAACCGGTTAACACTGTAAGTGTGAGAAAAATATTATTTTTCAAAACTTTGAAAATTCATAACTCCTTCACCGTTTATCGGATTTTGTCGTTATTTATATCAAACTGAAGCTAATAATATGTTCTATAACTTGGTGAAAAGAAATATTATTTTTAGCCAACTTTTATCTGATTTTACCGATTAATCGAGATTAATTATTTTAAGTAAGTGAGGCTTAAATAATTAGAGCGTTCAACTGCCGTTTGGCATAAGTGTTGTGAATGCATATGGATTGTATGTGATAATATGAGATGAATGCATGAAATATTATGAATGCGCATGCATTTCAAGAGTGTAGTGGTCATTTTGTATGTGATGCATCATGACATGCATTCTTGTGCTGAATTGATTCCGTGAGAATCTGCTGATCAGATTGTGTGCTCGTATGGGGTGTGAGTAATCCATAAATGATTGTATGCCCATGTAGGGTGTGAGCAATCAGATCGTGTTCCCATGTGGGGCGTGAGCAATCAGAACATGTGCCTGTGTGGGGTGTGAGTGATTTGATTGTGTGCCCGTGTGGGGTGTGAGCAATCCTGAAACACCGTGTGCCCATGTGGGGTGTGAGCGATGGGTGAACATCGTAGGTCCGACGAGGAGTTACATCGGTAACGAGCGATTGTTCCATTTGGTTCTTCAATTGAACCTGCTGAATGAGTCGGAACCGCATTGCATCTGCATAAAGCCGTGAGTCGGTCTCTATGATTTGCATTTGTCATCCATGTATGTGTGCATTGATGATTGAATCAACATTTATATGTATATATATTGATATGGAATGATGAGAATAGCATCATTGTATTGATGAATGAGTGTGTGTGTGTGTATATATATATATATATATATATATATATATATATATATATATATATATATATATATATATATATATATATATATATATATATATATATATATATATATATATATATATATATATATATATATATATATATATATATATATATATATATATATATATATATATATATATATATATATATATATATATATATATATATATATATATATATATATATATATATATATATATATATATATATATATATATATATATATATATATATATATATATATATATATATATATATATATATATATATATATATATATATATATATATATGTTTAGAGGGAATGGTAAGGATTGTGTCATTGTAATGATACATTTGGAATGAACATAAACTGTGTGTTTATGTGAATGATGATAATTGTGGAGTGTGCAAGATTAATGTGCCTGGAATACACACACACACACATACACACACACACACACACACACACACACACACACACACACACACACACACACACACACACACACACACACACACACACACACACACACACACACACACACACACACATATATATATATATATATATATATATATATATATATATATATATATATATATATATATATATATATATATATATATATATATATATATATATATATATATATATATATATATATATATATATATATATATATATATATGTTGTGATGTATATGAGAGGTGTGATGAAGAGTTGTGGTGAGAATGGGATATGTGTATATGTTATATTGAGATATATAATTATATGCAATGTTATTATGATAATATTTCTCACCGTTCTGTTGTTTTATGGTGCCCTTGAGGCATTGCAGGTGATCCCTTTTTATGAAGCGTGTCTTCATTGTTTTAGTCAGATGACTCTGATATGTAACACCGGGTAGCTAGGAAGCCTTTGACTCTTTTTGGTGATACATTTGTATATATATTTTTGGTGATGCATGTTTATGTAAACATGAATGATGTTGATGACTTATATTGGACGATGTGAATATGTATATATGTATATACATGCTGGTTGTGATTCAATGTTTATATTTTTCCGCTTTTATTCTAAATATTTGAGATGTGGGTGTAAGGACTAAGTTCCTATGTTGCAAGTTACCCCATTATTGCATATCAATTGTTGAGCAGGTGTAGGATGTTTTAATTTCATGGATAATGTGACATACCTCTTTTGTACCATGTTTTAAATATACTATGATAAATGAATTTTTATATGTGCCTAAATGATTTATTTAATTATTTGGGGGTATAAAAAGGGGGTGTTACATTAAATGGTATCAGAGCCAGTGTTGAGTTAGTTGTGTCTGTCTTATTGTTGTTAACGGTTAAGCTGTGGTTTAACCTTGTTGTTGTTTCTGGGTTGATCAGAATATGGCTGGTAGAAATGATGCTGCGATGGCTACTGCCATGGAAGCAATGGCTAGGGCAGTGCAGGGTGCGCCGAATGTGATTGTGAATGATGAGATCAGGAAGAATCAACCACCGGTCTTCAAAGGAAGGTTTGATCCTGATGGTGATCAACTTTGGTCGAAAGAAGTTGAAAAAATCTTTAGAGTCATGGATTGTGCGAAAGGTAATAAGGTGAGGCTTGGATCTCACATGCTGAAAGAAGAGGCCGATGATTGGTGGGTCGGTATGCGTCGAATTCTTGAGGTGAATGAGGAAGCAATCACTTAGGATTTGTTTCGTACTTAGTTCTTGAGAAAGTATTACCCTGAAAGTGTGAAAGGGAAGAAAAAGATGGAATTTCTTGAGTTGAAACAAGGTAATATGTCTATGGTTGAGTATACTGCTAAGTTTGTTGAATTGGTTCAATTTCATCCTCATTATTCTGCAGTTGATACTGAGTTCTCTAAGTGTATTCAGTATGAAAGTGGTTTGCGTCCTGAGATTAAGCAAGCTACGGGGTATCAAAGAATAAGGAGGTTTACGGATTTGACGGAATGTTGTAGAATATTCGAAGAAGATAGCAAGCCTCGTTCTACACACTATAAGAGTTTGAATGAGAGGAAAGGAAAGCAACAAGTTAGGAGTGGACCTTATGTGACACCTGTTGATAAGGGCAAGCATAAGGGAAACTTTGAGAAGAGATCTGGAGGAGGAAGTTCTAGTTCCGTAAAGTGCTACAAATGTGGCGAGATGGGACATAAGTCTTTTGAGTGTGGAAAAACTGTGATGAAATATGCTAATTGTGGAGGTCTTGGTCATGTTGCTACTGATTGTAGAAGGAATACGGTGAAATGCTTTAATTACGGAGAAGTGGGACACATTAGTACTAAGTGTACTAAGCCGAAGCAAGCTTGGGCAGGTGGTAAGGTGTTTGCATTAGCTGGGAAGGATACTATCAGTGCAGACCGTTTGATTAAAGGTATATGCTTTATTAATAGTACGCCTTTAATTGCTATTATTGATACGGGAGCGACTCATTCATTCATTTCTCATGAGTGCGCTAAGCGTTTGAATTTGTTTATGACTTCTTGGGGTGGTGAGATGGTTATTGAGACTTCTGCTTCAGGGTCGGTAACTACGTCTTTGGTGTGTGTAAGTTGTCCTTTGACCATGTATGGTAGAGACTTCGTCATGGATTTAGTGTGTTTGCCTTTGGAAGGTTTGGATGTAATCTTGGGTATGAACTGGTTGCAGTTTAATCGAGTTCATATAGATTTCTATCACAAGTTAGTGAGGTTTCCTTCTTTGGAAGATGATGAAGATGTGAGTTTTCTATCGACTAAAGAGTTGAAGAAACTTTTAGCGGACGAAGCTCAATTGTTCGGTTTGTTTGCATCATTTTCAGTGGAGAGTAAGATGGAACTTGATGTTTTTCCAGTGGTGTGTGACTTTCTAGAAGTGTTTCCGGAGGATATTACGGATGTACTGCCGGAAAGAAAAGTTGAGTTTTCTATTGATCTAGTTCCGGGTACTAGACCAGTTTCGATGGCACCATATCGTATGTTGGCATCAGAGTTGGTGGAATTGAAGAAGCAACTGAATGACTTGTTAAATAAGAAATTTGTAAGGCCTAGTGTTTCTCCTTCGGGTGCTCCGGTATTGTTAGTAAATAAGAAGGACGGAAGTATGCGTTTGTGCATTGATTATAGACAATTCAACAAGGTGACAATTAAGAACAAGTATCCGCTTCCAAGGATCGATGATTTAATGGACCAATTGGTTGGTGCACGTGTTTTTAGCAAGATTGGTTTGAGATCAGGTTATCACCAGATTCGTGTGCAAAAGGAAGATATTCAAAAGACAACCTTTAGGACACGGTATGGTCATTACGAATACCTCATGATGCCATTCTGAGTTTCTAATGTGCCGGGTGTGTTTATGGAATACATGAATCGTATCTTTCATGAGCAGTTGGATCGTTTTGTGGTTGTGTTCATCGACGATATTTTGATTTATTCTAAGTCTCAAGAGGAGCATGAAGAGCATTTAAGGATTGTGTTGCAAATTTTGAAAGAGAAACAATTGTATGCTAAGTTGTCTAAGTGTGAGTTTTGGTTGTCGGAAGTAAGTTTTCTTGGGCATGTTATTTCCGGTAGTGGTATTAGTGTTGATCCATCCAAGATTGATGCAGTGAGACAATGGGAGACTCCTAGATCAGTTACGGAAATTCGAAACTTTTTAGGATTGGCAGGTTATTATCAAAGGTTTATTGAGGGATTTTCGAAGTTGGCACTTCCGTTAACGCAATTGACTTGTAAAGGAAAAGCTTTTATTTGGGATATTCATTGTGAAGAGAGTTTCCTGGAGCTAAAGAGACGGTTGACGACGACGCCGGTTTTGATTTTTCCGACTCCTACGGATCCATTTGTGGTGTATTATGATGCTTCATTGACATGTTTAGGTGGTGTTTTGATGCAAGATGGAAAAGTTGTGGCTTATGCTTCGAGACAATTAAGAGTGCATGAAAAGAATTATCCTACGCATGATTTAGAATTAGCGGCCGTGGTGTTTGTTTTGAAAATTTGGAGGCACTATCTTTATGGTGCAAGATTTGAAGTTTTTAGTGATCACAAGAGCTTGAAGTATTTATTTGATCAGAAAGAATTGAACATGAGGCAAAGAAGATGGTTAGAACTTTTGAAAGATTATGACTTTGGTTTGAATTACCATCCGGGTAAGGCGAATGTGGTGGCCGATGCCTTAAGTCGGAAGTTGTTATATATGCTCGCATTGATGGTGAAAGAATGGGAACTTTTGGAAGATTTTAGAGACTTGAGTTTGGTTTGTGAAATGACACTGAGTAGTGTGAAACTTGGTATGCTACATGTTACGAATGATTTTCTTGCAACCGTTTGTGAAAAGTAAAATTTGGATTTGAAGTTCGTTGATTTGATGATGAAGGAGAGTGGGGATTTCAAGGTTGATGATTTTGGAGTTTTGAGATTTCGTGGTCGTATTTGTATTCTCAATGATTCGGAGTTGAAAAAGATGATATTGGAGGAAGGACACTGAAGTAACTTAAGTATTCATCCGGGTGCGAACAAGATGTATCAAGATTTGAAGAAGATCTTTTGCTGGTCCGGGTTAAAGCGGGGTGTTGCTCGTTTAGTGTATTCGTGTTTGACTTGTCAGAAGTCTAAGGTGAAACATCAGAAGCCTAGTGGATTGATGCAACCGTTGGACATTTCGGAATGGAAATGGGATAGTATACCTATGGATTTTGTTACGGGATTGCTGAATACGCAAAGAGGTCATAATGCTATTTGGGTAATTATTGATAGACTTACTAAATCTGCTCACTTTGTTCCGATTGATTTTAGTTATCCTTTGGAGAAGTTAGCCGAGATTTATGTTCACGTGATTGTGAAGTTACATGGAGTTCCTAAGAGTACTGTGTCGGATAGAGATCCTAGATTTACATCAAGATTTTGGGAAAGTTTGCAAAGTGCTTTGGGTTCTAAGTTAAGATTTAGTTCGGCTTATCATCCGCAGACGGATGGTCAAACCGAGAGGACAATTCAATCATTGGAAGACTTGTTGCGTGCTTGTGTGCTAGAACAAGATGGTGCTTGGGATAGTTATTTGGCATTGGTTGAGTTCACCTATAATAACAGTTTTCATTAAAGTATTGGTATGGCACCATTTGAGGCTTTGTATGGTCGGAGATGTCGAACACCTTTGTGTTGGCATGAAACGGGTGAGAAGTCGGTAGTTGGACCGGAGATGGTACAACAAACGACGGAAAGAGTGAAGTTTATTAGGGAAAAGATGAAAGCTTCTTAGAGTAGACAAAAGAGCTATCATGACAAGTGAAGGAAAGATCTTGAGTTTCAAGAAGGCGACCATGTGTTTTTGAGAGTTACACCGGTTACAGGTGTGGGTCGTGCTTTGAAGTCGAAGAAGTTGACTTCTCATTTTATTGGTCTGTATCAGATTACTGCACGAGTTGGTGTTGTAGCTTACCGTGTGACGTTGCCTCCGAATCTTTCGAATTTGCATGATGTGTTCCATGTTTCGTAACTTCGGAAGTATGTTCCGGGTCCGTCACATGTTGTTCCTATGAATGAGGTTGAGGTGAGAGATAACCTTACGGTTGAAGTTTTATCGGTTAGGATTTTGGACCGTGAAGTTAAGAAACTTAGAGGCAAGGATATTGCGCTTGTGAAAGTAGCGTGGGGAGGCGCTTCTGAAGGCAATATGACTTGGGAATTGGAAAGTGGGATGCGAGAGTCGTATCCGGACTTGTTTGAATCAAGTAATATTTTCGAGGACGAAAACTTCTAAAGTGGGGGAGAGTTGTAACGCCCCGATTTTGATTATTACATTTTATTGAGTATTTTATTTAATTTGAGTAATAATTGTATTAATTGTGAATTTGATATGTTAATATGGTATGTTATGCTATCTTACCGATTTGGAAAGTTTTCCGGGAAAAGAGATTGAAGGGTATTTTAGACATTTAGTATTTAATGTTAAGTTGGATATTTTGTGAGAAAATGGATTTAATAGATATTTTGAGAGAAATAGAATAGAAAGAAATATAAGTGGAAAGAGGAGAGAAAAGAGATAGAAATAGAAAGAAGAGAAAAGGAAGAGAAAGAAAGAGAGAAGAAGAGAAAAAGAGGAAAGCTTGGAGAATCATCAAGAATAACATCTAGGCTTCGATTAAATCGGGTAAGAGTGTGAAATCTTATTCTCTTATCATTGTGTATGATTATGTATGTTTTGGTTGGAATTGCTTGGTTGTTTTCGACACATTTCCGTTTAGGTCGAATTAGGAAAAATCGATAGAAACCGATGTTTTCGCGGATGAAACTAGAAATAAATTGCGTAGTTTAGTCGGGCAATGTTTAGCCATGATTATTGGATTTCATTTGATTGAATTTGGCTGAATTTGTGAGTTTTGACATTTTTGGACAATTGGAGTTAAGATTTTGGATGAAAATCGGAAGTCGAAGAATTTGCGCTTTATGATCCTAAATTGTTACTATATGATTGATAATGATGAGTAAGTATTTAATCGGGAGAAAATAGTTAAATCGGTCGGGTTTTGGAGGTTTTGGGCACAAACCCGTAGCCTTGTTTTTCAAAACTTTCAGGCGTTAACCGGTTAACACGTTGGGATAATCGATTAACGGTATAAAAAATGGCATAAAAACTGAGTTTTCAGAGCCGTTAACCGGTTAACAATATCTGTTAACCGATTAACAGAGTGTTAATGCGCCAGGATTTTGAAAATCTGGGTGCATTAACTGGTTAACAGAATGTGTTAACCGGTTAACACTGTAAGTGTGAGAAAAATATTATTTTTCAAAACTTTGAAAATTCATAACTCTTTCACCATTTATCGGATTTTGTCATTCTTTATATAAAACTGAAGCTAATAATATGTTTTATAACTTGGTGAAAAGAAATATTATTTTTAGCCAACTTTTAGCCGATTTTACCGATTAACCGAGATTAATTATTTTAAGTAAGTGATGCTTAAATAATTAGAGCGTTCGGTTGC